>CM054062.1:29054236-29654236 GCA_028641055.1 Alopecurus myosuroides
GCTGGTCACGGGTGGTGAAAAAACCGAAAATAACCTTAGGAATAATAATCTTAATAATAATCTTCAGTACAAAATGGATCTACGGGCAAACTAATTTCGGAACTGACCCAAGAGGGTAGCACCCCGCCACGTAGGCCAGGGCGGGCCCAGATGCGGTTATGTAGCGCCGCACGGCACGGTGCTTAGGAGGGTAGCGCCTCGTGACACGGCGCGGTCCTCCCAGGATGAGAAAAAGCCAGCCCGCCCCCCCCCCCCCCTCTCTCTCCACTCCACTTGGTCTTCCTCGGGTTGACTCCATTTTCTCTCTCCCTCTCACTCCCCCAAGTCACCCCACTCCCAAATCAATCCATTTCTTGGTCTATACTTGGTGGATTTTGGTCCCCCTTTGTTCAAGAGGTATTCCCCCTATTCTTAAGCTTTGTGTCCAATTAATTTTTGCAATTAGAGTTGAAATTTGTGTAGATCTAGGAAACGCTACCTTTTGCATATGAGGGGAAATTTGTGGTTGAATTGCTCCATGTTTGTGCATGAGAGCTATATAGTGGTGTGCACATGATTTCAATGTTAGGGATTATAATTTTAGCTAGATATAGTTAGTGAGCTATATTAATTATGGTTAGTGTTAAATAATTACCATTATGCTTAGGGTTAGATGTAGTTAGTGAGATGTATGGTACTATTATTTTAGTAGCTTGAATTCAATGGTGAATGTGTATAAATTTATTTGATGAGCAAATTTTGTTGTGTTGTTGTAATTATTTTTTAGATGGAGAAATTTGTTAGTGTTCATCATGTGGATAAGGATTCCTTTTTGAGAGGGAATGTTGACCATGACCCGGAGGAGGTTGTGTTGATGTTTGATCGTAATCCTAGCTATGCCGATGTCGCACCCTGATTTCTAGGGGATACTCACCGTACGAACTGGATAGCAGATGCTTGGATTATGGGGCATAACTGCTCCCACGTCCCAGCTTCCTGGTAGGCCTGCGCTTATGCGCGACAACACAAGCCCTGCTATTCCATCGTCGATGTAAACTATCCACTAGAGATCAAAGGCACTTCCGTCGACGTACTTCAAACCATACACACATGGTACGTCAACGGCGTTTAACAAGTGATATCACAACAGATCTCTACGACACAAAAGATTGAAATAAGTTGCAAATGGCTCTCATTAGAGCAGAGATAGCAAATACAATCATTCAGAGGGCACATGCCCCAACAATACATCATTACAATACAGCGGAAGCATTCAACATGTCTGAGTACAGACAAGAACCAAATAGGCCTAAGAGGCCGGAAGCAAACAGACGGAGCCCATCCACGAAATCTCGGATCCTGCCCGGGTCCGCTATCTACTCGTCAGCAGTCTCGTCGTCATAATCCACGTAGTGGCCACCATGTAGATCCTCGGAAAACGTCGTCTGCGTAAACCACAGCCCCAAAGGGGTCAGTACATAAACGTACTGGCAAGCAAGACTCACAGTTCACCAAAGTGTAACCCGTCAACACCAAGCACAGATGCCTTGGGTTCAACGGAAGAGAGGGGATATAAAAGATGCTGCAACTGGCTGCGCTAACCAACTACAGAAATCTATAACTTCCAACTAACAGAAAGGAGATAAGATCGAGGATTGTAACCAACTGAAAGATAACTTCAAACAAACCCATCCTGGATCTCGCCCCTTATCCAAAGAAGCAATCCGAGGATAACTCACACAGTTGTAATAATGATGGTTCAAATTATTGTGTCAATAAGCCTATTACTAGTCAAGTTATTAATCATGGGGTGTAACATATTTGATCATTATGTTTAAGTTGTCCTGAGTACTTGTTAGCCAGTACTTTCACCAAGTAATCCATAACCGCGGAAAACACGGCTTCTCGAGAAGATTATCCCTGCAGGGTTGCACCAATTTGGCCGTACACTCATGAATATCCCGCCAGATGGGATGCCTCCCACCAAGCGGGGCACTCAACACAACCAACCATTCCTCGCATCAAGCCCAAAGCACCTTGGGCGCACGGCTAATCGAGCCCAGAAGAAAATGGACCCTCATAGCACTCTAAGAACGTGTCCCCCTATATGCCGACTACGAAAGTTCCACCCTGGCCTGGGCTCGCAAAAACATGATGCGGCAAATGGAAAACACGAACTAAATGAGGTGATTTGGACGAGATGCGAATCAGGTCAAGTTGAGGGGGGCGCCCATACTCGCTTCCCAAATGCGGGTAGTGCGCTCATCATGGATCAGTAGACAAGACCCTTTTCCTATTAGGGTCGACACTAGCAGGCTCCAAAACCTCTCATGGGCCTCCTGCCGGTGCCTTATCATCAAATTAATTATTAATAGTAACATTAGCATGATTGATTGATTAAACATCGAGCCCCCACAACGTAATAGATATAGTAACAGAAAGTAACGGATAACAGACTCGAGCAAAACAACCTAAGCATGCTAGTAAGGCACGGGCTCAAACAATGGGTTGTAGGAAGGGAGATGAGGCAATATCAGGTTTAAGGGATTCATGTGATAGGTTCGTAACAGAAACAACTACTACTAAGGCTAGCAGGAAAGAACAACGGAAAGTATCGGTAATCAATGTTGAAAGGAACACAGTGGTTCATGTGAGTGATAACTTGCCTGCAAACCCAGTAGCCTGGTACTGAGCTAAATCCTTAGAAGGGGTGTCGTAAGTATCGTCGGTCTCAACGTCGTCGTATATCCGGGAAGAAGCAAACAAACAAGGCAGGAAGATAAACAATCATTATCATGGCATAGGTGCACAAACAAAGATGATGCATGACATGTTAATAGATGCATCAAAGTAACCTACTTGACAAGTAACACAATTTAATTGGATCCATATGCAATGTGAATTGCATATGGATGCAAATGGTTTAGGTTGAAGCAATGATCTACATTTGACTAACAAGTGTAAGTAGTTAAACATGATGCATGCATGATGATGATGACAAGATAACAACAAAATAACAATATTAATTGCAATTGTAATGATAGTTAACAATTTAGAAAAGCATTTATTAAGTTTGGAATTTTGTTACTTAATGGTGTCAACAAGTAGTGATTGTTTTCATCGAGTTAAAGTGCTCAAAGCAATTAACAAAATTTATATTTGAAAAGGTTATCAAATTTTAGTTGGATTACATGTTTCACATATTGAAATTGGACTTTGGATTATTTAATTATGAATTAAACAATATTAAACAATTTTTAATTGCATTAAACAAGAATTAAATGGTTTAGGCAATTTTAATTATTCAAAACATGAAACAAATTTTATATTTGGAAAGAGGGTTTAATTTTGCATGGAAAACATATTTCATTTGTGGAAATTGGATTTAAAATGAGCAAGTTATTATTTTGGCAATTTTAAATGCAATAAACAAGAAACAGTTGTTTTCAGCAATTTAAATTATTCAAAACAGCAAACAAAATTTATATTTGGAAAGTACATGAAAAATTGATTGGAAAACATATTTGGTTTGTGAAATTTGGAATTTTTATGAGCAAGTTATGAATTTTGCAAATTTAAGTGAATTTGACAAGTTTTCAAATTTTGCACCAATTTAAAATATTCAAAACAGTAAACAAATTTTATATTTGGATAGATCATTTAATTTGGTACTGAAAACATATTTAAAATGTTGAAATTGGAGTGGGGATGAATTTTTTATGCATTTTACAAATCTGGGGTGCAATCTGCCACTTTTAAGTAACTAGGGACTTAGAAATAAATTATTGCAGGGTCTAGATTAGATACCAGGGGCCTATTGGTGATTTCTAGGAAGTTTCTGGGTCAAAACAATGGTGAAAAAAAAGGTTTGGTTTTATGGGTGCAGGGGGGAATCGAACCCTGCACCTCTGATGTGCGTTTTGGCTCTGCTAACCAGAAGGGCTGGTGATCTAGTTGTGATGGAAAGGGGGGGTACAGGGGGGTAAGTGTTGTGGTTTCGGGATGTTGTTAACTGAATCAAGATTCAGACAACAGGAGCAGCAGGCGCTGTCTAACAGAACCAAAAAAAAAAGCAGCAGGAATTTCGCCAAGTTTGGGGCTTGATCTCGGGATCCTTCCGTGCAAACCAGGGAAACAAGGCCACTACGCTACTGCTCAACTCGTGATGGCATACGGTGCATACATGGGATCAGTTGTGTGCCCGCTCCAAAACTGAAAACGAGATTCAGAACAACAGGTTCCGATGGAAAATAGGATACAGGAGATCGATATCAGCTCTCTGCCTCATGGTGCGTGATCGATGGCAGAGGCGAGGCCAAGCTTGTGTGCCGAGTGGGGGCATGTGCGTGGCACACCCGTGCGATGTGGGGCGCAGGGGACGGGAGCAGCTCGCGGCTTGGAGCTTCTCCTCGGCGTCCATGGCGAACAGGACCACAGCAGAGAGGAAACGGAGCAGGAGGGGGAAGGGAGAGGCGTCCAGCGAGGTAGCTCACCTAGGGGAAGATTGACGGCGCGACGGGGCGGTTCCATTCCCGCTACCGGAGGAGCCTCGCGGTGGCCGGCGACGGGATGGGGCGGCGAGCTCCCTGCTCTCTGTAACCTTCTCGTGCAGGTACAGAAGAAGCAGAGGGGAGGATTGGGAGGAGAACTCGGCGGCGGTGGTAGGGAAAAGGAGGGGCTAGGGTTCCGAGGGGGATTCCTAGGGCTTAAAAGGGAGGAGGGAGCTAGTACGGCAGCGCATCTACTGGAGGTGGAGGAGATCGTGTGGCTCTGCCATGGTTCGTACAGGAAGTGACGTCGATGGGAGGAAGAAGACAACAGAGGTGAAGGGGTACTGGGCTGGATAGAGTTTGGGCTGGGCTTGGAGAGAAAAAGAATGGGCCAAGGTGAGTTAGATGGGCTGGGTGTGTTAGTTAGCTGCTGCTCCTCTCTTTTGCATTTTTATTTTTGTTTTACCTTTTTTTTTTTTGTAGCCTTAGCTTTAGGAAGAAAAACATAGGTTTTAACTTAGCAAAATTTCTGGAAAAGAATTGGTTAGGTTTGTTAGACCAAATGCAACCATTTGGTAGCTTGGTTTACAAAATTTTAAATGTTTGCTTGTTGTTTAAGATGTAAACCAAATTAAGTGAAATTTGCAATATTAATTAATATGAGAAAAACAAGGCATTTTCAATAGGGTTTCCCATAGGGTTTTGAAAGTGATTTAAGGAATTCCAAATAGTGGTGAATTTCATGGATTCAAGGAATAAATGCTTTTGAGAAATGGTTTGCATTTGGAAATGATTTGGAATTAATTCATTAAAGTGATTGATTGAATTAAGCAACAATTTAATAAGTGATCCAATATGAAATAAAATGGAACAATTTGGTTGTTTTCATTTGTTATTTTTATTCCAAAAGTTGTAACAGAGCAAGTATGAAAATAACCATTTGAATTTGTTTGAGTTTGAATTATGGAAGCAAGATAAAACAGATGCAAAACAAATATTAGCAATGCAAACAATAATAAAACAATGCAATGAAATGATGACATGATGCATTGCTTGAAATAAAACAAGGAATCAAACATTCTAGGGGTATTTTCATACTTGGGATGTTACAAAACGCCCCCCCTTGAAGGAATCGCGCCCCGAGATTCCTACTGAGAAAAGAAAAGGTCCGGAAACTTCTTGGGAAGATCTTCTTGAGCTGTGACACGTGAAACACATCGTGCACATTGGATAGACGTCAGGGAATTTGGAAACCACCGGAATATTTCAAGTAAAAGGGAGAGGTATAGGTTTTGTATGGATGGTGTATAGTTGGATGGAATTTGATTCATTTGGAGAATAGACTATCTGTAATAAGGTTGGAACAGAGTTATTGACATCAATGGAACACCAAGAATAATCATCAATGTCAGAATCAGCAACATGAGAGAAGCGAGGAATATGTGGCCTCCCATTAGAATTGGATTGTTCTTACTTATGTTGGATGTGAACACTTGAGATCCCGGGGAGTGAACGGTGATTTGATTGCTTAGTGGAACCAGAAATAGGTTGTGTGTTGTGGAAAAGATTGTTGACACAAAGGAATGTGATTCTCCGGTATGAAACAACACTTTAGATGGAATGGAGTTTAGGAGATGAACGATGAAACTTGATTAAACGCCGGTAGAAGAATTGAAGTGGAAAACAATAACAAGATTTCAACGGACGAAAAGGATGTTGAGAAGAACAGGATATCAACATCGGGGAAAACGAGAACAAGATTCCTGAGGTACTACGGAAAACCCATCCGGGCTTCTAAAGGATCAATATCTACTGCTTAAGGAATAGAGGATCTGCTTCCGGGGCCTATTTGCCACCGTTCTCAATCGTGAGTAGGCAACATGATAAATCATGTCACAACCACCTCCATTCCTATGGTCTAGTAGATATAACCATCCTAGAGAAACCAGAATTCGTGAAATCCTAACTTGAAAGTTTAGATGAGAAGGGAAAAATCAACGTTACACTTCCTTACCAGAAAAAGGGAGGGTGGGTGGGGAAAGAAGAAAAAGAACAGAATTCCTACTCTCACGTTTCATTTTTCCTATATAGGTACAAAATAGTTTCTAGACTCAACTGCGACCAGTAAAAAGGGTTCCTACAGGCAGACAGGCTCTGATACCATTTGTCGCACCCTGATTTCTAGGGGATACTCACCGTACGAACTGGATAGCAGATGCTTGGATTATGGGGCATAACTGCTCCCACGTCCCAGCTTCCTGGTAGGCCTGCGCTTATGCGCGACAACACAAGCCCTGCTATTCCATCGTCGATGTAAACTATCCACTAGAGATCAAAGGCACTTCCGTCGACGTACTTCAAACCATACACACATGGTACGTCAACGGCGTTTAACAAGTGATATCACAACAGATCTCTACGACACAAAAGATTGAAATAAGTTGCAAATGGCTCTCATTAGAGCAGAGATAGCAAATACAATCATTCAGAGGGCACATGCCCCAACAATACATCATTACAATACAGCGGAAGCATTCAACATGTCTGAGTACAGACAAGAACCAAATAGGCCTAAGAGGCCGGAAGCAAACAGACGGAGCCCATCCACGAAATCTCGGATCCTGCCCGGGTCCGCTATCTACTCGTCAGCAGTCTCGTCGTCATAATCCACGTAGTGGCCACCATGTAGATCCTCGGAAAACGTCGTCTGCGTAAACCACAGCCCCAAAGGGGTCAGTACATAAACGTACTGGCAAGCAAGACTCACAGTTCACCAAAGTGTAACCCGTCAACACCAAGCACAGATGCCTTGGGTTCAACGGAAGAGAGGGGATATAAAAGATGCTGCAACTGGCTGCGCTAACCAACTACAGAAATCTATAACTTCCAACTAACAGAAAGGAGATAAGATCGAGGATTGTAACCAACTGAAAGATAACTTCAAACAAACCCATCCTGGATCTCGCCCCTTATCCAAAGAAGCAATCCGAGGATAACTCACACAGTTGTAATAATGATGGTTCAAATTATTGTGTCAATAAGCCTATTACTAGTCAAGTTATTAATCATGGGGTGTAACATATTTGATCATTATGTTTAAGTTGTCCTGAGTACTTGTTAGCCAGTACTTTCACCAAGTAATCCATAACCGCGGAAAACACGGCTTCTCGAGAAGATTATCCCTGCAGGGTTGCACCAATTTGGCCGTACACTCATGAATATCCCGCCAGATGGGATGCCTCCCACCAAGCGGGGCACTCAACACAACCAACCATTCCTCGCATCAAGCCCAAAGCACCTTGGGCGCACGGCTAATCGAGCCCAGAAGAAAATGGACCCTCATAGCACTCTAAGAACGTGTCCCCCTATATGCCGACTACGAAAGTTCCACCCTGGCCTGGGCTCGCAAAAACATGATGCGGCAAATGGAAAACACGAACTAAATGAGGTGATTTGGACGAGATGCGAATCAGGTCAAGTTGAGGGGGGCGCCCATACTCGCTTCCCAAATGCGGGTAGTGCGCTCATCATGGATCAGTAGACAAGACCCTTTTCCTATTAGGGTCGACACTAGCAGGCTCCAAAACCTCTCATGGGCCTCCTGCCGGTGCCTTATCATCAAATTAATTATTAATAGTAACATTAGCATGATTGATTGATTAAACATCGAGCCCCCACAACGTAATAGATATAGTAACAGAAAGTAACGGATAACAGACTCGAGCAAAACAACCTAAGCATGCTAGTAAGGCACGGGCTCAAACAATGGGTTGTAGGAAGGGAGATGAGGCAATATCAGGTTTAAGGGATTCATGTGATAGGTTCGTAACAGAAACAACTACTACTAAGGCTAGCAGGAAAGAACAACGGAAAGTATCGGTAATCAATGTTGAAAGGAACACAGTGGTTCATGTGAGTGATAACTTGCCTGCAAACCCAGTAGCCTGGTACTGAGCTAAATCCTTAGAAGGGGTGTCGTAAGTATCGTCGGTCTCAACGTCGTCGTATATCCGGGAAGAAGCAAACAAACAAGGCAGGAAGATAAACAATCATTATCATGGCATAGGTGCACAAACAAAGATGATGCATGACATGTTAATAGATGCATCAAAGTAACCTACTTGACAAGTAACACAATTTAATTGGATCCATATGCAATGTGAATTGCATATGGATGCAAATGGTTTAGGTTGAAGCAATGATCTACATTTGACTAACAAGTGTAAGTAGTTAAACATGATGCATGCATGATGATGATGACAAGATAACAACAAAATAACAATATTAATTGCAATTGTAATGATAGTTAACAATTTAGAAAAGCATTTATTAAGTTTGGAATTTTGTTACTTAATGGTGTCAACAAGTAGTGATTGTTTTCATCGAGTTAAAGTGCTCAAAGCAATTAACAAAATTTATATTTGAAAAGGTTATCAAATTTTAGTTGGATTACATGTTTCACATATTGAAATTGGACTTTGGATTATTTAATTATGAATTAAACAATATTAAACAATTTTTAATTGCATTAAACAAGAATTAAATGGTTTAGGCAATTTTAATTATTCAAAACATGAAACAAATTTTATATTTGGAAAGAGGGTTTAATTTTGCATGGAAAACATATTTCATTTGTGGAAATTGGATTTAAAATGAGCAAGTTATTATTTTGGCAATTTTAAATGCAATAAACAAGAAACAGTTGTTTTCAGCAATTTAAATTATTCAAAACAGCAAACAAAATTTATATTTGGAAAGTACATGAAAAATTGATTGGAAAACATATTTGGTTTGTGAAATTTGGAATTTTTATGAGCAAGTTATGAATTTTGCAAATTTAAGTGAATTTGACAAGTTTTCAAATTTTGCACCAATTTAAAATATTCAAAACAGTAAACAAATTTTATATTTGGATAGATCATTTAATTTGGTACTGAAAACATATTTAAAATGTTGAAATTGGAGTGGGGATGAATTTTTTATGCATTTTACAAATCTGGGGTGCAATCTGCCACTTTTAAGTAACTAGGGACTTAGAAATAAATTATTGCAGGGTCTAGATTAGATACCAGGGGCCTATTGGTGATTTCTAGGAAGTTTCTGGGTCAAAACAATGGTGAAAAAAAAGGTTTGGTTTTATGGGTGCAGGGGGGAATCGAACCCTGCACCTCTGATGTGCGTTTTGGCTCTGCTAACCAGAAGGGCTGGTGATCTAGTTGTGATGGAAAGGGGGGGTACAGGGGGGTAAGTGTTGTGGTTTCGGGATGTTGTTAACTGAATCAAGATTCAGACAACAGGAGCAGCAGGCGCTGTCTAACAGAACCAAAAAAAAAAGCAGCAGGAATTTCGCCAAGTTTGGGGCTTGATCTCGGGATCCTTCCGTGCAAACCAGGGAAACAAGGCCACTACGCTACTGCTCAACTCGTGATGGCATACGGTGCATACATGGGATCAGTTGTGTGCCCGCTCCAAAACTGAAAACGAGATTCAGAACAACAGGTTCCGATGGAAAATAGGATACAGGAGATCGATATCAGCTCTCTGCCTCATGGTGCGTGATCGATGGCAGAGGCGAGGCCAAGCTTGTGTGCCGAGTGGGGGCATGTGCGTGGCACACCCGTGCGATGTGGGGCGCAGGGGACGGGAGCAGCTCGCGGCTTGGAGCTTCTCCTCGGCGTCCATGGCGAACAGGACCACAGCAGAGAGGAAACGGAGCAGGAGGGGGAAGGGAGAGGCGTCCAGCGAGGTAGCTTACCTAGGGGAAGATTGACGGCGCGACGGGGCGGTTCCATTCCCGCTACCGGAGGAGCCTCGCGGTGGCCGGCGACGGGATGGGGCGGCGAGCTCCCTGCTCTCTGTAACCTTCTCGTGCAGGTACAGAAGAAGCAGAGGGGAGGATTGGGAGGAGAACTCGGCGGCGGTGGTAGGGAAAAGGAGGGGCTAGGGTTCCGAGGGGGATTCCTAGGGCTTAAAAGGGAGGAGGGAGCTAGTACGGCAGCGCATCTACTGGAGGTGGAGGAGATCGTGTGGCTCTGCCATGGTTCGTACAGGAAGTGACGTCGATGGGAGGAAGAAGACAACAGAGGTGAAGGGGTACTGGGCTGGATAGAGTTTGGGCTGGGCTTGGAGAGAAAAAGAATGGGCCAAGGTGAGTTAGATGGGCTGGGTGTGTTAGTTAGCTGCTGCTCCTCTCTTTTGCATTTTTATTTTTGTTTTACCTTTTTTTTTTTGTAGCCTTAGCTTTAGGAAGAAAAACATAGGTTTTAACTTAGCAAAATTTCTGGAAAAGAATTGGTTAGGTTTGTTAGACCAAATGCAACCATTTGGTAGCTTGGTTTACAAAATTTTAAATGTTTGCTTGTTGTTTAAGATGTAAACCAAATTAAGTGAAATTTGCAATATTAATTAATATGAGAAAAACAAGGCATTTTCAATAGGGTTTCCCATAGGGTTTTGAAAGTGATTTAAGGAATTCCAAATAGTGGTGAATTTCATGGATTCAAGGAATAAATGCTTTTGAGAAATGGTTTGCATTTGGAAATGATTTGGAATTAATTCATTAAAGTGATTGATTGAATTAAGCAACAATTTAATAAGTGATCCAATATGAAATAAAATGGAACAATTTGGTTGTTTTCATTTGTTATTTTTATTCCAAAAGTTGTAACAGAGCAAGTATGAAAATAACCATTTGAATTTGTTTGAGTTTGAATTATGGAAGCAAGATAAAACAGATGCAAAACAAATATTAGCAATGCAAACAATAATAAAACAATGCAATGAAATGATGACATGATGCATTGCTTGAAATAAAACAAGGAATCAAACATTCTAGGGGTATTTTCATACTTGGGATGTTACAGCCGAGGTAGTGGAAAAATTGAGGATTGAATTAAATTGGATGGAGCCAAATGATGTAGTTAAATTGGTGGGAAGACATAATGTTGGCACCGGGATGCACTCTCGTTGGAAGGTCATGCCTCTCAACTCCGAGTCACGTTGGAGTGCTTACAAGGATATCGTGGCGGAATCTCAAGACAAAGCTCGTGAATTATTTGCCACGAAGAAGGTTGATCCTCTCATGCACTTTGACTTGAACCTGTGTGCCTCCCAAAGTGATGTTAGGAGGCCTATTCGTAATGAGCCATTTGATGAGCATGAAGTGTATGTCACATCATCGAGTCCACCTCCAATGACCCAACATGACATGAGCCAACCAACAATGACTCAACATGAAATCCACCGCCCTCCAAACCCTTCTCAAGATGATCAATATGTATCATCGGAAGACGATGAGTTGGAGGATGAGCTTCATACCAATGATGTTGGTGATGTGGAGGCATATTGTTTGCAAGAGGACATGGATCCTCTAATGCCTTACAACCGATGCTATGCAAATGACTCCGATGATGAAGGTCCCGAGGAAGATGCTTATGAGGATGGGTTAACGACTAGAGAAGCCGAAGTTTTCAAGAAGGTAGTGGGCCGGGATCATCAGACATCATTGTTCCATGATCTTAGTCTCGCCGACAAAGCCGTGGTTGATGGAGGCACTAGTAAAATTCTTGGACCAAGGCCAAGTTCGAAGAAGGATATGGATCCCCAAAAGTATGGTATTTACAAGGGAGTGAAGTTTGAAAGTTTGTTGGAATTGAAAACATGGCTCTAGGAGTATGCGGTTAAGTATTACCGACCTTTCAAGGTGGGTCACTCGGACTCCAAGGTGCGTTACACGGTTAAATGTGAAGAGGCAAACAAAGGGTGTCCATGGATTGTGCATGCAAGACCATGGAAAGGAGGGCCTCAATGGGAGATAACAAGTTGTGTGGCAACTCACATGTGCGGTGGCAAGGATAGCGATGACAGTGAAGTCAAGAATGCTCACCGGCAACTAACCTCGGATTTCATTGGCTATAGACTTTCCACCGAAATATCGTCATTCTCGTCTTATTCGATTGGAGCTATCATAGATACGGTGAAAGCACTATTCGGTTACACGGTGAAGTATGGGAAGGCATGGAAGGAGAAGCAAGCCGCATTTAAGATGTTGTATGGTGATTGGGAGGAAGCATATAACCGACTCCCTAGGATGTTGGGAGCAATGGCAGCTACAAACCCGGGCATGGTGGTGGTGGTAGAGGCATTTGGCACAAAGACTAGAGAGTACAAGGGTGCAAATGTCCGGGTGTTTGGCCGTCCATTTTGGGCTTTTGGGAAATGCATAAGGGCGTTCAAGCATTGTAGGCCGGTTATCTCGGTGGATGGCACATTCTTGACCGGACAGTTCCAAGGCACACTCTTGGTTGCAGTAGCGCATGATGCCAATGACCGGTTGTTGCCTTTGGCTTTTGCTTTGGTTACAGCGGAAAACAATGATAATTGGGAGTGGTTCATGTACCAAGTGAGAACCAAGATATTCGAGGCTCAAAGAGAGGTTTGTGTCATCTCGGACCGCCACCAAGGCATACTTCACGCGATGGAGATTGATATCCCCGGGCTTCCTCGTTTGCACCATCGATGGTGCATGAGGCATTTTGTGTCCAACTTCTATAGGGCATGCGGAAATAAGGAGCTATCCGGTGATCTCAAAGATTGTTGCCTCGCCTTCACCGAGAGTCATTTCGCAAGATTGTACAACCGTTTGCTCGTACTCACAACATCTGCAGGGGGTCAAGAGTTCCTACATAGGCACGAGGAAATGACCCACAAGTGGGCTAGAGCCTTTGACATTTACGGTAGGAGGTATGGAGATATGACAAGCAACATGGCATAATGTTTCAACAATGTTTTGAAGGGTGTTCGTGCGTTTCCCGTGACAACAATAGTCCAATGTACATTCGACAAGTTGAATGTGTATTTTCAGAAGTATAGTGAGGAAACGGATGATCAGATTGAGGGAAAAAACAAGATGAAAAAGAAGTACAAGTATCCACCGGAAGCTGACAAATGGATAGAATACCAGCAAAGGAAGGCGGACTCCCAAACTGCTCAATGTTTTGATAACGACGAATGGATTTACCAAGTTAATAAGCCAGGTGGTACCACAGTTGGAGGTGTGCAACACGGAGGTCGGGAGTTCAAAGTATGGCTCAAGAAATGTGAGTGCTCATGCATGAGGCCTCAATTGCTTCATCTCCCTTGCTCGCATTTGAGGACGGCGGCGCGTATTCGAAAAGTGGGTGTTAATAATCCACTAACGGTAAGGTTGGAGGAGTATTCCATTGAGGCCACCAAGGAGACATGGGCTTCTAGATTTCACCCTTACTATGACTAATCCCAGTGGCCGGAATATCATGGCATCCAACTATGGCCCGATCCAGCTTTGAAGGTGCAAACACGGGGAAGAAGGAGGACAAAGCGCTTTAGAAATGACATGGATGCTTGGGGTCGAGGTGGACTTCGAGAATGGGGCCCCCAACATTTTCAAGAACCGAGGGAACCTCTCCGATGTGGAGCATGCAATGGCGAAGGCCACAACAATAGAGGTGGCCGTTGTAGAAGAAACAAGAGATCGAGAGGGAATGATGCTAGCACAAGCCAACAAGGTAGTAGCCAACAAGACGGTACCCAACATGGAGGTCATGGTTGTGGCGGTAACACAAGTCAACAAGACGGTAGCCAACATGGCGGTCATGGTGGTGCCGGTAACACAAGCCACCAAGGGGGTATCCACCATGGCGGTAGAGGTGGTGGCAGAGGCGGTGGTAGAGGTGGTAGAGTATCAATGTTTGACGAACTAAGAGGTGGTAGACGTACAACGACTAGGTTCCGTGGGGGTACACGAGGACGTAGATGATTGGTATGAATAAAGCATAAAATTGTTTCGTTATTGTGTTTATTTTGAATATAGCTTTTTTTCTCATGTGCTAATTAAATTTACTAATTCTTGTAGGTATGGACCCGGACTCATGGATAGAGAGGCCTTTCACGTATAAGAATGCTCTTGACACTCCCAAAGAAGATCCACCCATGTGTTGGTGCAAAGACATTTGCAAGGCCAAGCAATCCACGGATTGGGATGAGACAAGAGGAAGAAAGTTTTGGTTGTGTCCCAACTATTGTAGAGACAAAGAAGAACCAAAATCTTCACATGACCGTCCCAAGGTATATATCCTACCATTCATGAAAATTTTATGAGTTTTTTTGTCGTGGCTAATGATTATGGTCTCTTTATAGTCACCGCCGCCCCTTTGTGCCTATTTCAAGTGGATATACCTAGTTCAAGATAGATACTACAAGCACGAGGTGGAATGGGAGGTTCTTTACACTCGTTCTCGTTTAGAGGAGAACAAACGTGACGAGGAGAGAAAGAAGAGGATGAAGGAACGCAAGGATAATGAAAGGTTGGAGAAGGAAAAGAAGAAACGTGAAGAGATGTGGGCTCGTGAGGCGGAGAGGTCAAAAAATCGTGAGATAGCTCGCGGTGCACAAGAGGAGTGGGCTCGTGAGAATGATTCGGCTAAACACAAGGGAAAAATGTGATGTGATCCTTGTGCACAAGAGGAGTGTGGCAAGAACTATGTATCATGAACTAGGTGTGGTTGAGTTGGATTGTTATTGAACTTGTAATGTGGTGAACTAAGTGGCAAGAATTCAAATTTGAACTTGTAATGTGGTGAATTCTTAGTTTGTTGTTGAGTTTGATTGTTATTTGTTGTTTGGTGGAAAATTCCTGTCATTTTTTAACTGCATTGATTGTGTAAAATATGTGCAAAATTGTGTGTGTAAAATGAGTGAAAACAAGACTTAAATGGGCATGGCAGATAGGGTAGCGCCGAGTGCAGCGGAGCGGTGCAAGTGAGGGTAGCGCCATGGCAGACGGCGCGGTGGTCTGTACAATTTTTGCGCTCAGCTAACAGAGAGCAAACAGAGGGGGGCTACCCCCCTGCGTCGCCAAAACGGCTAAGTCAGGGAGGGTAGCGCCCCCTGGCAGGGCGCGGTGCTAGCATTGGGAAGCTCCGCCCAGCCCGGCGCGGTGGCACGGCAGCGCCATGCCACTCGGCGCGGTGCTTTGGAGGGCAGCGCCGCCTGGGCCGGCGCGGTGGTGTGTACAATTTTTGCGCTCAACTAACCGAGAGCAAACAGAGGAGGGCTACCCCCCACGTCGCCAGAACGACTAAGTCAGGGAGGGTAGCGCCCCCTCCCCTGGCGCGGTGCTACCACTGGGCAACTCCGCCCAACCCGGCGCGGTGGCACGGCAGCGCCCCCACACCCGGCGCGGTGCTTTGGAGGGTAGCGCCCTGGCAGGGGGCGCGGTGGTCTGTAACTTTTCCCAGCTCACAGAACACTGCCCATAAACAAGTTTTGAATAATTTGATACATGATGACAATTCAAATAGCACAAATATTTGATAATACCAGCAAAGACTCCACAAACATTCAAATATCTCAAATACTCAACCACCAATGCTATCACAAATAGTCCACAAACTTCGAATATCACAAATAGTCCACAAATACTAAAGAAACATCAAAGTTCACAAATATTCCACAAACATCTCAAAGAGTTCACGACGACGACGATACAAGCAGAACGATCCATCTATCTCCTTCCCTTGCAAGCCCGAGTCAACTTCCTCGCCAGAGGGGCCTCGATCTCCTCCTCCTCGTCGCAAGAACGGTGCGAGCACGGCGCGTCGGCATTCTTCCTCCTACATGCCAGCTTCTGCCTCCTTTGGGGCTGCGGCGGAGGGGCCTCGATCTCCTCCTCCTCGGCCTCAACATCTTCCTCCTCCTCGATCTCCTGCTCATCTTCCTCCACAGCCATCTTGGCCTTTTTCTTGGTCCGTAAACCAAAGGACCGTACATATGTCTCAAAGGTTTCATCGTCACCAAGGTTATGATCAACCTGAAACAAAAAAGAAAGAAAAATTATTGCTCGGCTCATGTGCTCGAGACCCCGAGGAAATAACAAAAAATAGAAAAACAAATATTACTACCTCAACATCTGGTGGTGGATTAGAGGAGGAAGCACCGCCACAGAAAGTGCCCTCATGTCCTCGAGAGCCCGAGGAATCATTGCTCGGCTCCGCAGCGTCGTTGGTACGACAACCAAGCATATGAGCCAATCCTCGTAACCGAGCGGCGCTACGCTGTGAAATTGAGAAAAAACATCTTAGTGGTTCTTAAAATAAAGCATAAGTGGTCTCGAGAAGATTTAAAACTTACTTTCACATAAGCTCTAAGGGCGCTGTCACCCTTCTTAGTACGAGGGAAAGCGGCTGCTTCCTCAGCTTCCGCGGCTTGGTTCTCTATCACATTGCGCTGTGAAAATAAGAACTTTAGATCTCCGAATCAAATAATTATGAACACGTAAAAAATGGTTCAAATTACCATATAGTTGATCATAGGTGCAAACTCGGTCCCGCGGCCCTCTCTCACCGCCTTGTTCTAGTTGAACTGAGGCGCGACATCTGGAAGTTGAGCATCATCAAAGACTATATCCTCGAAAGTAGGAGGACATAGGGCTAGACGAGTCCGTGGATGAAACCAAGCGAAATAGGCATTGAATGCAGCTAGCTCGAACGGGTCGTGATGACGTAGATACATCTTGTTCTTGCTAGCCCTTGCCACCCTAACTTTCCATTTGGAGACATAATCACTATGGTGTTGATCCCATTTCAGCACCTTCTTCTCCCTTTTACGGTCCAACCTTCATATCAGAAGATATTAAGCGTTAGTGTTATGAAATGCATGGATGAGAATGGAAGAGAGGAAATGTTAGATTCTTACTCATGTAACGCAAACTTTGTGTCCTTCCATTGTGGTGGTGTAGCTTGGAGTGAACCAAATTGCGTCATCACTCTATGTGGCAAGTGGAGCTCAACTGCCCAGATGCATATCAGCGGGACCTTCAACAACCAAAGATATTCTTCCTCTTGGCACTTTGGGTTCAGGTCGAACTGATTGTTTGTCTGTCCGAAATATTCATGAGTGCCATAGATCTCCCATGTCACCTACAACAGTATACAAGATTTTAAAAATTAGAACAAAACTCAACAACTATTACGTACAACGTTATGACAAAACATGATATGACCACTATTACCTGGTCAGGGGTCAGCTCATCAAAATCATCCGTGTACCGCATGTACTCCCTCTTTGTGTCACCTTTGAACTCCGCAACCGTGTGCCACCAATACGCCCATGTAGCCCTACGCAACGGGTTGTCATGATCATCCCAAGGATCATATTTCATCCTTACCGGCCGTCCCACCGAAAAGTGCTCCCACATCCAAACAGAGAGTAGTACTAGTGGACCACCAATACCGGCCATCGGTAAGGTCCTACCGCAAGCCTCGTCCAACTGCACATAGAGACACACTAGTAAGTTTACAAGTTTTCGAGACAGACATATAATTTAGAATATGAGAATTCGTTTGATTACCTGGCGATACAAGTACGCAAGCGCATCCGAACCCCAGCTAAGATTTTTCACAGATAACGCCTTCAGCCACATCCAGGGCGCGTTCCTACCACCACCGTCAGCAAATAGAGTCCTCGAGATGACATACCACACGTATGCGCGTGCATACTGATCAACGGTCTCCATATTAGCATCCTCGGGGAATTTTCCAAATTCTTTCTTTATCCAAACAAATGTAGCACCGGCGGAGAGTCTATCCTTGCTTGTGTCTGTCTTCTCTGGTGGAACCTTACCAATGAGACTGAACATACCGTCTCGCCAGTTCTTGGAATCGGTGCTGAAACAAACAGGATCTCCACGGATGGGGAGTGCCGTTATCATGGACACGTCCTGGAGAGTCACGGTCATCTCCCCGGTGCGGAGGTGAAAAGAGTGCGTCTCCGGCCTCCATCTGTCAACAAGAGCGGTGATGGCAGCAGGATTCATGTGCATCTTGGACCGAGTGACAAATGAGATATATGGCAGTAAACCAAGTGTCTCGATGTAATCCGTATACCGCTCGTCGTATGGCATGTCCTTGTGTGAGGCCTCATGGGAACGCAAACGAAGAGGGACACAAACCTACAAGAACAAATACAAGTTACAACAATAAAATGGAAACTAGATACATAGGAACAAACATAGTCAATATGGATTACCTTCTTTTGCTCCGCCATAAACATTCCACGGTGAGTGACATCATATTTATCCTTGATAAGATACTCGTCATCCATCCTATAATTTTGCAAAATACACAAACTAATAAGAGACATAGAGGATGGTAATTAATTTGACAACATGCTCATATACACATTAGAAGAGACAAACTAATAAAAGAAATATACCCGTAATCCACACATAGACATTACACCGGAGAGCACTAAAATTTATGTGTCATAGACATAGACAACCTAATATTATGTGTCAATATACCAAACAACAACTCTCACATCTCTCACATAGCAATAATTAGCAACCATATTAGAGAAGGCAACAAATTAGCTCTCACATCTCTCACATGGCAACAAATCAATAACATCATAGAAGCCACAAAATTAGCTCTCACATATCTCACATCTCTCACATGGAATTAATTAGCAATCATATTAGAGAAGCCAACAAAATTACATCTCTCACATCTCTCACATGAAAAATTAGCTCTCACATCTATCACATGGCAACCATATTAGAGAAGCATCTAACATACACATCTCAAACATCTAACATACACATCTCACACACATAAATCCTACATCTCTAACCCATCTACAAATTTCGAAATAAATCAAGAACTAGGGTTTCACCTAGGGTTGCAAAATTTGGGCAAATAAGAGAAATTTATTGGACAAAATTGAGGGAATCGGAGGAGAATACCTTAAGGAAGGATGGGGCAGCGAAATCCACGGAGGAATCCACCAATCTGGCCGGATCCGAGAGGGATTTGGGAAGGGGAGAGAGTGGAGCCGCCGACCGTGTGCTCTGTTCGTTCCTTGACTCGGGCAGATGCAGGGTGAAGACAGGGGCACCGCGCCGAGCCGCGTTTTTCCTATCCTGGGAGGACCGCGCCCTGCACCGCGGCGCTACCCTCCTAAGAACCGCGCCGCGTCGCCCGGCGCTACCTTATCGCACCTGGGCCCATCCTGGCCTACGTGGCAGGGTGCACCGCGCCGGATCAGTGGGCGCTACCCTTCGTAGCACCGCGCCGTGGTGTTGGGCGCTACCCAAATGGGTCAAATTCGGTATTAGTTTTGCTTTGAGTCCATTTTGTGCTCAAGTTTATCGTCAGGGTCATTTTTGTTAATTTTCACGTCACGGGGAGGAACATCTGCCCAGTAAATACACACTTTCTTAGACTACGTTCCTACCTCCACAGTGGATAGTACTCAGTGTTTCTTGGAGTGTGTGATGTTCCGATAACTTAGATAGTTACCACAAGGATCTCTCTTCATTAAATACATGACACATAAGCAAACTTGTATTGAATTATGTGATGTTACTGCTAAGTTCCTGCCCATTGAGACCAGCCTAATAGCTTCACAGAGCAACTCCAACGCGTCCACCCATTTGGTCCGCGCATATGCGAAATCAGCCCCAACAAGCTGGCCCATTTATGAAACAGTGCGTGGCCTGTTTCTATTTTTGTCTCATATCTACCTAGAAATGAGGCGGCGCGGACACGGGCGGAGCGCGTGCGGATGCTAGTCAATGGCACCCACTTGCCTTTCGAGCCTAGCAGCCAGTGACACCCAACGTCCCCTCGTGTACCTACGCAGGTCCTATTAAATGAGCCGTGTGAATGGGGACGGCCACCTCGTCACGCCCTAATCCATACTATGTGTTGTTTCCCCACCATCGGCACACAAACCCTAGCCACCCGCCACCGCCCACCGATGGGGTTCCCGTGGGGCCACCTCTCCCGCCGCCTCCTCCCGCCCCTCAATCCCCAACCCCTTCAATGTAGGGCCACCCGGGGCGGTCCTCGTGGCCACCGGTGCCGGAGCCGCGCCCTGGACCCGGCACCGCACCTACATTGGAGTGGACGCATGTCGCTAGTAATGAGAGCACGCCATCCCGTGGCTGAAAGCGACGTCAAGCTGGTGGACGGGTGGCACCTGAATGCTCAATGGATTCCGGTGCCGGCCATCCCCCTCAGCGGCAGGGCTCTCCGGGAGGCGATCCGTGAACGGCGCGCACGACTGCCCCCAGAATTCCTTGACGACCCGACGTTCTCCCCGACGTCCCGCTATTGGGACACGTGGTTGTAGGAGGAGCACAACCAGCGGCGGCGCAACCTCTTCGGTTGGGCCCCAGCTCCTCCTCCCATGTCTTCCCCGCCGCTGCACGAATGTCCTCGTGCGCGGCAGGTTCCGCTGCGCATCGGCGGCAGCCCCGTGCGCGGCCCCGTACCCGAGCTCACCGACAAGGACGAAGATGACTTCAAGCATGCCGTCCAGGTGTCCCTCGCGTAGCCCCCTCCCCTCCTCTGCAGGCTGGCGACGAGGACGACGAGAACCTCAAGCGCGCCAGGGAGAAGTCGCTCGCCATGGCCCGGCCGTGGTATACGTACATGCCCCAGGAACCGGAGGAGCGCACCCTGCCCCCGACCTCAACGGGCAGTCGTGACTGTGGGGCGGCGACGTGGTTCTGGCAATGCCGGAACAGGAGGTGGACTAGGCGGCGTCGGAGCTTCAACATGAGGTGCAGCAGGCGGCACAGGCGCACCTCTGAAACGCGCCCGACTACATCATCCTGGTCTAGGGTTGATGCCAGCGCGTTTTCTTTTTTATTTTAGTTATCTAAAATGGCCGTTTGTGGCCCATCCCCTATATACATATGAAATTGGGCCTTTTAGGCCTGTTACATAAATACTATTATGAATTTTTTTTGAAATGGACCGGGCGCGTTGGATGGATTTGGGTTGTGTGCGGACACGCGCAGATTTCTCTGTCCTTTTGTGAGGCCAAACCTGACGAAAATGGAGGACGCGCGGACCCTAAATGGGTCGGCGCGTTGGAGTTGCTCCGAGTGTCGATCGACGGATGGATGGACGGCACGGGTTGTCTTGTGTCCGGTTCGGCCCATTTTTTTTCACGTATCTTTGGATCGTTTCATAAGAATTTTGTAGGATTCCAAATATGAGGATTTTTTTCTACGGTTTTCCTTTAGATCAAAAGATTGTTCCGGACTCGGCTCATATTCACGAAAGACGAATACGACCTTTCACTCCCTATTTCACGTATAATCGAGAGACTCACAATATCAGCTTGGCTGACCGATTGATGAAAGACCTGGAAACCTATAGTTGCGCGGATGATTGAATGTTGTTAATGAGAATAGTAATTTGATTTTCTTAACAATAGGACCTGGGGATTTCTTGGTTCATCATGCTATTGCTCTAGATAGGTGGTTGGTACCTTCGAACTCCCGTTTCTACCTATGGCGTTGAGAGTACTGATGATCTCAAGTTAGTAGCTCATTCATAATACCAGCTAAGAGGAGATAAACAAACTTAAAACTCTAATCTGGATTACCACCTTTGCCAGATATTGTAGAGGAGCTAACTGGAATGCCTAAACTAGACAAATTTCATTTAAATTTTACACACATATATATATATATATAACAAATTTTGAAAGAAATTACATAACCGGCGCTGCAGCTAACCCTAACACTAGTGGAGAACAGGGCTTTGCTCGGTGGCGAGCACCACTTTCACCCCGGCTCGGCCACCAACCGGCCGGGGTGAGTAGGGCGCGTGGTGTGGGGGTCATTTACCCCGGTTGGTGGCTCCAACCTGGGCTAAAGGCCCTCGACGAGCAGGGCCCGTGCAGGCGCGTGGTGGTGGTGGTGGGGGGGGGGGGGTCTTTTGCCCCGGCTGGAGCCACCAACCGGAGCAAATGACCCGCCTTCCCACTATATAAACCCTGCCATCCCTCTCCTCTCCTCATGCCACTCACTTTGGAGGACATATTCTAGTTGTGTGGTGTGTGCTCACTTGTTTTCCCCTCCTATGCATAATAGGTGTTCGATGAAATTCCCGGGAGAATAACGCCATCTCAGCTCGCACAAAACAAACAAGATTTAATTTGTCCGAGCCACACTTAATTAAATAAGCTTTCTTGTCCTTCTTTCCTCCTCGGTCGAGGTACCAACTTTAACATTCCATCTGTCGATGTAACATCGGTCATTTCTCTATTCACGGTGTTCTGTAACAGTTCTTAATTAATAATCATATAATGCAGATGAACCGACAATGGATGTACGCTGACCGACGCTGTGCCGCGTTCATGAAAGGCGTGGGTTATTTTCTCGAGGTGGCCCAAGCAAACAAGCGGAATAATTTTATCTGTTGTCCATGTGATGTATGTCGAAATCAGAAGAAACACTCTTCTCATAGAGTCATCTAGTTCCACCTGTTTCAATTCGGTTTCATGCCAGACTATAATTGTTGGACCAAGCACGGAGAAAAAGGGGTTATGATGGAAGACAACAAAGAAGAAGAGAATGATGACAACTATCATGACATGTTACCTGAATACGGTGCCGGTACTGGAATGGAAGATAACAATGAAGTGAAAGCAAAGGTCCGGGCACCAGATGAGCCCATCGATGATCTTGGCCAGGCTATTACGGATTCAAAGACAAGAAGCGATATTGAAAAGGTGAGGGTGAAGTTCGACCAGATGTTAAAGGATCACAAAACATTGTTGTATCCAACTTGCGAAGACGGGCAGGAAAAGCTGGGCAGCACACTGGAATTGCTCCAATGGAAGGCCGAGAACGGTGTGACTGACAGCGGATTTACAAAGTTGCTGCAAATAGTGAAGAAGCAGCTTCCTAGAAACAATGAATTTCCCGACAGTACATACCAAGCAAAGAAGCTTGTATACCCCTAGGATTAGACGTGGAGAAGATATATGCCTGCATTAATGACTACATCCTCTACCGCGGTGAGAAGCACTAGAATTTGGAACAATACTCGGTATGCACTGCATTGCGGTATAAGATCAGACCAGATGACCCTGGCGATGTTGAATGTGAGGACCCCAGGAAGAGGGTTCCTGCAAAGGTGATGTGGTATGCTCCTATAATACCACAGTTGAAACGTTTGTTCAGAAACAAAAAGCATGCCAAACTTTTGTGGTGTCACATGGAAGATCGTAAGAAAGATGAGATGTTGAGACACCCCGCTGATGGGTCGCAGTGGAGAAAAATCGTTAGAAAGTTCCCGCGCTTTGCAGGTGATGCAAGGAACTTATGGTTTGGTCTAAATACAGATGGCATGAATCCATTTAGTGAGCAGAGCTGCAACCATAGCACCTGGCTTGTAACTCTATGTATCTATAACCTTCCTCCTTGGTTGTGCATGAATAGGAAGTTCATTATGATGCCAGTGCTGATCCAAGGCCCGAGACAACCGGGCAACGACATTGATGTGTACCTAAGACCATTAGTCGATGAACTTTTACAGTTGTGGCGTAAAGAAGGTGTACCTGTGTGGGACGAGCACGAACAAAAAACATTTAACCTACGAGCGTTCTTGTTCGTAACCATCAACGATTGGACTGCTCTTAGTAACATTTCTGGACATACAAACAAGGGATACAATGCATGCACATACTGTTTAGATGACACTGAAAGTGTATATCTGGATAAATGTAACAAGGTTGTGTACCTCGGGTATCATCGTTTTCTTCCCCGCAAGCACCCCTTAAGAAAAGCTCGCAAGCATTTCAATGGTGAGGCAGATACCTGGGAGACACGTATACTCCGACCTGGTGATGATGTATTTGATATGGTGAAGGATTTGAAAGTAATCTTTGGAAGGGTCCGGGCAGACAAGTTGTTCCGAATGACGCTAACGGACACGCACCCATGTGGAAGAACAAATCTATATTTTGGGAACTAACCTATTGGAAAATCCTAGATGCCCGCTCTGCGATCGACGTAATGCACATGACGAAGAATCTCTGCGTGAATATGCTAGGCTTCTTTGGCGTCTATGGGAAGTCAAAAGATACATCTGAAGCACGGCAGGACCAGCAACACACGAAAGGACGAGACGGCAAGAATCCTGAGCGATTTCAAGGTGGTCCTTCCAGCTACGCTCTTACCAAGGAAGAGAAGGAAATCTTTTTTGAAGCACTAAATAGTATCAAGGTCCCGTCTAGCTTCTCGTCGAATATAAAGGGAATAATAAACGCGGCGGAGAACCAAAACCTGAAGTCTCATGACTGCCACGTGTTGATGACACAATTGCTTCCGATTGCGTTGAGGGGGATTCTACCAGAAAATGTTCGACTATCCATTGTGAAGTTATGCGCATTCCTCAATGCAATTTCTCAGAAGGTAATCAATCCACAAAGTCTATCAGCGTTACAGACAGATGTGGTCCAATGTCTTGTCAGCTTCGAGTTGGTGTACCCACCATCCTTCTTATCACCTACTTCTACTCGTCATTGTCACTACCCTCGTCGCTGATGCTGTCGTCGGCGCCCACAACGTCGTGCTCGTCGCCGCTGTTATCGTGGCAGCACGGCCGCTGACGTACATCTTGCTCCGCGGATTGCTATTCCCGTTTGTCGCGGAAGGTGAGCAGCCAGTCCTGCTGCAACTAGTGCATGCAGGTGAACTGCGCACACCTGTTCCAGGAACAGGTCGACGCCGTTCCTAGTCAGGATGGCAACGATGCGATTAGGAGTGTCCTACAGTTGCGGAACGTAGCAGGCAGGGTCATGGCCTGCGAGCAGGTTGGTGATTCTCTCTGGCAGACTCAGCAGGTTGACTAATGGCGCCTGGAGGAGTATGAAGAACTCGGGGATGACAAGCCCCTCATCATCAACAACGCCGCTGTTACGGATATATCTAACATTTGTGTTAGAGATATGCCCTAGAGACAATAATATTCAGTTATTATTATATATACAAGTTTGGAATTAAGTATATATCATCATTCTACAATTATAGCACTTGAAAAGTGGTTTTCAAAGGAAATTATTTGTGTGGGTGTGAAGAGATAAACAAACAAGAGCCTAATCTTGTCTCTGATATTAGCTTATACTTTGTGATATGATTACATTTTCCAAATGATGGACTTGGTTAAAATTCTAGCAAAACATAAGAGTTTATTGTTAGGATAACAACAGTACTGAATAGGCCCAAGTGTATGTTATTTCTAAAAGAGACTAAAAAATTATAATGTATTTTAGCAAATACATATGAAGTTGTCATTGACTATACTTTCTATACAATGAGAATATCTAGTGACCGCACTACCAAAAGTTATAATTTGGACATCATCAACCATCTCGCAGTAACTGGGGATCATAGCGGTGATATCTGGGTATGATCTAGAAAATGTAATGGAACTGAGATCGTTCAAGACTAGTACTTTACTCATCTTTACGGTAGAGATATACAAACTCTGGATCTTCTTAGTATCACCGATGACATATTGTTTGGCCAGACATAGTGTGATTTATCACAAGGTCATAGAGAATATGGATGAGAAAAGAGAACGATATCTGTAGACGATTTTTAAGTGTTATGATCAAAGAGTTTGATCAGACCAGATCACATAGTATCACCTTCTATGATGCTGTTCGTCCCGCAGTGGAGAAAATCATCCGATTGTCCTCTGAGGAGGTAGATAGAGTTTTAGCGACTGAGAATGCTCAGCGTTTTGATTGATTGTCGGATGTGCATATCCTGTAACCTTGTATAGTTTGTAAAACTATTGTAAGGTGTATAACCTTGTATGTATGCTTTTTTCCTGTAATGCTTAGCTGTAGGTGTAGCCCCCGTGTGTTTATGGGGTGTGTTCCTGTAACTTTTGAGCTTTGTAAAAATAGGAAGTTGCGAATGAATATGATGGAGAAACCATGTTTTTATTGCGATGACTGAAAAGCCATGTATTCGAGCTACAAGAGTGGCTAGCATAGCCTTATTTGTTGTGAGAACAAGTAAACCTAGGGATAAAATTTGCGGAGGTGTGCAATATTCCAAGGATTGGAATAGATACCTCCAGTCGATGGATTCTTCAACCTGTAGGCTCCACCTGGGATGACTTCGTGTATGATGAAGGGTCCTTCCCAAGGTGGTTCGAGCTTGTGTCCTTCCTTCTGCTTGAGTCGCAGCACTAGATCTCCAACCGCGAATGCTCTATGGCGTATGCGGCGACTATGATAGTTTCGCAGGGATTGCTGATATACTGCGGATCTGGCGAGTGCGATGTCCCGCATTTCGTCGAGTGCATCCATATCTTCCGCGAGTGCCCTGTTAGAGGTTTCTTCGCTGTAGGCCACAACTCGTGGGGCGCTGAATCGAACGTCCTCGGGGAGGATGGCTTCTGCCCCGTATACCATGAAAAATGGCGTGTATTTTGTAGATCGGTTAGGAGTTGTGCGGATGATCCATAGTACGGAGGGTAGTTCGTCTGCC
This sequence comes from Alopecurus myosuroides, assembly GCA_028641055.1. Taxonomy (NCBI): domain Eukaryota; kingdom Viridiplantae; phylum Streptophyta; class Magnoliopsida; order Poales; family Poaceae; genus Alopecurus; species Alopecurus myosuroides. The sequence goes on from CM054062.1 coordinate 29,081,051, forward strand.
CAATGTCCAGCGGCGGGGTGTAGACGATCGAGTAGGCGTTTCTTGATGCCAGCCGAAACTAAGCCGTTGGATCTCTCGACTTGCGTAGTGGTCCGACTATGTCTAGCCCCCATTGTGCGAAGGGCCAGGCAATGGGTATCATGTGCAATTCCGTAGCAGGTGCATGTGGTCTTGGTGCGAATCGCTGACAGGCGTCGCATCGTTCGACCAGGTTCTTTGCATCGGTAGCTGCTGTCAGCCAGTAGAATCCTGCTCGGAAGGCCTTCCCCATTAGTGTTTTCCAGCTAGCATGATGTCCGCAGTCTCCTTGGTGGATGTCATGGAGCAATTCTTTGCCATCTTCGGGTGCGATGCAACGCTGAAGTATTCCCGAGATGCTTTGCTTGTATAATTCCCCATTGACTATCCGAAAGGATTTGCTGCGTCTGATTATTTGTCGTGCCTCGCGTGGGTCAGCCGGGAGCTGTCTGTTGGTCAGGTAGTCGAGATATTTCTGCGTCCAGATTGGCTCGACCAGAAAAACCTGTCGTGATATGTTATGAATGAGCTCGATAAGGGCGATTTGCGGGCTGACCCCCGTTTCTGGCACTGCTATTGCTTCTGCAGCTTTCTTGATTTTGACCGATCGCTTGATCATCCGTTCGAAATATATTCCTGGTGGTATGGGTGTATTCGTGGAACCCATGTTTTCCAGTCGATCTGCTTCTTCGTTGCTGGATCTTGCGATGTGCTTTAGCTCGCATCCTTTAAAACTTCCTTCGAGTAGTTTGTACATGTCGCGATATGCGACCATGTTTTCGGCGATTACGTCACACTCTTTCATCGTTTGTTGCACAATGAGGTTGGAGTCGCCGTAGATCATTAAGCGAGTAGCTCCACAGGCGATTGCCATCTTCATCCCGTGCAACAAGGCTTCGTATTCTGCGTCGTTGTTTGATGCCGGATCATCTGGTGGAAAGTCCAATCGTAGGACATATTGTAGCGTGTCTCCCTGAGGGGATATAAGAACAATTCCAGCTCCTGCTCCTTCGTTTCTCTTGGACCCGTCAAAGTACATTATCCAATTGCTCGTGTACTCGGGTGGTCCTGGCGTTTGCAGTTTTGTCCATTCGCTTAGGAATTCGACAAGTACCTGGGATTTGATTGCGCTGCGTACTGCGTAAGTGATGTCCCAAGCGCCCAACTCGATGTTCCATTTTGCTATTCTTCCGGATGCCATAGGGTTGTTCATGATCGTCCCGAGTGACGCATCATTAACCACTGTAATGGCGTGTTCCTGGAAATAATGTTTGAGCTTGCGGGCTGTAAGAACGACTCCATATGCGAGCTTCTGGTAGTGAGGGTAGCGTTGCTTGCATGGTGAGAGCACTTCGCTGATGTAATAGATTGGACGTTGAACTCCGTACGCTTTGCCTTCCTCAGGTCGTTCGACCATGATTGCTGTGCTGATGACCTGGTTTGTGGCGGCTAGGTACAAGAAAAGTGGCTCCCCTTCTCGCGGTGTTGCGAGGACGCGCCTACTTTGCAATGACCGCTTCAAATCTGCGAATGCTTGCTTAGCTTCTGATGTCCACTCGAATTTGTCTGTCTTCTTCAACAACTTATAGAAGGGTAATGCTTGCTCTCCCAATCGTGCGATGAATCTGCTTAGGGCGGCTAATCGCCCTGCGAGCTGTTGGACTCCGAGCAGGTTGGTTGGCTCCTTCATGGTCAAGATGGCTTGTATTTTCTCCGGGTTGGCTTCAATGCCTCTGGCGGATACCAGGTACCCGAGAAATTTTCCTGCCGGAACGCCAAAGACACATTTGGTCGGATTGAGCTTGATCCTATACGCGTTGAGGGCGTCGAATGTTTCTCTAATGTCTTCGAGGAGTGTGTCCTCAACTCGAGTCTTGATGACAATGTCGTCAACGTACACTTGCACATTCTTGCCAATGAGGTTGGCGAGGAATCTTTGCATGCAGCGCTGATATGTTGCGCCTGCGTTCTTCAGCCCGAAGGGCATTGTTGTGTAGCAGTAGACACCGTGAGGTGTGATGAATGCTGTCTTTTCTTCATCTTCCCTTTTCATTCGAATCTGGTTGTATCCCGAATAGGCGTCTAGGAAGGAGAGGCGTTGGCAGCCTGCTGTAGAATCCACGATCTGGTCGATTCGCGGGAGGGGAAAATTATCCTTGGGGCAATGCTTATTTAATGACGTGTAGTCGATGCACACCCGAAGGATATCCGTGTTCTTTTTGGGGACCAACACTGGGTTTGCTAACCAAGTGGATATCTTGATCTCCCTGATGAATTTCGCAGCTAGCAATCTGTTTACTTCTTCTCCAAGTGCCTTCTGCTTGGGTTCTGAAAATCTTCGCGTGGTCTGTTTGATGGGTTTAGCGTCTGGAAAGGTTTCGAGTGAGTGCTCGGCAAACTCCCTGGGTATTCCTGGCATATCTGAAGGCTGCCAGGCGAAAATTTCCCAGTACTCACGGAGGAGTTTGACGAGCGCACTTTCCTATGCTTGCGAGAGGGTTGTTGAAACCATCGCTGTCTTCGTAGAGTCTGTCGTGTGCACTTGATGCTTTCGGGTGTCGCTGTTGGCGCTAAACTCTAGCTCAGGCGCGTTTTTCTTCGTGAGGGGCATCACGGAGTGATCCGTGGTTTTTGCCAGCTCTTGAAGTTCTTCTTGCATCCCGAAAGATTTTGCGATCTCGTTGAACTCAATGTCGCATTTGTTGGATTTCTGAAAGTCTCGTCAATGGTGATTACACCATGTTCGCCAGGTAATTTGAGCTTCAGGTAGGCGTAGTGAGGTACTGCCATGAATCTGGCGAACGCTGTTCGACCCAAGATGGCGTGGTACTGTGAAGGCCAGTCGACAACTTCGAAGTCGAAGAACTCTCTCCTGTAGTTGCTCTGCGTGCCTAGCACAACTTCTAGGTTGATTGTTCCGAGTGGACGGACTGCCTTGCCTGGGACTATCCCGTGGAAGGATGTTTCTGATTCCGGGAGGCCGTCCAAGTTCTTGTTCATCCGACGGAGTGTATCCGCGTAGATAATGTTGAGGCCGCTGCCCCCATCCATGAATACACGTGCTAAGTCGTAGTTGCCAATTTGCGCCTGGATGACGAGGGCTGCGTGTCCTGGTCGATAGACTCGTGGTGGGTGATCTTTCATCGAGAACGTGATTGGCTGGTCCGCCATTTTCAGGTACTCGGTCTTTGTTGGCGGTGTCTGTACTGCCATGCATAGTTGCCTTGTGTTAGTCTTTTGAGCTCTGCGAGAGGGGCATACCTTCTGGATCATTGTGAGTTGTCCTGCCGGGTTCGGATACGCGTTGGCTCCGGCGTTCTGTGGTGGTGCGGGTACTGCAGCGAGTGCCATGTTTGCATTTGCGGGTGGAGGTGGTGGTGGTGGTGGCTGGAATCCTTGGTGCCCTCCTCCTGGAAGCGGCGGGTAATTTTGAGTGGAGGCAGATCTTTTCCTCGCGAGTGCATCCGAGATGTCATGGAACTTTCGGCAATCCTTAAGCAGGTGTGTTGCCTTGGTTTTGCCAGTGCGCTTATCTGTGAATAGATGTAGCGAGCAGTATGCATCAAGGTCTTCCTCGGGGGATTTTTCTTCAGCCTTTGGTCTCCACTCGCGATTTCCACGGCGACCGGAATCGCGGTTTCGTGTGAATTCCGCGGCGACCAACTCCTCTCTATCCTCATGATCGTAATATTTTCTTCTTTTCCTTCGACCATGACGATCGTCATCGTGTGCGGGTGACGATGCTCTTTCGTTGCGCACCGCATCTTCTCCGTTAGCCCATTTTTCGGCTATGATCATTAGTTCCCCGATAGTCTTGGGTGCAGCCCTGCCTAGCTCCTCTCGAAAAGCGGTTCTTCTTGCGCCTTTTGCGAAGGCTTCGATCGCTACTTCTTCTGAGATCGTTCCCGCGGTATTCCTGAGCGTGGTCCATCGCTGGATGTACTCGCATGTGGACTCGCCACTCTTCTGCTTGCATGCTTGTAGTTCTTCGATTGTAGCTGGCCTCTTGTAAGTCGACTGGAAATTTTTGCAGAAATCGCGGTGCAAATCATCCCACGATGCGTAGCAAGATTTGGGTCTTCTTTCCAGCCAACTACGGGCCGCGCCGGTAAGATGCAAATTGAGGTATTGCATAGCCGTGTTCTTGTTCCCACGTTGGCATTTTACTGCCGTGAGGTAGTCGCTTAGCCACTGAGAGGGCTCGAGTGAGCCGTCGTATTTCGTCACCTCCGTGCTGAGTTTGAACCTTTTGGGTAGAGGTGCTTCGCGGATGCTGCGAGCGAAACAGAGTGCTCCGCAGGTTTCGTCATCCGAGGAGCCGGACGAAGAGCGCTTGCGATATCGCGAAGCCCTCGCCTTATCCACCCTTTTTTGAGCGAGATCTGATCGTGCGTCGTATTCTGGCCGATCACGGTCGTCATCTTTCCTTGGTTCCTTGCTTCGTTTTCTCGAGCGGCTGCTATGGTGCCGCGAGCTTCTATCTCTCGGGATATCTTCACTGCTGCTTCGACTGTCGCCACGGCGTCTGGCTTCTTTTCCTCGACCGCGGCGCGGTGACTTATCCCTCCTTGGTGAAGAGCTTCTGTGCCTGCGGGGCGTTTCTTTATCTTTCTCTTTCTCCCGTCGCTCCTTCTCCTGCTGCTCCTCGGCCTTCTTGCGATTGTGAGAGGCGAGCCTTGCGGCTGCCAATCCGAGTCCTTTTCGTATTTGCTTGTATTGCTCTGCCCGAGGGTCGCTTTCCGTCGGTTGGTTCATCTGCATGTAGGTTGCCGCGGCTAGAACCGCATCAGCGAGAGTTTGCGGGTACACGTTGCCGTCGTCGTCGACTCGCATGAGAGAAGGAGTGATTGATCTGTTTGTTTCGGGTATGGATTCATCGTTTCTGGATGTGGAGGCGTGTCCCTTCCTCGCGGGCCGGGTTCCGGCCGAGGGTGTTACGGACAGCCCAGCTCGTCTTTGGCTTGATTCGTCCGCCGCTCTTCTTCGGCGGGCCAGATCTACCCGAGCATCTTTGATGATCGTGGCTGCTCTCACTAGGTGATAGTGGTAGGCAACCATGTCTTCGTGTGAGGATCCGGCTGCGGGTGGCTTGCTTGTTCGCATAGCCTCTTTTGCTCGTTTCCAGGATTCCCGCGAGACGCCGATTATGTTGCGCTCCGTTGCGCTGTGTTCTGTTTCCGAGCCTTGTTCCGATCCTGCCATGCAGACTTGAGCTAGTAGAAGCTCGTGCGTCCTAGGCGTAGGTCGAAGGTTTTCTTGAATTCTTGATGGTTCCTCTGTCGAGAGGGTGTAATAGTCGTTGGCGTTGAAGCGGATGGACTCGCCGCTTTTCTCCAGGTGACGGCGTGAGTCGACAGCTCCAGATTCAGTTTCCGATTCGTCCGAGAAGTGGAGGATCCCGTCTCTGTTCGTCACGAATTTGAGGCTCCCGAACGTCAGGGTGACGCTCTCCTCCAGATCTTCGAATACCGGGCGCGATTCCGGCGAGTGCGGTGTGACCACGACAGATCCGATCCGTACAGGATTGTTCGGAGCCGTAGTAGTCGGTTTCCAACGGGAGTTGGTTGTCGATGAAGCCGAAGATGCCGGTGATCCAGCGCCCGCCGTTCCCACAGACGACGCCAATTGTCGAATCCCTAACTCAACAAATACCTTCGGTGAACCTATCGGGTTTCGATTAGGAGAACCCATGAGCGCTGGTGGAATCGTCGGCTAGACAGGGGGCGAGATTTACCCAGGTTCGGGGCCCTCGTAGAGGTAAAACCCTTACTCCTGCCTCTTGTCGATCTGTATTGTTGATTAGATCGGTTACAAAGGTGGTGCTCGAATCGAGAGTAGGTCTCGAGTTCAAGGCTTTTGGTCGTGCGGTATCTCTTGGTCCTCTCTCGGGGGCTCTCCTGGCCTTATATAGGCGGCCAGGTCTCGAGTTCTACCCGGAGAGGACTCGAACCCTAGCTAGGTCGGTTACATGTTTCCTAGCTTAACCCGCAAGTTTAGTGCGGGTGGGCTTCACGTGGGCCTTCTGGAGTATTCCAAGGGCTCCTCTTCTTGGGCCTTCACCTTGGGCCTGAGAGGGGGTGTCCTTATCCGCAGGATCCAGAATCCATATCTTCGTCAACTGATATTATTGATGTCATGAAGGTAAGGTAATAAGTGCAACGAGTAACTTCTAAGGTTCACTCATTCCTCGGGAACACACAAGAGCCACCATGGACGTCCACGGTCCCGCTGTTGGTTATTATTCGGTAAGTTCCCGAACATATATGTGTTATTAAGTCTTTACGGGTCACACTCTTAAGCCATGCCAACCTTTAATTGAGATAATTAATATGTTGTTAATAATTTTATAAATGTTCAATGTCGTTACGATATCATAGAAACAAGTCTGGTGTCAATCGGAGTGGTTTTTCGGAAGTTACTGTAAGAGAGAAATTATACCAGTGTTAGCCAGAATTCGTATGAGAGGTAACTGAGGACATGAGATGTCCTGTGGTGTTAGAAATATGCTCATAACATCGTTAGATAATATCAATGATTTTGTCTATAGGGTTCAAGTGGTTCTTGAGGAGTTTCAGGGACTTTCCATATAAAGAGGGGAGGGGGCAGATTTCCCCTCATGGACGAACCCTATTTTAGGGGGTTACGAGGTGGGCGTCGGTGGCTTCACAAGTTGGTACTCCTCGTCTAGATATTTTTCCTGATTTTATTGGAGATAAAAAATAAAAGAAAAAGGAAAAGGGAAGGGAGAGAAAGGAGGCGGAGTTGGACTCCACCCCCAATCCGAGTTGGGATAGGAAGGAGGGGTGAGGCCACCTTGATGGTGCAGCCACTATCGATTTCCCTTCACTAGTAGGAAAAGGCTTATAGCCACCAGCTTAGTGTTGGCGAACACGTTTTCGTGTTGGCCAGTGCTATTACCGCTGGCGAAGCAGAAAACGTGTCCGCCAGCGGTAAGTTAGTACCGTTGGCGAAGCAGCAGCAGGGTTCGCCAGCGCTAACGTTGGCCTCCCCACCCCCGCGCAGGACCAAATACCGCTGGCGAACATGTGGTTTGGTTCGCCAGTGGTAAGCAAGATACCGCTGGCAAATCGTGTGATTCGCCAGCGGTATTTCGTCTACTACCGCTGGCCAACCACTATTTTGGTTCGCCAGCGGTAAAACTGTGAAATTTGAATTTTTTCGCTCCACACACCCCCAGTGGACCGCCTTTTTTACTTTTCTAAAACAAAAACGAAAATGATAAAATGTTCAAAAAATAAATTCCTTTGATATGTGGGTAGAGTTTACTGTCTAGTTGATATAGAAAATTTGAAATACTCCATTTGACCTTTTATGCAAAATTCAAAAATAAAACGTAAAACTGCCATAACTTTTGCATACGACGTCGAAAAACCGCGTTCAATATATCAAAAGAAACGTGAGGAAATTCCAGATCCAACCTCACCAGCCTTCGGCCTATGAGGTTTTTTCGGAATCGGAAAATTCCAAAAGGAAAAAAAGTTATTTGAGACAGACTAAAATTTTCTACATAATCAATTTAATTAAATAAATTCAAAATTCAAAATTCGGTGTGGCTCACTGTGGGGCGGAGAGAGGCGGTGGCGTGGGGTCGAGGAAGGTGCTGGGTGTCAAAGCAGTGCAGGCGCACGTCAGCAGGCGACAACAACGACCATAGCAGCGACGGAGAGGCGAGCTCCCGTGGCGGCAACGTGGACGACGGCGGTGCACGTGCAAGTGCACGGGAACGGGGTGAGGTCAGGGAGATGCGCGCGGGTACAGGGAGCATTTCCATGCTGAGAAGGAGGGGTGCGGGTGGCTGGAGCGGTGGCAACCTCGAGGTGATACACACGGTGGCCAGCGCTCGAGGTGATACACACGGTGGCCGGCGGAGCTTACCTTATCTACGGCGCTTCCAGAGAGCTAGCGGGGAGACGAGAGCGTGCTGGGGGCGTGCGGTCAAGTGAGTGAGGCTGTTGGCGAGGTGGGAGGGCGAGGCGTGGCTTATAGCCACGAGGCACAGGGTGGTGTCCTCAGGCGTCCACTGATGCGCACGATAGGCCCCCGGGCGGCGTCGTGGCGTCAAGCAATGGCCCTGTAGGGCCTAGGGTGGGCGAGTTATAGTGTAGGGAGGCGCTGGGGAGGTGTGCACGGCGGCGACATGGCGACAGTAGATGTGCACTGTTTGTTTTCCCCGTGTCCCCCTCCTGTCCCCTCTCTATGTCCCCCTCTCTTTCCTCCGTTCTCTCTCAGTCTCTACTCGACAAGAAAAGACATCAAAGGAATCAAACCCAAGTGCAAACATAGGTGATCAAGTTTGGCAAGGTTCCACCTCCCCATTTGAGAAAAAACAAACAAAAACCATCACTCAAACTTATATTAAAACAAATATTCAGAAAATTCAGAAAACATGACTTAGTCAAATTGCTAAGTGTTGGAAACAGATGAAATCATCAAAAAGTTTTCGCAAGATTAAAATAGAAAATGAACCCCAATTGGGAAATTTTAGGTTGGGCATTATTAAGCATGTTATGAATATCCAGAAACACATTTTTTTTTTGGAAATGTGGAAGGCTATGAAAACAAGTGGAAATAATGGCATCTTTCTGTTTTTCTCTTTTTTCAAAATCAACTAGTTTTCCCTGTTATTTTTTTGGAAATGTGGAAGGCTATGAAAACAAGTGGTAAATATGTTTTCAAACTCCATTATTCAAAACAAGGTTATGGATTTGAAGTACACATACCAGAGAACAACTACAAGCCAAGAAAACACAAAATGGGACATTCTAACTAACTGAAAACAAGAGTTCAAAATAGACAAGTGGCTAAGTTTTTAGGGAAAAGTTCTAATAGAGAAGTTAAAGGAAGACCTCCATAATTCAATTTGCATTTTTGTTTTCTTGGATTCAACAAAGCTACATGTTTAAGTCAAGATGAAAACCAACATGATCCAGGTCTTGAAAAAAAATCTGCTCAAGTTACCCTATGGAAAACATTAGAGAAAAACAATAATGCTTTCAGGAAAAAATTGTATTTGTTTTAAAGGATAACATTTCTTTCATTGCATATATGACCATTGTCACATACACATGTAGGTACACACAAACATGTTAAAAAAATTGTTGGATCGCATTTTTGTCTCCCTTAACTACATTACAAGGGTCAAAAAACAAGGGTGTGACAGCTTCCCCCGGAAAGCTTGAAGCGGGTGCGACAGCCTGGGATGGAGGAGGACGTCCTGATACCGCTGGATAACAAGCGCATTACGTTTGCGGAGCACATTGCGCGAGGTCTCTCCTCCTCCCTGCACCCATTCCTCTATGGGATTCTCTACATTTACGGTATTCAGCTCCATGATCTCGCGCCAAATGCGGTGCAACATATCTCGTGCTTCATCGTATTGTGTGAGTGCTTCCTCGGCATTCGCCCACACTAGGGGTTGTGCAGACATATTTTCTCCATGAAGATCCACCGGGAGAAAGTCCCTGCGGGTGAGAAGAGGCCCGGGGAGCCACTCGCAACCGGCGGCTTCGGGATCCAAGCCAACGGCGAGTCTCCTTACTTCAAGACGAAGTTCGTCGAGTTGTCTCAGGGATGGCACAAGAAGTGGTTCTATGTACAAGACACGAATGGGAACGGTGTGCCTGAGTTTAACCCCTTCGCCACTTTGAAGAGGAGGAAGTCTCGAGCCAAACCATGTCAGCCAACGAAATCAAGCCACGACACCTTTGTTAGAGTAAGTCGTGGATCTTCGCAGGAAGGACAGAGGGCCCTGAATCAACGGGATGTGATGGTGTAGGAGTGCACTCGTTGGGAAACCTCAAGTGTAAGGTATGAAGAGTGCAGAGTAAAGTTTCCCTAAGAAAGAAACAAAGGTTGAATCGACCAGTAGGAGAAAGAAATCACTTCTGAAGATTGAAGACAACTGATGTTGGCAGGGCGCACTACCAGGCTCAGTAGCAACGTCGAATCTACACAACACAACCAAGTTACTTTGCCCCAACGAAGCAGTGAGCTTGTCAACCTCACCGGTTTTACTGAAAACAAAGGATTAGGTGTATAGTGTGGAAAACAAGGTTTGTTTGAAGTGAATGAAAAGAGAACAATGATGGCAGTGAATGAGAGGAAAACTGAAGTTGCATAAAATAAAACATTATTTGCAGTGGTTGTATTATCAGTGTAAAAGAATGGGCCGAGGTCCACAGTTCACTAGTGGTGTGTTTCCAAAACAGATAGATAACATGTTGGGTAAACAAATTACAGCTGGGCAGTTGACAGATATAAAGCAAGCACCGTAGTGCATATGCATGACATGGTGATTACTATGTGATTCATGCGGGCATTACACCATAATTCATAGACCGTTATCCAACTGCATCTATGACTAATAATCCATCCTCGGAGCGTAATCCAATGAAACCTCGGGTATTAAGTTGCAAGAAACAGATAATTTTATTAAGTAAAGTGTGTAATGTAAATAATGTAAACATCGTTGTTTTATCCCTAGTGGCAACATCACATCCCCCATCCGTTACGTTTCTGTCACTCGAGTGTGGATAAATGGGAGGCATGAACACATTATCTAGCATAAATACCCCCTCTTGGAGTTACAAGCATCAAGTTGGCCAAAGCATCTACTAGTAACGGAGAGAATGCAAGATCATAAATAACATAAACATGATAGATTGATAATCGCTGGACATACCATTCAATATTCATTGCATCCCAGCAAACACAACATGTAGTATTACAATATAAGATTATCTTGACTATGTTAGGAAACTCACAAGATCTAAACATGAGGCATAAAGAGGAGAAGACAACCATCTAGCCACTGCTATGGACCCGTAGTCCAAGGATGAACTACTCACGCATCACTCCGGAGGCAGTCATGGTGATGTAGAGCCCTCCGGTGATTATTTTCCCTCCCGGCACTAGAAGGAGAAACCTTACAAGTGACGAACAAAAATTGCCTACCGCTGGCGAAGCCCTGTTCGCCAGCGCTAGCTCGCTAGTGGTAGCGGGTTACCGCTGGCGAACAGCGCTTCGCTAGCGTTAGTATATGTTACCGCTGGCGAACCAATTCGTGTTTGCCAGCGCTGTGTTCGCCAGCGGTGCAGCGGTAGGTTCGTTAGCGGTATGTTCGCCAGCGGTAGGTTCCCAGGTTCGCCAGCGCTATGGCTCCGAGGTTTGTACTTTTTTTTGTTATATTCGTATAAGAGTTTGTATTTTCCTTGTATTATACTATATAGGTGCAAATACATGTAATTTATCTAATTTCTACAATTCACACATACAAATCACTCTTAGATAAATATGCATATATATGTATATGCAATACACAAACCGATATCCATCGATAACGAAAATAAGTTTCATAAATATTAATACACATCGATCTCAATAACATGTTTATGTCGGAAGATTTCGAACCAAAATTATAGCCATCTAATTAGTTTAACAATTACAAAAGTATGACATGCATACAACACGCGATATAGATCAATCGCAAACAACACATATATATGCGGTCCGCCTCCTCTTTAGCTTCCGCCTCCGCTTGCGATCTTTCGCTAGGCCCAGCGCGCCGTCCACATCTTCATCTCTCTGTAGACCAAGATAAAAGCATTAGGCCGGCACAGAAAATCACAAGTTCTTATTAGGAGCAATTCGTACCGAACCGAATACTTACCGTCGATCATTTTTTCCTCGTTGTTGTGATCTTCTGTTTCTTCACCAGCGGGAACGGAAGAACACCTTCTAACGAGTTGAATGGTCTCTCGTCAGCATGCTCTAGTACACATTGTCGCAACTCATCGTTATATGGTGGGGAGTTCCATTGGAAGACCGAGTCTTTAGTTACTATATCCCTATAGATCATGGAGCAGAGCTTGCGTTGGATGCGACCAAACTTTTTTTTTCTGAATTCAACATCAGACAATTCAACGATGCTGCGAGACCATTTGTCCATAGCAGACATGAATTGTAGATTCTGTTGCTCCTTGATGATCTCCATCATGTGTTGGATGAGGTACCATGCCTCTATATGGCCGCCTGGCGCCTGCTTGGGGCAGGGGAACTCTGTTCTGTGTCTGAACACATATTTGCCTTGACTTTGTTTTATTTTGTCGCAGAATCCTTCCCTCCTGATGTAGCCGTCCATAGCATCATTGAGGACATAATTGATGAGGGAGTAGTTCTTCTCCTTCATCCTACTCCCGGAGTCGAGATATACGGCGTGCACGTCTCTCGGGTAGAGCATGATGAGGGTGCCGTATTTGTTTCTGCGCAAAACAAGAGTTCATATATATAATCCTCAAAAACTGTAACCACTATTAATTGTATATGCGCAAACTTATGTAAAGATGGGAAATATAACTTACTCGGGAAACTAAGGCAGGAGGGTGATCCTCTTGTGCATATAATTATTGAGCAACACTTGTTCGAGGGACTTTGCCGCTTTTGCCCTACCCTTGGGGTTGTTCAAGTACATGGCGTGCATGTAGTAGGGTCTGCTAGCCCGATGGTTTTGGTATTCTCTATGGATATTTGATGCGCCAAACTGAGCGTAAACAGACGGACGATTGATGAGTGGAGGGATTTCATGTGGAACATCCAAAAAATGTCGTCAAATCTCATGATGATCTTGCTTGCGTTGCCTTCAGTGACAAATCCCACCGTAGATGGCACCTTTGCGACCAAAACCGGTAGCGTTGGATTTTTATCGTCGGGAAGCATCTTCTCCATAAATTGAACACCGTCATGGACGCTAAGCATATCACCTGTCAACAAGGAGGCCAGCCTCGGCGGAAGCATCGGTTTGCCCAACTCATGGATCTGATGCCAGTCGTGTATGGGTATCCTGTCCAATACCCGTCCTGCCTGCGGCTTAGACTTGGTCCCCTCCACCGGTTGGCTTGTCAATGCAAGGGAAGAACTCTTCTTATTTCTTTTTTTCCGTGCCGTCTTCTTAGGCTGATTCTGAAATACATCTGCTACCACCTCTTTGAGGGCGTCCTAGCTGATGACTTCTTGCTCGGGGGCTGCCGGTTCTTGAGAAGAGAAAAGACGCTTTGTGCATCGATATTTATCCGCTTCCTCCGCTGGCAAGAGAAGTTCATCAAGATCATCCAGGCCGGCCCCCTCATAAGGATCGTCGACGAGGTAGTCATTGGGGTTCTCATCTTCAGCATCGTCGCCGTCGTGTTGCACGGACTTTGCAGGTGAGAAATCCTTGTGTTGGCTTGGGTGCCCCAACCCCTGGACCGGTGTTGGAGTGTTGATAGGAGTAGTTTCCAAACGAATTAGTGATTTTGGCCATGTCAATGGCCAAACCAAGCACTCTCCAGGTTTAACTCGATGTCGGCTGCGGGGGTTGGTTCGGAGGATCAAGAGCACCGCAACCAGGGAGCACCCGACTTAATGTAACCCTTAACACGTCATCGGGCATACGGACGCCGTGGGACACGCGGTTGAGAGGTGTTATGATTTTTCCTTTGGCCACGTCCTTTAACTCGCCATTCACACGAAGGAGCAATGTGCATCCCGTCTCGTCGGCCTGCGAAACATCGCGCGATCGTCGTTAGAGAATGAGGCCGTCACGAATCAAGTCATAGTATATAATTAAGCAGTGGACGCTGAATTTCTGTGAGGGCATTGAGCTCGGACAAGGGCGATGGACCATTAAGTGTCGGCGGCGGCGTTGCAGAGACGTGGCGGGGCGGCGATGGATCTTCGCGGCCTTGCGGCTCAAGGTTGGGGGCCGCCTCGTTTTGCGCAGCAGGCGCCCTGACGGGGGCCACGTTCTACGCAGCAGGCGTCACGATGGGGGCTATGTTGATCTCGGGGAGCGGCCCTTGTCCTCCAGCTGCCATCCACGACGCTAAGGACTGAGCGACGGATGCACGGATGGTAGGGAGGAGCACGTTGAGCCTCTCGTTCACAAGCTCGTCAACCGTCTTCTGCGGCACCTTGTTCGCTCCTTTCTCTTCTCCTTAGTGTCCGGGTAGTAGTGCACATGCCGATGACCCTTTCTGAGGCCATGCACATGGCCACGATGCGGCTTCTTGTCAAGGGGCACTCCCTTCATCGCGTTAAGCACCCTAATAAAAGGGGTGTCATATGGGTCCTTGTTCATCGTCGCCGAGGAGCCCCCGTCAGACTGAAATAGACGTTCTTTTTCTTCTTCCTCGAGATATTTATTCTCAAGCTCTTTGACCTTCTCGTTCAACATAAGATCGCCGGGCTTTTGGTAATCTTCCCTATAATGGGCCCTGGCAAAATTTCTCACCTGCGGGTCGGGGATCTTGTCATACGGGTTCGGCCCTTCTCTCTGCGCATCCTCCATAGCCCAAAATTTCTGCTTCCCAAGGTAACCCCGGCTTCCGAGATTGTGGGGGTCAATGTTCTTTTTTCGGAACTCGGATCCCCATTTACTCAATGCCACCCTTTCCGGTTTGAGTTTGTCGAGCTTGAATTGGGCCACGTCTTCCTCGGAAATGGAGGGCCACATTTTATGGATCTCATCGAAACCCTTACCCTTCACAATCATCTCCCGCAAACTGGATCTCGAAGTCGTAAATGCCTTGGTGAACTTTCCCATTGCTAACGAGTTGACCAGATTGCTCTTCAAGTCCTGGTTGTCGTAAGGAGCCGGGAACTTGTACCTCGTGTGCAGCTTCTCAATCAGCAGGGCAGCCATAGGCTTGTTTTCTTTATCTCTGAGCTGGCCCGTATTAACATTGCCAAAGTCTCGAGCTATGTAGCCTATCTGGTTTCCATACCCCTTAGCGTAATTCTCCGGCTCGATAGGAGCACCGCTTTTGGGGTCCACTTCTGTGAACTCTTGCCGGATGGTGGCGAGCATGTTGTGCCGTCTTTCTTTGCGCTTACACGACGCCTTGCTACCGGAGGTGGCATCCCCGGTGCCACTACCGGTTTGACCTTCTCCGCCCGATGTATTGGTGCGCGACTATAGCTCCTAACGAATGGTTTCGTCCATCTCGTCGTCTGCATCGCCCTCGGCCTGTGTCTCTAGCTCCGGTTGCAGATCTACGGGTCCTCCTCCGGCGCTAAGCATAGAAAGCCACGCATCGTCGTCCCCGCGTCCGATCCCAGAACCACCCGCCTCGTCGTTGTGAGCCATATCTAATTAAGGAGAGAAAAGCCGAAATTAGTTCAACAAATCCTGCAATTTAAACGATATGCCCCATATGAGTCCAAATTTCTCGGGCACTCTAATATGTGATATTTTTAGCAAAGATCATGCCAAAATTCATGGAAAATTTCGGCCTGACCTTTGCTAAAAATATCACAAATGGAGTACTCAAATTTGTTTTCCTTCATGTTTTATTTTGTTTTCCAGTATTTCCTTCATGTTTTCTCTTTTCATTATTTTGGTTTTAGTTGTTTTCCATTATTTTCCTTGATGTTTCCTATTTGTTTTCTTTATGTTTTCTATTGTTATATTTTGTTTTCCATTATTTCCTTCATGATTTCTCCTGTTTTATTTTTGTTTTCTATTGTTTTCAATTGTTTTCCTTCATGTTTCAAATAAGAAGTCCACACATTTCAAATACAGAACAAGGTTCATTAAATTTATAATAAGTGCACATCAAACCAGTTGATCCATGCATATACATAGTTTCGTCGCGTACAAGGCAGACAAATATATACATAGTTTCTCAGCGATTGATCTTTTTGCCTTTTTTGGTCGCAATTGCATAATTTAGCCCTACATCATGACTTCTTCTTTTGAATGGAAGACCATGCCTAGGTAGCATTGTTCTGCTTCTTCTTGTTGTGTATGTTGCATGACTATCATCATCTTCTTGATCATTGTCAATATTTGGGTTGCCGAACGTGTCGAACTCGTCCTCGTCAAGGACTCCATCCATTCCGATGATATTTCTTTTCCCTCTCCTCACGACAACACGGCTAGGCCTTGTGGGGTCTGTTATGAAGAAGCATTGGGACACATGCTTAGCCAATACCCATGGCTCATTTTGTGTTGTGACATTCTCGCTTGATGAAGTTCCGGCTTCGGGAATAACCACGGTTGTAAAGTATTGGTCTTCTTTTCTGACGGTCTACATCCTAGCCCATCTAACGCGGAACATAGGCACCTTCTCTACAGAGTAGTTAAGCTCCCATATCTCCTCGATCGTTCCGTAGTATCTTAACTTTTTGTCACCAGTGTAGGATTCCATCGTTACCCCTGAGTTTTGATAATCAGAAGTTTTGTCTTTCTCCTCCGTGTAGAAAGTGAACCCGTTGATATCATATGCTTGAAACGTCGTTAGGTTGGGAGCGGGGCCATGTGCGCGTACAATAGTTTATTTTTTGCACAATCCCTTGGCGGTGGATTAGCGACGATCTCATCTTCACACCAACGCAAGAAAGTGGAGTTATGCTCTCTGATTATTTCTCATTCGGTCCTCGGCTTGCCTTGTTCAGTGTACTTTTTATTAATCGAGCTCTTGTGTTTTTTCACCCAAGTATCGACCATGTCAATGTGTTGGAGAGCTTCTAAGTTTTCCCTGTTAAAGTCGGTGCGTCGACAAGCCCGATCCACATGCACTTCTCTACGTCCATTTTTGTGACCTACTCCATCGAGCTTGCCAATGTGCTTGTTTCTGGGAAGACCAACAGGGTCCTCTACGTCAATATGATTCGTGCAGAAAGAGATGCACTCTTCGGTGATAAATCCCTGAACGATGCTTCCATCCGGACGGGCTCTGTTGCGAACAAATCCTTTGATGACCCCATTCATCCTTTCAAACGACATCATGTTATGCAGGAACAACGGCCCGAGATGGCTGATATCGTCCACGATATGGACCAACAGATGAACACATATGTCAAAGAATGATGGTGGAAACTACATCTCAAGCTCGCATAGTATCACGACAATCTCTTCCTGCAGCCTTGAGATCTGCTTCCCCGTGATCGACTTTCGAGATATCACGTCGAAGAAGTTACACAGGCCAAACAGGGTTTCTCGGACGTGCTTGTCCATTATCCCGCGGGTCGCAACCGGAACTATCTGCGTCATCATCACGTAACAGTCATGAGACTTCATCCCGCTAAACTTTTGTTTCTGCGCGTCCAGGAATCTGCTTATTAGCCCCGAGTAACCGCTAGGGACTTTGACTCCGAGAAGGCACATCATCAATTTTGTGATCTCGTACAGACTAAGAGTGAAGCAGGAGGGGGGCAGTAATAGTCATTCCTCTTAACCCTTTTGGACTTGCGATCCTCCGTCTCCTCATCACACAATTGATCGTCGTCGTCGTCATTCGGGCGTCCCCCCCTCCCCGAAGATCTACCATAGTACCAAAATATTTCAGGTCATTTCTTGCTTTCACCCCGTCTTTGGTCCTCTCTGGCATGTTGAGCAGCGTGCCAAACAAACTTTCAAACACATTCTTCGTGATATGCATCAGATCAAGGCAGTGAGGCGTATCGAGAATGGGACAGTATGGCAAGTCCCAAAACACAGATCAAGGCAGAAGCGGTTTTGGCGCTTTTTGCTTCTTTCCCGGCTCTGGGTATTCCTTCCAATCATTCAGCAACTTGTAGATTTCTTCGACGCACCTCTTATGTGGAGGTCCATGGAGCTCATATTCACCGTTAAAAAGGTCTCCTCGCCTTCTCCAAGGGTCTTTGTTGGGTAGCCACCTTCGATGACCTACGAAAACTTTTTTCGAAGACCCAGGATCTTTCGGAAGTTGCATAAACGTGGGGTCATCCATGCACCTCACGCAACCGTTATGTTCGTGGCACACCTGGCCCGCCACATATCCGTAGCCGAGTAGGTTGTGAACCGTACAGTGTAAAACAACTCTCATTGGGAAATATTGTTCACCGAAGGCGTCCCATGTGTTCACCCCTTGCTCGGCCCATAGCGTGTCCAGCTCATGTTTAAGCAGCTTCAGGTACAGATTGAAATTGTTGCCTGGTTGTTCCGTCCTTTGAATTAGCATACTCATGTGAATATACTTCCTCTTCATGCACAACCAGGGGGATGTTGTACATCCATACAAACACGGGCCAGGTGCTATGGGTGCTGCTCTGGTTGCCAAACGGATTGAGTCCGTCGGTGCTCACACCCAACCGGATGTTCCTTGCCTCCGCCCCGAACATTGCATATTCACAATCAATTGCTTTCCATTGACTTGCATCTGAAGGATGTGTCAGATTTACTTTTTCACTCCGCTTTGGATCTTTCAAAACTTTATTCCTCCTTTTGGCGTACCAGCGCATGAGCTCTGCTTCCTTGCGGTCCGTGAAATACCGTTGCAGACGGGGAATGAGCGGAAAGTACCACACAAATTTTCGAGGAGCTTTCTTCTTCCCTTTCTTGTATCGAGCAGTGTTGCAAACTGGACAAATGGTTTTGTTCGCGTCCTCTTTCCGATAAATGTAGCAATCGTTGATGCACACATGGTATTTTTCGTGAGGTAAATCAAAGGGGCACACGACTTTCTTGGCCTCGTCGCAACTTTTAGGACAGGTGTTGCCCTCTGGAAGGATATCGTGCCAGTATTTCAGGCTTGCATCGACGCTTATGTCGCTCCATTTGTATCTCGCCTTCATCTGCAGAACATCGAGCGCCACTCTCAGGCGGGACTCTCCCGGACCGCAGCCTGCATACAACGGTGTCTTCGAGTCTATCTCTAGTTGCGCCAGCTTAGATTGCTCTCTAGCAGCAGATCTCGCGTTAGTCGTCTTTCTCAAAAGCAGTTCTTTCAGATGAGGGTCACACATAACTTACGTTAGGGGTGTCCATGTGTCCTCGTCTTCTTCTACGTCTTGTTCACCATCTTCTCCATGATCATGTGCGGGATCATGAGGCTGATCTTGGCCCTGTTGTAGTTCTTGTTGATCGTTGTTATTCTCCTGTTGCACATCATTTCCTACCACCGCCGCCCCATGGACATCATCATCTTCATCATCACTTATCCACTGACTGTTATACCCATCCATGAAACCATACCTGAGGAGGTGACTGAGCAAGTCTACGGTAAAGGGATTGAGCAAGCCCCCTAGTTTGCACTTTCGACATGGACATCGTATCTCCTTGCGGCCATTTTGTAACATGTCTTCTATCGCGTGTCTCAAGTAACTATTCACGACACGTTCACTCTTAACGACCACCATTATTTGTCGCCTGCACGAGAGCACGCTAATATAATATTAGAACCAAACATAATATATATATATCGATATTCACGAAAAAAATCGGCATGACCTTCCTACAAATTGGAGGTTAGAGGAGTGCCAAACTTTGCCGAGACGGAAATGAATCAACATTCCGGCAAAGTGGCAACTCATTTTCATATCCAAAATTTCACTTCATGTCATATTCACGAACAAATTCGGCATGACCTTCCTACAAATAGGAGGTTATTAGGGAGTGCCAAACTATGCCGAGGCGAAAATGAATCAACATTCCGGCAATAGTTGGTTACTCAATTTCATTCCACAACAAATTGCACATATTTAACGTCTCCATCACACGACCATATTTGAATCCGGTGAAATTTCACACATATTGCATATCACGTGTATCCGGACAAAATTCATATACAAACTCATTTAATTATATATTAGCATTCATCCCATCTCAAATGAATAGATGGCTACACGAGATAATATCCGGAGAATTTTGGAGCTTTGGAGAGAGAGAGAGAGAGGGGGTAATTCTAGATCTAGATGCCTGGGAAGGGAAAACTTTGGGTAGAAAGGGTGTTAGGAGGGAGATAAACATATATATACCAACTAAAATAATTTTAGTTGGCTCAAAAGAGAGTAGGAGGGTGGGGAAATTGGCATTAATGCGAGCTAGAGAGAGAAGAGGGGACAAGGTTGAGAAGAGAGTGGAGGGGAAAGTGGGGGTGGTGGGTGGTCACTTATGGCAGATCTGCCAAGTTACCGCTGGCGAACAACTCTTCCCGTTCGCCAGCGCTAACATGCGCCCTGGGCCCACAGGTTAGAGCTGGCGAATAGGCAGAGCTGTTCGCCAGCTGTAGCCCACTTGCGCTGGCGAACACAGGGGCCTGTTCGCCAGCGGTAGTTTCAGGGAGGGGCGGGTGCGCGCGCAGGGGGGCCCACCCATAGCGCTGGCGAACGAGCTGTTCTGTTCGCCAGCGGTAGTAGAAAGAGAGCTGGCAAACTGATAATGGTGTTCGCCAGCGGTAATAGCGTCGGCAAAGCCCGAATCGTGTTCGCCAGTGGTATGGAGGTGGCTATAGGCTGTTTCCTACTAGTTTGGCAGGGTGCTGGGGAGAGCTTCAGAACCCTCCCAAACTAGGGTTGACGATGACCGCGGCTATAGAACTTTTGGTGAAAAAAGGCTTGGGTGTTTAGGGTTTTCCCAAGGAGGAGCTTATATAGGAGAAAGGGCAACGTCAGTGGGTGGCCAAGAGGGCCACACCACCTGGTGGCGAGGCCAGGGGGGACCCGCGCTGCCCTGTGGTGTGGGCCCTCCAGGGCCCCCCTTAGGGTCTCCTCCGGACTCCGTGTACATGGCAGAATTCTAAGGTCCTAGGATTTCGCTTCGTCCAATTCTGAGAATATTTCTAGAACAACTTTTCTGAAACCAAAAACAGCAGAAAACAGGAACTGGCTCTATGGCATCTTTTCAATAGGTTAGTCCTAGGAAATCCATAAATATGATGTAAAATGTATAGAAATCATGTAGCGTATGGATTGAAAACAAGATGGAATATCATAAATTATAGACACGTTTAAGACGTATCAACATCCTGTCGGGGGGCTACCCCCGAGTATGGGCAAGGTTGGTATGAAATGGTATCTGTCGAGACATCGTAGTAGAGTTCATAGACGGGGGTGCCATGAGACTACTGGTAGAGATGTGGGGGGACGTGGTAATACGACAACCGAGAACACCAAATTTACCCAGGTTCGGTACGATGCAACTAGGCGGCGTTCCTACTCGTGCAATCTCACTAAATCAGGGCTGAACCCTGAAAGTACAATGTGAGTAGGGTTTCGCTAACTCGTCGAGGATCAACTTCTCGGTGAGTTGTCTTCTAGCTTATTGTCTGTATCCTTCTTCTCTCCCGTCCGGCTTAATACAGATAGCCGGGTTAAGGCTTACAGAAAGGAAACCTAGAAGACTACGGAAAGTATCTAACTTGGAAAGTAAGGAATCCATCTTCTTCTCCAAGTCGCACCACTTTGGGCCGTGGTCCAGGTTCTTCTAGAATCGGTCTTCCTGCGCATCATCTTACTGAGCCGCCGAATGGACTGTGATCCACTACCAGCAAGTCACTCGGGTAATCCGGCTCTTTAGAATAATGCCGGATATACCCCTAATCGCTATATATCAGACAGTAGCCCCCAAGAAGGATTGAGACTTCATTCTGCCACCTTTCGTCAATTTGCATTCTTTTTCGAGAAATGTTGGCGCTTTGTCTCGATTCTTTTTTTCCCAAAAAATCCATATCACATAACGCGGATTTCACCAAAATCCGGCCTTTTCTTCCACGAGCCTTCATAGAATAGGAACTTCATGATGTCAACAATGAAATCGTGCTGACATGGCAGACGTTTGGGTTCAGTCAAAACCCTGAAAAATATCCTCTGACAGATTCTCGCGGGAAACGAGGGGATAGCTATTATCACCCCGTCCCCTCATTTCTCGGAAATCCCGCGCGTTACAAGCGTCGATCGTCCAACGGCTAAAATAGTCGTTGGAACCAATCTCAGCACACCCGGCTATAAATAGCTTCCTCGGGGCCTCCGGTTACTCTTCCGCACCATCTTCTTCCTCAAGCCCTCAGCCATAGCTAGCGACCAGAGCCAGAGCCAGAGCGAGTGAGCGTAGAGAACGAGCTCCTAGACTTCCCCGGAAAAAACCATCGGAGGCTCATCTTCACGGTTGTGTCGCCTGCAAATGGCTGCCGAAGACTCTCCCCGCGCCTCGGACTTGGAGAGCGCCGCCGTGGACATAGATTCCAGCGTCAACGACGTCGATCCGCAACTCGACTCGCCGGTGCGTGCGGCGGCGACCACACCGGAGGGGACGTCCACCATCTTATCCCGCGGGGATCTACCTCCCGCGGCCAGAACTGCGGCGCCCTCCACCTCTTCCGTTCCTCATCCACCCTCTCTACGCGCCCGCGGAGGAAAACTTCACTCCCGGCGGCGAGGAGGCCTACGCTTCCACCACCGCTGGTGTGGAGGAAGAAGACGAAGAAAATGCCGGGAACTGGAGCCACTACAACGAGGTTCCCTCCCTCCTTCCGGCAATGGAGAAAGAGGGGTTCATCCTGAAGGGAAAATGGCGGTATGACGCGGACGAAACCGATCCATCGCCAAAATCCGGCGAACGAGTCTTGCTCGCATCGCACATCCACAGAGGTATCGGAATTCCGCCATCCTCCTTTTCCCTTCAGGTCTTAGACCATTACAAAATAGAGCCACATAATCTACCTCCAAACTCTATTCTTTACCTAGCCGGGTTTCGGGCCCTGTTCAAGGGGTATTTAGGAATAGAGCCTAGGCTAGATTTTTGGCAGTATTGTTTTGGGGTTAAGAGGAACCCTTCTAAGGGAGCCCTCCCAACTTGCAGGACCATCTCTTTTACCTTACGTAGGTTTAGGGAAGATTGGTTCCTAAAATCAAAACTTCGGAATCCGTCAAATTCTGGACGGGTTTCTTCTTCTATCATGCGGATGTCCCATTTTCGGGAAAAGAAACGGGAATCCCGCCTTTCGTCAATTCCGCGGTCAATCCCCAAGATAATTGGGAGGTGGACGCAGTTCAGACGGTACCGACAGATCTGATGGGGATCAAGCGGCGCATCGCCAAGCTTGTTTCCGCCTCCCCTCCTCTTACCGACATGGACACTGTTCTATGCTGGCTCAAAAGGCGGATTCAGCCTCTGGCTTATCGCGGAACCCGGCTCATGTGTGAGTACACGGGCCCAGAGGACGCGATGAGGGCAACAAATAAGTCTTTGTCGAAGAAAGACTTCAAGAAACGCGTCAATCAGCTAGTTTCGACTCGTGATCAATATGAGGAGAGCCGGCCAATGTACACCGCGGAAAACCCAGCTCGAAAGGTATGGTTTTATCATTTTGGGCATTGTTGTGAGTTTCCTTTTCTCGGATGTTTTTCTTATCTGGAATTTATCTTTTTTGACAGCTTCTAACTCTTCCTGAGGCTGAGCTCACGACCGACGAGGAGTTGGACGCTCTTTGCGCAAACTTCCAATCTGGCGGAAGGAAGCGCAAGAAGATGTCCGCCTCTCAGGAGGCTATTGATCTTGACGGTGTTCCCGTCGCAACTTCCAGGTAAGCATCCCGTGTTTTCTTTTTTCTTTCTATGCTTTTTATCGCATGCCTTTGTTTCTCGGAATATTACTTCTCGGAATTCTTTTCTTTCTAGCCTTGCCCCTACCACGTTGAAGGGAAAAGGCCGCAAGAAGCGCAAGGTTGCAGATCAAAGGGGAGAAAGGCCCTCTCTCGCTACTGCGCCGGATACTTCGACAGTAGCAGGAGAAGAAAACTCGGCTGCAAGGGAGGAAGAATATCCCTTGCAGTCCAGCCAGCCCTTTGCGCCCGAGTCGGACGCGAGGGAAAGGGCGGAGATGGAAGTGGGAGGCCCTTCAAATGTCCCGAAGGAGGAGCCTATCCTGAATTTTGACAAGGAATTCAAGGTAAAATATAAGCATTTTGTCGAACATGGATATATTCATCCGCGGACGACCAAATACTTTGCTCCAGCTTCTTTAATCCTTCTCTGGCTGCAAGGCGGGCTTATAGTTAGGAATAATTACGTGTTCTCGCCTCGGCAGGTCATACAAGACAACCTTTGCCATGTCGGAATCCTCTTTGCAGACTATACAAAGGAATTTCTCTGAGAACTTGGCAAGTCTTACAAAAATGGGCCAGGTAAATATGTCCAGCCCACAACCATTTAGCCAATTGTATTCTTTTTTGACTTAATGCTTTTTTCTTATTCTTGCTTGATTTTTGACTTAAGCGAAACTTCTCTTGTCCGTGTTTCAGCAAACTGCCGAGACGATTAACATGGAAGTTTTTGATAAACTTACCATTAAGAATAAGGAGGTGAAAAATCTCCTTAGTATTCTTGAAGATAAAGACTCGGAGTTGGCCTCCGTTCAGTAGGAGCTGAAGGAATCAGCAGGTAATTTTTTTATCTTTTCGCACTGCTGATTTTGTAAGAAATTTTCTAAGTCATTTCCCGAGTTCTAAGCTCTTCATTTTCCTTGCTTTTCAGCATCTTTGGCGAAAGCCAAGCAAATAGCTGACGATGACGACAAGGCCGAGAACCGCCGAAAGGAGAACTCAGAGATTTACAAAATCAATGTAAAGCTCCAGAAAGACCTGGAGGCCAGCCAATTGGCAGTTGGGATTGCCGAGTCCAAGGCCTCTGCCCAGGACGAGAAGGACAAGGCCACCATCTTGGACCTAGAGAATTCTCTAAATCAACGCCTTGAAGAAGGCCTTGAAATGGATAAGATTCTCTGTAAGTTTTTAGCTCTTTTACCGGATTTTTTCCTTATACTTTTGACAATATGTTTTCTTTCTCCATCTCTGTTTTTTCTAACTTTCGTTTGCTGATCCAAATAGAGGGGAACCCTTTTCTAACCCGGATTGACAGAATCCGGGATTTTAGGGAGATCTTCGCCGCGTTGAAGACCGCGGGGATGTTACTTGTGAACAAGTACATTCCCGACAAAGCAGAAGAAATCTCGGAAGTTAGCAAGCTTCCGGAAGCAATCGAAGAGGTGGCGAACCAGAAGGAATCCTGGTTCCGTTCCGCAGCTCGCGATGGTGCGCGCATGGCCCTTGGGCTAATGCATATGCATTACACCACCGCAAAGTCCTGGCGCGTGGCGGCTGGTATCCCCCAAGGATACACGGAAGCGCAGCAAGCCAGCATATTCGACTCTGTCGAAGGGCACGCTACAAAGATAGCGCAAATGGTGTCGATCTCCACCTTCTACCCGAAGGAAGAGATTTCGGCACCTCCTGAGCACCCTAGCAGCGAAGAAGAGGACTCGGATTCCGAGGAGGCCGCCTGATTCCTGAGTAGTTAGCAGGAACAAAATAGAAGCATTACTATTCTCTCAATGTAATATCCATTGTAATGGTATCTATCATTTGTATAAACAAGTATCCCCCTTTTGCAGTAAAATTTATGTCTTTGCAAGTTTTTCGGTTTTTAATTCCTTTGCCTTCTAAGTTCTCTGGTTTGTATGTTTTGACTGTCCTTAGTGTTGAAATGGCTCAATAGTACTTAATCTTCATGCCAAGTGACTGGGTTTAACCTATCATTCGAAACTCGCAAACATGGATTGTACTAAGGCATTTTTACTTACTAATTTTGGTGACCCAATAGAGAAACAATCAGATAATACTTAGGAAAAAGTAAGGAATTTTGAAAATGTATGAAACTGGCACGCAGGCACAATCTGGGTTTCCTTAGTCCTTTTTGGGCTATAAAACCATTCATTTTTTAAAACCGAGCACGCAGGCACAATTTGGGTTAATATTGAGAATTTTGAAGGATCATTGGGAAATAAATAAGGCGTACTTATGCTTTATATATAAATAACCGAGTAAAACAGGAATGCATGAATTCCGACAACTTTATTTCATGATCTCAAAAGATGTTTACATAGAAATTGAGCTAAGTGTAGAAATGACGTAACTGCTGGATGCTCGAGGGTCTCTTTGTCTCTCCCAATTCGACATCTATCTTTCTCTTTCTCTTGCGATTCGAGTTTTTAGGATCATATTCTGTATCTCAAATATCTACAAGGTAGTATGATCCATTTTTCATAGCTTTGCTAATGAAAAATGGTCCCTCCCAAATTGTGGCTAATTTGTGCTTCCTTTCTTGCACCAACCTTAGCAGTAAGTCACCTTATTTGAAAGAATGATGTCTTATTTTTCGACTATGGTAACATCATAATCCTTGCTGATAAATGGCGGATCTTTGAAGCACAAGCTCTCGTTCTTCTTCTAAAAGATCGACGGCATCCTGTCGTGCATTTTCGACATCTGAGTCATCGTAAGCCTGCACTCTT
Organism: Alopecurus myosuroides; assembly: GCA_028641055.1. NCBI lineage: Eukaryota > Viridiplantae > Streptophyta > Magnoliopsida > Poales > Poaceae > Alopecurus > Alopecurus myosuroides. The sequence goes on from CM054062.1 coordinate 29,107,155, forward strand.
GGGCTATCATGGATCATGTCCGTAGGAAGCGCTGCTTCTGCACCATAAACCAGAAAAAACGGTGTTTGTCCTGTTGATCTATTCGTTATCGTTCGAATATTCCAAGGTACAGAAGGTAATTTTTTTACCCATGAACCAGCTGCTCTGTGAAGAGGAGATTTAGTCTTGGGCGTATTCCTTGTAGTATTGAGCTATTCATTTTTTCAACCTGCCCATTGGATTGCGTGTGTGCCACAGATGCGAGATCGAGGCGAATTCCCGTTTGTCTGCAATATTTTGCCAACTCTCCAATAGAGAAATTTGTCCCGTTGTCAGTGATTATGCTGTGTGGAACTCCGTATCTCATGACTATGTCAATGATGAAATTTCTGGCAGTTCCACCGTCAAGTTTTTTGATGGGTTTCGCCTCCACCCACTTGGTATATTTTTCTACTGCAACGAGTAGATGTGTAAGTCCACCTCTGGCAGTTTTGAATGGTCTCGTCATATCTAGACCCCAGAACGCAAATGGCCATGTAATGGTGATAGTTTGGAGTGCTCGGGCTGGCATATTCGTCTGCTTGGCGTAATTCTGACATCCGGCACATGTGTTTACTATGTTTTCCGCGTTTCTCTTGGATATTAGCCAGAAAAACCCTGCACAAAATGCTTTCTTGACTATGCTTTTTGATTGAGCATGATATCCGCAATCTCCTGCATGGATTTCTTGCAAGATTTCTCTTCCTTCCTCTGGCGAAATACATCGCTGAAAAATTCAGATAGTGCGTTTATACAGGCAACAATTAATTACCATGTATCATTTGCATCGACGCTGTATCCGCCTTTGCAAGACCTCGTCTGCTCCATCCGGAAACTTCTGATCAACTAAGAAGTTTAATATAGAATTGTCCAGTCCGGGTTAACGAGTAGAACTTATATTGACTCGGAAACTATAGGATAATAAATATCTCCGCCTTTTATTGATAGTTCATGCAAATGTTGGAAAAACACACCAGGCGTTATAATTTTAACCCTTTCCGAGCCCATACGGGCTAATACATCCGCGTTCCAATTTTCTTCCCTTTTTATGTGACTAGGAAACATGCCTGTGCATTGCAACGGGAGGGAAATCCCTTTTGGGTGAAAAACTTTGCCATTTGTCATATTTTTCCCTAAAATCATCACTCATCTAACCCTAGCCACAACTCAGTCTAGTTGTCATTTGATCCATGGACGGATTACACGTGGCGGCAAATTCCAACGGAATCGTCAACTTCAAGAGCCCCTTAAAAGTTTTGCCTCTACGGTTTGAACTCTCTAATTCTCACTCCATAAATTTACCACAAATTTGTATTTATTGATTTCATGTACCTACCAAACGGGTACAACACAACTATCCACAAAACACAATTCATACAACGTATTAAAGGTACACATTTTTTTAATAATTTGAAATATGTTTTAATTTGATCTACTCATTTATAATTAATTTTCATTTTTATTTAGTATAATACTTTAGACTTTGTTTCAAGTTTAATATAACTCAATCTTTGCAAGTATGAATGTAGTTCTCAGAACTAAATCTTGATATTCTTTGTCATAGAAATCAAAGTCGAGATTCAGCATAGGGTAAACAATTTCCCACATGCTTACATAAAATTTAGTTGGCTTCTTCTTAACCAAATGAATACAAAATTCAGCCAAAAGATAATTCAGTTTACGATACCACCATACAAAAAAAATTGAAGTCAAGAAAATTACAAAGATGGATGTCATTGCTACTCGTGAGTGATAAAACCCATAAATACACTCGGGCCATGCCAATATTTCATGTTGTTTTTTTAAGCTGAATGACCAAAATATACCCATACTTACAACATCTGACAAATAACTTGGCCGATGTCCTGCAACACAAAAGCAACCATACACATAAGAATAAGGCTAAACTAAAAACAAGTTACTTGTTCTGTTGTTCTGGTTTTACATGCAGACAATGTTTCTGAATCCTTGCATGATAAATGTTGGAAGCAAGCAAGGATGACTTCCTCCATGCACCATGCGTCTCATTGCTCTTCACGCTCAGCTCCAGCCTGACCCTTTCAGGTCAATCCTCTCACCGCGCTGCCACCACTTGCTATCCGCGACAACGCCGATGGTCAGCTCCAGCTCTGTCATACCACAGTTCTCGCAGACCTTGGAAACTATATACCATCATTCCCACCTGCAGACCATATCCTCATCAATGACCAGGGCAAGGAGATGGCTACTGCACCTAAATGCAAATATCGGACCTCCAAAATTGAATTAAAATAGTGACATATATCTCTAATGAAACTATTGAAGTGCTACCATTGGAGTAAAATACTAATAATTAAGCCGCCTTTCAAAATTCAAACTAAATCGCAATGGAATGATGGTAACAAAGCATAGTTTTCTAAAGAAAGTTATGTTTAAGTAACTGAACTGTTGCCTTTGCAATTAGTTCACTTCTTTACACATAGCTGAATTTAAATAGGAACATGATTGAACTTGTGAAATACGACTTGAGCAAATTCAGCCTCGTTTATGCTAGCTTAGATGCCTGAGTGGTTAAATTTGTGTGTGCCCAATGTGGCTGAGAATTTCAAACACCGCAATATTATTTGTATATCGGGTTAGCACCCATGGGATGCTAAGTCTAGTGGCATGCGTTTTTCAGCAAATTCATAGAAGCAGCAATACATAACAAATACATATTCCTGATGCGTACATTAACTTGAGAGTCGGTGAAATTTGAAGACGACACTTGAAGGTTCATTTTCCAGCACGGGAGAGTAAGGGGAACATGCGAACGACCCAATAAGAAATTACATCTTACATAAATCACAAGATTTCCTAATCCCGTCGCATAACTCTACATAGAATACAGAACAATGAGGCATCAAATGAATCAATAATCTTACCCCCAAAAAAAAGTAGCACATAATATGCATATGTTTAAGCAACTAAAGACCATGCAAATATCATGCTTCAAAATTATACTTTCATGAGTACTCAATAATTACCTTTTGTACAAATCAACAGACATGATTCCACATAACAGAGAGCCGGTCTACAAAATAACATAAAGAATCAACAAGCCTTTCTGCAATATATTCCATTTACTCTTACACGTCCTAGATAGCTTTCCATCCTTGTGACATGTTATTTGCACGGGCTAGTGTATACAGTAGTGATAACTGGTCACTAAGATCTCTCGAGATCGACATCATTATTTTCTAATGCTCGATAACTGGTTGAGGGGTTGATTTCTTATGACACTTAAATTTATGGGCTTGTTTTATTTGTAACCGCCTATGCTTCTATAGATCCGGTGTTTCCTTAATTTTTATTTTTAACACATTTGAATACCATTGATTTATCAAATTCGTTTCTGATTACTTGTAGTTTAGGATTTATACTATCATGTATGAAGTGCACAATTTTCGTTTACAGACCTTTTTAACTTGTGATGGAAAGCATAGTTTAGGAAAAAATCCATTTATTATACAGCATAAAAGATCTTCTATAGATATGGGAAACAAAATCCTTTTGCCAAATAATTACAGAAATCACATCTGTTAAATACGAAACTTTAAAATTATGAGTTTGATAATAAGTACATAACAATATAATATGAAATAAACTTGGTGAATTGTACTACAAATATGAACTCTCTTCTCTAAAAATGGTTGATCTGTAATGTCATATTCTCATCGGCATGAATACATATTTACATTCAAATGTCATATTGTGCTACCTGAAAGAAGGTTACCATTTCATTTTTCCCAAAGTTATTTGAATTTTATATATTTATCCATCTGCCACGGAAACAGAAACATCAATTATAATACTCCAGCCAAAGTATAATTCCGGATTCCTCTCAATCGAATTGAGGGCAATATCATTTCCTTATTGAAGAGACAATAATTCTGCAAGTACAGATTAAGAGTGAAAGACTAAATTGAGGTCATCTTAAACATTAGTTGCTCAATATCATTTCCGAACTTTGGATGCTGCTAAGATAATTATTTGCACACTGAAAATATCATCAGGAAATTATTGAGGATTGAGGACTACACATATATATGACCTAGCATTATCCTGATGCTCTTCAGCTCATGTGCTTTCTTATTATTAGCTCTTACCTTAGGGAACACATGATTTGGTCCATAGAAGATAAATACCGCACCACTGTACTTGGTACTTTTTCTTACCATAAAAAACTGAATTTCCAAACATCATTAGTTGTTGTGCAATGATGTAATCAAGAAAAATAGGATATTCAGCATGAGAAGTATTGTTACTTAAAAGGAGGCTACCAAGTGACATTTCTCCAGCATACTGAATTCCGACAAATTATTCAGTTATATGAGATAAATTGAATCCGAATATGCAAGGGAAGGACAACACCGCTCTAAAAACGCTTGGCGTGAGCTCAGTTTTCATATATCTAGTTAATTATTTTCACAGAAAAAGTGGGCACATGGATGATTCCTTTACCTTATTACAGTTTGTACAGAATTTATGATTTTATCTTTGTCAGATTCCCATCAATATACCATACTTCTTCAGAATTCTTGTAAAACAATATTTCTTCAGCATTGAGTATCTTCACATCCTGAGACCTGAGTCTTGGTCACTGGCTGGTGAATTCTTGGGGCCTGCTGAAGGACGTTGTGCTGCTGCTTCAATGAGGTGATGCCATCCATCCTTGTTGTACAAAGGGCTGCGGCCATGAAATTGTAGAAAAATTGTATATAGTCATGAGGCACATGTACGTTGGTAAATTTCATCAATAGACCACTGGAAAGACACACTTGTGTATCTAAATTGAGGAGGAGCGGTTACCAGAGATAATTGTCAACCACATGACGTGGATTAGCAGAAAAAAGATTTTGTTCTTGCTACCGTTTCTCCGGCAACGGGACATCCGTGTGAAGTAGAGGAGCCGGCTGATGGGGGGATGTATTCAAGGCGATCCGGAGGTAGATCATGTGGGCGAGGATCGACTTGAACGGCCACGCCCAGCCCCGGCACCGCTCCAGGAGGTCGAGCGTCGGGTGCTCGAGAGGTAGCTAGACGGCCATGTCCAAGGCGCGCGCTCCTCGTTAGACGTGGCCACCACCAAATCATCTTCGACTCTCCAGGACGCAGTCGACGTCAGAAGATGCTTGTGGTTGGGGCCTGGTTAGGGACACGGTTCAGATCGGAGAAATTAGGTACCAGATTCATGTCCGATTCACACGGGGAGAGGGGAATCACCTTGAGGCGCTTCAGGGGAGGGGGACGTAAGGCAGGGGACTTGGCGGCAGAGCTCCGGCGAGTCACCACTGCCGCGTCATGTTCGCCTGAGTTTGGTGCGTACGCAGGGCGTGGGGTCCACCTCTTGGCCTCCGTGAGTCCACCACGCCCACCGCCGGCCAACCGCCTGTGCCGGCAGTGCGGAGGGTAGCTTGCCAGTTGCCACTACCTACGGGCTACAGAGGAAGAACCGAAGAACATGTGGTCGCGAGCGCGGCTAAGCTGAAGCCATGTGGATAGCTGTTTGACTTTGCCGTTTCTGGTCGTCCCGCAGGCAGTTGCCGGCACGCGCCTCGCAGCCGCGTGGCGACGGTTTTGACAGCAGGGCTGGCGGCCGCTCGAGGTGACGTCGTTCGGGTCATGCCGCCGCAACCCTGGCTTCCATCCCAGCACGGCAGCGCTTCCCCTATTCCCCGCTGTGTGTATCTGATCGTCCCCGCGGGAAGATGCGGGCTCGCACCTCGTAGCCGTGTGGCGGCGGCGCTGACGGCAAGGGAGGACGACCCATCTCCTAGAGCAGGGAGACGTCATCTCACCTTCGTAGAGAGGTAGAGCAGGTTGAGGCGGGAGCGCCTCGAGATGGATTTTCTAGCGGCGTTAACGGTCAGATCTAGTGTCGGCTTTGATGGAAGCAGCTCGGAGCGGCAACGTCAAATCAAGATTCGTCGGAGGGAGCCCTACCCCAGGACGGTTCGGGAGACGGTGGTAGGCAGCGCCGCGCGCTGGATTCTGGAGATCGAGGGGTGGCGGCGGGTCTGGGGAAGAATTCGGTTCGGGTCAAAGATTGTTTGGTTGGGTGGGAAAAAAATAAGAAGCGAAACTGTACAATCTGCGTGGCATATTGGATGTTGTATGTAATTTCGTGGGAGGGTAAAACAGTCTTTTTATGTTGGACGAAAATTTTGGCAGAAACCTTAATGCCTTTATTAGTAGGTAAAGAAGTACTTCAAATCCCAGGAAGCAAATGGCGAATTCGTCCACCGTTCTCCGATATTCGGCCATGATGGGACTTTTGGCATCCCATGTTTGTTTAGCTGATGCTGTACCAAATCCGAGTCACCATAACAAAGTATTCTCTTTACTCCTATTTCATTTGCAATATGCAAGCTATGAAGCAATGCTTCGTATTCTGCCACATTGTTGCTGGCGTTGAAGTGTATTTGTAATACATACTCCCTCCGTCCACTTTTAATCTACATTCTAGACTAAAAATTTGTCCACTTTTAATCTACATCCTAGGCTCTCGCATTAATTCTCTCCTCGGTAATCAACACCAACACAGAAAATGAAGCAGTCTTGATTTTAAATGTGGCTTGGATTGGTTGTTCACATATCTAGGTAGTAATTTTAAATGACTTGCTAATTTGTGTTAAAACTTGTAGAATGTAGATTAAAAGTGGACGGAGGGAGTATTCCATAATGTCGCCTTTTGGGGATTTTAGCACTACACCAGCTCGAGCGCCTTCTTTCATCTTGGATCCGTCAAAGTGCATGACCCAGTATTCTGACTCCGGCATTGGTGTGTTTTCCATTGCTTCTGTCCAATCAGCGATAAAATCTGCCAAAACCAGGTATTGAATTGCCATCCTAGGTTGTTACTTAATGTCGAACGCAGCCAATGCAATACCCCATTTGGCGACTCGGCCTGTTGCGTCGCATTGTTTATGATATCCCCTAGTGGTGCTTTGCTTACCAATTTTATGGAATTCCCTTGGAAATAATGTCGAAGTTTCGAGGATGCGAAAAATACGCCATATGCTAGTTTTTGATAATGTGGGTACCTTTGCTTGGATTCAGAGAAAACTTCACTTATATAGTACTAGGAAACATGCCCGTGCGTTGCAACGGGAGGGGGAAATCCCTTTTGGGTGAAAAACTTTGCCATAGGTCATATTTTTCCCTAAAATCATCACTCATCTAACCCTAGCCACAACTCAGTCTAGTTGTCATTTGATCCATGGACGGATTACAAGTGGCGGCAAATTCCAATGGAATCGTCAACTTCAAGAGCTCCTTAAAAGTTCTGCCTCTACGGTTTGAACTCTCTAATTCTCACTCCATAAATTTACCACAAATTTGTATTTATTGATTTCATGTACCTACCAAACGGGTACAACACAACTATCCACAAAACACAATTCAGACAACGTATTAAAGGTACACATTTTTTTAATAATTTGAAATATGTTTTAATTTGATCTACTCATTTATAATTAATTTTCATTTTTATTTAGTATAATACTTTAGACTTTGTTTCAAGTTTAATATAACTCAATCTTTGCAAGTATGAATCTAGTTCTCAGAACTAAATCTTGATATTCTTTGTCATAGAAATCAAAGTCGAGATTCAGCATAGGGTAAACAATTTCCCACATGCTTACATAAAATTTAGTTGGCTTCTTCTTAACCAAATGAATACAAAATTCAGCCAAAAGATAATTCAGTTTACGATACCACCATACAAAAAAAATTGAAGTCAAGAAAATTACAAAGATGGATGTCATTCCTACTCGTGAGTGATAAAACCCATAAATACACTCGGGCCATTCCAATATATCCTGTTGTTTTTTTAAGCTGAATGACCAAAATATACCCATACTTACAACATCTGACAAATAACTTGGCCGATGTCCTGCAACACAAAAGCAACCATACACATAAGAATAAGGCTAAACTAAAAACAAGTTACTTGTTCTGTTGTTCTGGTTTTACATGCAGACAATGTTTCTGAATCCTTGCATGATAAATGTTGGAAGCAAGCAAGGATGACTTCCTCCATGCACCATGTGTCTCATTGCTCTTCACGCTCAGCTCCAGCCTGACCCTTTCAGGTCAATCCTCTCACCGCATTGCCACCACTTGCTATCCGCGACAACGCCGATGGTCAGCTCCAGCTCTGTCATACCACAGTTCTCGCAGACCTTGGAAACTATATACCATCATTCCCACCTGCAGACCATATCCTCATCAATGATCAGGGCAAGGAGATGGCTACTACACCTAAATGCAAATATAGGACCTCCAAAATTGAATTAAAATAGTGAGAGATATCTCTAATGAAACTATTGAAGTGCTACCATTGGGGTAAAATACTAATAATTAAGCTGTCTTTCAAAATTCAAACTAAATCGCAATGGAATGATGGTAGCAAAGCATAGTTTTCTAAAGAAAGTTATGTTTAAGTAACTGAACTGTTGCCTTTGCAATTAGTTCACTTCTTTACACATAGCTGAATTTAAATAGGAACATGATTGAACTTGTGAAATACGACTTGAGTAAATTCAGCCTCGTTTATGCTAGCTTAGATGCCTGAGTGGTTAAATTTGTGTGTGCCCAATGTGGCTGAGAATTTCAAACACCGCAATATTATTTGTATATCGGGTTAGCACCCATGGGATGCTAAGTCTAGTGTCATGCGTTTTTCAGCAAATTCATAGAAGCAGCAATACATAACAAATACATATTCCTGATGCGTACATTAACTTGAGAGTCGGTGAAATTTGAAGACGACACTTGAAGGTTCATTTTCCAGCACGGGAGAGTAAGGGGAACATGCGAATGACCCAATAAGAAATTACATCTTACATAAATCACAAGATTTCCTAATCCCGTCGCATAACTCTACATAGAATACAGAACAATGAGGCATCAAATGAATCAATAATCTTACCCCCAAAAAAAAGTAGCACATAATATGCAGATGTTTAAGCAACTAAAGACCATGCAAATATCATGCTTGAAAATTATACTTTCATGAGTACTCAATAATTACCTTTTGTACAAATCAACAGACATGATTCCACATAACAGAGAGCCGGTCTACAAAATAACATAAAGAATCAACAAGCCGTTCTGCAATATATTCCATTTACTCTTACACGTCCTAGATAGCTTTCCATCCTTGTGACATGTTATTTGCACGGGCTAGTGTATACAGTAGTGATAACTGGTCACTAAGATCTCTCGAGATCGACTTCATTATTTTCTAATGCTCGATAACTAGTTGAGGGGTTGATTTCTTATGACACTTAAATTTATGGGCTTGTTTTATTTGTAACCGCCTATGCTTCTATAGATCCGGTGTTTCCTTAATTTTTATTTTTAACACATTTGAATACCATTGATTTATTAAATTCCTTTCTGATTACTTGTAGTTTAGGATTTATACTATCATGTATGAAGTGCACAATTTTCGTTTACAGACCTTTTTAACTTGTGATGGAAAGCATAGTTTAGGAAAAAATCCATTTATTATACAGCATAAAAAATCTTCTATAGATATGGGAAACAAAATCCTTTTGCCAAATAATTACAGAAATCACATTTGTTAAATACGGAACATTAAAATTATGAGTTTGATAATAAGTACATAACAATATAATATGAAATAAACTTGGTGAATTGTACTAAAAATATGAACTCTCTTGTCTAAAAATGGTTGATCTGTAATGTGATATTCTCATCGGCGTGAATACATATTTACATTCAAATGTCATATTGTGCTACCTGAAAGAAGGTTACCATTTCATTTTTCCCAAAGTTATTTGAATTTTATATATTTATCCATCTGCCACGGAAACAGAAACATCAATTATACTACTCCAGCCAAAGTATAATTCCGGATTCCTCTCAATCGAATTTAGGGCAATATCATTTCCTTATTGAAGAGACAATAATTCTGCAAGTACAGATTAAGAGTGAAAGATTAAATTGAGGTCATCTTAAACATTAGTTGCTCAATATCATTTCCGAACTTTGGATGCTGCTAAGATAATTATTTGCACACTGAAAATATCATCAGGAAATTATTGAGGATTGAGGACTACACATATATATGACCTAGCATTATCCTGATGCTCTTCAGCTCATGTGCTTTCTTATTATTAGCTCATACCTTAGGGAACACATGATTTGGTCCATAGAAGATAAATACCGCACCACTGTACTTGGTACTTTTTCTTACCATAAAAAACTGAATTTCCAAACATCATTAGTTGTTGTGCAATGATGTAATCAAGAAAAATAGGATATTCAGCATGAGAAGTCTTGTTACTTAAAAGGAGGCTACCAACTGTCATTTCTCCAGCATACTGAATTCCGACAAATTATTCAGTTATATGAGATAAATTGAATCCGAATATGCAAGCGAAGGACGACACCGCTCTAAAAACGCTTGGCATGAGCTCAGTTTTCATATATCTAGTTAATTATTTTCACAGAAAAAGTGGGCACATGGATGATTCCTTTACCTTATTACAGTTTGTACATAATTTATGATTTTATCTTTGTCAGATTCCCATCAATATACCATACTTCTTCAGAATTCTTGTAAAACAATATTTCTTCAGCATTGAGTATCTTCACATCCTGAGACCCGAGTCTTGGTCACTGGCCGGTGAATTCTTGGGGCCTGCTGAAGGACGTTGTGCTGCTGCTTCAATGAGGTGATGCCATCCATCCTTGTTGTACAAAGGGCTGCGGCCATGAAATTGTAGAAAAATTGTATATAGTCATGAGGCACATGTACGTTGGTAAATTTCATCAATAGACCACTGGAAAGACACACTTGTGTATCTAAATTAAGGAGGAGCAGTTACCAGAGATAATTGTCAACCACATGACGTGGATTAGCAGAAAAAAGATTTTGTTCTTGCTACCGTTTCTCCGGCAACGGGACATCCGTGTGAAGTAGAGGAGCCGGCTGATGGGGGGATGTATTCAAGGCGATCCGGAGGTAGATCATGTGGGCGAGGATCGACTTGAACAGCCACGCCCAGCCCCGGCACCGCTCCAGGAGGTCGAGCGTCGGGTGCTCGAGAGGTAGCTAGACGGCCATGTCCAAGGCGCGCGCTCCTCGTTAGACGTGGCCACCACCAAATCATCTTCGACTCTCCAGGACGCAGTCGACGTCAGAAGATGCTTGTGGTTGGGGCCTGGTTAGGGACACGGTTCAGATCGGAGAAATCAGGTACCAGATTCATGTCCGATTCACACGGGGAGAGGGGAATCACCTTGAGGCGCTTCAGGGGAGGGGGACGTAAGGCAGGGGACTTGGCGGCAGAGCTCCGGCGAGTCACCACTGCCGCGTCATGTTCGCCTGAGTTTGGTGCGTACGCAGGGCGTGGGGTCCACCTCTCGCCCACCGCCGGCCAACCGCCTGTGCCGGCAGCGCGGAGGGTAGCTTGCCAGTTGCCACTACCTACGGGCTACGGAGGAAGAACCGAAGAATATGTGGTCGCGAGCGCGGCTAAGCTGAAGCCATGGGGATAGCTGTTTGACTTTGCCGTTTCTGGTCGTCCCGCAGGCAGTTGCCGGCACGCGCCTCGCAGCCGCGTGGCGACGGTTTTGACAGCCGGGCTGGCGGCCGCTCGAGGTGATGTCGTTCGGATCATGCCGCCGCAACCCTGGCTTCCATCCCAGCACGACAGCGCTTCCCCTATTCCCCGCGGTGTGTATCTGATCGTCCCCGCGGGCAGATGCGGGCTCGCGCCTCGTAGCCGTGTGGCGGCGGCGCTGACGGCAAGGGAGGACGACCCATCTCCTAGAGCAGGGAGACGTCATCTCAGCTTCGTAGAGAGGTAGAGCAGGTTGGGGCGGGAGCGCCTCGGGATGGATTTTCTAGCGGCGTTAACGGTCAGATCTACTGTCGGCTTTGATGGAAGCAGCTCAGAGCGACAACGTCAAATCAAGATTCGTCGGAGGGAGCCCTACCCCAGGACGGCTCGGGAGACGGTGGTAGGCAGCACCGCGCCCTGGATTCTGGTGATCGAGGGGTGGCGGCGGGTCTGGGGAAGAATTCGGTTCGGGTCAAAGATTGTTTGGTTGGGTGGGAAAAAATAAGAAGCTTAATGGTACAATCTGCGTGGCATATTGGATGTTGTATGTAATTTCGTGGGAGGGTAAAACAGTCTTTTTATGTTGGACGAAAATTTTGGCAGAAACCTTAATGCCTTTATTAGTAGGTAAAGATACTGGATACTGATCTGGTATGCTATGTTTATCTTTGCGTCTCTCCACAATTATCACTGCACTGATAACCCTGTTAGTTGCTGTTAAGTACAGTAACATAGGTTCTTCGTCTTTTGGCGATGCCAAAATCGAAGCATTCATCAAAGTTTCCTTCGAATGGGTTAATGTTTTGTTCGCCTCTTCTATCCATTCAAATTTGTCGGATTTCTTCAACAATGTGTATAATGGCATAGCTTTGTCCCCAGCCCGACTCATAAACCTGCTTACGGCGGCTGCAAAACCCGTCAATATTTGGACATCTTTTAGGCATGTTGGCATTTTTATGTTTAAGATTGCTTTGATCTTTTCCGGGTTTACTTCTATTCCTCTATGGAAAACGATGAAACCCCAAAGTTTTCCTGAGGGAACCCCGAATACGCGCTTTAATGGATTTAACTTCATTTTATAAGTGCGCAAATTTTTGAAAGTTTCTCTAAGATCTTCAAGGAGTGTATCCTTTTCCTTGGAAACGACAGCAATGTCGTCCACGTAAACGTGCACGTTTTTGCCAATCTGACAACGTTGCATGCAACGCTGGTATGTTGCACCCACGTTCTTCAAGCCAAAAGGCATGGTTATGTAATAGTATGTTCCGTAGGGTTTTATGAAAGAGGTTTTGATTTGATCTTCTTCTTTCATGCGTATTTGATGGTACCCGGAATAAGCATCCAAAAAGCGTAAAAGCTCAAAGCCAGCAGTGACATCTATTATTTGATCGATGCGCGGTAACACAAACCTATCTTTCAGGCACAATTTGTTCAATCCCGTTTAATCTATACACATCCTAAGAATAGTATTATCCTTCTTCGGGACTAATACTGGATTCGCAGACCAATCAATATGTATTACTATGTTTCAAAAAAAAAAATCAATATGTATTACTCCCCGGATAAAATCTGCCGCTAGAAGCCGGATAATTTCCTTGCCAATAGCCTTCCGTAGTCTTCCGTCAAATCGACGGATACCTTGCTTGACGAGTTTTGATCCTGGAATCACCTTCAATTGATGCTCAACAAGTTCTCTGGGTACAACCGGCATGTCCGCTGGACACCAGGCAAAAATATCCTAGTTCTCACGGAGGAACTTGACGAGCGTGCTTTCCTATTTGTCCGTCATGCCAGTTCCCACAACGACAAATTTTGTCGAATCTTTGGGATCTAGGATAACTTGTCTTGTATTCTCTGATGCTTTGAAGCTATCTGCCGGCTTCCGGCTTTGGTTTTCCTGCCATCATTTCTGTCAGCAATACTTCCTTTTCCAGCTATTTTAATTCCTCCTTTGCTATCACTTGTTTGGTGCCAAGGGCGTTTCTTTTCTCCAGCTCGTTTACCAATTTTAAGTCTCCAAAAATGGTGATTACTCCTCCTTTTGGCCCTGACATCTTCAACTTGTTATAGATATAACATGATCTTGCCATGAATTTGGCGAAAGCTGGACGCCCGAGTATCGCGTGGTATACACTTTTGAATGGCACCACCTCGAGTAAGATCTTTTCCTGGCGGAAGTTATCTCTTTTACCAAAGGTTACATCTAGCTAAATTTCTCCTAGGGAATGTGCTTGTCTGCCAGGAACAATGTCGTGGAAACGTATGTTGTTGTGATTGAGATGGGTCTCGGAGATGCGCATATGCTTCAGTGTATCTAAGTACATAATGTTGATACTAGATCCTCCATCCATCAGAACTCTTTTCAGCCTAGTGTTTTGAACAATAGGTCTTACGATTAAAGCTTGCTAATGGTGCAGATCGTGCAATCGTTGGGAGACCCCAACAGGACGGTGTGATGAGCACAGCGGTAGGAGTTTTCCCCTTAGTTAAGAACCAAGGTTACCAATCTAGTAGGAGAAAGAGGAACTTCGGAAGGTTGATGCCACTAACGGTGGTGCTGGCGCTTCACCGGTGTCAGCAACAACGTGGAACCTGCACACACCACAACCAAAATACTTTCCCCCAACGGTACAGTGAGGTTGCCAATCTCACCGGTTTTGCTGAAAACAAAGATTAGACGTATAGTGTGGAAAATGATGTATGCTTGCAGTAAGTAAAGAGAGCAAGGAATTGTTTTGGTTTGTTTAACAGTGTGGAAAATGGACCGGGGTTCATAGGTTCACTAGTGGTGTCTCTTCATAAAAATAACATGCTGGGTGAACAAATTAGAGCCGTGAAATTGACAAATAAAGGTTGCACCGTAGTGCACATTATAACATGATGACTACTATGATATTTAGTGCGGGAATTACAACAAAATACATAGAACGAAGTCCATCTGCATCAATGACTCATAATCCACCCTCAGGTTATCATCCGAACCCCCTTAGGTATTAAGTTGCAAGCAACATATAATCGCATGAAACAATGTGTGTAATGTAAGCAATGATTATACACGCGGGCACTCTCACCGCTGTTTTCTCCCTAGTGGCAACAACACATCCTCCCGCATCACGTTTCTGTCACTCGAGCACATGCGAAAAGGAGGCATGAACCCACTATCTAGCATAAATACTCCCTTTTGTAGTCACTACCAACTACTTGGCCAGAGAAACCACTAGCAACGGAAATCATGCAAGATCACAAATAACATATGCAATAAAGACTATAATCAACTTGGCATAACGTCAATATTCATCGGATCCCAGCAAACAAAGCATATAGAATTACATAAGATCGATCTCGATCATGATAGGCAGTTCACGAGATCTAAACATGGAGGCATATGAGGAGGAGACAACCATCTAGCTACTGCTATGGACCCGTAGTCCAGGGATGAACTACCCACGCATCACTCGGAGGCAGGCATGGTGATGTAGAAGCCTCCGGTGATTATTTCCTCTCCGGCAGGGTGCCGAAAACGGCTCGAGAACCCTCTTGATCTAGGGTTGACGACGATGGCGGCTGCGGAATTTTTTCGGGGTTTTTGATCAAGTGCCTAGGGTTTTCCATCCGGGGGGAATAAATAGGTCAAAGGGCATAGGCGGTGGAGGCCAGGGGGCCCCACACCTATAGCTGGTGCGGTCAGGGGGGCCGCGCCACCCTATGGTGTGGCCTTCCCGTTGCCCGTCTTCGACTCCTCTTCAGTGTCCTGGATCCTTCCGGGTAAAATAGGAACTTAGGGCTTTGTGGGGTCCAATTCCGGGAATGTTTCCAGAACAACTTTTCTGAAACCAAAAACAGCAGAAAACAGGGAACTGGCACTTGGCATCTTGTTAATAGGTTAGTTTCGGAAAACGTATAAAAATGCAATAAGTAAGGGGTAAAACATGTAGCAATTGGCATAATATTATCATGGAGCATCATAAATTAGGGATACGTTTATGACGTATCAAGCATCCCCAAGCTTAGTTCCTACTCGTCCTCGAGTAGGTAAACGATAAAACAATTATTTCTGAGGTGACATGCTAATATCATAATCTTGATCATTAAAATGTAAAAGCATATGTATGCTGACATCATAAAACTTCAACACAAACATGATAAATAGAACTTTAATCATTAAAGCATGGCAATCACTTTGCAGCATGAAGAGTATCTTAAATAAAGGATCATGGATAATAATGCAAAGAAAGATAAACGTTTGTTTCAGGTATAGAGAAAGCATGGCAAAGTGGTAGTTCGCTAGTCCTTAAGAGTGGGACAAAACATAAATTCCAGGACACTTTCAAAGTTCAAGAGGAAGACTAGAACAAATAATTTAAGAACAAATAATATCACATCATGAAGTAATTATTGGTTTTTATGGGACAAATGCACATAGAACTCAGAATGGCAAAATGCTCTCTCAACTGTGCATAAAGTTAGAAGATGGGGACTCAACATAAAAGTAAAAGAAAGGCCCTTCGCACAGGGAAGAAGGGATCACTCATGTGCTAGAGTTTTTTATTTTATTAAACAGATGTATTAAAAGTTTGACATTGTGGGGGAATGTCTATTTTTAGGAGAGGTGTATGCTAATGTCAACGAATGGTAAACAGACAATACAGTACGTCACAAGCCAACTGGATTCACAAGAGCGGCTCCCATAGTGAAGGACTCAACTGGTGTAGCAGGTCATCCATCTTTCTCTTTTGTTTACACAATTTTGCTTTGACTGATAAATCAGGGGCAAAAATAGTGAAGAGAATTTGTTTGTATTAATTTGGGGCTAGGCACCCTGCTGCCAGCTCTTCTATCATTTGGATAAGCGGATCAGGCCACTAGTACAGGGTGTGAAATCCAATCAACAAGTGACATAAAGATTCTCTATTGACGTCCTCATGAGCAAAAACAAGAACCAAAGCAGGAATAATTTTGAAGGTTTTAAAGGCAACACATGAGCAATTTACTTGGAGTGGAAGTTAAATACCACATTTATGTAGGTATAGTGTACATAATGGGAAAACTTTTGTTTAAGGAGTTTGGATGCACGAGTAGAATTCCATACTCAGTACAGGTGGAGGCTAGCAAAAGACTGGGAGGCAAATCAAGAGAGCATAAGAGCCATAATCATGCATAGCGACATAAGCATCATTAATTAAAGCATAAGCGGTATCACAAGTTCAAAAACGAAATGGTCATGGAGGCTATTTGTGACTAGTTTGTAGTCATAAACATGGTGTGC
Organism: Alopecurus myosuroides; assembly: GCA_028641055.1. Lineage (NCBI taxonomy): Eukaryota > Viridiplantae > Streptophyta > Magnoliopsida > Poales > Poaceae > Alopecurus > Alopecurus myosuroides. Next base: position 29,124,057 of record CM054062.1, read on the forward strand.
GCATGTGCCAAGTCAACCAAATAAAACATTCGAAAGAGAATACCATATATTGATGCTTTACTATGACAAGAACAACTCATGAATCTTTCAAGACATATTAAACGCGCTCAGCTATTTAAGGCTATTCATTCTACTAAATAACCACAAGGATTTAAAACTAAAATAACATTTAGCATGGCATGAAAAAGTTCTAGCCACAGTCTATACAAGCTTCTACTAGTACCTTTATAAATTCTACATCAAGCAGCAGTTTTGTTTTCCCAACAAGCACCATACAAGATATGTTTTAAAATAAATAATCTTTATGATACAACAAGAAAACATGAGAGTACTCATATAATACTACTAAAACTAACAGCTCTGATAAGAGATGCATGCAAAAAGGAGCTAAATAAATGCAACAGCTAGACATAGACTAAGAATACAACATATTCTCATGAAAAAGCGGAGCGTGTCACTCTACAATAAAAGAATTCTGGGGTCCAAAAAAACTTATTATCAAAATAAAAACAAACTGAAAACAAAAATAAAAGACGCTCCAAGTAAAGCACATAAGGTGTGACCGAATAAAAATATAGTTTCACTAGAAGTGACCAGATAATTTGTTGATGAAGAAGAGAATGCCTTGGGCATCCCCAAACTTAGATGATTGAGTCTTCTTGGAATTTTCTAGGATGTACCACCGGGGCATCCCCAAGCTTGGGATTTTCACTCTTCTTGATCACATCATATCATCCTCTTCTCTAGACCCTTGAAAACTTCCTTCACACCAAAATTCTCACAATCTTCATTAGCAACGTTAGTGCAATCAAAATAATAAACTCACATGGTTCAGTTTCAACACAAGAATAGCACTCAAAAACACATTAGCTACTGTCACAATTTTTAAACTATTTTTCTCAAAAGAACACCAAAAGAAAGAGATTAAGATGCAAATACAATAATTGGCAGAAATCTGTCAAAACAGAACAACAGGCAGAAATCGATTTTTTAGAAAATCTTATTTTGCTCAAATCAAAAAGTGGTCAACTAAGAAAAGTTGCGTATATAGCCCAGGATTAAGCAAAAAAAATCTCAGGTAATTTTGATTTTTTTTGTGATTTTATACGTTATTAACAGTGGACAGCAGAAATCTGTTTCCTGCGAAGAAATCTGAAATATAGTGTGAACTTTCCACTAGAGGATTTACTTGGCTCAATGAAAATATATAGAGGGGTTTATAAGGAAATATACAACACCCAGGTGCAAAGAACACCAAAGAAAACGAAGGAAAACATAAAGAAAACACAGAAATAAAACGGGTTGTCTCCTGGTAGCGCTTTTCTTTAACGCCTTTCATCTAGGCCTAAAAGATCAACTCAAGTATTTTCAAGTGAAGAAGCATCAACATCATAACTTTCCCTAATAATATAGTAAAAAGGTAGCTTCATCCTCTTTCTAGGAAAGTATTCCATACCTTCTTGAGGTGGAATTGATATTTAATACTCCCCTCTTTCATATCAATAACAACACCAATAGTTCTAAGAAAAGGTCTTCCCAAAACAATAGGACAAGAAGCATTGCATTCAATGTTCATAACAAAAAAATCAACAGGGAAAAGTTTAATGTTAACCATAATAAGAACATCATATTATACCAAGAGGTTTCCCCTTAGCATTATCAACAAGATGAACATCCAAATAACATTGTTCTAACGATGGTAGATCAAGAATATCATAAAGCTTTTGAGGCATAACAGAGATACTAGCACCAAGATTGTCGCACCCGGACTTCTAGAGGATACTCACAGTCCGCTGAATAGTAGAACAGATGGCTTACGGGGCATATCGGCACCCGCATCTCAATATGAGCAGGCCAACACGTAAACGTGTGACAACCATTTTCTACTATCCATCGTCTGCGCAAACCATCCCATAGAAATCAGGACACTTCCGTTGACGTACTTCATAACATACACACATGGTACGTCAACGGCATTGGAACAACTGATATCACAACATATCTCTAAGACACAAAAGATTGAAATAAGTTGCAAATAGCTCTCACTAGAGCAGAGATAGCAAATACAATCATCCAGAGGACACATGTCCCAACATATCATCATTACAACACAGCGGAAGCATCCAAAATGTATGAGTACAGACAAGATCCAAATAGGCTTAAGAAGCCGGAAACGAAAAGACGGAGCCCATCCACGATGTCTCGGATCCTGCCCGGGTCCGCTATCTACTCGTCAGCAGCCTCGTCAAACTCCACGTAGTAGCCGTCATGGGGATCCTCGAAAGCGTAGTCTGCGGAAACCACAACCCCAAAGGGGTCAGTACATAAACTTACTGGCAAGCAAGACTCACAGTTCACCAAAGTGTACCCCACAACATCAAGCACAGATGCTTTGGGTTCAAAGGAAGAAAGGGTGATACAAAAGATACGGCAGCTGGCTGCACTAACTAACTACAGAACATACTACAACTTCCGGCTAACAGAAAAGAGATAAGATAGCGTATAGTAACCAACTATAACTAACCACCAAAACAAACCCATCCTGGATCTCGCCCCTTATCCAAAGAAGCAATCCGAGGATAACTCACACAGTTGGATTAATGATGGTTCAAGTTATTGTGTCAATAAGACTATTACTAGTCAAGTTATCATTAGTTAGGTGTAAGTTGTTCTGAGTACTTGTTAGCCAGTACTTTCACCAAGTCAACCATAACCGCGGAAAACACGGCTTCTCGAGAAGATTTATCCCTGCAGGGGTGCACCAATTTGGCCGTACACGTAAGAATAACCCGCTAGATGGAATGCCTCCCACCAAGCGGGGCACTCAACACAACTCAACTCTTCTTCGCATCAAGCCCAAAGAACCCCGTGCAGTTGAGCGCACGGCTAATCAAGCCCCACGAAGAAAAGGGGACCCTCATAGAACTCTAAGAACGTGTCTCCCTAAATGCCGACTACAAAAGTTCCACCCTGGTACCAAGGGTTCGCACCTGCATATGCATGCGGCAAATGGAAAACCCGAACTAAATGAGGCAATTTGGACGAGATGCGAATCGAATCAAATTGAGGGGGGGGCGCCCATACACGCTTCCCACATGCGGTTAGTGCGCTCATCATGGATCAGTAGACAAGACCCTTTTCCTAATTAGGGTCAACACTAGCAGGCCTCAAAACCACGCCGGGCCTCCTGCCGGTGCCTTATCAGCAGATTATTATTACCACAAAATTAACAGGTTGTTGTTTAACATCGAGCCCCAGAACATAATAGAAATATGGTAACAGAAAGTAACGGGCGCAGAGACAACGGAAAGTATCGGTGTCCAATGTTGAAAGGAACACAATGGTTCATGTGAGTGAATACTTGCCTGCAAACTCAGCAGCCTGGTACTGAGCTAGATCCTAAGAAGGGGTGTCGTAAGTCTCGTCTGTCTCAACGTCGTCGTCCATTCGAGAAGAAGCAAACAAACAACGCAGAGAGACAAACAATCAATAATATGGCATAGTGCACAAACATGGGATGATGCATGGCAATTTAATTGATGCATCAAAGATAACCTAGTTGACAAGATAACATGTTTAAATGGACCCATATGCAATTTGGATTGCATATGGAAAGCCCATGAATTATGGTTGAAATAATTGTTCTACAACTAACCAACATGTGTAAGTGAATTAGCATGATGCATGGATGAGGAAAACAAAAGAAAACAACAACAGAAACAATTTGAAATAAGGTTTACCAAGTTTGGAATTTTATTTATTAAGTTATGAAATTTTGGTTTCTTAAAGGTGTTACACAAGCATTTGTTGTTTTCACCAATTTTAATTGTTCAAAATAGATAACAAATTTCATATTTGGAAAGAACACAAAATTTTAGGTGGAATACATGTTTCACTTATTGAAAAAGGATTTCAAATAAATTACTTATGAATTAAACAAGTTTAAACAAGAATTAAATGAATTTAACTAAAGTACGAATTTATTTGAATTTTTTATTTGTGCAAAACATTAAATCAAATTCATATTTGAAAAGTTTATAATTTACTGGTTTGAAAACATATTTTATATGTTCAAAAGAAATTAATTGGACCAAGTTATGAATTTAACAATATTAAATGATTTAAACAAGGTTTAAATTATTTAACCAATTTTAATTATTCAAAACATGAAACAAAGTTTATATTTGGAAGGAGGGTTTAATTTAGTATTGAAAACATATTTTATTTGTTGAAAATGGATTTAAAATGAGCAAGTTATTAATTTGGCAATTTTAAATGCATTAATTAAGAAACAGTTGTTTTCAGCAATTTAATTTATTTAAAACAGAACACAAAGTTGATATTTGCAAAGTACATAAAAAATGGAATGGAAAACATATTTAGTTTGTTGAATTTGGAATTTTTATGCCCAAGTTATGAAGTTTGCAAAACAAATCAATCTTTTGTTTCCATTAAACTAAGGTTCAAACTATTTAAATTATTGCTTTCAATATTTCAACTAATATCAAATTCACCTAAAATCCATCAAATTATAAACAGCAATTTATTTTGAACTTTATGGAAATTACAAAACAAATCTATCATCTTTCATAAGCCACAACTTGACGTTCTTGCATAAGAACTGCACCTAGACCTTGGAGAGAAGCATCACAGAATATCTGGAAAGGTTTGGAAGGATCTGGGCCAACCAGAACTGGTGTAGAAGTGAGTTTAGTCTTCAGAAGATTGAAACTTTCATCACATTGTGGAGACCAAACGAACTTTTTGTCCTTCTTTGTGAGATCAGTGAGAGGTTTGGCAATCTTGGAGAAGTTTTGGACGAAACGACGGCAATAGCTAGCCAAGCCAAGAAAACTTCGTACTTGCTTCACCGTCTTAGGAGGTTTCCAATCAACAATTGCTTTAACCTTTTCTGGATCAATGGCTATGCCCTTGGCAGAGATGACATGACCAAGGTAAGCAACTTCTGGAATCCAGAACTCACATTTGGAGAATTTGGCATATAGACGATGCTCGCGAAGTTTCATGAGAGTGAGACGAAGATGTTCTTCATGCTCTTCCTCGGATTTTGAGTAGACTAGGATGTCATCAAGATATACCACAACGAACTTGTCGAGGTATTCATGGAAGACAGAATTCATGAGTCGAGAGAATGTCGCCGGTGCATTGGTGAGACCAAAGGACATGACGGTGAATTCATATAGACCGTAGCGAGTGGTGAAGGTTGTTTTTGGAATATCTTCCTTTTCTGATCTTTATTTGATGGTAACCCATTCTCAAGTCCAACTTGGAGAATATTGAGGCTCCAGCAAGTTGATCAAAAAGATCATCGATATGAGGAATTGGATACTTGTTTTTGATGGTTTTCTCGTTAAGAGGACGATAGTCAACAACGAGTCTCTTTGTGTGATCCTTCTTTGCAACGAACAGAGTTGGGCAACCCCAAGCCGAGGAACTAGGTTGAATGTAACCTTTTTCCATGTACATATCGATTTGCTCCTTTAACAGTTTTAGTTCAGGAGGAGCTATCTTGTATGGATGCTTAGAGATTGGAGCAGTACCTGGTTCAAGCTCGATCACGAACTCAACTGCTCTGTCCGGAGGCATCCCTGGCAACTCTTCTGGAAAGACGTCAGGGAATTCACAAACCACCGGAACATTTTCGAGTAGAGGTAGAGGTTTTGCATCGAGGGTGTATAGCTGAACATAACTTGATTCATTTGGAGAATAGACTATCTGGCCAGAAGGGTGGAACAGAGTTATTGACTTTTGAGCACAGTCAATTTTAGCTTTATTGGCCTTCAACCAATCCATACCAAGAATGACATCAATGTCAGAATTTCCCAGCAGCATGAGAGATGCAAGGAAAATGTGGCCTCCAATTAGGATTTGATTATCCTTACTTATCTTGGAAGTCAACATTTGAGATCCCGGGGAGTGAACAGTGATTTGATTGCTTAGTGGAACCACCATTAGGTTGTTTGTTGCGGCAAAAGTCTTTGACACAAAAGAATGCGATGCTCCGGTATCAAACAACACTTTAGCTGGAAAAGAGTTTACGGGTAATATACCGAGAACGACGTCAGCAGCTTCCTCAGCTTTGTCGACCTTGACATGATTCACCCTTGCGGTCCTCCCGACAGGCCTGTTGTTGGAGTTGAAGGCCTTAGGCGGGGGAGCGCACACCATTGCCTGGTTTGTGTTGGGACGAGGTGGTGGTGGAGGTAGCTGCCTCTGCGTGCACTTGTCAGCGTAGTGCCCCGTCTGCTTGCACTTGTAGCAAGTGACGACACGAGGAGGCCCTGGCCTTGGCTGCCCCATCGAAGCCCTCTGATCATGCATCTGAGCAGGGTTGGGTGGGCGGGGAGCGAAGCCTGGAGAAGCTTGGGCATATGGAGCCCGAGTGACAGCACCATTTGGCACCCAGATGCGGCGCTTCTGCGGAGGGGTGGTCATGTTGGAGGAGGAACCACCCTCACGCGAGTGCTTGCGAGACTCCTCGAACGCCTTGCGCCCATTTTCTTCATTGAGCGCGGTGTTAACGAGCTCCTCGAAGTTGTTGGCCTTGATGTTGGTGAGGGCGTACTTGAGTTCCGGGTTAAAACCTCTGCGGAACCTTGCCATCTTCTTAGCCTCAGTGGACACCTCATCACCAGCGTAACGAGCGAGGCGATTGAACTCACTCTGATAGCCAATGACGTCCAGCTTGCCCTGCTTGAGAGAGCAAAACTCTTCACGCATCCTTTCCATGAGACTATCTGGAATGTGGTGCTTCAGGAAAGCTTCCTTGAAACAACCCCAAGTGATTGGGTAGCCAGCTCTCATGGTCTGGTAGTTTTCCCACCAAGTAGTTGCCTGACCCTTCAGCAGATAGGATGCATACTTGACCTTGTCTTCCTCAGCAACGTGAGCAATCTCCAGAGCCTTAGCTATCTCACGGATCCATTCATCAGCATCCAGAGGCTCCCGTGTTGCCACGAAAGCTCTTGGGCCCAGACTGAGAAACTCCTTGATACTGACTCGTGGAGCATTCTGGTTGTTGTGCTGGTTAGTCTGAAACTGGGCCATCTGTGCCATGACTTGAGTCATCTGAGTCAACAGCTCCGTGATTGGCGGTGGCTCAGGCGGGGTTTTCCTTGTTGGCGGCATCCTGAATGGAAATGCATTTTAGCACCACAACAGAAAAGGATAGACTTGGAAACCGAAAGAGAGATTATTCCGACGCATGAATAGATAACCAACAGGTACATCATCACATGTTCAAATACATCAGAATATCCAACACACCACAAATGGTTCGAATGCCAAAAGGATAACTAAACATAGCTAAGAATGGATACATCGGTACTCCCATGCTCATCACGCAGGACGACGGCTAGGAGTACGACGAGAGGTACGGTGAGGAGCACGCCCACGAAAGTAGGTAGAACGACGATCCACGTAGATCTGACGTGGTCTGAGAGCGACTCTAGGTGTGGTGAAGTACATATCGTCGACTCCCTGTGCTCCAAAGCATGGAATCCCCGTGTAACCAGCACCGAGGTTAAGGAGTGGACCTCTGATCGGCTCGTAACCTCCAGCGTCTGGCAGACGACGACCAACTGGCTGATCGAAACGTGCAAAGCGCTCATCTCCAACAAAGTCTGTGGTGTAAGTCGCCAGACGAGTCAAAGCAAGGTAGAGCTGCTCTCTGACGGAAGCCAACTCCTGAGATAGTGTGCTGGCAACTGCGTCACTGTGCCTCACAAATTGACCGGTAGTGTGCAGCCTGGAGTTATCATGCTCATAAACATCCAAGTTGTCGTAGAGAGTGAAGTGAGCTCCCTCCGAAGTGATGTAACCACGGGGGATGTGGCGATAGATAGAATCGTCAAATCCCCAGTAGTCAGCACGAAGGACGGTGAGACTCACATAAGCTGCCTGCTGCACGGCCATATCCACTGTGGAACCTACTGCCTCGTAGCGGTGGACAACGCTCATGCCATCATCTGACAGAATGTAGACGATAGCCTGGTAGTAGGTCTGGTCAAACTCTCGCTGCTGCTCGTAGACCTGGTACTCTGGTGCCCAACGGAACCCCAGATAAGTGACCATGTCTCTCAGCATCTCCGGATAACCGGCGGTGCTCTCACAACGAGTCATCCGAAGCACCTGCGGGTAGAACCTGAGATCCATCTGCAGATGATCGGGGAAGTTTTGATTAGACGCCGGTAGAAGAACTGAAGTGGAAAGCAACAACAAGGTTTCAACGGACGATAATGATGTTGAGAAAAACAGGATATCGAAGCAACATCGGGAAACACGAGACCAAAAACTCCTGAGGTACTACTGAAAACCCATCCGGGCTTCTAAAGGATCAATATCTACTGCTTAAGGAATAGAGGATTTGATTCCGGGGCTTACACGCCTCCGTTCTCAATCATGAGTAGGAAACATGATAAATCATGTCACAACCACCTCCATTCCTATGGTCTAGTAGATATAACTATCCTAGAGAAACCAGGATACGTGAAATCCTAACTTGAAAGTTTAGGTGAGGAGAGAAAACAACGTTGCACTTCCTTACCAGAAAAGGGAGGGTGGGTGGGGAAAGAAATAAAATAGCAGAATTCCTACTCTCACGTTTCATTTTTCCTATATAGCTACAAAATAGTTTCTAGACTCAACTGCGACCAGTAAAAGGGATCCTACAGGTAGACATGCTCTGATACCATTTGTCGCACCCGGACTTCTAGAGGATACTCACAGTCCGCTGAATAGTAGAACAGATGGCTTACGGGGCATACCGGCACCCGCATCTCAATATGAGCAGGCCAACACGTAAACGTGTGACAACCATTTTCTACTATCCATCGTCTGCGCAAACCATCCCATAGAAATCAGGACACTTCCGTTGACGTACTTCATAACATACACACATGGTACGTCAACGGCATTGGAACAACTGATATCACAACATATCTCTAAGACACAAAAGATTGAAATAAGTTGCAAATAGCTCTCACTAGAGCAGAGATAGCAAATACAATCATCCAGAGGACACATGTCCCAACATATCATCATTACAACACAGCGGAAGCATCCAAAATGTCTGAGTACAGACAAGATCCAAATAGGCTTAAGAAGCCGGAAACGAAAAGACGGAGCCCATCCACGATGTCTCGGATCCTGCCCGGGTCCGCTATCTACTCGTCAGCAGCCTCGTCAAACTCCACGTAGTAGCCGTCACGGGGATCCTCGAAACCGTAGTCTGCGGAAACCACAACCCCAAAGGGGTCAGTACATAAACGTACTGGCAAGCAAGACTCACAGTTCACCAAAGTGTACCCCACAACATCAAGCACAGATGCTTTGGGTTCAACGGAAGAAAGGGTGATACAAAAGATACGGCAGCTGGCTGCACTAACTAACTACAGAACATACTACAACTTCCGGCTAACAGAAAAGAGATAAGATAGCGTATAGTAACCAACTATAACTAACCACCAAAACAAACCCATCCTGGATCTCGCCCCTTATCCAAAGAAGCAATCCGAGGATAACTCACACAGTTGGATTAATGATGGTTCAAGTTATTGTGTCAATAAGACTATTACTAGTCAAGTTATCATTAGTTAGGTGTAAGTTGTTCTGAGTACTTGTTAGCCAGTACTTTCACAAAGTCAACCATAACCGCGGAAAACACGGCTTCTCGAGAAGATTTATCCCTGCAGGGGTGCACCAATTTGGCCGTACACGTAAGAATAACCCGCCAGATGGAATGCCTCCCACCAAGCGGGGCACTCAACACAACTCAACTCTTCTTCGCATCAAGCCCTAAGAACCCCGTGCAGTTGAGCGCACGGCTAATCAAGCCCCACGAAGAAAAGGGGACCCTCATAGCACTCTAAGAACGTGTCTCCCTAAATGCCGACTACAAAAGTTCCACCCTGGTACCAAGGGTTCGCACCTGCATATGCATGCGGCAAATGGAAAACCCGAACTAAATGAGGCGATTTGGACGAGATGCGAATCGAATCAAATTGAGGGGGGCGCCCATACACGCTTCCCACATGCGGTTAGTGCGCTCATCATGGATCAGTAGACAAGACCCTTTTCCTAATTAGGGTCGACACTAGCAGGCCTCAAAACCACGCCGGGCCTCCTGCCGGTGCCTTATCAGCAGATTATTATTACCACAAAATTAACAGGTTGTTGTTTAACATCGAGCCCCAGAACATAATAGAAATATGGTAACAGAAAGTAACGGGTAACAGACTCAAGCAAAACAACCCTAAGCATGCTAGTAAGACACGAGCAACAATCAATGGGGTTATAGGTGTGGAGGTGAGGCTATATCAGGGTTAAAGGATAACATGTGATAGGATCGAACAGAAGCAACGATTCATAAGGCTAGCAGAATAGACAACGGAAAGTATCGGTATCCAATGTTGAAAGGAACACAATGGTTCATGTGAGTGAATACTTGCCTGCAAACTCAGCAGCCTGGTACTGAGCTAGATCCTCAGAAGGGGTGTCGTAAACCTCGTCTGTCTCAACGTCGTCGTCTATTCGAGAAGAAGCAAACAAACAACACAGAGAGACAAACAATCAATAACATGGCATAATGCACAATCATGGGATGATGCATGTCAATTTAATTGATGCATCAAAATAAGATAGCTGACATGGTAACACAATTAAATGGACCCATATGCAATTGGATTGCATATGGAAAGGTCCATGAATTAAGGTTGGAATAATTGTTTTACAACTAATCAACAGGTGAAAGTGGATTAGTATGATGCATGGATGAGGAAAACAGAAAAATAACAACAATAGAAACAATTTTGACATAAGGTTTACACAGTTTGGGATTTTATTTATTAAGTTAGGGAATTTTGGTTCCTTAAAGGTGTTACACAAGTATTTGTTATTTTCACCAATTTAAATTGTTCAAAATAGATAACAAAGTTCATATTTGAAAAGAACACAAAATTTTAGGTGGATTACATGTTTCAATTATTGAAAAAGGAATTAAGATGAATTAATTATGAATTAAACAAGTTTGAACAAGTTTTAAATGAATTTAATTCAAGTATGGATTTATTTGAATTTTTATTTGTTCAAAACATTAAACCAATTTCATATTTGAAAAGTTTATACTTTTCTAGTTTGAAAACATATTTCATATGTTAAAAAATAACTTAATTTGAGCAAGTTATGAATTTAGCAAATTTAAATGATTTAAACAAGGTTTAAATTATTTAACCAATTTTAATTATTCAAAACATGAAACAAAATTTATATTTGACAAGGTGGATTAAAATAGCATGGAAAACATATTTTATTTGTGTTATTTGAATTAAGTTTGAATTAGTTATGCATTTAATCAAATTTAAAAGGAGTTGTTTGAATTTGAAATTTGAAACAATTTGAAATGTGCAAAACAGAAAACAAATGATGTAATCATGTAGAGAATTTAATTTGGTTCAGCAAACATATTTTATTTGCATTATTTGGATTTAGAAAATAAAAGTTATTTGCATTTTAAAGTTAGGGACCAATCTGTAAAAGAAAAGGATTTATTTTGAAAAAGAAAAGGGCAGAAAACATATTTCACCCCGCAGTGGCTAGCTCCAGCCACTGACAGAGGGGCCCCCCTGGGCCACGGTGGCCCGCGTGGTGCACAGAAGCTGACAGGGGGGGCCCTCCTATGAGTGCCCCTTGCGAAAAAAGGTTGGGGTTTTATTCGCAAGCGCAGGGCTCGAACCCTGGCCTGCTGCGCGCGCTCGCTGTTGCGCTACCACTGCGCTACGAATTCAGTTTTGTCAGGTAAGGGTACGGTGGGAGGTTGACGTTCAGCTGCGAGGTTTTAACTGAAACTGAATTTCAGTTTCAGAACCAGCGACAGGGAAGCAGGGTCATCGGCGGCGAGCCGCTGCTGCTGCGGTGGGCTGCGTGCTCGTGCTGGTGTTGCCGTGGATGCGCGTGTGCGTGTGCAGCAGAGAAGGAACAGGAGGGGAGAGGATGGCGTGCTCACTGTCGCTGTAGAGGAAGCAGCGGCTCGACGGCGAGGTGGTCGACGGCGACAGCTGCGAGGACGGCGACGGAGATGTAGGCGTCCCCAGCCCTCGTGGTGGTGTCGATGAGCTCGAGGGAGGTGCGGGGAGATGATTCCCGGGGTTAGCCCGAGGGGAGAAGGAGCAGGTCGACGGCGATCATCGGATGTTCAGAGGTGGCGGCGCTCGGGCGGTGGTTCAGAAACGAAGGAGGTGCAGAGGGAGAAGAGAAATGGCGGCGCGGTGGTCGAGGGAGAAGGGAGGTGGAGGCTAGGGCAGCTCGGGGGGCTCGGGGTAGGGTTTTATAGGGCGTCGGGGCGAGCGCTGGCCGTCTCTGCGCGCCGTACGGCGACGTGGACGCGCCGGATGGCCGCCGTACGAGGCGAAGAAAGGTGAGCGAGGGGGGCGAAGGGGTACCGGGCCGCTCGCTGGGCCTGGTGGGTGCAGCCCACTGGCTGGCAGGCCCCTCTCTCTCTCTGTGCGTTTGTTTTCTTTTTATTTTTATTTATTTTTTCCTTCTGTTTTTTTATTTGCTGAAAAGAAAATAGGAAGAAAAAGGCTAGATTTTGGGGTTAGAAAAATTAGGTAAATTTTGTGTAAGTTAATTAGGTCAACAGCAACATTGTATCACCTTTTGTTTTCAAAATATTTGATTCATGTTGCTGTTTGGAAAATAAATGAATTTAATTGAATATTTGAATTAAGTGATTAATTGAACTTAAACAATTTAAAAGCCTTTTAAAATTCATGTTTATTTGAAATAATAGATTTGGAGTGATTTGTAATTTCCATACTTTACAAATGGTTGCTGTTTGGAATTTAATTTTGAATTTGAATGCAAATTGAATTAAGTGAATTATTCAAAGGAATAAATCACTAGTTTGATCTTTCTAATTTCATGGAAACAAATGGTTGTTTTTATTTGAATATTTTTGTTTGAAAATTGTAACAGAGCAAGTATGAAACAAATATTTGAATTTGGTTTGAAAATTCCAATAGAAAACAATTGAAAACAGATGCAAAACAAATGCAAACAAAAGGAAAACAATTGGAAAACAAATGCCAACACAAATGCAATGATGATTTCATGATGCAAAACATAAAATAACAAGAAATAAAACATTCTAGGGGTTGTTTTCATACTTGGGATGTTACAAAGATCACACAAAGCATTGCAATAAAAATTATTTACTTTTATCTTAATGATAGGCTCCCAACCATCATCTAATTTCCTAGGGATAGATGTTTCAAGTTTCAACTTTTCTTCCCTAACTTTCATGAGAGCATTGGTAATATGTTTAGTAAAGGCCATATTCATGGCACTAGAATTTGGACTTCCAGCAAGATTTTGTAGAAACATAATAACTTCAGAGATGTTGAAATCATCAAAATCAAAATTATTATCATCAAAAGTAATGGGTCCATTATCTCCTACATCTCTAAAAATTTCAGCACTTTTACTACAAGCAGTTTCAGAAATTTGAGGCAATTTAGCATGTTTCATCGAATGAGTAGGGACTTTATTAACACCAACTAGTTTACCATTGATAGTAGGAGGTTTACTAGCACTTGGAGTTTCAGTTTTACTAGTGGTTGATAGTACAAACTCTAGCAATATTATTCTTTTTAGCCAATTCATCTTATCTTTCGCACCTAGCATGTAATTCAACCATCAAACTAACATTATTATCTATTTGAATTTGGATGGAATTCAAAGTTTTAATTTTTTTAACATCTTGTGGAAAAACCTTCAGTTTTAGAAAATGAGCATTAATAGCAAGGCTATCTACTTTAGAGGCAAGAACATCTATTTTACCAAGCTTTTCCTCAACGGATTTATTAAAAGCAGTTTGTGTGGTAATAAATTCTCTAAGCATGTTTTCAAGATCATAGGTAGAGATTTTGTTTCTATTGTAGGAGTTTCCATAATTATTACAGTAACCATTATTAGGAGGATAGGGCTTATAATTGTTTCCACCAAAATTATTTCTATAAGCATTGTTGTTAAAATTATTATTTCTAATACTGTTTACATCAACATGCTATTCTTGAGCAACCAAAGAGGCTAAAGGAACATGATTTGGATCAACTTGAGCTTTACCATTAACAAGCATAGACATAATAGCATTAAGCCTTTCACTCGAAGAGGAGGTTTCCTCAATAGAATTTACCCTCTTACCTCGTGGAGCTCTCTCAGTGTGCCACTCTGAATAATTTATCATCAAATCATCAAGAAGCTTTGTTGCATTGCCCAAAGTCATAACAAAGGAGTTGGGCTAAGTTGGCTAGGACAAGGTCAAGCTTTGAGTTCAAAGATTCATTCTCTAGTGGTCTCATTCTTGTTAAGGAAATTCCAATGGGTTACTTGGGAAGGACTAGGTTGAGTTTGTAGAAAACTAACTTTATTATAACCATACTTGTCGAGGAAGTTCCAAGAGTTCACTTAGAATAAACATATTACTTCTTCAACTAAAGTAATACATGCAAACACTTGGTCATATTCACCTTCAAAAATATTTGAGTGACTATGTTAGTATTTTCCATTGTGGTTTAGGGTAGGTCTAGGTTCAACTAACTTCATAGCAATATAGAAAACAAGTCTAAGTCTTGGGATTTTCCATTTGGGTCAATGGTTGGACAAAATTAACTTGTTACTCTTCAACTTGGGTGGATTGCTTCTAGTCCTCATGTGATTGCCTTCTTGAAGATCATCATCATGCCATCTAAGTTGCTTCCTTCCTTGGTGTGGTTCTTCTCTTGGTATTGATAGTCTTCATGGTTTTCTCACTAGTTGTTTCCCAAGTGGTGTGGTCACAACTAAGTGTTTTATTTAACAAATGTGAAAATATCACTAAGTCAAAATAGAGGAGAAATGGGACAAGAGGATAGAATGGAAGAGGTGAGTCTTCTTCTTCATTTCTTCATATACTTGAACTTGATGTAGTATGCTTCAGATTGTTGTGGAGCCTAAGTCATTTCTTCAATGATCTTCCTTGTTCCTCTTCATGTTGCCATCAAGTTGCAAGGAGAAGAACAGAAAAGGGAAGGAAAAAGACTTAGAGAGAAAGGGTGTTAGTCCTCTAGAAGTTTCTCTGGTTTTCTTCTAGTGCTTCCACTTCTTGGAGATGCTTATGAAGTTTGTTTTATTTTCCAAGTCCTTCAATGGTCTTCTATCTTCATGTTGCAAAATCTCTAGATGGTTAAGTCCTCCATTGCACTTCATGGTTCTCACAAATCCCAATTTGATGAAATCTTGAAGCATGAAAGGGGAGTGGAAAGTAGATAGAAAACTAAATTTCACTATTTGGTACTATATGTGATTGATACATTCTAAGGACTTGGCTTGGCTCCACTTAGACATAACATCAAGGAAAAACAGTTGAAAACAATTCCTAAGACATGGTAAAGATGGATGAATCACTAGGTTGGGTTTTTGGTCAAAAACACATGGTCATGGTCCAAGGGTGTTCAAAATGGTTAGGCACTAATGCCTCTGGTTCAAGGTTATCAAATGGAGCAATTTTGCCAAAGGAACTATATTGAAATTATTTATAGAATTAAATCTATGTCAAAAAAATACTCAAATAGACAACTTAATTCTAAAATCAACTTTAATTTGTTCAAATATTATTTTTGGACATAGGATATGAAAGTACACATCCTAAGGTTTCCAAATATATTTTATTTACAATTTTTGGATTTGTAGAATTTGAATTATGCCAAATTTCATCAAACAAGCATATTTGAATTTGAACAAATTTAAATTTGTCAAATTTGAATTTGGCCAGTGCCAAAAGTTTCTAGATGTCAAGGGCTTTTCAAAAAGTCCAAGATTGCTAAATTTGGCTAAGTGGTTGAAAAGATATGATGATTTGAAGTTGCAGGGGCTTTTCTGCAAAATTATAATTCTATTTTCTATTCGGAATTAAATCCAGAGAGGGGCTGGGCCGAAAACCGCTATCTGCCGCGCAGTGCGACAGACAAAAAGTGGGCCTGGGCTGGCTGTGCGTTGCACCGAGCGACGAGTAGCTACTAAACGCACGGGCCGACGTGGCGCATTCTGATTCGCCGATACCTCTTCAGGTAAGTGATCTAATCCGGCCCGTACAGAGTAGATCTAACGGTTGAGGTTGAATGGAGAGAGTTAGGGTTACCTCCCGCCGGAGTTCTTCGCCGGAAATGGAGTGGGCGGTGGCGCAGCGGTCGGAAACGGACGGCGGCAGCTCTTCGTAGGGGTTCGAGCTCGATGAAGACCACGGGGAGGTGCGCCACGACGAGTTGAATCCGATGGCGTCGATGGAGTGGGCTCATTCCTCCTGGGACATGCAGCCCGACGTGGATGCGCACGGCGGCCGCTCCGGCGGACCTCTACGAGCTCGGTGTCGTGGTACAGATGCAAAATAAGCAACAAGAAATAATCACGGAGGTGCGCACGGTCATGTATGTTCGAAAGGGACAAAAATGGGAGGCGGGGAACCTGCTGTATCGCCGGAGATCGAGAGGAGATGGCGGCGGACAGAACCAACTCCGGCGAGAAATTTTACAGGCGTGAGGGCACGAAACGGAGGAGGAGGAGAGGGGAAATGGAGAGATGGCATGGGGCTTTAACATGGAGGGTTTGGTGGGATTAAACGCGCACTGAACACTCGGATTGAAAGGGATTTAATCGGGGAAGAAACGTTCGACCGTTTCTTCTCAGGCTTGAAGACGATGATGACATCATCGCTGACATCATCATTATTTTTTTTCCTGTTTTCTTATTTATTTTATATCTTCTGTTTAATTAATCCAAATAACATGAAACAAAATTCTAAATTTATATTATTTAAAATACTTCCCAACAGTACCACTTTTGTGGGGTTTGCATCATTTTTGAATTTTTTTAAAATACAAATTCAAATGAATTCATAATTGCCTTAATATTCCAATTAAATGAGAAATAATAATAAAATAGGGAAATGGGTTTGGGAAATTTTCATAGACTATAATATGGTTAATTATTATTTTCCAAAACCATTGCAACTTGTTTCCATGATTTTATAATTTTTAAATAAGATGAAAACATCATAGTCACTTAATAGAAAAATTTCCTTATTTATTTGAATTGGTGTTTAATAAAATAATGTGGTTTTCTCAAATTAAGATGTTGTTTTCCCAATTGAAAACATTATTTTTCAAAGTTACTTTACTTGTTTTCACAATTTTATATTTTGAAAAATAAATAAAACACTAATAATACTTTAAGGCCATTTTTAATAGAAAATCAATTTTAATTTTGAGAAAGGGTTTTATAAAAATAAAGAGACATTATATAAGTCAAATATCATTTTTGAAAATCATTTACACTTGTTTTGCTATCTTATATTTTGAAAAAAAAAATTATTTCACTAATAGCATATTAATGCCATTTTAAAAATATCAATTATATAAATGAAAATTATTGGTTGAATAAAATATCAGAGACAACAATGTGATCAAATGAAATTTTCCAAAATCATTTTTAATGGTTTTCATATTTTATGATTTTAAATTATGAAGAAACAATGATAGTCACTTAATAGAAAACATTAATTTTTATATGATTAAAACAATTTTTAGAAATATTTTCTATGGTTCAACTATTGTTTTCTAAGACCCTTTTAGGAACTTTCATATTGTATATATTCAACATATTAGTGAAACCACAATTAGTATCCTTTTGTTATATTTCAAACATAGAGAATTATTTAATAAATTTGGAAATGGGGTTTAGTAAAAGCAGAAAGGTTTTCCCAAATGAAAACATTGTTTTCTCAGACTATCTTACTTGTTTTCATAAACGATTTATTTCTATAGCACTATATTATTTTGTTGATTGACATAACACTTGGAAAACAAGGATCCAACTTATATCTATTTTGGGGTTTTCAATAATAGTGAAACCCTTTTTAGAGATAAGAAGAAAAATATTAGAGATAACAATTCTCTAGTTTTTTTATATATCAAAAATATTTTCAAGATCATAATTGGGTTGAAAACATGTTTGGTGTAAGGGTTTGCTTAAGAAGAATTATTTTATTTATGTAGAAGTATTTATTTTGAAATGACTTTAGGGGTTTATGGAATAGAGGTATATTGGATTTTCATTTCCAAAACATTAGAACATGCATTGTTTTCTTTTGTTTCTTGCATCTCATTTGGTTTTTGGTGACTTACTAAACATGAAAACAAAAAGTTTCAAATTTTTGTGATTTTTTGCATTTTCCAAAAATCAGGGATGTTACAGACTACCACCCTTAAAAGAAATCTCGTCCCGAGATTTGGGAAGTTTAGAAAGAAATATTGGGTAATTGGATTCCAAAACAACTGGGTGGGCTACCACCCTTAAAAGAAACTTTTGTGGGTAGTCTATTTTCATTAGATTGGAGTGTAGATTGATTCTAGATGAGCTTGAGTAGATCTTTCCTTTGTGGTAAAGGTATAGACCAACATAGATCTGTTGAACTACCTTTGACACTGAGGGGTCACTCTTTGGGTCAATCAAAAGTCTTTGGGTTCCTCTCAACTTGATCTTTTGATGTCCTTGGAAATCTTTCATCCTTTTGTTGTCATCCTTGAAGGCAAACACCATGCTATTTCTAAGGAAACTCTCATGGTAGGAAAACTCACATTGCTTTATAGCTCCAAGGTTAGCTTGATCCTTATTAGGCAGTTGGCATTGATCATGGATGTGATTGTTCCTTCACACAGAAGAAATAAATTTGATACTAGCATTCCTCAAATGGGATGGCTTGTGTCTCAATAGGGTAAAGGTTGTATGATTCCAATGGTTCTCACTAGGGTTGGTGAATGAGTATGGTGTTGGGTTTGGTCTAGTAGGGATGAGTATAGATTTAGAAAGATGGCTAAGGAAGGTTCTTATCCAAAATAGTAGATCAACGAAACTCATCTTGAAAACAACACATAACAACACAATCATCACACCAGACAATAAAGTTTTCAAAAACATCTAGTATTGTCATACCACACTCATTGGTATGATCAATACACTAACACATTAACGTTGTTCTAACAAACTAGATTGGTGGTCTCATCTATATCTTCTTGAGTTTCTTCAAAATCTTCTCTCAATATCTTGGGGTGTTCTTGATTGTTGTGAAGTCTAAGTTTTTCTTCAAATTCTTCAAAAATCTTGAGTGTAAGGCTTCATGTGGTGAAAATACTCCTTGCACTTCTTCGTATGGTCATCAATAATCTTGTCTTGATGGTATTCAAGAAGTAGTTCATCTAGAAAGTTTTGAAGGTGAATAGTAAATGAGAGGATATGAGAAGAAATAAGATAGTTGTTTTGTTTCTAGAAAGTTTGAACATAGAAAATTTTCAATCCTAGGGTCTTTTCCAAACTTAGGGTCTCGAATCCTACAGGCAACACAATGCTCTGATACCATTTTGTAGCATCCCAACTTTTAATAAAGATGGAATATCTGTGTTATTGTGCTAGTCCCTGGATCGATTGCTAGCACCACAGTACAAAATGAAATATCATGCAAATGCATCAAATTCTATTACATCGCATGATCCAGTCTTTACAAAATAGTATTACAATCTTGCATAGTCTTAGAAGACTAGCAGAAAACAAAGACATACAGCGGAAAACATAGTACAACATTGAGCCCATCTTCTTCATGTGCCACAGGAAAAACATGTTGGCGATAGTCTCGAGATCCTAAACGAAATCCTCACTCGTCTTCAGAAACATCTGCAATATGGAATATGCAGCCACAAGGGAGTCAATACAATTTAATGTATTGGCAAGTAACACTATGGTGGATATAAATGGCAAGACTAATACTACATGCTTATTTTGGCTGTGTGGAGTTTTGGCTAAGTTTTGCATAAAGCCAGTTTTCTCCTATCACTTTTGTAAAACCAACTTTTCTTTTCAAAAGGGTGGCAACATTGGATTAAGATCCAAGCACCACAATACTGTTCACTTGGTCAAAATTTTACTTATTGAAATTGATGATGAGATTCTTCCGTCAATCCTTGTCCAGCTGCTCATAGTTGTCCATAACCGGGGACACGACTAAGATCTTAGTTTGTTGACTCTGCAGAGGTTGTGCACTTTCACCCTTTGTCTTCAATTAGCCCAAACATCCTATACACCCGGAGTGCATCATGGAAAGGAGAGAATTGAGACGAGATCTTTCAGCAGAAGAAGTCCAAACCCACCGGCAAGACCCGTTCCACCTATAATTTTGCTACATCTGCTTGTCAAGCCTGGGCTGAACCCTCACAACTTAATTGATCAAGACAGAGCCCATAATGTCAAAAGGCTGCACGGGAAGCTACTATATTTAGAGGGACATAGTAATCTCTTTGTTCCTGGGTGGCCATCCGCAAGTGACAACCTCAAGTGGAATAACCCTTAGATAAGGGCCCTCAGGAAACACTCAACATAACCCAGTCTTACCACTTCCACCCAGGTGGTTCATTCATTAGTTATACTTAGGATTTTTCCTCAACATCTAGTAAAACAATTTGTAACATTGCATAGCACCTAATAAACTCTAAGGCTATCAAAATAACAAAGTAAAAGGGATTTCTACACACTACTAGGATAATAGCATAGCATAGTATAACTTAGTAAAATTTCCTATCATGCATACTACTCAAAATCAACTAATGCATATAGAAAATAATGGGTAGTTGATGATGTGTTACTTGCCTTGTTGAAGTTGGTGAAGATATCACACTCTCTTCACAAAAGATCGTTGCTCTCCGTACAATCTATTCATTGAAAACACAATAACATAATAAACAAGCATCCTAGCAATCAAACACATAGGTGGAGAAAGAAAACATAGCAAATGTCATAACAAAGGAGTTGGGCTAAGTTGTCTAGGACAAGGTCAAGGTTTGAGTTCAAAGATTCATTCTCTAGTGGTCTCATTCTTGTTAAGGAAATTCCAATGGGTTACTTGGGAAGGACTAGGTTGAGTTTGTAGAAAACTAACTTTATTATAACCATACTTGTCGAGGAAGTTCCAAGAGTTCACTTAGAATAAACATATTACTTCTTCAACTAAAGTAATACATGCAAACACTTGGTCATATTCACCTTCAAAAATATTTGAGTGACTATGTTAGTATTTTCCATTGTGGTTTAGGGTAGGTCTAGGTTCAACTAACTTCATAGCAATATAGAAAACAAGTCTAAGTCTTGGGATTTTCCATTTGGGTCAATGGTTGGACAAAATTAACCATATATCATCGCTGACATCATCATTATTTTTTTTCCTGTTTTCTTATTTATTTTATATCTTCTGTTTAATTAATCCAAATAACATGAAACAAAATTCTAAATTTATATTATTTAAAATACTTCCCAACAGTACCACTTTTGTGGGGTTTGCATCATTTTTGAATTTTTTTAAAATACAAATTCAAATGAATTCATAATTGCCTTAATATTCCAATTAAATGAGAAATAATAATAAAATAGGGAAATGGGTTTGGGAAATTTTCATAGACTATAATATGGTTAATTATTATTTTCCAAAACCATTGCAACTTGTTTCCATGATTTTATAATTTTTAAATAAGATGAAAACATCATAGTCACTTAATAGAAAAATTTCCTTATTTATTTGAATTGGGGTTTAATAAAATAATGTGGTTTTCTCAAATTAAGATGTTGTTTTCCCAATTGAAAACATTATTTTTCAAAGTTACTTTACTTGTTTTCACAATTTTATATTTTGAAAAATAAATAAAACACTAATAATACTTTAAGGCCATTTTTAATAGAAAATTAATTTTAATTTTGAGAAAGGGTTTTATAAAAATAAAGAGACATTATATAAGTCAAATATCATTTTTGAAAATCATTTACACTTGTTTTGCTATCTTATATTTTGAAAAAAAAAATATTTCACTAATAGCATATTAATGCCATTTTAAAAATATCAATTATATAAATGAAAATTATTGGTTGAATAAAATATCAGAGACAACAATGTGATCAAATGAAATTTTCCAAAATCATTTTTAATGGTTTTCATATTTTATGATTTTAAAGTATGAAGAAACAATGATAGTCACTTAATAGAAAACATTAATTTTTATATGATTAAAACAATTTTTAGAAGTATTTTCTATGGTTCAACTATTGTTTTCTAAGACCCTTTTAGGAACTTTCATATTGTATATATTCAACATATTAGTGAAACCACAATTAGTATCCTTTTGTTATATTTCAAACATAGAGAATTATTTAATAAATTTGGAAATGGGGTTTAGTAAAAGCAGAAAGGTTTTCCCAAATGAAAACATTGTTTTCTCAAAATATCTTACTTGTTTTCATAAACGATTTATTTCTATAGCACTATATTATTTTGTTGATTGACATAACACTTGGAAAACAAGGATCCAACTTATATCTATTTTGGGGTTTTCAATAATAGTGAAACCCTTTTTAGAGATAAGAAGAAAAATATTAGAGATAACAATTCTCTAGTTTTTTTATATATCAAAAATATTTTCAAGATCATAATTGGGTTGAAAACATGTTTGGTGTAAGGGTTTGCTTAAGAAGAATTATTTTATTTATGTAGAAGTATTTATTTTGAAATGACTTTAGGGGTTTATGGAATAGAGGTATATTGGATTTTCATTTCCAAAACATTAGAACATGCATTGTTTTCTTTTGTTTCTTGCATCTCATTTGGTTTTTGGTGACTTACTAAACATGAAAACAAAAAGTTTCAAATTTTTGTGATTTTTTGCATTTTCCAAAAATCAGGGATGTTACACACGCCTCCGTTCTCAATCATGAGTAGGCAACATGATAAATCATGTCACAACCACCTCCATTCCTATGGTCTAGTAGATATAACTATCCTAGAGAAACCAGGATACGTGAAATCCTAACTTGAAAGTTTAGGTGAGGAGAGAAAACAACGTTGCACTTCCTTACCAGAAAAGGGAGGGTGGGTGGGGAAAGAAATAAAATAGCAGAATTCCTACTCTCACGTTTCATTTTTCCTATATAGCTACAAAATAGTTTCTAGACTCAACTGCGACCAGTAAAAGGGATCCTACAGGCAGACATGCTCTGATACCATTTGTCGCACCCGGACTTCTAGAGGATACTCACAGTCCGCTGAATAGTAGAACATATGGCTTATGGGGCATACCGGCACCCGCATCTCAATATGAGCAGGCCAACACGTAAACGTGTGACAACCATTTTCTACTATCCATCGTCTGCGCAAACCATCCCATAGAAATCAGGACACTTCCGTTGACGTACTTCATAACATACACACATGGTACGTCAACGGCATTGGAACAACTGATATCACAACATATCTCTAAGACACAAAAGATTGAAATAAGTTGCAAATAGCTCTCACTAGAGCAGAGATAGCAAATACAATCATCCAGAGGACACATGTCCCAACATATCATCATTACAACAAAGCGGAAGCATCCAAAATGTCTGAGTACAGACAAGATCGAAATAGGCTTAAGAAGCCGGAAACGAAAAGACGGAGCCCATCCACGATGTCTCGGATCCTGCCCGGGTCCGCTATCTACTCGTCAGCAGCCTCGTCAAACTCCACGTAGTAGCCGTCACGGGGATCCTCGAAAGCGTAGTCTGCGGAAACCACAGCCCCAAAGGGGTCAGTACATAAACGTACTGGCAAGCAAGACTCACAGTTCACCAAAGTGTACCCCACAACATCAAGCACAGATGCTTTGGGTTCAACGGAAGAAAGGGTGATACAAAAGATACGGCAGCTGGCTGCACTAACTAACTACAGAACATACTACAACTTCCGGCTAACAGAAAAGAGATAAGATAGCGTATAGTAACCAACTATAACTAACCACCAAAACAAACCCATCCTGGATCTCGCCCCTTATCCAAAGAAGCAATCCGAGGATAACTCACACAGTTGGATTAATGATGGTTCAAGTTATTGTGTCAATAAGACTATTACTAGTCAAGTTATCATTAGTTAGGTGTAAGTTGTTCTGAGTACTTGTTAGCCAGTACTTTCACCAAGTCAACCATAACCGCGGAAAACACGGCTTCTCGAGAAGATTTATCCCTGCAGGGGTGCACCAATTTGGCCGTACACGTAAGAATAACCCGCCAGATGGAATGCCTCCCACCAAGCGGGGCACTCAACACAACTCAACTCTTCTTCGCATCAAGCCCAAAGAACCCCGTGCAGTTGAGCGCACGGCTAATCAAGCCCCACGAAGAAAAGGGGACCCTCATAGCACTCTAAGAACGTGTCTCCCTAAATGCCGACTACAAAAGTTCCACCCTGGTACCAAGGGTTCGCACCTGCATATGCATGCGGCAAATGGAAAACCCGAACTAAATGAGGCGATTTGGACAAGATGCGAATCGAATCAAATTGAGGGGGGCGCCCATACACGCTTCCCACATGCGGTTAGTGCGCTCATCATGGATCAGTAGACAAGACCCTTTTCCTAATTAGGGTCGACACTAGCAGGCCTCAAAACCACGCCGGGCCTCCTGCCGGTGCCTTATCAGCAGATTATTATTACCACAAAATTAACAGGTTGTTGTTTAACATCGAGCCCCAGAACATAATAGAAATATGGTAACAGAAAGTAACGGGTAACAGACTCAAGCAAAACAACCCTACGCATGCTAGTAAGACACGAGCAACAATCAATGGGGTTATAGGTGTGGAGGTGAGGCTATATCAGGGTTAAAGGATAACATGTGATAGGATCGAACAGAAGCAACGATTCATAAGGCTAGCAGAATAGACAACGGAAAGTATCGGTATCCAATGTTGAAAGGAACACAATGGTTCATGTGAGTGAATACTTGCCTGCAAACTCAGCAGCCTGGTACTGAGCTAGATCCTCAGAAGGGGTGTCGTAAACCTCGTCTGTCTCAACGTCGTCGTCTATTCGAGAAGAAGCAAACAAACAACGCAGAGAGACAAACAATCAATAACATGGCATAATGCACAATCATGGGATGATGCATGTCAATTTAATTGATGCATCAAAATAAGATAGCTGACATGGTAACACAATTAAATGGACCCATATGCAATTGGATTGCATATGGAAAGGTCCATGAATTAAGGTTGGAATAATTGTTTTACAACTAATCAACAGGTGAAAGTGGATTAGTATGATGCATGGATGAGGAAAACAGAAAAATAACAACAATAGAAACAATTTTGACATAAGGTTTACACAGTTTGGGATTTTATTTATTAAGTTAGGGAATTTTGGTTCCTTAAAGGTGTTACACAAGTATTTGTTGTTTTCACCAATTTAAATTGTTCAAAATAGATAACAAAGTTCATATTTGAAAATAACACAAAATTTTAGGTGGATTACATGTTTCAATTATTGAAAAAGGAATTAAGATGAATTAATTATGAATTAAACAAGTTTGAACAAGTTTTAAATGAATTTAATTCAAGTATGGATTTATTTGAATTTTTATTTGTTCAAAACATTAAACCAATTTCATATTTGAAAAGTTTATACTTTTCTAGTTTGAAAACATATTTCATATGTTAAAAAATAACTTAATTTGAGCAAGTTATGAATTTAGCAAATTTAAATGATTTAAACAAGGTTTAAATTATTTAACCAATTTTAATTATTCAAAACATGAAACAAAATTTATATTTGACAAGGTGGATTAAAATAGCATGGAAAACATATTTTATTTGTGTTATTTGAATTAAGTTTGAATTAGTTATGCATTTAATCAAATTTAAAAGGAGTTGTTTGAATTTTAAATTTGAAACAATTTGAAATGTGCAAAACAGAAAACAAATGATGTAATCATGTATAGAATTTAATTTGGTTCAGCAAACATATTTTATTTGCATTATTTGGATTTAGAAAATAAAAGTTATTTGCATTTTAAAGTTAGGGACCAATCTGTAAAAGAAAAGGATTTATTTTGAAAAAGAAAAGGGCAGAAAACATATTTCACCCCGCAGTGGCTAGCTCCAGCCACTGACAGAGGGGCCCCCCTGGGCCACGGTGGCCCGCATGGTGCACAGCAGCTGACAGGGGGGCCCCTCCTATGAGTGCCCCTTGCGAAAAAGGTTGGGGTTTTATTCGCAAGCGCAGGGCTCGAACCCTGGCCTGCTGCGCGCGCTTGCTGTTGCGCTACCACTGCACTACGAATTCAGTTTTGTCAGGTAAGGGTACGGTGGGAGGTTGACGTTCAGCTGCGAGGTTTTAACTGAAACTGAATTTCAGTTTCAGAACCAGCGACAGGGAAGCAGGGTCACCGGCGGCGAGCCGCTGCTGCTGCGGTGGGCTGCGTGCTCGTGCTGGTGTTGCCGTGGATGCGCGCGTGCGTGTGCAGCAGAGAAGGAACAGGAGGGGAGAGGATGGCGTGCTCACTGTCGCTGTAGAGGAAGCAGCGGCTCGACGGCGAGGTGGTCGATGGCGACAGCTGCGAGCACGGCGGCGGAGATGTAGGCGTCCCCAGCCCTCGTGGTGGTGTCGATGAGCTCGAGGGAGGTGCGGGGAGATGATTCCCGGGGTTAGCCCGAGGGGAGAAGGAGCAGGTCGACGGCGATCATCGGATGTTCAGAGGTGGCGGCGCTCGGGCGGTGGTTCAGAAACGAAGGAGGTGCAGAGGGAGAATAGAAATGGCGGCGCGGTGGTCGAGGGAGAAGGGAGGTGGAGGCTAGGGCAGCTCGGGGGGCTCGGGGTAGGGTTTTATAGGGCGTCGGGGCGAGCGCTGGCCGTCTCTGCGCGCCGTACGGCGACGTGGACGCGCCGGATGGCCGCCGTACGAGACGAAGAAAGGTGAGCGAGGGGGGCGAAGGGGTACCGGGCCGCTCGCTGGGCCTGGTGGGTGCAGCCCACTGGCTGGCAGGCCCCTCTCTCTCTCTGTGCGTTTGTTTTCTTTTTATTTTTATTTATTTTTTCCTTCTGTTTTTTTATTTGCTGAAAAGAAAATAGGAAGAAAAAGGCTAGATTTTGGGGTTAGAAAAATTAGGTAAATTTTGTGTAAGTTAATTAGGTCAACAGCAACATTGTATCACCTTTTGTTTTCAAAATATTTGATTCATGTTGCTGTTTGGAAAATAAATGAATTTAATTGAATATTTGAATTAAGTGATTAATTGAACTTAAACAATTTAAAAGCCTTTTAAAATTCATGTTTATTTGAAATAATAGATTTGGAGTGATTTGTAATTTCCATACTTTACAAATGGTTGCTGTTTGGAATTTAATTTTGAATTTGAATGCAAATTGAATTAAGTGAATTATTCAAAGGAATAAATCACTAGTTTGATCTTTCTAATTTCATGGAAACAAATGGTTGTTTTTATTTGAATATTTTTGTTTGAAAATTGTAACAGAGCAAGTATGAAACAAATATTTGAATTTGGTTTGAAAATTCCAATAGAAAACAATTGAAAAAAGATGCAAAACAAATGCAAACAAAAGGAAAACAATTGGAAAACAAATGCCAACACAAATGCAATGATGATTTCATGATGCAAAACATAAAATAACAAGAAATAAAACATTCTAGGGGTTGTTTTCATACTTGGGATGTTACAAAGATCACACAAAGCATTGCAATAAAAATTATTTACTTTTATCTTAATGATAGGCTCCCAACCATCATCTAATTTCCTAGGGATAGATGTTTCAAGTTTCAACTTTTCTTCCCTAACTTTGATGAGAGCATTGGTAATATGTTTAGTAAAGGCCATATTCATGGCACTAGACTTTGGACTTCCAGCAAGATTTTGTAGAAACATAATAACTTCAGAGATGTTGAAATCATCAAAATCAAAATTATTATCATCAAAAGTAATGGGTCCATTATCTCCTACATCTCTAAAAATTTCAGCACTTTTACTACAAGCAGTTTCAGAAATTTGAGGCAATTTAGCATGTTTCATCGAATGAGTAGGGACTTTATTAACACCAACTAGTTTACCATTGATAGTAGGAGGTTTACTAGCACTTGGAGTTTCTGTCGTGGGATAATCACGGCAGACGTTACCGGGGGTAACTGATCTTGGGGCAAGACGACACAGGAGTTTGGGAGAGGGTTTAGCTCAGAGGAAAACATGGTGCAATTCGATCTGGTAGCCGGCAATCAAAGTCGCCGAGTCTCCGATCTTGATATAATAACTCAACTCTGGGATTACACTTGATGCTCGATATCACACGATGTTGCTAGGGTTCTTAGACCTCTGCCTGGACTAGACCTGGGGGTCGGTTTATAAAGCACCCGTAGCCCCTGGCTTATTCTCCAAGACACACCCTAAATCCTACCCGGACCCGGCGTAGAAACCCTAACTTTCTCCTACCATAACCCACAATCCGGGTTACTGGGCCTACAAGTTCGGGCCTTCACAGGTTTCCTCATCCTTAGCCAGATCTCGCACAGCATCCTTTGGGCCGGATTACTCCCGGGAGTTTGGCCTACCGGGTTATCATCCCCCCCATCAGTAGTCCCCAGAATAGCCTGGGCTTCATGGATACTCCTTTGAAGCGCTCGCTATTCCCTGAAAAGACACCAAACACACAAGTATGTGGAGGCCGAGTTAAGATGCCTTAACAGATAATTAGGCCTCACTCCATGGTGGCCATATAGTAACCCGGCTCTTTCCCAATTACCTAACTTATTTTTCCAGGTAGAATCCCAAAATGTCAAGATTTCGCACTTGGTAAGCAACCGAATATCACGGGATGGATCCCTTTCTCTTGTTCATTCAGATCCCCCGTTCCCCATTCAAAGCGCATCTTGCCAAAAACTCTAACAAATGGCCGTTACCTTTCCGCAAACCCCGGCTCCCGCTCAGTGAACCGGGCCTGTCCACTCGCCCTATAAATAAGCTCCCTGGGGGGTAACCTGAACCCTAACGGCTCATTTCCCCCCACTCTGCTTCCTCTCTCCCTCTGAGCTCATCCCGCTGAGCGCCAGCACGGGAATCCCGCGCACATCACCGGAGCGCATCGGACGGAGGCTGCGCTCCGCCACCGCTCGCCCCGCGCCGCCGCCGAGACCCGCCGGCGAATCTCCATCCGGCCCATCAAGAACCGCGAAGGGACACCAGAACTGCGCCATTTGCCTCCGCAAGGTTTCACTCAAATCTCCTCTGGTAAGCCTTTCGTGCCCATTAATTTGCCCTTGCAATTTTTGATTTCATCTTAGATTAGATCCAAATCGACCCGCCCCTGATTCCTTGGCCACGCCGAATTAGATTGCTAGCATTCTCTCCAGCTCGTCTAATAGGTGAACTATGGATTTGAATCCACTCTCCTACCGCCCGCAAGCATTAATTTTGCCAGAAATCTGAAGATAAGACTCCCAATCGGGGCCCGATCCACTCAAAATTTCCGCCCTGGCCTCAATCACCCGGTCGGACTTCCCCTTTTTTAGTTCCTTTCATTCGCGCTAAATGCCTGCACCGTCACCCATCGCCCTCAAAAGCTTCTTCAACATTTAGATCCCATAACTTTCGCCATAATACTTGACACCCGGATAATTTCGAATTTTATTCTGCGAGCTAACACCCGGACTACTCACAGTCTTTCACGTCTCAATATTACCCAGCCTATACTTGGCCGGCTCGCAATTTCCGTATCTTAACCCTCTTATCCTTTTATCTTGTACTTTACAGATCAACCACATGGCTCCCAAGAAGCAGGGGAAGACTCCAACCAAGGCTAAAACCACCAACTCCATATCCGCCAACTGGGCGCGGTCTACAGTCACAAAGGCCAAATTAGAGGAGCTGGTGGAGCTGGGAGTTCTTCCTCCTCAAGAAGATATCCAGTGGAGGGTGCCGGGTAAGGAGACCCGGCCTACCCCAACAAAAGATGAGGTAATCTGCTTCGTGGAACATGTGACCCGGGGTTTTCGACCGCCGGGTCACCCTTTTTTCCGTGATGTCCTCAGTCACTACGGCCTTCGCATCTTTGACATCGGACCCAATTCCGTACTAAACATTTCCCACTTTATTGTTCTTTCCGAATCCTACTTGTGCACTCCACCAAGTCTAGCTCTTTTTATTGAGCTTTTTCAATGCAAACCGTGCCGCGAAAGCGGTGACGGGGCGCTTCTCTCTTGCGGCGGGGTTTCTATCCAGCGCCGCAAGAACTCTCTGATGCCACCCCTCACCCTTAATTCCCATGTCAAGCACTGGCAGCTCTCATACTTCTACTGCCAAGACACTTCCCCACCCGGCCAAAAGAAACTGCCGGGTTATTCGGAGGGTCTTCTTGACATTTCTGATAAGTTTAGTGCCTTCGCCCCTGACTCGGACAGGGAGGCCATTCAACCCCTACTAGCCAAAATCGCCACTCTCACAGCCCAAGGCCTCATCGGGCTCAACCTGGTGAAGACTTGGGTCGACTTCAGGATCCAGCCCAATTCCATCCGCACAAAGTTGATGTGCGAGTATTCAGGGGAACCTTCAGACCCGCTCCGATACTCCGACAACATCTTCGCGGCTGGCGACACTCATAAAACCATCAAGGGCTTTTTGACAGAAAAGCTCGAGGTAATCCGGAACATATCCGGGTTAGAGCCCTTTACACTTGAGAACCCAGCCCCCAAGGTAAAAACCCGACTTTGACGCCTTTACCTTCATTCTTTCCACTTGATACAGTTGATAACCCTTGCAGTAACACCTTTCAGGCTGATGATGCTTTTTGGAAAACCAACACCTCCCCCAGCTCCGAAAGTCCAGAGGAGCAGGAAACTATTAACTCGGACGAAGGTACTTTCCGGATTTTACTTGGCTCCTTCGGGCTCACCGTAATCCCTTCATTTCCAACCATAACTTTGATGATATCCAGAACAAGAAGATGTCGAGGAAGAAAACTCCGATGGCAAAGTAGAATCTGCCAGCGACGAGGAGGAACTGGAGCCGACAGTCAAGGTCGGATCCAAAAGAAAGACTCAAGAGGCCACCTCCAAGGTTCCATATCTCCTCCTCGCCTTCAACTCACATTATTTTGATGATATACTTGAGCTATCTTGACGTTATCCCACTGGCCGTTCTTGAAGGAATCGCCCGCGCCCAAGCGTAGGTCAACTCGAAATCACCCGGGTGATGAAGCCATTAACCCGGGTATTACATCGACCCCCCCCCCCCCCCCGCGGCGGGCTGGTAATTACCCTATCTTTTCTGGGTCAAGACATTCTCTTTAAACCATTCCCATATGACATCTAACTTGATAATTTCCAGCTTCTCCCGAGTCCAGCGATGGATTTCCTTGTGACTTTGCGGTGAATACCGGGTAAGATCCCTTTCCTGATGTTCCACCATATTTCATCACCCTTTCTTGACTGTGTATTTAACTACTGACTGACCACACCTTATAGGGCCACGGTCGTTGTCAGCGATCAAGAGGAAGCGGAGACCGAGGGCCCGGGTAAGGGGAGCCCGGCTGATAAGACTACAGCCGCGTCCAGCGCTGAAAAACAAGCGTCGCCGCCAAACCCGGACACGCAAGGAGCCGAGTATCCAATTGCTTCCCATGCAAGCAAGAAGAACAAAACCACCGTCTTGGGTGAAGAAGAAGGAGCGTCGGATTCCGACACACGGATGACCCGGGTTCCGCCTCCTACTAAGAAGAAAGCTCCTTCCCGGAATTTCCAAGGCCCCGGGTCTTCTGATACAAGTAAAGATACTTTTGATCAGTTGATGAACACTCTCCTTACTATGAAGGCTTCAGAGAGCCAGATCTTGGAGCGCATGGCTGCAGAGCATCAGGTAAGGACACTTTGTATCTCATATTGCATACCTAGTCCCCAAGTCCCAAGTATGACTTGCAAAAGTGATGCTTGGTACTTTACACCACATTCGGCTTTCCATACAATCCAACTAATACTTGCATTCCTTGCTACTTACAGGCACAGATAACCCGGTCTAATGAAACTTTACTGAGGACCGAGCAACTTTTTCTTGCCGAGATGAAACGAAGGGAAATCCTTGAGGATGACGTGAAAACCTTGAAGAAAGATGTGTACAAATACAAGAAGAAGTGCAATGCCGCTCAGACCGAACTGAAGAAACTATCGGACCAGGTTTCCGATACTTATCAGATCTTGCTCAGTAAGTTTTCTGCTGCTGATTGGCTTCATGTCTTTAATTTATTATAACAGACTCGGGATTACTGATACGCTCTTTCTTTTGTTACGACTGCAGGTGCCAACCTTGCGGCCCTAGAGGAAAATGCCATTACCAAGGCTAAAACCCTCAAGACTGTACTCCGGACTTTCTTTGCCGGCACAAAATTCATATTGGATGCTGTGAAGTGGCCTACGGAAGTATATCCGAGTGAAGAGAATCTCGTTCAAGCCTGTTCTACTGTGCCTGGGTGGATTGAGATCTGGAAACGCTCATCATGCCGAATTGGAATGACCCGGGCTTTTACTCTGGCCAAGGCTTTCTTTCCAAAGCTTGACCCGGCAAAGGTAACATCCGGGTTTCCCGAATTCAAGGCTGACGGTTCCAAATTTACACCCAAGGATTTCAAAGCCATACAAGCCGAAGTGCGCCCCTCAGCTACCGCCTTGGCCGATAGCTTGGATCTAAATACGATTATGAGTGCATATGACGCTGATGGCAAAGTTATTACGGAGGATGCGCCCCCTCCTTTTGATATCTTGGAGAAGTGGGTTTCTAGCTCGGCCAGGAAGAGGGAAGCGACTGCGAAGAGGGAGGCCGAGTTAAAATCGGGCCCGTCTGCCTCTACACCAGCCGTCCCTCCACCAGTCCGCCCTGATGCAATGAGTCCGGGTAAGGGTGCCAGGAAGGCTAAGCAGCAAACCCAGGACTCAGACCCGGAAGGCCGTACTCAGGAGGCCGAATAGGGCCGTATTATCATAATACCTTGTAATGCTTTGCAATCACACTGTTATGCTTTTGATGGTGCGCCTGTGCACCCCTTATACTGATGTCGTACCTTGTAACGTATTTTTTAGCCCGTGATGTACTTTGCGGCTTTTCTGGTCTTTTGATAACCGTATTGCTTGCCTATTCTTTGAACTTTTTCTCGATACTCAATTCTCTATTTTGGCTCCCTTCGGAAGACTCGGTTTTCCGAGTACCAGGGGCTTTGATACGTGGACTTTTTCTTTAAGTCCCCAAGACTCGGATGGTGAGGTTTTTCGAACTGCGATAGCCAAGTAGTTTGTTTCTGTTTCGAAGTCCCCCAGTCCCCATGACCCAAAGTCCGAGTCATGGGGGTGTGGCCTTTCTCAGAGAACAAATTATTTTTTACCGAGTCGCAAGCCTAAAGCCATTCCGTGTGAATACTGAAGTTATGCTTGATAATTGTTGATTTTCCGGCTTTTGGCCTTGTACTCTGCATAAACTTGTGGTTTAGATGACCCTTTTGACTATCTTGTACTGTAAGCCGGCTTTCGCGTGGATACCATGTTGTTACATCCATACGAGAACAGTGTCAGGCAAGTCCCATTGGGCTTCATGGCTGATTGTAATCGTAAGCGAACGAATCATGCCACTTTAGTGCGAGTCACATCGAGCTTAAGTAAGAAAAGTCAAGAAAATTTGGCTCCTTTGTCCAGTTATAAGATTGCAGCCGTACTCGTTTGCGAATAATCGGCCCTTATAACTTATAGGCATCAAGGCCGGGTCTTTCGGGTTAGTGGTTGGTCACTTGAGCAACCAACCCCCAAGACCTACATGCACTTGATGCTTTTAATGATACTGAATTACTGATGTCGCATGGATACTACTTACTTGTAATCAGGATGTAATGATATAGGACTTGATAACCATCTCTTTATTGATACTAGAAATTTTGGATCAGCAGGCCGCCTCATTAAAAACCTTCCAGTCCCCTTAGGTACCCTGGGTAGGAAAAGAGCGCGTCTGAAACCTGCTGCCCGTTACATTATTTAGTTCTTCATAAGCACTGGTCCCGGTCTGGCTTGACCAATGCACATTCTCCATATGTTCGACCTTTTCCTGATGAGTACCGGGTTTGCTAGCCAACCCGGGCGGGGTGTTCCCATGACTTGGCTGGTTGTGAGCGGCCGTGTAGCTTCTTCCTTTACGGCGGATTGCTTGGGGGAATCATCCTTGATTAAGGCCACCATTTTAGCATCTTGCGTTACCTTGGATTTTGTTCTTTCATCTTCAGTACTCGGCCTTTTTGATGTGGCTCTATCCTCCGGGTCTGCTTGAGACCGGTAATGCTTGAGTTCTTCTTTTCTACAGGCCTGCTCGGCCATTGCTGCATCTCCTTCGTCGCATTCAGCCGCTATGTCTCGATTTCCATGTATGGTAATGGTCTTCTTGGGACCCGGGATTTTTAGCTGTAGATATACGTAACACGGCCTAGCCATGAATTTGGCGTAAGCCGGCCTTCCAAATAGCGCGTGATAAGGGCTGTGCAATTTCACTACCTCAAAGGTAAGCCACTCGATTCGATAGTTATCCTTTGACTCTCCAAAGGCTACTTCCAATGCGATTTTTCCCTCGGGGCATGCTGAATGACCCGACACTATCCCATGAAAAACTGTTGAGCTTTTTTGCAGCTGAGATTCCTTGAGACCCATGCGTAGGAAGGTTTCCCAATACAGTATATTGATGCTGCTTCCACCATCCATTAAAACCTTTTTCAGTTCGTACCCATTGACTTGCGGTGCGACTACTAGTGCCAAGACTCCTGGGTGTTCCACTCTTTCCGGGTGATCCCTTCTGCTCCATGTTACCTCCTGTTCTGACCATCTCAAGTATCTCGGGACGGCTAACGAAACTGAGTTGACCGCTTGCTTCAGTATCTTTTTGTCCTTGTTAGAGCCTCCTGTGGTATGCACATGATATTGACCCAATTGTTTGGGGTTAGCCTGGAAACCACCTGCCCCCCCTTGGTTATTACTTTGATTTCCAGCCGCCGGGTTACCAGCTGGGGGTGGGCCGTTGCCCGGGTTTGCCCCTGGACCCGGTCCTCCTCCCCGTCCTGCACCTCGCATAGCTCTGTGCACTTCCTCATTTTTCCATCTTTGTAAATCGGCGCACTGTTCTAGGGAGTGGTTAGCTGGCCTGCCATTCCTGCTGTGCTTCGGACATGCCATCCTGAATATGTCCCAATTGTTACCCGGCCTTGGTGGACCTTGATAATTTCCTCCATTGTGGTTACCTTCGTTGAAATTTCCTTCTGCTCTTGGCCTCGAAGACCCGGCTTCTGTGTTGGCGACAAACTCGGAGCCTCCTTCGAAAGGGCGCTTGTTCTGGCTATTTCCATTGTTACCTGATGCTGATCCGTTGCCGGTTCTTCCATTACCGCTTGTGTTTGCTTTTGCCTTCTTGTCATCAGCTTCTTCTTCTGTAGTATCTGTCGCAGCGTGTTTGTTACACGCATCCATCAATTCTCCCATTGTGACTTCCGACGCATTTCGACTGGACTTCATGCGAGTTAACTTTTGCACTAAAGGTATATACTTGCATGTTTTTGCCATGGCCTGTAGTGCATCCTTGGGCTGGATATCCGTGGATGAGTGAAGTATCTCCATAACCCGGCGCACCCAACTGCGCGCCGATTCTCCCTTCTTCTGGACGCATCGCTCTAGATCATCAATAGTGAATAATTTCCTGCAGGTCCCGTGAAAGTGTTTGACAAACGCGGTCTTCAATTCCTCCCAAGACTTGATCGATCCCTCTGGTAGATTGGTGAACCACAATTTTGCTGCTCCTTCCGACATCATCAGATACATGAACTTGGCTTGGAGGTTCTCGGACGCGTTGCGAATTGACATTGCCATCTCGTAACTGCTTAGCCATGATTCGGGATCCATGGTTGGCTCATAATTCACTACTTTCCCTGGCTCTTTGAATTTTTCCGGGTAAGGTTCAGCTCTAATATTGTCCGAGAGACACTTGGGTCCCGCAAGAACGGTTGAAGCCGGCCTTGATCTAGAAACGTGTGATGCCGCGGGGGGCGCGGCTGGGCGCGGTGCTGCGGGAGGTCCATGCGCTGCAGACCCGGCCGCGGCCCTCCGAGCCCTAGAACTGTCCACGACGGCCTGTGCTGCTGATGCTGCCTGAGCGCGGGGAGGAGGCGGCATTTGCTGCTGCTCTTCCCTCCACCGCGCTGAACTTGTTTGGATATTCCCTTGCTGCTGACTGACGTATGGCGTCCCGTGCATACCGCTTCTGTGATCCGGGTAATTGGCTTGCTGTGCCACCGCAATGTGCAACAGCTCGATGGCTTGCCCAGTCTTCTCTGCATGGGGCGACTCTCCCACAGGGATTTGATTCAATGCGAGTGTCGCTGCATATACGTTGTTCATAGGATTGTTGTAGTGGCCGGCTGGTGTGCGGAATCGTGAGGGTGGCGGCGGCAGTAGATCGTTGCCGGTTGTGACTCTAGTTTGTGGTGGGGGTAACCCGGTCCGTTCGTTCGCCGGATGTGTCGCTGCTGTCACCTGTTGGGGTGCGGTTCCCTGGTTCACCACTGGTATCGGCTGGTCCTGAGGTGTAACGAATAAATTAGCCGGATTAATAACCCCGCCCGTTGCTGGTAACCTGGTGTGGTGCCTTTGATGTATTCTGGACGTTTCCTCTCGAAGCCGGGTTTCCAACGCATCTAGCTCGCGCCGTCGTGTGGCCATCCCTTGCTTTTCTGCCTCTACCTGCCTTCTTTGCTGTTCCAGCGCACGACGCGCCACATCCAGATCCCTGACGCGTTCCGCTGCGTTTTCCGGAGTGATAACCGTTGCGAGAACCGTGGGGTCTAGAATCAGATTGTTATCGAATAGGGCCGGGTGGCGCGGGTTCGAAGGACCCGCCCCGGGTGTCCGGTTTTCTAAGAATCCGAACGTGTTTGCATGCAACTCCTCATCCGCTGCTCTGCTGGTTACTGACGCCGACTCTCCATCAACCCGGGTCAAGACCGGGTCTCCGTTAACCGCGCCCTGTTGCTGGGCCACTGCCTGAGCCGCCCCGACTGATGCCGCGGTTGTGTTTCCTTGGTTGGCCGCGGGGGCCGCATAGACTGCAACTCGGCGTACGATATCCGGCGTAAATTCAGGCTGTTCTTCCTCACCGTTCTCCTCATACCGGTCTTCCAGTAGATCCAGGATAGACCCGGTATCATCTTCTCCTTGGGCCCGGTCGCGTGGGGTCCATGCCGGCTCCTCCGGCTGTTCCCACTCCGCGATGGGTTCTTCTGCCGGATATGTCGTTCCAGTCGATTCTTCATCATCTGATCGGATAGACGTGGCTTTTCCTGGCATAGAATCAGATCCAACGTTGTCAGGGATCGAATTGTAAGCACATACCATACCGATAAAGACGCTGATCCGGCCGATTGTCACGACGGATCCGGTTTCGAGGTGATCCGACTCCGGCCCCCAGCCGGAATCGTCCACCACCTTTTCTCCTTCGTGGTCGATGTAGATTTCGCCGATGACAAGATTCTCCATGCCCTTCCGAGCTTCTCCCGTGATGTAAACACCTTTGGACGCAGGCCCCACGGTGGGCGCCAACTGTCGTGGGATAATCACGGCAGACGTTACCGGGGGTAACTGATCTTGGGGCAAGACGACACAGGCGTTTGGGAGAGGGTTTAGCTCAGAGGAAAACATGGTGCAATTCGATCTGGTAGCCGGCAATCAAAGTCGCCGAGTCTCCGATCTTGATATAATAACTCAACTCTGGGATTACACTTGATGCTCGATATCACACGATGTTGCTAGGGTTCTTAGACCTCTGCCTGGACTAGACCTGGGGGTCGGTTTATAAAGCACCCGTACCCCCTGGCTTATTCTCCAAGACGCACCCTAAATCCTACCCGGACCCGGCGTACAAACCCTAACTTTCTCCTACCATAACCCACAATCCGGGTTACTGGGCCTACAAGTTCGGGCCTTCACAGGTTTCCTCATCCTTAGCCAGATCTCGCACAGCATCCTTTGGGATGGATTACTCCCGGGAGTTTGGCCTACCGGGTTATCACCCCCCCCATCAGTTTCAGTTTTACTAGTGGTTGATAGTACAAACTCTAGCAATATTATTCTTTTTAGCCAATTCATCTTCTCTTTCGCACCTAGCATGTAATTCAGCCATCAAACTAACATTATTATCTATTTGAATTTGGATGGCATTCAAAGTTTTAATTTTTTTAACATCTTGTGGAAAAACCTTCAGTTTTAGAAAATGAGCATTAATAGCAAGGCTATCTACTTTAGAGGCAAGAACATCTATTTTACCAAGCTTTTCCTCAACGGATTTATTAAAAGCAGTTTGTGTGGTAATAAATTCTCTAAGCATGTTTTCAAGATCATAGGTAGAGATTTTGTTTCTATTGTAGGAGTTTCCATAATTATTACCGTAACCATTATTAGGAGGATAGGGCTTATAATTGTTTCCACCAAAATTATTTCTATAAGCATTGTTGTTAAAATTATTATTTCTAATAAAGTTTACATCAACATGCTATTCTTGAGCAACCAAAGAGGCTAAAGGAACATGATTTGGATCAACTTGAGCTTTACCATTAACAAGCATAGACATAATAGCATTAAGCCTTTCACTCGAAG
The DNA here is from genome assembly GCA_028641055.1 of Alopecurus myosuroides. Classification (NCBI taxonomy): domain Eukaryota; kingdom Viridiplantae; phylum Streptophyta; class Magnoliopsida; order Poales; family Poaceae; genus Alopecurus; species Alopecurus myosuroides. The sequence continues at coordinate 29,162,664 of CM054062.1, forward strand.
AGGAGGTTTCCTCAATAGAATTTACCCTCTTACCTCGTGGAGCTCTCTCAGTGTGCCACTCTGAATAATTTATCATCAAATCATCAAGAAGCTTTGTTGCATTGCCCAAAGTAATGGACATACAGGTACCTCCAGCAGCTGAATCCAATAGGTTCCTTGAGGAAACATTTAGCCTTGCATAAAAAGTTTGTATAATCATCCAAGTAGTCAGTCCATGAGTGGGAATTTTCTTCACCATAGTTTTCATTCTTTCCCAAGCTTTAGCAACATGTTCATTATCAAATTGTTAAAAATTCATTGTGTCACTTCTCAGGGATACTTAGCAGGAGGATATTATTTTCCAATGAAATCATCTTTACACTTAGTCCATGAATCAATACTATTTCTAGGAAAAGATAGAAACCATTCTTTAGCTCTTCCTCTCAAAGAGAAAGGAAACAATTTTAGTTTAATAATTTCTCCATCCACATCTTTATATTTTTGCATCTCACATAGTTCAACAAGATTATTAAGGTGGGTCGTAACATCATCAGTACTAATACCAGAAAATTGCTCTTTCATCACAAGATTTAATAAAACAGGTCTAATCTCATAAAAAGCAGCAGTAGGAGCAGGTGGAGCAATAGGTGTGCAAATAAAATCATTGTTGTTTGTGCTAGTGAAGTCACACAACTTAGTATTCTCACATGAACTCATTTTATCCGAATAATAGCAAGCAAATAAATAACAGCTATAAAGTAAACTAATTTATTTTTGTTTTTAATATAAAGAATAAAAACAAGACAGAAAGAAAAACAAGACAATAAACAAAATAAAGAGGTTGAGAGTGAGAGACTCCCCTTGCCAAAAGACTTCCTTCTCCCCGGAAATGGCGCCAGAAAAAGTCCTTGATGGTGCAGATCGTGCACTCGTTGGGAGACCCCAAGAAGAGGGTGTGATGAGCACAACATTAGGACTTTTCTCCTTAGTTAAGAACCAAGGTTATCAATCCAGTAGGAGAAAGAGGACCTTCGAAAGGTTGATGCCACTGACGATGGTGCTGGTGCTTCACCGGTGTCAGCAACAACGTGGAACCTGCACACAACACAACCAAAATACTTCGCCCCAACGGTACTGTGAGGTTGTCAATCTCACCGGTCTTGCTGAAAACAAAGATTAGACGTTTAGTGTGGAAAATGATGTATGCTTGCAATAAGTAAAGAGAGCAGGGAATTTTTGTGGTTCGTTTAACAATGTGGAAAATGGACCGAGCTTCATAGGTTCAGTATTGGTGTCTCTCCATAAAAATAACATGGTGGGTGAACAAATTATAGCTGGGAAATTGACAAATAAAGGTTGCACCGTAGTGCACATTATAACACGATGACTACTATGATATTTATTGCGGGCATTACAACGAAATACATAGACCGAAATCCATCTGCATCTATGACTAATAATCCACCCTCAGGTTATCATCCGAACCCCCTTAGGTATTAAGTTGCAAGCAATAAATAATCGCATTAAAAAATGTGTGTAACGTAAGGAATGATTATACACGCGGGCAATCTCACCGCTGTTTTCTCCCTATTGGCAACATCACATCCTCCCCCGTCACGTTTCTGTCACTCGAGCACAGGCGAAAAGGAGGCATGAACCCACTATCTAGCATAAATACTCCCTCTTGGATTCACTAGCAACTACTTGGCCAGAGCAACCACTAGCAACGGGAATCATGCAAGATCACAAATAACATATGCAATAAATACTATAATCAACTTGGCATAAGGTCAATATTCATCGGATCCGAGCAAACACAACATATAGAATTACATAAGATCAATCTCGATCACGATAGGAAGTTCACGAGATCTAATCATGGAGGCATATGAGGAGGAGATAGTCATGTAGATACTGCTATGGACCCGTAGTCCAGGGATGAACTACTCATGCATCACTCCGAAGGTAGGCATGGTGATGTAGAAGCCTCCAGTGATGATTTCCTCTCCGACAGGGTGCCGGAAAACACCTCCAGATCCCCTCCTGATCTAGGGTTGACGACGACGGCGGCAACATATCTTTTTCGGTATTTTTGATCAGGTGCCTAGGGTTTTCCATCCGGGGGAATAAATAGGCGAAAGGGCAGAGGCGGTCGAGCCCAGGGGGCCCCACACCTATAGCTGGCATGGCCAGCGGGCGCCACCCTATGGTGTGGCCCCCGCTGTTGCCCGTCTTTGACTCCTCTTCGGTCATCTGGATGCTTCCGAGGAAAATAGGAACTTCGGGCTTTGTGGGGTCCGATTCCGAGAATTTTTCCAGAACAACTTTTCTGAAACCAAAAACAACAGAAAATAGGGAACTGTCACTTGGCATCTTGTTAATAGGTTAGTCCCGGAAAACGTATAAAAATGCTATAAATAAGGGAGAAAACATGTAGCAATTGGCATAATATGATAATGGAGCATCAGAAATTAGGGATACATTTATGGCGTATCACGTGCCGGGTTCTGGGATGTTTCCGAGATGATCAGACTGATCCCAGGTGATTGGCGTGTTTGAATACTTCAAGAATTTGGGTGTTGGTGGCATAATCGCGTTTATTTATCGAAGTGTTCTTTTCGCCTATTTTGCTGAGGGAGTTGCCAGAAAAGTTAGGTTACATTTTCCATCAACTCTCGGGAATTTTGGCTCTCCTTTCCGCTGTTGTTCCTGAATTTTGTCATCAGTGTCCGATTGACTTTCTTCCTTTTCAGCTTCTTGCTTTTGCTTGGATTACTTCCTCTTGGAATTCTTTCCTTTATTCCTGGATCCTGAAGTGCCTTTCATGTGCTTATTAAGCCGGCATTGCGCATTGGTATGGGTAGGTTTCCCAAATTGCGAATGGTGGACCAGTTTTCCGACTTAATCTTTTCCTACTCTTCCTTTTAGTAGGAGATAGGTTCCGTGTTTCTTCCTTTCCATTTGCAGCCATTATCCTTTCCAAAGGTTAAGTTAACTTCTTTGGGCTTTCTCTGCGCTTCTAGAGTAGCTTTTTTTCTCAGAACGAGGTGTCTTTTTGGCCTGAGCCAAAGCATCAATATTTCCACCTCTCGCTCTGATGTCTTCTTCGGCCGCTGCATGCTCATTAGCGGTGTTAATCATAGATCCGAGATCTTTGTGCTCCTTTGAACCAACCATGAACGGTACAAGAACGGGTTTTAAGCCGTTGATGAAAGCATGCATTTCTTGTACATCACTTACTCTAGAACAACTATGTTTCATTGCCGCCCATCTTGAAATAAAGTCGACATACGACTCGTCTTCAAACTGGACGCGACGATTTAGCTGGTTGATGCTCTTAGGGCGTTTGTATGTGCCCCGAAAATGCCGAGTGAATACTCTAGCCATATCATCCCAGCTATCCACGGTTCTTGACGGGAGCCCGTTGATCCAATCTCTGGCTCCATCCAGCAACATTAGGGGGAGGAATTTCACCGCCTCTAGGTCTGTCCCTTTGTTGATCTGGACAGCAGTATAGTAGTCTGAAAGCCACGTATCCGGGTTTGTACTGCTGGTATACTTTTGGTAAGTTGGACCAACTTTGGCAAAGCCAGAATGTAGAGTTATTCTCCGGATCCTGTCAGTTAAGCACTTAGGTCCAAAGTATAGATCATCTCTTTCCGCCTTATCAGCGTGAGCGGAATATCTTCCGGCTGAATGGACGGAAGGGGATCTACTCCTTTCTGGGCCATTGTTGTACGAGTGCGCTCTTCTTGGATTATCCATGTTCCGTCCGTTAGTGTGTCCTTTGGAATAAGGTGGAGTTCTACTCCTTGGAGTTTCTTTGTTCCTAGGAGGAGTACGGGATCTCTCACGCCTGTGAGGAGTGTCATATCTTCCGGCTTTTTCAGCTTGGAGTCTCGGAGGCGTCATTGTTTTCCGTTTTTCCGGTTTTGTTCCTCCCGATCTTTGTAATCACGGGGATTATTTCCTCCTTTCGGAAGATGGGATCCTGTCCTGGACGCCACATCCTTGTTGTCCGGGATTTTCTTGTCCTTTCTTGGATCTCCTTTCTTCTCCTTAGAATTGCCTGAATCTCCAGGTTTGCCAGGTCCAGGTACTCCAGCAGCGCATGTGGCAGTTTTGCAAAGGGCCGAGCCGTCGTGCAACTTCCTTGATCTTGCATGTCCGTGTTGTTGCCATTGCAATGCTTTTACTAAAAAAGCAAACACCCCTTGAATCTTTTCATCGTTGGAGTACAGATCATTGTTAAGGATGGCGAACGCGGCCTCCGCGTTTTTGGCTACGGTTTTCTATATGCGTTCGCCCTTAGCATTGGTGCCATTTACCTGCCTTTGACAAGAAGGGTTTTGGAACCATTCTTTCGGGGGTAGCACATCCGGCTTTGCAATTCCTGGTAAGCGCATAGGTTTTATGCCAGATCTATTCCTTGTTTCATATTCCTCTATTTCTTCCTGTTTCAACTTAATGCTAGCCTTGGTTTTTAAGAGGTTTTCCCGAGTTCTGAATAGATGTTGTTGCTGCCGCCGTAGAGCTTGTCTCCTGGCTTCCAGCACTTCCGGGGGTTCATCACGTCCCACTGGAGTTTGAATTAGATCAATTTCGTCCTGTTCCGACATTTGTGGGTCAGGGATTTCCTTCTTTTTCTTCTCCGCAGGTGTGACTCCGCTTCCTCCTCCTACTTCCAGGTTTTGGTTAGCAATATCTGCCAACTTTTTCTTCTGGAGTTTATACTAGAGTTTCTTGGCAGTCTTCTTTTTCTTCTTGGAAGAGGGAGGTTTTTTTCCAGGTTTGTCCTCTGTCAATTCCTTGACATCGGGGTATATTGGACTGGTTTCACCATCCTCTCTTTCCTCATATGGCGGATGTGTTTTGGGGTCTTGATCGTCTCTGGCATCCGTGTTTTCAGCCGGTTTTTCCATAAGCACTTCATGGATATTCCCCTGCATAGATTTGACCTTTCCCTCAAAAGCGTCTTCATCTTTATCTTCGGAATCTATGTCTTCAGATCCGGGTTCCGACTCTAATCTTGCCTCTAAGGCAGCTAACACAGAGTCGGCTTCCGAGTTTGTCGTCTCATTGACGGGTGTCGGATCTTCCACTTGAACACTGGGATTGTTTCCGTCTGCCTCTTCCACGTGATTATTTTCATCCGTGTTTACAACGACCTCGGACTGCACCATGCCAATAAAGTGAGATCTGATTGCGGGCATCTCCGAAGAGGCAGCAATTTCATCAGGGTATTGGCGATCTGAGCAGAATCCGGTATCATAGTTCTCTTCAACTGGGTATAGGGCGGGTGGGATAAATTTGCTTCCACCACAGAATCCCATTGCCTCTGCTGTTAATCCGATAAATATGTTTGCAGATCCAATCGGTAAAACGCAGGCACTTACCAGGTGATTCCGTGCTGGCATGTACGATCCGTTATCGAGGAAGCGCCCGACGTCGTCATCAAATTTCAAGCTTCCGATAGTTATCATACTATCGATGCCGCCGAGTATCCCCGATCGAAATGTAACGCATGGCATCGCTGGCCCCACGGTGGGCGCCAACTGTCGAGACATCGTAGTAGAGTTCATAGACGGGTGTGCCATGAGACTACTGGTAGAGATGTGGGGGGACGTGGCAATACGACAACCGAGAACACCAAATTTACCCAGGTTCGGTACGACGTAGCTAGGCGGCGTTCCTACTCCTGCAATCTCACTAAATCAGGGCTGAAGCCTGAAGTATACAAAGTATAATGTGAGTAGGGTTTCGCTAACTCGACGAGGATCAACTTCTTGGCGAGTTGGCTTCTAGCTTATTTTCTGTATCTTTCTTCTCTCCCATCCGGCTTTATATAGATAGCCGGGTTAGGGCTTACAGAATGGAAACCTAGAAGATTACGGAAAGTATCTAACTTGGAAAGTAAGGAATCCTTTTTCTTCTCCAAGCCGCACCACTTTGGGCCTTGGTACGGGTTCTTCTAGAATCCGGCTTCCTGCGCATCAGCTTACTGGGCCGCCCAATGGAATGTGATCCACTACCAACAGGCCACCCGGGAAATCCGGCTCTTTAGACCAATGCTGGATATACCCTAATCGGTATATATCCGATAGTATCCGAGATATTGTTTACCGAGATCCTATTTACCGAGATGATGTCATCCGGTATCCATATGGGTACCGAATTGGGGGTACCGAGATGGATCTATCTCGGTAAGAAGAGCAAGGATACATGATGAAGAAACGAGTGTCCCCCCGGGTAATCAGAGATGCACTTGGAGAATCCGGGTAGACAAAGATCTATCCGTCTCGGAGGAGGGTCAATAGAGCAGTTGAGATCCCGAAGATCAAGGGAGAGTACGCGTGTGCAGTTCAACTTACTAGGCGTGATGATGTATACACGTACAACGGAGCAGTGCAGGGCATGGGCGAGGCCATGTCCTATCTCTAGCAAAGGGGACAGGGCAGCGGGCACGACGGAGACGTCTTTCGGCATCTATCAACAAGCATGCGCTACACCACATTGTATTTCGCCTAACCCTGTACGTCCGGTTGGTGGCCACCAGTATACAAGGTGGCTACACCCCTCCTGCGCGAGGGTCGACGAACCAGAGAGAGAATAGCTAGTTGTTTCCATAGAGAGAGAGAGAGGGAGGGAGAGAGAGAGAGAGCTTCTTCTTCCTATAGCTTCGTGAGCTAGAGGAACCACATTGTACTCGGTTACACATTGAATATTGACAAATATGCAAGAGTAGGGGTGTTACCTCCACACGAGGGCCCCGAACCTGGGTAGATCTTGGTGTTTGCAGTGTAGTGAGCGCGCCGACTAGGCGCGCAATCCCTCACTGGATTCCCACAGTGTCCAGCGGCCCCAAACTAAAGCCATCCAATGGCACCTGTCTTTACCTCACCACGACACATCCCCAAGCTTAGTTCTACTCGTCCCCGAGTAGGCAAAACGATAAAATCAAAATAATTTCTGAGGTGACATGCTACAAACATAATTTGATCATCTTAATTGTAAAAGCATTTGGAAAGCTGAGATCATAGTACTCTAAACACAGGTATGATAGATATAATTCTAACAATGAAACCTCGCAACCATGTTGCAACAAGAAAAGTAACACAAGCAAAATATCATGAATAATAGTGCATTTGAAAGTTATATGTTTGTTTCGAGCAATAAGAAAGCATAGAAAAGAAGTATTTAGCTTGTCCTTAAGAGTGGAGCAATACATAAATGCAGGACACCTTCAAACTTCAAGTGGTAACTAACTAATAACATGGCATGAATCAATCAATAATAATCTTTGGGACATACGCACATTAAACACAGAATGGCAAAGACGCTCTCTTAACTATGCATAAAGTTAGAAGATGAAGACTCAACATAAAAGTAAAAGAAAGGCTCTTCATAGAGGGAGGCAGAGATCAACTCATGTGCTAGAGCTTTTTATTATACAAACAGAGGTATTGAAAACATTTTTTTGGGTAGGTGTATGCTTATGTCAACCAACGGTAATAGAGTACTTGTCGGCTTCCATACTAAAAGAAGTTGAGAGTGGTTCCGAATTATTTATATTGGTAACTTATATCATGCACTTTATATAGTATGACACTCCTCCCCACCTTTCTTTCGCAAACCATAGCTAACCAAATCCTCGGGTGCCTGCCAACAATTTCATAACAAGGAGGAGTGCCTATCTATTTGTTTAGCTTTTTTATGTTATAATGGTCTACCCAACTCTTTGCAAAATTAATGACGATCAGATGAAGCATACAAGTAGCGGTACTTAATTAGTATGGAAGATAACAAACCCAACTACAACTTACACATGAGCTAAAACAGGAACACAAAACAGGTATAATTTTGAAGGTTTTAAACGTAGCACATGAGCAATTTACTTTGGAGTGGCGGTTAAATACCACATGTAGGTAGGTATGGTGGACACAGTTGGCATACTTTGGTTTTTGGGAGTTGGATGCACTAGTAGAGCTTATACTCAGTATAGGTGGAGGCTAGCAAAGACTGGGAGCGACAAATCAAAAGAGCATAATGTCCATAATCATGCATAGCGACGAAAACATTATTGATCAAAGCATACATGGTATGGCAAGTCAAAAACTAAATGATAATGGAGGCTAAAGGTGACTGGTTTATAGTCATAACATGGTGTAAGCATGCGCCAAGTCATCCAAATAAAGCATTCGAAGGAGAATACCACAAAATTATGCTTCAATGTGATAAAAACAACTCATGATTCTTTCAATGGCACACTAAGAACTCTCAACTACTTGAGAATAGTCATGCTATAATTATAACTACTAAGCATATAATTAAAATAACATCCAACATAACATGATAAATTCTAGCCATAGTCTAAACAAAATTCTATTTTCACGGTTATAAGCATGAAATATTTTATTGCTTTCCAACACCATCATATTATTTAAACAAAATATCTCCATATGATATACCAATGAAACAAGAGAGTAGAACTACTCTAAAAGGACGAATAGCTCTGAATAAGAGAAGCATGAAAAACATGAGCTAAAAAGAGGAGGAGTTGCAGTAGCTAGAAGAAAAATAAAGAATACGAGCATGATAATGAGGAATACGAGTATTTATATGAAAAAGCGGAGCATGTCTCTCTCCCACACAAGAATGCTGGATTCCAACTAAGTTTATTGAAGCAAGGAAAACCAAAAGAAAACAAAATAAAATCAAACATATGCTCCAAGTAAAGTGCATATGATGTGACCGAATAAAAATATAGTTTCAATAGAAGTGACCTAATAAGTTGTTGATAAAGAAGGGGATGCCTTCGGCATACCCAAGCTTAGACGCTTGAGTCTTCTTGGAATTTGCTGGGATGAACCACGGAGGCATCCCCAAGCTTAGGCTTTTCACTCTTCTTGATCACATTGTATCACCCTCTTCTCTTGACCCTTGAAAACTTCCTTCACACCAAACTTGAAGTAATTTTCATTAGAGGGTTAGTGCATAATCAAAAACTCACATGTCTTGCATGGACACAAGCATTATTAATAATTTTTAAACATTATATACAACCACTGATGTTGTATGGAGCAAAGAAATCCACTTAACATAGTAAAAGAGATAATGCAAGTAAAAGGGCAGAATCTGTCAAAACCAGAAAAATCTGTAAAGACGTTTTTTTGAGGCACTTACATTGCTAAAATCGAAGAACTTAAAACTAGAAAAGGTTTAGTAAATAGTTGAGAATTCAGCACAAAAATTTGCATGTCATTTTGATATTTTTGTAATTTCATATGATTTTAAAAGTGGACAGCAGAAATCTGTTTACTGCGCAGAAATCCAAATGTAACTTCTACTTTTAACTAGAGACTTTACTTGCTGCAAAAATACAAGAAAATAAAGATACAAAGGAGTTGCTACAGAATTAAACAACACCTTGACTCAAAGAAAACAAATAAAAACAGTGCAAAAATAAAAACATGGGGTATCTCCCAAGAAGTGCTTTTCTTTAACGCCTTTCAGCTAGGCATAGAAAGAGAGAATCAAGTGTTTTCAAATGAAAAACCATCCAAAACAAGACCTCGAGCCCTACTTTTACCTTTCTTACCCATACTCTTAATTTTAGGGAACATATGATTGGGGCCCTGTATGGAGGTGAAATTCATGGTGCCTTTTCCATAAAAATAGTCGCCCCAAAAGCTTCAGCAGAGATCTTCCGAGAGTAATTTGGCCTTTCCCTACACATTCAATAACAAGATAGTCAGTTTATACCGTCCTTCCTGGGAGTTTTGTAAACACTCCTTCAACTATCCAATGTGAAATATGGTGGCATTATTAGTAAGAGGTATTCCTTCTCCACCCTCAGAAAATCCCCAAAGAGTCAAAGATTCATAAATATCCTTAGGTATAAGAAAAAATTCAGACATAGTATCACAATGAGCATGAAAGATTTCTCCATTTATAGTTATGTTTTACTGTAGGGATCCAATTTGAGGCTTTAAAATTTACTGGTACATAATAATAATGTTCACGTATCTGATTATAACCTTCTTTTAAACAAGATATATGTGTGTCAAGAGTGTTTAATCTAGAATGAATGCTTGCAAGGGTTATATCAAATTTACTAGGTGAGCTATAGGTTGAAATCAAATTTTTTTATAGCATTAAAAGCTTGATCTCCATCACAATGAAGGAAATATCCTCCTACTACAGTATCCAAAGCATATCTATAGCAAAGAACAATACCAAAGTAAAAACTACGAAGAGATAGGCTTAGAGTCATTTTAAGTTCAATTTTACAATAGTAATAAAAATTCTACACAAAGATTCTTTAAAACTCTCATCACCCCCTTGTTTGAAGGTGAAGATAATTTCCTCATGTGACATGGTAAAGGGAACACGAGTAGACATGATAAAGTTTGTGAGCTTTGCGATAGTCAGTTGCATCACTCTAAGGATACCATCCTCCCAACTCTTCTCCTTCACTTCATAAGTGATCTCCGGAGTCGGCGGTGCTAACAAAGGGGCACGAATGGTAAATATCACCAACCAGGACAACTCCCGTCGGTCATGGTGAATCTGTGCGCCCTTCAACTCGGGTGCTGGACGACCGATAAGACGAGCCATCTGGAACAAATCCTCCTCAAAACAGCGATAGCAAGGTGCGGGCGTACCTAGCCGAAAGGACTTGGTGAAGACAGCTGTCATCTACAAAAACTTTTAAGTATAGCTTAAGTTAGGTAACAGTGTGCAAAGTTTTAAGATGCGCAAAAATGTAACTTAGTATGAGTAGCGTTTTAAGAACACAAAGGTGATGGGATATATATAATATTTTAGTATAGTCATATTGGTAACTTAGTTTTTTATAAATTAACTTTTCAGAGTACTTGCTAACGTCAATGGTAACTAAGATCTCCTAAGGTCAGGATAGCTATCATACCAACTTTGTAAAGCCCCCAGACCAATAGTCCAAGGACCCCCTATATGCATACATTCACGATCCCAGATTCCACCAGTCGTGAACAACATATCAAGTTGGCATACAGATACATCATCCATTACACGATTACATGGAGGTTTTAGAAATAAGGATGGTCACATGACCAAGTCTAGCACAACTGCCACACAGGACAGGCAACTTAACAAACAAAGCGAAAGGCAACAACACACAACGCTGTAGAGCCCAAGTCACAACTTAACCTACAGGCTGCTGACCGGCAGACGAGCCTAGTTCGCAGGGCCATCAGTGCAGTACTCCTCCTGAGGCTTCTCCTCGAAGTCTGGCAAGTAGATACCAGGGACAAAACCAATATGAGTATATTTGAATGTACAGTGTAGGACATCCTTCATGAAGCTTATAGAATGCAAGTATGCTTATATAGTGGAGTGGGTAGGCTATACATAGGGTTCACTACCCATGATGGATGAAAGATGTAACATCCCAAGTCTGAAAAACAGCCATTAGAATGTTTTGCTCTCTGTTATTTTATGTTTTGCATCATGGCATCATGTTGGTTGCATTTGTTTTGTTTGTTTTCCATTTGTTTTTCTCTGTTTTCAGTTGTTTTCCAACTGTTTTCATTTGTTTTCCTTTGTTTTCCATTTGAATTTCAAACCAAAATTCAAACCTTTTGTTTCATCCTTGTGATGTTACAATTTCCAAAGTGAGAGTTCAAATAAAAACAACCAAATTGTTCCATTTTAATCCATGTTGATCACTCATTAAAATTGTGGGTTTTAATCAAACAAATGATTTCCAAATCACCTTCAAGTTCAAATCAAATGCATCAAGCAGAACCAATTTGAACTTATGAATTTAATCAACTAATTTAATCAAATTGCATATGGGTCACCCTAATAAAAACATGGTTTTCATCAATAATTATTTAATTATCAAATTACCCCAAATTCAAACCAATTCTCAAAACCAGTACCTCTTTTGAATCCATGAATATCCACACACATTTGTACTCTTTAAATCATTTTAAAACTTAGGGGTAACCCTATTGAAAATGCTTTGTTATCCTAATATTAATTAATATTGCAAATTTCAATCAATTTGGTTTAAATTTTAAACAGCAATCAAATCTTTAAAATTTTGAAAATAAAAGTTACCAACTGGTTGTTTTTGGCCTAAGGAACTCCTCCAAATTTTTTTCCAAATTTTTCATTAATTTAAACCTATCATTTTCTTCCTAAAGCTAAAGCTACAAAAAAAACATAAGAGAAAAAAATAAAAAGCAAAGCAAAAGGCAGCAGCTAACTAATCTAAGCCCAGCCCACCTCCTGTTGGCCCAGTACCCCTCTCCTGTCGCTGTCTCCCACCTCTCGCTGAGGTCATCTGTGTACGAACACCGAAACAGCCACACGATCATCTCCTCCCCTCACCGATTGCTCGCCGTACTAGCTCCCTCCTCCCTCCTTTTAATCCCCACCGAGACCACCTCCAACCCTAGAAACCCTAGCTAGCCCTCCATTCCATCGCCGCCGTCCTCCCTATCCTCCACCTCCATCTGCTCTGAACCCGACCACCGTGAGCGCCACTGCCCTCTCACCACGGCCACGATCTGGCCACCTCGAGGAAACGCTGGCCCCGGGAATGGAACGAGGAGACCGTCCTCCCCAAGTTCGCCGCAGGCGCCACCGGCCGTGGCTGCCCGTAGCGGCCGCGCCGTCGCCGGGGACTTCCGTCCGCTTCTGCTTCTGTTCTGAACGTCGACAGCGACCAGCCCGAGGTGAGCCTCTGCTCCTCCTCCTATCTGCTCACTTGGCGCACACGCGCACACAGTACCTCACTACCACCCATCAAGCACACGCACACCTCGCGAACAAGCGTCAGCCGCGGCGATCGTTCCTCGCCGGCAGCGGGCGGTCTTCTTCAGACAGCACCGTGTGCAGTTTCAGTTCAGGGAAATACAACCCAGTTTCTGAACCTTAACCTGTCGACTACACCTCTACTGACAAGATCCTCTCGCCAGCCCAGTGGTTCGCCACACCGCACGCGCCCTCGAGCCCGCGAGTTCGATTCCCAGCTCGGGGAATTACCCCAACCTTTTTTTCCCCCGCGCGCGTATGGGCAGACCCACCGTTCAGTGGCACCAGTGGACACCTCACAGCGCACGCCTGCGTGGCTGCCACGCTGGCCCCCAGGCCCACGTGCAGTGGCTGTGGCTAGGCCACTGCACGGTAACAAATGGTTCCACGCCCTGTTTTTATTTCCAAAATCATTTAAATGGCAGAACTAATCCCTAAAATACAAACTTTAATAGCTTTTAATATAAAACTCCAATAAATAAAAGTTTTATATGTTTTCTGTTCAAAATTTAATAATCTTTCCAAATAACCTATTTGTGTTCTGTTTTGCGTTTTCAAAATACTTTTAAAATTCAAATTTGAATAGTTCAAATGTAATTTGCAATAACTCATAAATAATTCATACTAATTCCAAATAATGCAAATAAAATATGTTTTCCATACCATTTTGCATAACCTTTTCCAATATAAATTTTGTTTCCTGTTTTGAATAATTTAAATTGCCTAAATAATTAAAATCTTGTTTAATTCAATTAAAATGGCTAAAATCATAACTTGCTTAATATAAAATATTTCTAAACATGTAAAATATGTTTTCAAACCAGAAAAACCTAACCTTTCCAATTATGAACTTGGTTTAATATTTTGGACAATTAAAATTCAAGTAATATTCCTATTTGAATTAATTCCAATTCAAAACTTGTTTAATATTGCTCAAGTCATAATAAATTCATCCTAATCCAAATTTCAATATTTGAAACATGTAATCCAACTAAAATTTGATGTTCTTTTCAAATATAAACTTTGTTATTTGTTTTGAACACTTTAACTTGATGAAAACAACAAATACTTGTGTGACATGCTTGAAGTAACCACATTTTCCAAACTTAATCAATGATTTCCAAAACTTGTTCCAATCCTTTTTCACTTGCATCTTTCATTGTTATTTGTTGTTATTTTGTTGTTATCATCATGCATGCATCATGTTTAACCACTTACACTTGTTAATCAAAGGTAGATCATTGCTTCCACCTTAACCATTTGCATCCATATGCAATTCACATTGCATATGGGTCCAATTAAATTGTGTTATCCTATCAATTAGTTTATTTTGATGCATCTATTAACATGACATGCATCATCCCATGTTTGTGCACCTATGCCATTATATTGATTGTTTATCTTTCTGCAATGTTTGTTTGCTTCTTCCCGGACATACGACGACGTTGAGACCGACGATACTTACGACACCCCTTCTAAGGAGTTAGCTCAGTACCAGGCTACTGGGTTTGCAGGCAAGTTATCACTCACATGAACCACTGTGTTCCTTTCAACATTGGTTACCGATACTTTCCGTTGTTCTTTTCTGCTAGCCTTAGTAGTAGTTATTCTGTTACGAACCTATCACATGAATCCCTTAACCCTGATATTGCCTCATCTCCCTTCCTACAACCCATTGTTTGAGCCAGTGTCTTACTAGCATGCTTAGGTTGCTTTTGCTCGAGTCTGTTACCCGTTACTTATTGTTACTACTTCTATTACGTTGTGGGGGCTCGATGTTTAATCAATCAATCATGCTAATGCTATTGTTAAATAATAATTTGATGATAAGGCACCGGCAGGAGGCCCATGAGAGGTTTTGAAGCCTGCTAGTGTCGACCCTAATAGGAAAAGGGTCTTGTCTACTGATCCATGATGAGCGCACTACCCGCATTTGGGAAGCGAGTATGGGCGCCCCCCTCAACTTGACCTGATTCGCATCTCGTCCAAATCGCCTCATTTAGTTCGTGTTTTCCATTTGCCGCATGCATGTTTTTGCGAGCCCAGGCCAGGGTGGAACTTTTGTAGTCGGCATATAGGGGGACACGGTCTTAGAGTGCTATGAGGGTCCCTTTTCTTCGGGGCTTGTTTAGCCGTGCGCCCAAGGTTCTTTGGGCTTGATGCGAAGAATGGTTGGTTGTGTTGAGTGCCCCGCTTGGTGGGAGGCATCCCATCTGGCGGGATATTCATGAGTGTACGGCCAAATTGGTGCAACCCTGCAGGGATAATCTTCTCGAGAAGCCGTGTTTTCCGCGGTTATGGATTACTTGGTGAAAGTACTGGCTAACAAGTACTCAGGACAACTTAAACATAATGATCAAACAGGTTACACCCCATGATTAATAACTTGACTAGTAATAGGTTGATGACATAATAATTTGATTCACCTTTAAATACAACTGTGTGAGTTATCCTCGGATCGCTTCTTTGGATAAGGGGCGAGATCCAGGATGGGTTTGTTTGAAGTTATCTTTCAGTTGGTTACAATCCTCGATCTTATCTCCTTTCTGTTAGCCGGAAGTGGTAGAATCTCTGTAGTTGGTTAGTGCAGCCAGTTGCAGCATCTTTTATATCCCCTCTCTTCCGTTGAACCCAAGGCATCTGTGCTTGGTGTTGACGGGTTACACTTTGGTGAATTGTGAGTCTTGCTTGCCAGTACGTTTATGTACTGACCCCTTTGGGGCTGTGGTTTACGCAGACGACGTTTCCGAGGATCTTCATGGTGGCTGCTACGTGGAGTATGATGACGAGACTGCTGACGAGTAGATAGCGGACCCGGGCAGGATCCGAGACTTCGTGGATGGGCTCCGTCTGTTTGTTTCCGGCCTCTTAGGCCTATTTGGTTCTTGTCTGTACTCAGACATGTTGAATGCTTCCGCTGTATTGTACTAATGTATTGTTGGGACATGTGTCCTCTGAATGATTGTATTTGCTATCTCTGCTCTAATGAGAGCCATTTGCAACTTATTTCAATCTTTTGTGTCGTAGAGATCTGTTGTGATATCAGTTGTTCAACGCCGTTGACGTACCATGTGTGTATGGTTGAAGTACGTCGACGGAAGTGCCTTTGATCTCTAGTGGATAGTTTACATCGACGATGGAATAGCAGGGCTTGTGTTGTCGCGCATAAGCGCAGGCCTACCAGGAAGCTGGGACGTGGGAGCAGTTATGCCCCATAATCCAAGCATCTGCTATCCAGTTCGTACGGTGAGTATCCCCTAGAAATCAGGGTGCGACAAAAGATACATCATGGTTGATTTTGGACATCTCTATATCTTTGTTGAAGAACATACTTCAAAAGAAAATAATATAGTTTCTCTTATAGATATTGCATATCCAAAAGTTTTTTTAAGACTTTGTTTGAAAAGAAAGTTTTTTCTTTGCAAAACTTCTTGTAAAACAACTTCCAGCTATTCTTCATCCGTACACCACAGGTACAAAGTTCATCCTTCCAGTACCTCACAGGTACTAAATCCCTTTTTCAAAAAACATCCTTTTTGAAAACATTGACACAATGCTAGCTACATGGCCATTCAACTGTCCATATACGAGGATGCTGTTATTCCGAATAGTTTTACTTCGCAGATGTGTACACAATCCACAAGATCCAGAACATCCACCCTGAACAAACACGGACTGTCTCTGACAGTATGCGAGCATCAGATAACTGACCTTAACCTTCCACTATGTTCAAACTAGTAGATGACTATCTCTTCAATTGAGTTTATTCTCCCCGACATCGTGTCCCATACTGCCATGGCAGGAGACCCAACAGCTGCGGCCGGAGGGAAAATTAATCCCACATTTGCATGCCTCGTGTTTCATAACTTGGAGACATTTCGGTTCGAGGGATCGCATCCCTTATATAAATTTGAGATAGAGCACATCGTAACAAGATCAAGATTCTATCCAAGCCCCTTGCCCATTTTGGGGGTAGAGTGGCAGTATGTTAAAGGTTGTCCGGCAAAGACTAGGTTATGTGTCATTTTTGAAAACACCCTTTCCAAGAATGATCACCTCACAATTTCTCCCGTGGACAAGGCTCCGCCTTTCCACTGGGTTTTTTCCATAAAGACTTTGTTTTGCAAAAGTCGTATTTTTAGGGTGTCCACTTAGGGACTTCATCTTATTTTATTTTTGGCGGTAATAATCCCATATGGTGGCTATGGTCTTGGTAACACCAAGTTTTTACTACTGGCATGATAATAATTTATATAGTATTCATAGTAGTAATAGCCACAACAAAAATAGTTCGGTTAAATAAAGTTTCATAAAACTTCAGAAGTAAAAACATGCATGATAGATAATGATAAGTGTAGTAGCAAGCATCGGGATGGCTTGCCTTGAAACTCTTTGGGTCACTGGCTTTGGAGTAGCTCGAACTTGACACAAAGCTCTACGACTCCTTCTTCTTCTTCTTCTTCTTCTTCTTCTTCTTCGTTTTCTAGAGTTGTAAAAAGAATAACACACACTCGGAACCAACGAAGGAAAACAATAATACAAACAACTCATACAACAAGCAAACTTATACTAGAGCAATCACTCAAAAGTTATCGAGAAAACTACCACACAAACACACATGGCATAAGTTCTATTACTAGAATACTTATGGTTGGGAAACCATATCCCACATCCTAGGTATCATGGGTTGAGTGGTTGTACCACTCTCATACCAAGACATTCAAGAAGCTAAAAATAGCCTTTGGTCACAAGGGTGAGACTACTAAAGTAATAACAAACACCCAAAAGAAATATCCATGCCAGTGGGTATTAACAACAACACAAGAAAGCATCAACTAGATAAGTTTCCCACTAACTCAATGTATATATAAATAAAATAAGACCAGTCACAACAATAGCACTGGTGCAATACTCGTGCTAAAGTAATCACTCATAACACTTCAAATAGCAAAGCGAACCACAAATGAACAAGGTAGTTACTGACTATGGTCATACCTACATAGAGAATAAAGAAACACTCAATCACTCATGTAACTAAACAAACCAGTGGCTCAACCATTTGTAACAAGTCATAAGGCTTACTCTAGAACACACAAATCACAACGGAAGAATACATCTAGGAACAGAGTAATAGCAGAGTTCACCAGTAGCATACTAGTATGAAAGATTTCCACACAAGCATGCCCAAGAAGTAGTGTATTCCACAACCAATACCCACTAGCAACTACAAGAGTCATGTCATAATATCAGGAGTGAAAACATGTTAAACATGCTAGGCTAAACATACACAAATAAGAATAGGAAGGCTATAATAATTGTACAACTCATAAATGATAGGGCACTACTAATACATTAATAGTGAAGAAATCAATACTACAAGGATGAATATTCCCTAACAAGCAACTCATGATTAGAAGCATCCAATAATAGAAGCATACACTTTACACATGCTAGTAAATAATTATACCAAAACTAATTCTATGAAAACAACTACTCAACAAGAATCAACCAAGCCTAATCAACCATGCTTTTTCTAACAACCAAGGAACAAGCTTCAAAATGACATGTTATAAAATCAGTAGCTATGCATTATACTCATGCTCAACAAAATTTTCTAAAATTAAGCCACTCAAGGGGATTTTTATCCACACATAAATCCTCAATACTTGGAAATATTTCCATTAGTGCAAACAACACTCAATTAATCAAATGCAATACCAAACCCTTCTTGATATGATATTTCCAGGGAAACATCACACCACAGAGAGTATCTCATCTACACATGATAGGAGTCACAAATTTAGTACTAAACACTTCAACAAAATCTAGTAGAGCAACACTCAATATTCCTTGGTGGAAAATACTAAGCAAACATAGAGTGATAAAGGCCACTTGCAAGTATGTTTATGGTAGGGAAATTATATCCCTAACCAAATGCAATGGAATCAGTGGGTGTTCCACTATGATACCAAAACATTAAGAGGTCACAATTCCTCTGGTCTCACTTGAGAAAAATTAGTCCAACACTAAACAAGCATAAAAAATACTACTCATGCTAGTGATACTCATAGAAATTAATTAAACAAAGCAACACTACTCATGCTCTTCTATAAATGAAAGTGAAAGCTAACAGAGGTGACACCATCACAATATCAGTACCAAAATAGTACTGTACATAACATATCAATCATAAAAATGAAGCTACTAAACCTATAGTTACTATACCATAATTTTCTAATACTCAAGAAATACTAGAAAACAACCATGCCTACCTAATCATTATAAGCATCCCACAATATAACAAACTTATTCTAACATGCTAGCTATGTAGGAAAACATCAAAACAATAGAGAGTAACACATTTAATCATGCTAGAAAACATAAATCCATTACTAAAATATTTGGTACAAAACATTCACACAAGAATAAATAAAAACAGAAAAGTACAAAAACTAGTTATGCACACCAAAATTATTTGATGGCTCTGAAAATCATAACAACCAAGGATTAGGTATATCTAATAATACAAAATCTCACACAATTGGATTCACATCAAAAATCATTTCCATAAAGTCTACAAAAATCCTAGAAGTGCTCTCTGGTCAAAACCAAAATGCATGGAATTTTCTATAGGGAGATCCCCTTCAAGAAAGGCTAAGATCTATGGGTAGGTATCAATTAGGGCTATTCAAAACAGTTGAGTTTTCAAGATTTGTATTTTTATTTTAAAAGTTATGCCAAAAGTGGTAAAACAGATAGGTTCTGCCAAAATAAATACTACTCCAAGAATATAAGTGAAAAAGTAAATCTACCACTTGTAGATGGTTCGGAATTTGTTAAGCTACAAGCATGCATTTTGGTTTGCCCAAATATGCCTTTTTACTGTTTTTCCCAAGGCCAAGGCTTTGCACTTGTTTCTGCTTATTTTCAAAAAGGAATAAAAACGCAGGGAAAACTCGCCGGGCTGGATCTAACGGGCAAGGCCCAACTAGCGGTCGAAACGGCCCGTGACTTGCGCGCGCGTGCTGTGCGGTGCAAGAACGGTTGCACTCAAAGGGCATTGTTGATCTCCCGATCAATGGCCCCTGCACATCGTCTAGCTCTCCTCTCTTTCTCTCTCTCTCTCTCTCTCTCTCTCTCTCTCTCTCTCTCTCTCGTGGAAGCAAACCGAGCACGGCGATGCAGTGTGGCTCGCCGTGGGGAGGCGAGAGGCGGTGGCGCGGGGTCGAGGCGGGTGCTGGGTGTCGAGGCAGTGCAGGCACACGGCAGCAGGCGAAAGCAACGACCACAACAGCGACGGCGAGGCGAGCTCCCGCGGCGGCAACATGGACGATGGTGGTGCACCTGCAACCGCTAGGGCAAGGGGTGAGGTCAGGGAGATGCGTGCCGGTACGGGGAGCATTTCCATGCCGAGAAGGAGGGGTTGCGGGTGGCTGGAGCGGTGGCGACCTCGAGGTGATGCGCATGGTGGCCGGCGGCACTTATCTTCTCCACAGCGCTTCTAAAGAGCTAGCGGGGAGACGAGAGCGTGCTGGGGGCGTGTGGTGGAGTGAGTGAGGCTGCTGGCTAGGTGGGAGGGCGAGGCGTGGCTTATCGCCGCGAGGCACGGGGTGGTGTCCTCGAGCGTCCACTGATACGCACGATAGGGCCCCGGGCGGCGTCGTGGCGTCGAAAAATGGTGCTCTAGGGCCTAGGGTGGGCGAGTAATAGTGTTGGGCAGTGTTGGGGAGCTGGGCACGACGGAGGCATCGCCACAGTGTCCATGCATTGTGTGGTTTCGCCGTGTCCCCATCATGTCCCCTCTCTCTATCCTCCTCTCTTTCCTCCCTTCTCTCTCACTCTCTACTCGACAATAAAAGGCATCCAAGGCATCAAACCCAAGTGCAAACATAGGTGATCAAGTTTCGCAATGTTCCACCTCCCCATTTGATAAAAAACAAACAAAAATCATCACTCAAACTTCTGTTGAAACAAAGATTCAGAAAATTCAAAAAAAAAGGACTTAGTCAAATTGCTATGTGATGGAAACACGACCTTACTTGAACAGGATCTGTTCTATAGGATCGTACCGCTGCTATGTGATGGAAACAGATGAAATCATCAAAAAGTTTGGGCAAGATTAAAATAGCAAATGAACCCAAATTTGGAAATTTTATGTTGGGCATTATTAAACATGTTATGAATATTCAGAAACACATTTTTATTAATTTTTGGAAATGTGAAAGGCTATGAAATCAAGTGGGAAAAATGGCATCTTTCTGTTTTTCTCTATTTTCAAAACCAACTTGTTTTCCCCGTTATTTTCTTGTCTCAATACAAAAATGCAATTGTATGTTTTCAAACTCTATTATTCAAAACAAGGTTATGGATTTTAAGTCCACATACCAGAGAAAAAATACAAGCCAAGAAAATACAAAATGGGACATTCTAACTAATTGAAAATAAGAATTAAAAATAGGTAAGTGGCTAAGTTTTCAGGGAAAAGTTCTAATAGAAAAGTTAAAGGAAAACCTCCATAATTTAATTTTCATTTTTGTTTTCTTGGACTAAACAAAGCTAAATGTTTAAGTCAAGATAAAAACCAACATGATCCAGGTCTTGGAAAAAATTCTACTCAAGTTACCCTGTGGAAAACATCAGTGAAAAACAATAATGCTTTCAGGAAAAAATTGTATTTGTTGTAAAAGGAAAATATTTCTTGCATTGAATACATAACCATTGTCACATACACATGTAGGTCCACGCAAACATGTTAAAAAAATTGTTGGCTCACATTTTTTTTCTCCCTTAACTACAATACAAGGGTCCAAAAACTGGGGTGTGACAGCTTCCCCCGGAAAGCTCGAAGCGGGTGCGACATCCTGGGATGGAGGAGGACGTCCCGATACCGCTGGACAACGAGCGTGTTACGTCCGCGGAGCACATCGCGCGAGGTCTCTCCTCCTCCCTGCACCATTCCTCTATGGGCTTCTCTACATTTAGGGTATTCAGCTCCATGATCTCGCGCCAAATGTGGTGCAGCAGATATCATGCTTCATTGTGTTGTGTGAGTGCTTCCTTGGCATTCAGCCACACTGGGGGTTGTGGACACAGATTTTCTCCGTGAAGATCCACCGGGAGAAAGTCCGTGCCGGTGAGAAGAGCCACGGGGAGCCACTCGCAACCGGAGGCTTCGGGATCCAAGCCAACGGCGATTCGCCTTACGTCAAGACAAAGTTTGTCGAGTCAGTTGAGGGATGGCGCAAGAAGTTGTTCTATGTCCAAGACACGGATGGAAACGGTGTGCCTGAGTTTAACCCCTTTGCCACTTTGAAGAGGAGGAAGTTTTGGAGCCACTCCATGTCAGCCGATGAAATGAAGCCATGACACCTTTGTTGGAGCAAGTCGTGGATCTTCGCAGGAAGGACAAAGGGCCCTGAATCAACGGGGTGGGATGGTGTAGGAGTGCACTCGTTGGGAAACCTCAAGTGTAAGGTATGAAGAGTGCAGAGTAAAGTTTCCCTGAGAAAGAAGCAAAGGTTGAATCGACTAGTAGGAGAAAGAAATCACTTCTGAAGGTTGAAGACAGCTGATGTTGGCAGGGCGAACTACCAGGCTCAGTAGCAACGCTGAATCTACACAACACAACCAAGTAACTTTGCCCCAACGAAGCAGTGAGGTTGTCAACCTCACCAGTTTTGCTAAAAACAAAGGATTAGACATATAGTGTGGAAAACAAGGTTTGTTTGAAGTGAATGAAAAGAGAACAATGATGGAAGGGAATGAGAGGAAAACGGTAATTGCCGTAAAGAAAACAGTATTTGCAGTGGTTGTATTATCAGTATAAAAGAATGGACTGGGGTCCACAGTTAACTAGTGGTGTCTCTTCTAACAGATATATAACATGTTGGTTAAACAAATTATAGTTAGGCAGTTGACAGATATAAAGGCAACACCGTAGTGCATATACAACATAATTCATACGGTCATTACAACATAATTCATAGACCATTATCCAACTATATCTATGACTAGTAATCCACCCTCGGGGCGTAATCCAATCAAACCTCGGCTATTAAGTTGCAAGAAACAATAATTGCATTAAGTAAAGTGTGTAATGTAAATAATGTAAAAATCGTTGTTTTCTCGCTAATGGCAACATCACATCCCCCATTCATTACGTTTTTGTCACCCGAGCATGGATAAATGGGAGGCATGAACCCACTATCTAGCATAAATACCCCCTCTTGGAGTTACAAGCATAAAATTGGCCAAAGAATATACTAGTAACGGAGAGCATGCAAGATCATAAATAACATAAACATGGTAGATTGATAATCGTCGGACATAGCATTCAATATTCATTGCATCACAGCAAACACAAAATGTAGTATTACAATAAGATGATCTTGATTATGGTAGGCAGCTCACAAGATCTAAACACGAGGCATAAAGAGGAGAAGACAACTATCTAGCTACTGCTATGGACCCATAGTCCAAGGATGAACTACTCACGCATAACTCCGGAGTCAGGCATGTTAATGTAGAGCCCTCCAGTGATTATTTCCCCTCTGGCAGGGTGCTGGGGAGAGTTTCAGAACCCTCCCAAACTAGGGTTGGCGACGAAGGCGGCTACAGAACTTTTGGTGGAAGAAGGCTTGGGTGTTTAGGGTTTTCCCAAGGAGGGCGGGTGGCCAGGAGGGCCACACCACCTGGTGGCGCAGCCAGGGGACCCGCGCCTCCCTATGGTGTGGGCCCTTAAGGCCACCCTTAGGGTCTCCTCCGGACTCCGTTTACGTGACAAAATTCTAAGGTTCTGGAATTTCGTCTCGTCCAATTCCGAGTATATTTCTAAAATAACTTTTCTGAAACCAAAAACAGCAGAAAACATGAACTGACTCTATGGCATCTTTGCAATAGGTTAGTCCCAGTAAATACATAAAAATGATGTAAAATGTATAGAAAACATGTAGCATATGGATTCAAAAAAGATGGAACATCAGAAATTATAGATACGTTTAAGACGTATCAACATCCTGTCGCAGGGCTACCTTTGAGTAGGGGCAAGGTTGGTACGAAATGGTATCCGAGATATGTTTACCGAGATGATCTCATCCGAGATCCATATGGGTACCTGATACGTCATAAACGTATCCCTAATTTCTGATGTTCCATGTTATTTTCCACATCTTTTCCTTACACTTTATGTCATTTTTACACTTTTCCGGGACTAACCTATTAAAAAGATGCCACAGAGCCAGTTCCTTGTTTTCTTCTGTTTTTAGTTTCAAAAACTTTGTTCTGGAAATATTCTCGGAATTGGAAAATTCTAAAGCTAGAAGTCCTAAAAGTCCCGGAAGCTTCCAGAAGTCCCGAAGAGCCCCGGAGGGGGGCCACGGGGTGGCCACACCATGAGGTGGCGCAGGTCCCCTGGCCGCGCCACCTAGGGGCGTGGGACCCTTGGCCACCTCCTGGCATCACCCTTTCGCCCATATATACTCCCCGATGCATAAACCCTAGGGGTATCGGCCTTTTCCACACAAAAAATCCGTAGCTCCGCTGCCGCCACCGACAAGTTTCGGGGGACAGATCTCTGTTTTGGCACCCTGCCGGGACGGGAAGTGCCCCCGAAAGCCATCTCCATCAACTTCACCGCCATCTCCATCGCCGTTGATGTCTCCTATGATGAGGAGGGAGTAGTTATCCCCCGGGGCTGAGGGCTCTACTGATAGCTATGTGGTTCATCTCTATCTCCCATGGTGTGATCACGAGCTTTGTAATCTAGTGTAATATGTAGATTGATCCTCGTCTGTTATGCTACTCAAGTGCGTTTGTTATCTCCGTAAACACTTTGATCGTGGGGTAAAGGTGATAGTGTGTGCACCGTGTGGTTTAGCATTATATTTATATCTTGTGTTCGAAGATGAACCTATGAAATTGTGGTGTTTGTGTGGAACCATCTGGTCCCATGGTGACAGCATGGGGGTTACTCTGTGGGGAAAGTGCTTACTCTGAGGAGTGTTGTTACAGCCCTACGCAATGATTGGTGTTTGTTATTCGACCGGAGAGTGGTTCAGAGTAGCATAGTGAAGAAATGATATTTATGCATTCAGTTTTGTTTTCATTGTTGAGAGGTATCCACTAGTCAAAGTAGGAGCCCTAGGTCTTATTTCCAAGCATTGAAACACCGTTTTCCGCCTGTTCTGCTACATGTTTGCTTGCTGCCATATTTATTTTAGATTGTTATTATCACTTATTATCATACATATTACTTGCATTTTACTCTCTCTTCGCCGAACTAGTGCACCTAGACAACTGAAAATTGTATTAGGTGTGTTGGGGACACAAGAGACTTCTTGTATCTTGATTGCAGGGTTGCTTGAGAGGGATATCTTTGACCTCTACCTCCCCGAGTTCGATAAACCTTGGGTGATCCACTTAAGGGAAACTTACCGTTGTTCTACAAACCTTTGCACTTGGAGGCCCAACACTGTCTACAAGAATAGAAGCGTGCGTAGACATCAAGCTCTTTTCTAGCGCCGTTGCCGGGGAGGTAAGGTAAAAGTTACTCACATCCTTGGGTGTGAGTGCTCGGAGTTATTTCCTTTAGATTCTGCAATTATATCTTTTTGTTTCTTGTTTTTATTTTCAATAGTTAGGCTTAATGGAAAATAACAAAAATATGACAGAGCTTTATAATGTTTATCTTGAGTTAGGACATGAAGTGTTTGAAGAGAGAATTAAAAACCTATGGAGCTTTATTTGCATGCTAGTGGCAAGTATGAATTCTTTGAACACCATTATTGCTAATGCTATGGAAAAGTCTAAGCTTGGGGAAGCTAGGTTTTATGAAAGTGATCTTTTTAGTTCCTCAAGCATGGAGGAACAAATTTACATTGATGATGCTTTTCCTCCAGTATATGATGATTGTAATGATTGTGGTATTCTAGTTCCACCTGTTTACAATGATAACTATGATATTTTCAGTCCACCTACTATTGAGGAGAAAATTAATTATGATTGCAAAATTCCTCCTATATTTAATAATTATGGTGATGAGAATAATAATGATAGCTATTTTGTTGAATTTGCTCCCACTACTATTAATAAGAATGCTTATGTGGAGAGTATTATTTCTTTTTTGCATGTGGCTCATGATAAGAATGTTTCTTGTGATGGTTATATTGTTAATTTTATTCATGATGGTACTGAAAGTTATTATGAGATAGGGAAACATAATTTCATGCATCTCAACAATATCAAGTTTCCCCTCTTTATGTTGAAAATTATGAAGTTGCACTTGTTTTGCTTCCTATGCTTGTTGCTTTGTGTTTTCATGACTTGTTTTTCTACAAGATTATTTTTCATAGGTAGTGGGTTAGACTTAAATTTGTTTTATATTTGCTTATTGATTCTCTATTTTGCTTCAATTCATATTTCTCATGTGAGCATCTTCTCAAATTACGATGCATAACTAAAACGCTTTAAAGAAAAGCACTTCTTGGGAGATAACCCATGTTTTTATTTTTGCATTGTTTTTCTCTGTTTTCTTTGAGTCAAGGGGTTGTATACTTCTTTAGAAATTTCTTTGTATATTTTTCATGTTTTAGTAGTGCCAAGTAAAGTTTCGGAGGAAAGTTGGAGTTGGTTTTCGGATTTCTGCCCAGAATACAGATTTCTGCTGTGCATCGTAAAACATCGTAAAAAATCCTGGATAATCAGAATGATCTGAATTTGTTTTTGCTTATTCCTCAGCTAATTCCGCAACTGTTTTTAGTTTACCACTTTTTTATTTGAGCAATAGAATAGTTTCGAAAAAAATCATCTTTACCCGATGTCCTGTTTTGACAAATTTCTGCCAATAATTGCATTTGCATCTTAATTTCTTTATTTTGGTGTTCTTTTGAGAAAAAGAGTTTTAAAAGAATTTGTGACAGTATATAATGTGTTTTTAGTGCTAGGCTTGTGTTGAAACTGAACCATGTGAATTTATTATGTCGATTGCACTAACGTTGCTAATGAAGATTCTGAGAAGTTTGGTGTGAAGGAAGTTTTCAAGGGTCAAGAGAAGAGGATGATATGATGTGATCAAGAAGAGTGAAGAGCATAAGATTGGGGATGCCCTGGTGGTACATCCCAAAAAATTCCAATAAGACACAAGTGTATAAGCTTGGGGATGCCCAAGGCATCCCCTTCTTCATCAACAAATTATCATGCCACTTCTAGTGAAACTATATTTTTATTCGGTCAGATCTTATGTGCTTTACTTGGAGCGTATTTTATTTTTGTTTTCAGTTTGTTTGGTTTTCTTTCCTGTAATAAATTTTTGTATCATATCATACTTGTTTGGGAGAGAGACACGCTCCATTTTCATTGCTTAGAACACTCTAGTTTTCATTCTTATTGTTCTGTGAGTGTTCACTTTTTGCTAGTACTGCGTTTAGCCTTTGTTTTCATGCATCTCTTATTCAGAGATGTTAGTTTTAGTAGTGTGATGTGAGTACTCTCATATTTTCTTCCTGTATCATGTAGATAAATTTTGTTAAAACATATCTTGTATGGTGCTTGTTGGGAAAAGAAAATGCTGCTTGAGATAGAATTTATAACAGTGCAAGTAGAAGCTTGTATAGACCGTGGCTAGAACTTTTTCATGTCATTCTAAATGTTATTTTAGTTTTAAAGCCTTGTGGTTATTGATTAGCATGAATAGCCTCAAATATCTGAGAGTGTTTAATATGCCTTGAAAGATTCATGAGTTGTTCTTGACATAGTAAAGCATAAATTTATGGTATTCCCTTTCAAATGTTTTATTTGGTTGACTTGGCGCATGCTCACACCATGTTGATGACTATGAACCAGTCACTAATAGCCTCCATGACCACTTAGTTTTTGAACTTGTGATACCTCTTATGCTTTAATTAATGATGCTTATGTCTCTATGCATGATTATGGCTCTTATGCTCTATGGATTTGTCGCTTCCAGTCTTTTGCTAGCCTCCACCTATACTGAGTATGGAATTCTACTCGTGCATCCAAACTTCCTTAAACCATTGTGTACACCATACCTACCTACATGTGGTGTTTCACTGCCACTCCAAGTAAATTTCTCATGTGTTACCTTTAAAACCTTCAAATTATTCCTGTTTTTCGTTCTTGTTTTTGCTCATGAGGACGTCAATAGAGAATCTTTATCTCACTTGTTGATTGGATTTCACACCCTGAAATAGCGGATTCATCCGCTTATCCAATTGATACAAGAGCTGGCAGCGGGGTGCCTAGCCCCAAATTAATACAAACAAAATTTCTTCACTATTTCCCCCCTGATTTATCAGTCAAAGCATAATTGTGTACACAAAATATAAAGAGGGATGACCTTCTACACCAGTTGCGTCCTTCACCATGGGAGCCGCTCTTGTGAATCTAGTTGGCTTGAGACGTACTGTATTGTCTGTTTACCATTCATTGACATTAACATACACCTCTCCTAAAAAAATAGACACTCCTCCACGGTATCAAACTTTTAATACCTCTGTTTAATAAAATAAAAATCTCTAGCACATGAGTGATCCCTGCTTCCCTCTGCTAAAGGCCTTTCTTTTACTTTTGTGTTGAGTCTCCATCTTCTAACTTTATGCACAGTTGAGAGAGCTTTTTTGCCATTCTGAGTTCTATGTTCATTTGTCCCATAAAAATCAATAATTACTTCATGATGTGATATTATTTGTTCTCAAATTATTTGTTCTAGTCTTCGTCTTGAACTTTGAAAGTGTCCTGGCATTTATGTTTTGTCCCACTCTTAAGGAATAGCGAATTACCACTTTGCCATGCTTTCTCTATACCTGAAACAAACGTTTATATTTCTTTGCATTATTATCCATGATCCTTTATTTAAGATAATTTTCATGATGCAAAGTGATTTCTATGCTTTATTATTAAAGCTCTATTTATCATGTTTGTGTTTGAAGTTCTATGATCGCAGGGTACATATGTTTTTTACATTATAATGATCAAGTTTATAATGGTAGCATGTCACCTCAGATTTTTTTTTATCGTTTACCTACTCGAGGACGAGTAGAAACTAAGCTTGGGGATGCTTGATACATCATAAACGTATCCCTAATTTCTGATGTTCTATGTTGTTTTCATGTTGTTTCCCACATATTTTCCTTACACATTATGTCATTTTTACACGTTTTCCGGGAATAACCTATTAACAAGATGCCACAGAGCCAGTTCCCTGTTTTCTGTTGTTTTTAGTTTCAGAAAAGTTGTTCTAGAAATATTCTCAGAAAAGTCCTAAAAGTCTCGGAAGCTTCCAGAAGTCCCGAAGAGCCCCGGAGGGGGGCCACAGGGTGGCCACACCATGGGGTGGCGCGGGTCCCCCTAGGTGGCGCGGCCAGGGGGGCCACAGGGTGGCCACACCATGGGGTGGCGCGGGTCCCCCTAGCCGTACGCAAAGATTGGTGTTTGTTATTCGACCGGAGAGTGGTTCGGGGTAGCATCACTACCAAATTCCGTGCGATCCGGAACGTTCTGAGCGGAACGTTTTGATAACGTTGCGCGTTTCCGTCGCGAATGGCTAAAAAGTGGAGTTTGCTCTCGACGTATTGGTTTGGTCCGTCGCAGACTGTTTTTTCTCGACTTTTTTGCAAGATAATTAAGGCCGTGAAATCCACTTATAATAATTAAGCCTGTCGTTTTCATTTCAACATGGTTTCCATCTATCTTCCTCATATGCTTGACACCTGCTATTCCATGTATGCTTCTCATCTGCTAGTTCATTACACACACAGTTGGTTGATTATAATCTGCTAGTTTTCATCTATTTTTGTACATGCTTGTCATCTGCTATTTTTATCTATCTTCCTCACATGCTTGACACCTGTTGTTTCATCTATGCTTCTCATCTGCTAGTTCATGACACACACCATTGTTTGACTATAATCTACTAGTTTTCATCAATTTTTTGGACATGCTTGTCATCTGCTATTTTCATCTATCTTCCTCACATGCTTGACACCTGTTGTTTCATCTATGATTCTCATCTGCTAGTTCATGACACACACCGTTGTTTGACTATAATATTCTAGTTTTCATCGTTTTTTGTACATGCTTCTCATCTGCTAGTTTCATCCATGTTCTGTACATTCTTGTCATCTGTTATTTTCATATATTTTTTCTTTGCATGCTTGATAGGCAAGCAAGAAAAGGGTGATGTCTCGATCTTCTTCAGAGGTTGAGGACGAGGATGATAGTGAAGTTGTCATGCCGAAGAGTGGAAAGCATACTTTCTCAAAGAAGGCCCGTGTGGAGTCATGTCTTTCAATGTCTGAGCCTGAGCCACGGCTTGATGTGTATGTGCACAGAACAATTGCTGATATAAGAACGGCGAAATCAGAATCCGAGCAACTGAGCCTGAAGTTTGTAGTTGATATGACTACTTTCGGAAGCAACAAGCTGTGCTAAAGAAATCTCAACTAGAAGGAGTTGCCCTACTTGAGATGATGGCTGAGGAGATGCGTGGTCCTTGAAACTGCGGTTCTCTATGTTGGTTTGATATTCTGTGAGAAAAACTAAGGGTGTGTTCGTTTTTGGAATTGGAAGGAATGGAATGGAACCGTTCCATTCCAGCACGACGGAACCGTTCCATTCTTGTGTTCGGTTTGGCCAATTTTTTTGTCACGGAACCGTTCCATCCTTGTGTTCGGTTTTGGAATGGGGTGAGGATGGAATGGAATGGGATGCGATTAATTATTTATAAACTTGATTAATTATTCCTAATCTCGATTAATTATTCGTAATCTTGATTAATTATTCCCTAAACTTGATTAATTATACTAAAACTTGATTAATTATGACTAACGAGTGATTAGCGAGACTCGATTCCACTCCGTTCCACCACGTCCGGCCGAATCGGCCGGACCACTCCATTCCGCATATTGGGGGAATATTCCCTTTTGTGGAACCAGTCGATTCCATCCCATCCCAGAACCGAACACGAGAATGCCTCCTAGGAATGGAACGGTTCCATTCCGTTCCAGGGAATTCTAGAACCGAACACACCCTAAGTATTTGATGCCTGTTATGTGGTTTCCTTTTCTGCCTGTGTGCAATTGGCAATTATAACGATGATGTAACCACCCAAATAGCACCAAAACCGACATCATAGTAACGTAACGTAAAAGTCCGTCAAGGAAAATACCGACACATGGCGATGTATGCCCAGCCCACGTGGCCTACTATGAGTGAGCGATTAGACGACGTAAAAATAACGTCACCGGCACGGTGATATCATCACCCAAATCTGAGACGAAAAAAAAGTCATAGAAAAGACGTTGCGTGACATCATGAGTTTAGCGACGAAAAAAGGCGCTGGGTATCCCGCGACGAGTAGATTTCGTCCCAGAAGAAGACGACATGGCTATACCTGGCCCAAGTTCAGGCCGGGTCGGGCTGGGCCTAAAAAATTTGAACGGGCAAATCTCAGGCCCGAGCCCGGCCCGACTGTCGGGCTGCAAAAATCGGGCCCGAGCCCGAGAAAGCCCACCCAAGCCCGCTCGGCCTGGCCCGTCTGCGACCAAAAAATGTGCTTTCATCGGGCCCGTGCCCGGCCCGGCCCGACCGTCAGGCTTGGATTCCCAGGCTCGAGCCCGGCCCGGGATTTTCGGGACGGGCCGGGCTGGCCGGGCCGGGCTGCCCATGGTCAGGTATAGACGTGGCGCTATTTTGTTTCCATGTGGCGTATTTTGATTGGTTCACATGCTTTCGCCTTATTGGTCGAGACTCGTGACGGAAAAAACGTCGCTGGGTAGCCTGGGACGAACAGATTTCGTCCCAGAAGAAGGCAATGTGGCACCATTTTGTTTCCATGTGGTGTATTTCGATTGGTCCACATGCTTTCGCCTCAATTTTCAAGACTGGTGTTGTAAAAAAAAACGTTCCCACGTTTTTCCATGTCAGCTGATTACGATAACAGCCGTCAGAACCTCATTTGCCACGTTTCGCCTCACAGCGACGAAATAAAAATGTTAATGCTTATTGGGCCTAGTCCATACGGCCCAACTGGTGGCGACGATTTGCCGTACGCTGCGGATAGCCGTAACGGTTTAGTGTTCATATAAATGTCGCAGAATCGTCCCTAACAGTCGATCTGTTATGTTTTCATTCCGTCGCGAAAAACGTACCGGATTTCCATTAGCGATGGTTTGGAGCCCATCCGCAACGGTATTGAAACGTCCCAGACCGCGCGGAATTTGGTAGTGCATAGTGAAGAAATTATATTTTTATGCATTCAATTTTGTTTTCATTGTTGAGAGGTGTCAGGGGGTTACTCCCGAGTAGGGGTAAGGCAAGTGCTAAAGTGAAGGTCAAGATGCTGTTGACCGGGTAGACGGCTACCGGGTACTTGCTACCCAGTAGGTTTCTATCCGTCCGTACCCACCAAAGGCCAAGAGAAGATATCAAGGAAGTTATGTTCGTCCGAGTAGAGAAATTGGTCTGAGTAGACGGATGGCAATCCTACCTGGGCCAGAAGTCAATGAAGCCGTTCTGACAGGAGATCCAGCGTATCCTGCGCGCGTACCCGCGTGCGGTTCAACTTACTAGGTTTGTGATCATCAATGACGCAGGGTTAGGAAGCTGTCAAGTCTTGTCAAGTACAGAGGGGACAGGACGGAGTGGGGGTCTACATTGTGAGGCTGACAGAGCGGACAGGGGCTGTCAGCCGTACGACGCGGCACTTCTCCGCGCGAGATCTCGGAGGCGTGCCAACGTCACAGTGGTCAAGTCACATCACCGTACCTTTTAGTCTTTGTTTATCCGGCTGGGCACCAGTATATAAGGTGCCCTGCCCCCTCCTGCGCGAGGGACGTTCCTTCACCTCGCATTTATTTACTAGAGACAACACCAGAGCTAGTGAGAGCAGCAGAGTGGCTAATCGGCTAAGAGGCATACATTGTACTGTGGCTACTCGGATTACACACATATAGAGAGATAGGCAGGAGTAGGGGTGTTACCTCCACACGAGGGCCCTGAACCTGGGTAGATCTTGTTGTTTGCAGTGCTAGAGATATCTTAGCGCGGCTAATCGCCGTGCGATCCCTCCCCGGATACCTCCAGCGTCTATCGGCCCCAACACTTTAGCCATCCCATGGCATCTGCCGTGATACCACCACGACAGTTGGCGCCCACCGTGGGGCAAGCAGCAGCGCTGGCTGGAGTTCACATTCGGACGGGACCGTTTTCAGCTTCAGGGGAGCGCATGGTGTGTGGCCTTGTCCACAGATTCGGCTCCTTCGACTTCGTCACCGACAACGTCGGAGATTTTGGCAGCAAGCCCATGCCTGCAGGTGGCTCGGAGCTCTCTTTCGGCACGCACCTGGTCTACATCACCACCACCGTCATCCGCGAGTTTCCAGAGGTGGTGCTCGACGCGGAAGATCCTCCTGTTGTACTCGCTGCCCACGAGAAGCTAACCGGCTGCTCTCTGGACAGCGTGGAGGTGATGATGACAGGCCCGGCTATCGATGCAGGGAAGGGCGCGGCGCTGCCGCTGGCGTCATCGAGGAACATGTGGGTGCTAGGGTCCACAAGCCCTATGAGAAGGACTAGAACTTGCCTCCTTCCAAGTCTACGGCAATCCCAACTGCTCGCAGAGGCGCAACCGTGCCGCTGGGTATGACGCAACCCAACGAGGCGGAACTTGCTGCCATGAGGGCGCAAATCGAGCAGCAGCGTCAAGCGCTACTCGTAGAGTCCCAGGAGCTGGACAAGGTTAGGCTTGAGCTCAACCTTGCGCAAAATGAGTACAATGCAGCGCATAGCTTTACTCATGTTTCTAGGCTGCCTAGCAAGATAGGCGTTACTCGTCGCAACTTAGGCGCTGAGCTGGCTAGAGATGGTAGGGCTGCTAGCCAATCGGCTAGTTTGGACACTGTTGGTAGGCCTAGATACAGCACACCCGCCAAAACTCTTAGGGCTGCAGAGGCAGTGGCTGCTGAGTTGCCGCATCTCACTGGCGACGCGCGCGCTAGGCAGCAGGAGAGACTCAACGAGGTAGTGCTAGAGGCTAGCAGGCAGAATGAGCAGTTCCGGAAAGCCAATCCGGGTGCTGGCGCTTCTTAGGTTGTGCACTCGCGTGCGGTCGGATCTATGGATCAGGCCTCATCACCGCTTCCCGGCAATGAGAGGGACCAGAGTGTGCACTCTAGGAAGAGTAGACAGATGCAGTTGTACGACCCTGATGTCGCCACAAAACAGCACGCTGTGCCGCGGCAGCCCGGTCAGAAACACAACGTTGCAGGAGCAGGCTATCAAGCCACTAAAGCTCACAGTAAGGAGCAAGGAGGAAATCATGCAGGGCCTACTCGGCATCATGCTGCTCAGCCCACTCGGCAGAGGGTTCAGCAACCAGCGGCAGCACAGCCGCGGGCAGCTATGCAGGAAGCCAACCCGGTTGTGCAACCCGCAGCGGTGCAGCAAGACCGCTATGATGATGGGTACTCGGCAATGAGGCTGGCCGGGTACGCTGACCCAAGAGATATCACTAATCGTGTGGGTGACCGCATGTTGGAGCCCAGCGATGCAAGGTACAAACTGGACCGGATCAATCGGTCTGCGCAGCTCGAGAAAAAGGGGCCACCCGGCCCAGAATGCTTTGGTCGCCGTATCATGGAGGAGCCCTCCGTGAACCATTTCCAGCTGGCCAAGGGGACCAAGTGCTACAATGGCAGCACCAAGCCAGAAGACTGGCTGAGTGACTATGTTACAGCCGTGCACATTGCAGGCGGCAATCGGAGATGGGCTGTGTGGTATGTTCCGCAGATGATGGAAGGCCCGGCTAGGATTTGGCTCAACAACCTGCCAAAAGAGTGTATCAACTGCTGGCTAGACTTCTCGGAAGCCTTCATCAGCAACTTCACCAGCACCTACAAGAGGCCAAATAGGCCGCAACAACTGTCTGCTTGCAAGCAGCGCGAAGAGGAGACTGATCGAGAGTATCTTACTAGGTGGAGCACCTTGAGGAACACCTGTGAAGGTGTGAATGAGGCTCAGGCCATCACTTGGTTTGCCCAGGGCTGCAGGCATAGCAGCATGTTGTGGCAGAAGTTGCAAAGAGAGATGCCGAGTACTCTCACCGAGACAATCAAGATTACAGATATGTATGCACTCGGTGATCCTACTCAGCCTCTGCTTGATTCTCCTGAGCCGAGAAGGAAGTTCCAAGACGGCAACAGGCGCAATGACTTCCGCAACAAGCGCAGAGGTGACCGAATTGATACTCGGTATGGTCCAGAGGAGGTGAATGCTGTGACCACGGCTGCTGGGAGTAGCCAAAGGCAAAAAACTGCTGGAGCCCAATACGGGCAAAACCAGAATCAGGGCCAAGGCATCAAGAAACCTTACACTGCTCCCCAGCAGAGTAGCGGCAACTCGGATTCAGCTCCGAATTTCATCTGTGGAAACATGAAGGATGGGCCATGCAGCTTCCATACTCGGCATCCGAGTAGGCCAGCCAACCACACTACCCGGCAGTGCAGCTGGTGGGACCGCATCAAGAATGAAGACCTGCCCCCTCCTCCTCCTCTGCCGGCTGCGAATGGCAATGTGCAGCCTATTCGGGCAGCTGCTCCCAGGCATGCAGTGTTTCCGAGAAGGGAGAATGTGAATCAAGTGGCTCAGGGAGCCAACCACAACTACAACTACGACAACCGCAACAACCGCAACCTCAACTTCTACACCCGCAACAATAGGAACAACAACAACAACAACAACCAAGGCAACAACAACAATGGCAACAATGGTGGTGGAGACCGCAACCACTAACAGGAGCACCATGAGAGCTACATGATCTTCATCACCGAACCAGTCGACAAGCAGTCGCAGCGCAGGCGCGCAATGGAGGTAAACGTCGTGATCCCTGCTGTGCCCCACTATCTGCGCTGGTGTGACCAGGAGGTGACTTGGTCCAAGGCTGATCACCCCAAGGTGATGCCCAATCCGGGTAGCTATGCTCTGGTGGTAGATCCCACTTTCCTGGGATCTGAGAAGAACGTCCGGTTCAGCAAAGTGCTGATTGATAACGGCAGCAGCATCAGCATCATGTACCTGGACACACTGAAGAAGGTCGGCCTTGCCGAGAACATGCTATTACCCAGCATGACCACATTCCATGGAATTGTGCCGGGAGTATCTTGTGCTCCGATCGGCCGCATCTGGATGGTGTCCTATTCGGCACCAGGGAGAATTGCCGCACCGAGTGCGTCCAGTTCGAGGTGGTTGATCTTCAGAGCCCCTACCATGCTCTTTTCGGTAGGCCTGCCCTCACCAAGTTCATGGCTTCAACCCATGCTGCTTATCTGAAGATGAAGATACCTGGTCCCAATGGAGTCATCACCATCTCAGGTGATTACAAGAGGTCTTTGGAAGTGTGCCTCTGCTAGTTCTCAGCTAGCGGAATCCATGGTCATTGCAGCCGAGAAAAAGAAGATGTACGAGGTGGTGGCTATGGCGCAAGCAGCGCAAGGTGGTGCGCCTGGGATGCCGAGTTCCCAGTACGGGACTGCGTTCCAGGCGTCCCAGGAGACAAAGAAGGTCCAGGTTGACCCTGAGTTCCCAGACCGTGTTGCCACATTGGCGCCGGGTTGGGAGAGAAATAGGAAAGCGAGCTCATCCACTTCCTCCGTGAGAATCGGGATGTCTTTGCATGGTCCAATGAGGATATGTCGGGTGTCCCGAGGGAGTTGGTTGAGCGCTCGCTACATGTGCGGCGTGCGGCATGATGCCAAGCTGGTTAAGCAGGCTATGCGCCGCTTTGGTGATGAGAGGAGGAAAGCTATCGGTGATCAGATCACCAAGTTGCTGATAAGAAACTTTATCATGGAGGTATTGCATCCGGACTGGCTAGCCAACCCGGTTATGGTTGAGAAGAAGAAGGAGGACCCCAAGGCCGACACCGCATGGCGCATGTGCGTGGACTACACCGACCTGAACAAGGCCTGCCCCAAGGATCCATTCCCGCTACCCCACATAGATCAGGTGATCGATTCCGCTGCTGGTTGTGAGCTTGCCTACTCTGGTTTTCATCAGATAGCTCTCAACCCGGATGATCAAATAAAGACTGCCTTTATTACCCCGTACGGGGCTTATTGTTATCATGTTATGTGCTTTGGGTTGCGGAATGCTGGGGCAACCTATCAGAGATGCATGCAGAAATGCTTGCATGACCAAATTGGCAAGAATGTGCAGGTGTACGTAGATGACATTGTCATCAAAACGAATAAAACACATACTCTGCTTAGTGATATTGAGGAAACTTTTGCCAACTTGCGCAAGTATAGAATGAAGTTGAATCCGACTAAGTGCACCTTTGGCGTCCCGGCTGGCAAGCTACTCGGCTTCTTAGTATCCAGTCGGGGCATTGAGGCCAATCCTTCAAAGATAAAAGCTATAGAGAGCATGTATTTGCCGAGATCACTGAAGGATGTGCAGAAATTTACTGGATGCCTGGCTTCTCTGAGTCGCTTCCTGGGCAGAATGGGCGAGAAGGCCTTGCCTCTTTATCAACTCATGAAGAAGAGTGACAAGTTTGTCTGGACACCGCAAGCAGATGTGGCATTCAAGGAGCTGAAGGCCATGCTGGATAGCTCTTCTATCTTGGCTAGTCCACTACCCAAGGAGCCAATGATGCTATACATTGCGGCTACTAACCGAGTAGTCAGTGTGGCGATTGTGGTGGAACGAGAAGAGGAAGGAAAGACTATGCAGCGGCCAGTATACTATCTGAGTGAAGTGCTATCCAACTCCAAGCAAAATTATCCACATTACCAGAAGATGACATACGGCGTGTACGTGGGTGCCAGGAAGCTAAAGCACTATTTCCAAGAGCATCCCATCACGATAGTGAGTTCCGCTCCCATCTCGGACATCATGGGCAACAAGGATGCAAGTGGCAGAGTAGCCAAGTGGGCGATCGAGCTGGCTGCGTACACTCCTTTGTACGCGAGAAGAGAAGCCATCAAGTCACAAATCCTAGCAGATTTTCTAGTGGATTGGGCTGAGGTGCAGTATGAGCCTCCCTTTCCAGAAACCAACTACTGGAAGATGCATTTTGATGGCTCCAAAGTGAAGGAGGGCCTTGGTGCTGGCGTAGTGCTTACGTCACCCAAGCGAGATCAACTCAAATATGTGCTGCAGATTCATTTCAAGGCATCTAACAATGTGGCCGAGTATGAGGCCGTGGTACACGGCTTGAGGGTAGCCAAGGAGGTTGGCGTGTAGCGCATCATCCGTTATGGCGACTCGGATTTGGTGGTGCAGCGAGTATCTGATACCTGGGATGCTCTAGATGCCAACATGGCATCATATCGGTTTCTGGTGCAAACCATGACTGGATTCTTTGAAGGATGTGAGTTCCAACATATACACCGGGCAGAGAATGACGCAGCTGATGAGTTATCCAAGTTGGGGTCTTCTCGGCAGTTCATCCCGGCTGGGATTGCCTTGGAGCATTTGAGAAAGCCATCTATCAAGCCATCTCCCAACTCAGAGTCTATCTTTGTTCCTTCGCTGCCAGGAGAAGAAGCTATTCCCATGGAGATTGACTGGGAGGCTGCAAAAGAGAACCCGGGGACCGCCGTCTCCAACCCGGGGACTGGCGCCTACAACCCGGGGACTTTCCCTTCTTACTCGGGGACTGCCCCTCCTAACTCGGGGACTATCGTATTCATGGAGGGGGTCATTTCCGAGTACTCGTGGACTCGGTACCTCGTCCTCAACTCAGAAGAGATATTGGTGGCTGATCCAATGGAAATGGACGAACCAGTGTTTCCCATCCGGGAGACACCAAGTTGGGCTCTGCCCATCTTATCCTTTCTAAAGGACGGCACCTTGCCGAGTGATGAGGTTACCGCTAGGCAAATTCAGAGAAGATCCAAGGGCTATACTATCTTCAAGGAAGTGCTGCATAGAAGGAGTCCTACTGGTGTGCTGCAACGCTGCGTAGAACCAGAAGAAGGAGAAGAAATTCTGGTGGAGATACATCAGGGAGAATGCGGGCATCACGCCTCTTCTCGGGCTCTAGTCAACAAGGCTTCTCGGCACGGTTTCTTTTGGCTCACTGCCTTGAAGCAAGCTAAAGATATCGTGAGAAAGTGCAACGGCTGCCAAAGATTTGCAAGTAAGATTCATATGCCAGCCTCCGAGTTGAAGACCATTCCCATTACTTGGCCATTTGCAGTTTGGTGTTTGGATATGGTTGGCCCCTTTCAAGCCGGCTAGAGGCAACAATACTCACATCTTGGTCATGGTTGACAAGTTCACCAAATGGATTGAGGTGAAACCTATTCGGAAGTGCGATGGAGCCACAGCTGTGAGTTTCTTCAAGGATGTGATCCTGAGATACGGCTACCCGCACAACATTATCACGGATAATGGCACAAAATTTGCTGAGGGTGCTTCTACAAGATTCTGCAGAGAGAAGCGGATTCGGCTAGATGTTGCATCTGTTGCGCCTCCGGCCTCCAATGGGAAAGTTGAGAGAGCAAATGGCATGGTGCTATCCGGCATAAAGCCAAGGCTGATTGAGCCACTGATGAAAACACCTGGGTGTTGGCTAGACGAGTTGCCGGTGGTGTTGTGGAGTCTAAGGACTACCCCTAACCGATCAACCGGATACACACCATTCTTCCTGGTATATGGAGCTGAGGCCGTGTTGCCCACTGACCTAGAGCATGACTCGCCCCGAGTAACCCTCTACACTGAGGCGCAGGCTAGCGAAGCTCGAGAAAATGATGTTGACCTGCTAGAAGAAGCAAGAGAGCTAACTCTGTCACGTTCAGCTGTTTACCAGCAAAATTTGAGGCGTTATCACAGCCGGAAAGTAAACCCAAGGGTTTTCCGAGAAGGAGACATGGTCCTTAGGCTCGTGCAGCGCACGGCCGGGATGCACAAGCTTTCCCCTCCGTGGGAAGGGACTTTCATTGTGAGCAAGGCTCTGCACAATGATGCCTATTACCTAGTTGACGCACAGGCACCCCAGAAGAACAGGACGGATAAAGCCGGAGAGGAATCTAAGTGCCCCTAGAATGTAGCTCTACTCCGACGTTTTCATTCATGAGAAAACTATGTATGTATCCTCACCCGAGTTAAATTCTAGTCGGCACTCCGAATTCAAACTCGGGGACTGCCCTTGCTCAAATTGCTCCTTTGTTTACTTAGTTTTACTTTGTCTATTCGGTTGAACCACTGAGAATTTCAAAAGCATATAAAGTAGTGTGTTTAAACCCATGGGACAACTCTGCGACTCTGCTGCTGTCCGCAACCCGGCTTCATGGCAAGCCAGAGAACAAGCCAAAGGGTCAATGAACACATGAAAAATTGCTAAGGGAAGGAAACGTGTGGCAACCGAATAGAGCGTGTTTTACTGTCTTTGCTTTTCGGCTAAGTGGTGGGCAGCGTTACCATGCATTTTTCTAAGTGGCTAAGTATTTGAAACTCAAACTTTGAAATCTTGTGACTCGACTACCAAAAAAGCAACAAGTTGCGGGTAAGAGCTGAGACAAAAAGGAAGAGCGGATAAAAAATGCAACTCAGGGACTTGCATAGAAACGCAACCCGGCATTAAGCCAGAGTCGCTAAAATATAGAACTAAATTAAAAATGAGTAGCAACGAAACAATAACTGTACGGTTACATCTACACCCGGCATCCCGGGGATCTGATAAAAGTTCAAAGTAAAAGTATTGCAGGAATCACTCAAAGGGTAGTGGCGGTGTTGTCCGCATCGACGTTTTCAGCATCAGCATTAGCGGAGGCAGCTGGGTCAGAAGTTGCAGTGCCGAGTGAAGTGAGATCGGTGGCAGAGGTGGACGCCGCAGATCGGGTCCTGAGCAGCGTGTTGGCATCAGTTGGCGCAGCAGCAGTCGCGCCCAGCTCGGGAGCCGCCTGATTGATCACCATCTCGGTGGTAATGGTGGCCCCTTGAGCGTTGGGTTGCGGCTGCTCGGCCTCTGCGTTGGTGGCCAACTCGGATTCCTCCGGGTTGACCAGGTGCTCGGTCCCCTCGAGGACCTTGGCCTTCCCCTTCTCGGCGGCTCCTTTCGCGGCACCTTCCTCAAACTCGGCCAAGTCCTCGCTGGCAACGTCCTCATCGTCTTCTTCATCCTCGTCCTCGTCCTTAGGTTCAGTATCTGGCTCAGGGAGGCCGTCGATGTAGGTGGCGGTGTTGGCGTAGGAAGCGATCTCATATGCCACTGCTTTCTGCGAGTGACGCACTCGGGCTTCGTGGTCCACATGGACTCTTCACGGATAGTGAGGATTCTGCTGAGGTCCAAGTTTTCATACCAGATGATGATGAAGTGGAGTAGCTCATCAGCTCCTGCCCGAGCTGCAGAGGCATGCCACTTCTTCATCTCGGACTTCACGCCATTCAGCTTCTCGGCAATCTCACGGAAGGTGGCTGGCGCATCCTGATCTGGCCAGAACAACTTATGCAAGTTGAATGCTGTGGACACCATGGAGGTGCCCAGGCCCTTGAGGGAGCGGATCCGAGTCTTGATGCTGAGAAGATAGTCTGCAATAGTAGAGGTGTCGTCGATGGGCAGACCAGATGCAGCACAGAGCTGTCTTGCCTTCTCCAGAGCAGGCACACTGGCAGAGCGGAGCTCAGGAAAGATATATAGAAAAGGAACTAGTAAGAGTTAAAAGACAAACCGAGAAGAAGTAAAACCGGGTAGGAGAAAGCAGAGTAGAGAGACGCAAGGCAAAAGCAGAGTAAAGGAAACTCACACTCCAAGTCCACCAGCAGGGCGCCCATGTTGATCTTCCAATCAGTTTCATTGGAGATGTGCTAATCCTGGATACGGCGTGAGTCTGCGATCTGGAGGATGAGTTGCCGGTTGTTCTCCTTCACCATCGAGAGTTCCATCTCGAACGTCTTTTCCCTGGCCTTGGCAGTCTTCAAAATCTCTTGTTTTTCTTCGCCTTGCTTGACGGCAGCCTTGAGTGCAGACTTCAGTTGGACCTGCATCTTCTCATACTCAGCCTTCTCGGCGGTGCGCTCCTTCTGGATCTTGGCTTCGCGGGTCTGCAACTGCTGCTGCACCTCGGCAGGCATGAGGCAGTTCAGGTGTTGCTCCCGGAAGTTCTTGTATTCTTCTGCGAAGAGAACAGCAGTGTCAACAGAGTAACCGAGTAAAAAGAGACACAAGTGCAGAGAACGAAGGCAACTCACCCTCCAAACTAGCAATATTTCTCTCGGCAGAGGCAGCAAAGACTTCAAAGTCGCGATGCCTTTCCACCAGGTCCTTCAGCTTGCCTGCAGAGAAAACAATGATAAAGCAAAAGGCAAACACGGGCGTAAACACAAAACGCACAAACCGAAATGCTAAGAGCTTACCTTCAACTTCAGAGATTTGCAGAGTGCGGTCCAATGCCATCTGCTCCATCGCATCGCCATCTCTCTTCTCATTCTCAAGAGCCTCGATGCGGTCCTTGGCGATGCGATGGTTCCAGAGCAGCCGACGGAACAATCTCGTCCTCTTCTAGAGGCTATTCTGTAGAAGAGAAGAGAAAGAATTTGAGTATTTTGGAAGATTTGGCCCGAGTAGATGCCAACTCGGTCGAGTTTCCGCCTACTCGGCCCGAATCTCGGGGACTGTGGGAATGGCTAAGAGGAAAAGAGGAAAAGAGAAAAAGAGAAGAGAAAAAAGAAACAACAACTCGGAAATTGCAAGAAGGAGAAAAAACTTACAACATATGTTTGCTCGATATCCTCGGCAGCCTTGCGCATAACGAATAGCTTCCCGGCCAAGGTGCAGGTGGGGCTGGCGATCGTCAGAGGAACAGAACCAACATCGGCCTTGTTCCAGTCGATGCGATAGTGGTCGATCTGACCCAGTTCAAGACCATTCCATTTTGGGTTGCCGTGCGCTTTGCTGTTCCAAGCTGGGTCCACAAACCCTACTCGGTCCAGGATTGCGGTTAGGCCTTCCGATTCAATCTCGTTATCTCCTGCCTCACGCGACAAGA
Source organism: Alopecurus myosuroides (assembly GCA_028641055.1). Classification (NCBI taxonomy): domain Eukaryota; kingdom Viridiplantae; phylum Streptophyta; class Magnoliopsida; order Poales; family Poaceae; genus Alopecurus; species Alopecurus myosuroides. The sequence continues at coordinate 29,205,452 of CM054062.1, forward strand.
GCTCAGGAACTGGTGCTGCCTCCTTGCCCTTGGACTTGGTGTTGGTCGCCACAGCTTGGCCTCCTTTCAGTGCAGACAGTTTCCTTTCTCCCCTGGCCAGTCAGATCTCATGGCGCTGAGACAGATCCAACATGTATTCCAGATAGCTGGGTTGCACGCGGCCGCCAGCTCTAGCACATGGCCCCTCGGCAGGGCCAGCAGACCCAGAAGCAGCCGGGTTGGTGCTGGAGGTGGGTGCGGAGAGTGCCAGCTATTTGCTCTTCACCACCTGCTTCGCGGCTTGTCCACCTCGTGGCTTGGGTGCCGGCATCTGCTGTCCAGTTTGCGCAATGTTGCGCTTTGGCTGCTTCCGAGTAGGCTCGGCTCTAGACTTAACAATATTCCTGGGGCTAGGAGCGGTGTCTGGCCGAGAATAAGGTGGAGGCACTTGGCGAGGAGTTGGTGGAGGCACTTTGCGAGAGTTAGCTGATGGTGCTGTCTGAGTTGGTGGAGGAAGCGGCGCGTTGGGAGGAGTCGCCTGCTGGGTAGGCGGCACAGGGGGCCGGCTACCCGACGCAGCGTCAGGCTGCGTTTGGGCCTGGCGGATGGGATCCACCACGTTCTCTTCTACCCGCTGCTCGGCAGCGGGATCAGGTCTTGTATCGATAACTTCTTCTACCCGCGGCCCGGCCGCGGGATCGTCTTGAGCTGCAGCATGGGTGTCCTGCTGCTCGGGGGTGGCGTCTGGCCGCTCCAAGGCGGCACTGTCTTGTTGCTCGGTGTTTTCTTCAAGATTTTCCCCAGCTGATGCAGCTGGGGGAGAGGGCGGCGTCTCGTCATGAGCAGCATCCTGCGCAGTTTGCTGCGCGTCAGGCTGCTGCTGCTCGGAGAGAGGATCAACATCATCACCAGCGCCAGTGTTCTCGGCGCCGGTGTCTTCTTCTACGTCAACCGGGGAGGACGCACGCATCCTTTCCTGCTGGTCTGGCTCTTCATCATCGTCCGAGAGATCTACGAGCTGGTCTCGGGGCACGGACGCTTTTCTCTTGGGGCGAGTTGGGGCTGCAGCAGCGTCAGCGTCGAGAGGAGCGCTGAGAGAAGAAAGAAGCTCAGAGAGGCGGAAGGAGGAAAGCGCATCAAGAAACGACAACAAAGTGCTACTCGGATGGAACACTTACCCTTTGCTAGTGGGGGGTTTTCTTCTAGAAGCGACGACTTTCTTTCCGGCCGTCTTCCTGGTTCTCTTTGGGGGGGGGGGGGTTCTTGGGCATCACTGCCAACTCTCTTCCGAGTGCTCGGAGCCGCCACGGACAGAGGATCAACATCCATAGCTTCTTCTTTGTCATCCGCGTCAGGCTCGTCTGCAGAGTAAAGGAAAGAAGGAAGGAAGGAAGTTAGAATCAGAGAAGAAAAGCAAAGAAGGCTGCCAAGGAGCTGAGAGACGAGCTTGGCCACCTTCTTCATCTTCGTACCAATCCCGAATAGAGGGGCCAGCTCGTGACTTACCGGGTTGGACTGCATTGGGGATACACAAGGTATCCTGAGTGTCGTAGGTGGTTGTGTCATCATCATCTCGGTCTTTGGTCCAGTTGGAAGTGAAGACCTCACTGTCCTCTTCTCGCTGGCGCGGGATGTGCTGTGATTACAAACAGATAGCACAGTGAGTTGGGTTCAAAGCTAAGAAGTTCTACTCGGGATAGCATGCAAACATAAAGCATACAAAGCTAAGGAGTTCTTCTCGGAATAGCATGCAAACATAGAGCATATAAAGCTAAGGAGTTCTACTCGGGATAGCATGCAAACATAAAGCATATAAAGCTAAGGATTTCTACTCGGGATAGCATGCAAACATAAAGCATACAAAGCTAAGGAGTTCTACTCGGAATAGAATGCAAACATAGAGCATATAAAGCTAAGGAGTTCTACTCGGGATAGCATGCAAACATAAACCATATAAAGCTAAGGAGTTCTACTCGGGATAGCATGCAAACACAGAGCATATTGAGCTAAGGAGTTCTACTCAGAATAGCGTGCAAACACAAAGCATATTAAGCTAAGAGATTCTATTCGGTATCAGAGTGAAAATACAAGGCACAATATACTAACCTGCTTGATGGGCCTGGTGCGGCTATACGGCTCGAAGCCGTACGCCCAGTTCTCGGTGAGGGATGTCTGCATTATGGACCGGGCCCAGATGGCCACCTCGGCCTTGCTCAGCTCGAACGTAGTCGTCCGAGTGCAGTCCCGAGCACCGCTCATGTAGCATATCTTGTGCACTCTACTCTGTAGCGGGAGCACTCGGCGCGAAACCCAGCAGGCGATGGGGTCATCCTGCATCAGGCCTGCCTTCACCAACTCGGTGAGGCGCTTCTCAACCGAGAGGACATCTGGCACATTCTTCGACGGGTCGTAACCCAGTTCTATCGAGAGGGCGGAGAGTTGACGAAGGTTGGAAGCCCTATCCGGTTCTCTACGGCCTTTCCTTCCTCAGAGGTTCTTGACATAGAGGAACCCTCGGTGCCATTTGCGCACGGTGTCAAGTCCCTTTACCCTCGGGTGATGGCCTGTTGTCCGTTGAAGCATCATGGCGCCACCGGTCTTTGTCATCTCGCGAGGGACAGTGGTGCCGCCAGGTTTTGGAACCTTTTGGCGGTGAAGAAAGAAATAATGGGCCCAAGTGTGGACGGTGGGATAAACTCCCAGAAAAGCCTCACACACGGCGGCGTGTGTGGAAAGAATGACTATGGCATTGGGGGGTAGATGGTGTGGTTGGAGGCCAAAATGGCGGAGAAATTCGGCGAAGAAATCCGAGACGGGAAGGACAAATCTGCGCTTGAAGTGGGACAAGAAGACGACGTACTCACCTTCTTGAGGTTCCGGCTCGATCTCGTCACCGGGATGGCGGCAGACGACGCCGGGAGGGATACGGCGGGTGTTGACGAGCCAGGTGCAGTCCTCCGCCATCACGTGCGAGCCTTCCCATCCCGCTCGGGCGGCAGCAGAGGGATTCCTGGGTGCCATGGAGGCAGAGATGCTTGGAGGAGATGGAGATCTCGACGGAGTTGCGCGGGTGTGCTCTTTTCTCTCTCTCTCGCGGCGGCGCAGCGGGTATTCGCAGTGGCGGAGTGCTCGACGAAGGCGGAAGAGACGAAGAGCGAGAGAGCGGAAAGAGCAGGAAAGAGGAACAGAGGGGGGCGCATGGGTATTTATTCTTCCCCTGCGGATTGCCGTTACTGGCGGATTAAACGTGGCATTGATCGTGCGCAATGATCGTGCGCGCGTGGGTTAACCGACCGTTAGAAACGCACACATCGCAAAGCGCGCGCGTAACGGGCGCAGTTAATCCCACGTCCGGATCATGGGCTCTCGAGTACGGCTGAGGTGACCTAACGGGCCGTGGGCCCTACTCGCAGAGGTTGGCGCGTGGCCTGCGTTTGAACCGAGGCGTCGCGGTCTCTGCGTGTGCCACGTGCCCCTTAGTCTCACGAGTAGTTGGATTTGGTCTGATCCCGCAAGATCGTGGGCAGGATTTTCGCTAAGTCTTTCTATTCGGCATCACAGAAGAAAGGAAGTGTTACTCAAAGAAGAAGAGATTCAAGCAAGAGTTAAGGGGCTATGTGGAGGTGCTACTCGGCCTCTTACAGTTATGAAGACAGGTTTTGTTTTAAGCTGGCAGGGCCCAACAAACAAGTTCATTGGACTCTACCAGCTTCGGGGACTAATGTCGGGGGGTTACCCCCGAGTAGGGGTAAGGCAAGTGCTAACGTGAAGGTCAAGATGTTGTTGACCGGGTAGACGGCTACACGGGTACTTGCTACCCGGTAGGTTTCTATCCGGCCGTACCCACCAAAGGCCAAGAGAAGATATCAAGGAAGTTATGTTCGTCCGAGTAGAGAAGTTGGTCTGAGTAGACGGATGGCAATCCTACTCGGGCCAGAAGTCAATGGAGCCGTTCTGACAGGAGATCCCGCGTATCCTGCGTCCGTACCCGCGTGCGGTTCAACTTACTGGGTTTGTGATCGTGAGTGACGCAGTGTTACGAAACCATCCAGTCTTGTCAAGTACAGAGGGGACAGGACGGAGTGGAGGTCTACGTTGTGAGGCTGACAGAGCAGACATGGGATGTCAGCCGTACGGCACGGCACTTCTCCGCGCGAGATGTCGGAGGCGTGCCAACGTCACAGTGGTCAAGTCACATCACCGTACCTTTTATTCTTTGTTTATTCGGCTGGGCACCAGTATATAAAGTGCCCTGCCCCCTCCTTCCCGAGGGACATTGCTTCACCTCGCATTTATTTACTAGAGACAACACTAGAGCTAGTGAGAGCAGCAGAGTGGCTACTCGGCTAAGAGGCATACATTGTACTATGGCTACTCGGATTACACACATATAGAGAGATAGGCAGGAGTAGGGGTGTTACCTCCACACGAGGGCACTGAACCTGGGTAGATCTTGTTGTTTGAAGTGCTAGAGATATCTTAGCGCGGCTACCCGCCGTGCGATCCCTCCCCGGATACCTCCAGCGTCCATCGGCCCCAACACTGTAGCCATCCCATGGCATCTGCCGTGATACCACCACGACAAGAGGTGTCCACTAGTGAAAGTAGGAGTCCTAGGCCTTATTTCCAAGCATTGAAACACCGTTTTCCGCCTGTTCTGCTACATGTTTGCTTGCTGCCATATTTATTTGATATTGTTATTATCACTTGTTATCATCCATATTACCTGCATTTTACTCTCTCTTCACTGAACTAATGCACCTATACAACTGACAATTGTATTAGGTGTGTTGGGGACACAAGAGACTTCTTGTATCTTGATTGCAGGGTTGCTTGAGAGGGATATCTTTGACCTCTACCTCACTGAGTTTGAGGTGGTTGATCTTCAGAGATCTTATCATGCTTTACTCGGCAGGCCAGCTCTGTCCAAGTTCATGGCCTCAACTCATGCGGCCTATCTGAAGATGAAGCTTTCGGGTCCCAATTTCATCATCACCACCACGGGTGATTACAAGCGCTCTCTAGAGTGCGCAACAGCTGGATCTCGGTTGGCCGAGTCATTAGTCATTGCTGCCGAGAAGAAGAAGATACATGAGGTGGTGTCCATGGCTCAAGAAACTCAACTCGGTATGCCCGGATGACGAACCCTCGGCACAGTGCCACCTTCCAAGCCTCCCAGGAGACCAAGAAGGTGAAGATTGACCCAGACTTCCCTGAGCGTGTGGCCATCATTGGTGCTAGGTTGGAGGAGAAATAGAAAAGCGAGCTCATCCACTTCCTCCATGAGAATCATATGTCTTTGCATGGTCCAATCAGGACCTGCCGGGTGTACCAAGGGAGTTGGTTGAGCACTCTCTGCATGTGACACCGGATGCCAAGCCGGTGAAACAGGCTCTACAACGCTTTGCTGCAGAGAGAAGGAAAGCCATAGGTGACGAGATCACAAGGCTGCTAGCTAGTGGATTCATCATGGAGGTACTGCACCCGGACTGGTTGGCTAACCCGGTACAGGTAGAGAATAAGAAAGATGACCCAATGGTTGCTGTGGTGTGGCGTATGTGTGTGGACTACACCGACCTGAACAAGGCATGTCCGAAAGATCCATTCCTGTTGCCTCGGCTAGATGAAGTGATCGATTCCACGGCTGGGTGTGAGCTGTTATCCTTCATAGATGCTTATTCTGGTTTTCACCAGATCCGTCTGAACCCGGCTGATCAAATAAAGACTGCCTTTATTACCCCGTACGGGGCTTATTGCTATCATGTCATGTGTTTCGGTTTGAGAAATGCCGGGGCCACATAACAAAGATTCATACAGAAATGCTTGCATGAGCTAATAGGTAAAAAATTTGCAGGTGTATGTGGATTATATAGTCATCAAGATCAAGGAGAAACCGACACTCCTAGAAGATATCCGAGGAACATTCGCAAATCTGTGAAAATACCGGATGAAGCTGAACCCAACCAAGTGCACCTTTGGTGTCTTGGCAGGAAAGTTACTCAGTTTCCTCGTGTCCAGCCGAGGTATCGAGGCCAACCCCTCCAAGATAAAATCAATTGAGAACATGTCTCTACTGAGATCATTGTAGGACGTACAGAAGTTTACCGGTTGCCTGGCTTCCCTTAGTCGGTTCGTTGGGAGAATGGTGGAGAAGGCCTTACCTCTGTACCAACTTATGAAGAAAAGTGACAACTTTGTCTAGACTCAGCAAGCCGATGTGGCTTTACGAGATCTCAAGACCATGCTAGGTACTGCTCCATTACTGGCGTCTCCTATGCCTAAGGAGCCCATGTTGCTCTATATTGCAGCTACCAACCGAGTGGTTAGTGTGGTGGGGTAGTGGAGCGAGAAGAGGAAGGAAAATCTATGCAGAGGTCGGTGTATTATCTCAGCAAGGTGATCTCCAACTCGAAGCAAAACTACCCTCACTATCAGAAGATGACGTATGGAGTATACATGGCTGCCAAGAAGCTCAAGCACTATTTCCAAGAGCATCGAATCACAGTGGTGAGTGCTGCCCCCATCTCGAAGATCATGGGAAACAAGGATGCAAGTGGCCGAGTAGCCAAATCGGCTATTGAGCTGGCCACTTACACCCCGTTGTACGCGAGAAGAGAAGCTATCAAGTCCCAAGCATTGGCGGATTTCTTTGTTGATTGGGCCGAGATGCAATATGAGCTTCCCCTGCTGGAAAAAAATTACTGGCGAATGCATTTCGATGGCTTCAAGGTGATAGAAGGTCTCAGTGCTGGTATTGTGATCACCTCACCTAAGAATGATCAGCTCAAGTATGTCCAGCTGATCCATTTCGCAGCATCCAACAATGTGGCCGAATATAAAGCTTTAGTCCACGGAATGAAAGTGGCCAAGGAGATCGGTCTCCGCCGAATAATATGCTATGGTGATTCAAACTTAGTGGTTCAGCAGGCCTCTAGGACTTGGGACGCGTTGGATGCCAACATGGCTTCATATCGGTTCGTCGTCCAGAACAATTTGAGGATTCTTTGATGGATGTGAGTTCCATCATATCCACCAAGCTGAAAATGATGCTGCTGATGCTCTATCCAAGTTGCGTTCGTCTCGACAGTCCATCCCAGCAGGGCATTCTTTGGAGCATTTCAGGAAGCCGTCCATCAAGCCTTCACTCGAGTCGGATTCAATCTTTGTCCCGGCTAAACCAGAACCAAAAGATGTTCCAATGGAGATAGATGCGGGGTGCATCATGGAGAACTTGGGGAGTGCCTCCTTCATCTCGGGGACTGCCTCACAGAACCTGGGGACTCGGGGACTCGTTCCTATCTCGGAGCTTTTCATGTCGGCTGAACCCATGGATATTGATGAGCCCATTTTTCCTATTTGGCTGATACCGAGTTGGGACCAACCCATAATGTCCTATCTGGCGGATGGTGCTTTACCAAGTGATGAGATCTCAGCCAGACAGATATAGAGAAGATCCAAAGGCTACACCATAATCAACAAAGAGTTGCACAAGTACCATAGGAGTGCTCCAGCGCTGTGTTGAACTAGAAGAGGGAGAATAGATTCTCCGAGAGACACATCAGGGGGTATGTGTGCACCACGCCTCATTTCGGGCTCTAGTGAAGAAAGCATTTCGGAACAGCTTCTTTTGGCTCACTGCCTTGCAGCAAGAAGAAGATCTAGTAAGAAAGTGCAATGGGTGCCAAAGATATGCTACCAATATCCATATGCTAGCTTCCGAGCTCAATACAATTTCTATCACCTAGCCATTTGCAGTATGGTGCTTGGTCATGGTGGAGCCCTTCAAGCCATCTCGTGGAAACATGACTCACATTTTGGTCATGGTTGACAAGTTTACCAAGTGGATTGAGGTGAAGCCAATCAAGAAGTGTGATGGGCACACAACTGTGACCTTTCTAAAGGATATTATCCTGAGATACGGCTACCCGCATGGGATCATCTCGGATAATGGAAATTTTTTTGCTGCGGGGGCTTTTGCTCGGTTATGCAAGGAGAAGAGGATCCGACTAGACATTGTGTCAGTCGCGTATCCAGAATCAAATGGGAAAGTTGAAAGAGGCAATGGCATGGTCCTATCCGGAATAAAACCTCGATTGATTTAGCCATTACGGCGAACCCCGGGTTGTTGGATGGATGAGCTACCAGTGGTGTTGTGGAGTCTGGGACTACCCCTAACCGATCTACCGGATACACACCATTCTTCCTGGTATATGTAGGAGAGTCCGTGTTGCCCACCGACATAGAGCATGACTCACAAAGAGTGACCCTCTATACAGAGGTAGAGGCAAGAGAAGCTCGGGAAGATGATGTTGATTTGCTAGAGGAAGCAAGAGAGTTAACTCTGTCAAGATTAGCTGTATATCAACAGAATCTGAGACGCTATCATAGCTGGAAAATAAGCCCACTAGTGTTCCGAGAAGGAGATATGGTGCTTAGGCTTGTGCAACGCACAATCGGAATGCACAAACTTCCCCTCCGTGGGAAGTTTCGTTCATCGTGAGCAAAGCTTTGCACAATGATGCGTATTATCTCATTGATGCCCGAGAACAGGAGAAGAACAGGATGGAGAAGTACGGAGAGGAAACTAAGCGCCCCTAGAATGTAGCTCTACTCTGTCGTTTTCATTCCTAAAAATGCATTGTATGTATCTCCTTACCGAGTTGAATTTATGTCGGCACTCCGAGAAGGGACTCGGGGACTACCTGTGCGTAACTTGTTCTATGTACTTTCTTTTTACCTTTGTGTGTTGGTTAATCATCTCGGAATTTCATGCGTAGGTTTAATAGTGTGCTTAAACCTAAGGGAAAACTCTTCGACCTTGCTGCTGTCCGAAACCGGGCTTCATGGCAAGCAAGAGAACAAGCTAAGGGTCAATGATCACATGAAAAACTACTAAGGAAAGAAAGAGTTAATCAACCGACATAAGTTGTTTCTTCTCCTATTTTTGGCTAAGTGTTGGGCAGTTTTAATTCCTATCTCAGAGTTGCGAATATTATAAACTTGGTTTTTGAAATCTCGTGAATCGACTGTAAAAAAAAGCCACAAGTGGTAGGCAAGAGCAGAGAAGAAAAAAGCCGAGTGGATAAGAAAACATACCCGGGGACTCCAATTAAAGCAATCCGGCATTCAGCCAGTCTTGCGCGAACTTAATTAAAACATAGTGGCAAAAGATAAACATATTTCTTACAACTGCACCCGGCATACTGGGGATCTAACGAATTTAAAGAGTGTTTGATAAAGGTTCAGGCCGCAGCCAAAGGAGTGGAGTCTATGCACGTCTCCGCTGAGATGGTGGACTCGGGGGCAGCCTCGGTGGTGACCGTCTTGGTGGCGGCGGTCTCAGTAACTAGGGTGGCAGTCATCTCGGTTGTTCTGGTCGGGTCGTTCTCAGCCTCGATCACCTCGTCGACTTCCTCGGAGTCCTCATCCTCCTCATTTTTGTCTTCGACATTGCCACCCTCCTCGTCCTCCTTTTTTTCCTTTGTCTCGGGCTCGGGAGGACCATCAACGAACTCCTTGGTATCGGCATAGGAGGCAAGCTGGTGCATGGTTTCCTGACGAGCTCGGACACGATCTTCATCTGTGGACCATTTGGACTTGGCCCGCATAGTCTTGAAAGCGTTTAGGTTGATGGACTCGTACCAGGACAACACAAACTGAAGACTCTCATCTGCGCCAGCCCGAGCTGCAGAAGCGTACCACTCCTTGAGGCGATCCTTGGTCTGGTCCAGGCTCTTGGCCAGCTCATCAATTGACTTTGGGACCTCTTTACCCGGCCAGAAGTTCCGGTAAACCCGGAGCACACTTGAGAGGAGGCTGGCTTCGATAGACCCAAGGGGCACAACTCGGGCCTTTATCGCCTCGACAACATCCTCGATGCCAACTCTTTCCATGACAACGTCCCCATCTTCAACTCTTCTCTTCTTGGATCTTGTGATGGCTTGTGCGGCGCTGGATTCCAGTTCCAGGAAGGCCCTTGTGAGATAAGTTGCTCGGGTTAAATCAACATCAGTTCGGCAGATTTGGTCAAGGGTTAAAAGAAACATAGAAAAGAAATGGCTTACTCTTCAGCTTCAAGTGTAGTGCAAAAATCCTGGTCATCCACCTATTGGCGTCCGAGTTGGCCTTGTCCAGCCGGGTTTGCGCCAAGTTCGCCTTGGACTCGATTTCGGTGTTTAGGTCCTTGAGATTCTTGATCTCTAGCTCTTGGCGGGCCTTCTCGGTAGGAATATGCTTTTCCAGCTCGACCTTGGCCTTCTCGGCCTCGACTTTCTGCCTCTACATCTCGGACAGTTCCAGCTTCAACCGAGTCACCACGACCTTCTCGGTCTGGAGCTCGTCCTTGTACTTGGCCTCGCGGTCAGTGAGCTGCATCTGCGTCTCGGCCAAAGTGAGACAGTCTCGATGCTATTCAGCAAAGATTTTGTGTTCAGCTGCACAAAAAATAGTCTGGTTAGCGGAATGTCAGGAACATAGAAACAAAGTAAGGAGGAGGAAAAGAGGCTTACTCTCAAGGGACGAGATCTTGCTTTGTGCAGACTCAGCGAGGGTAGTGCAGTCCTAATGCTTCTCGGCAAGGATCTTATGATCATCTGCATCGGACAACAGAGTTAGTCAGCGAGAAAAAGGGCGTAAACATAAAACGCGAGATAGATAAGGGGTACTTACTTTCTAGAGAAGAGATCTTGGTGATGGAATCCAACAGATGTTGCTCCAAGACGGCTGTTGAAAATAAAAGAGAGCCTGAGTTAGAAAATCGGTGCAGTAAAAGCATACTCGGTATCTCAGTGTTGTAAATATTACCTTTGCTTCCCAGTTGCTCCTGGATGCGAATGTTGTGCTCGGTAAAGTCCCAGTGGTTCCAAAGAAGCTTCTGATACAGGTTGGCGCGGGTTTCGGTGCAAACCTCAGAAGAAACAAAGGAAAAGTTACTTGGAAGATTTGACCCGATTAAACTTTAACTCGCTCGAGTGATTTCTACTTGGCCCAAATCTCGGGGACTGGATGCGTGCATTGATTTCGGTTTAGTAATTTGCAATCCCGGAAAAACCGGAAAGGAAAGAAATCTTTACCCGGGAAGTGACCTCGACGTCTTCAGCGGCACAACGGAGAGAGTGCATTTTGTGCGCGAGCGTGCTGCTGGAGGCTGCAACTGCCATTGACACCAGGCCAACATCAGCATGGTTCCAGTCTTGGCGATAATGGTTTAGCGGGCCCAACTTCTTCCCAGCGTTAACCGCATCTATGTACCCGAAGCGGTCAAGGCTCGCCTCCAGTATCTTCTAGCGAACTCCAAGTCCCTGGTGCGGGACCATTATCTGTATCCGAGCTGATCGCCAGAGTGCCGGATTTCGGCTGCCCTAGCACGGACTTCTTGTGAGGCGCAAGGGCCTTCTTTGAACGAGTGACCATTGGCAGCTTCACGAGGGAAGGCTCCTTCCCCTCGGCGATCCTATTTGAGCTACCCTTCACAGCCGCAGAGGCCTGCGAGGGTGCTTACCGGACTGCATGTCGCTGCCGAGTGGGAGGAGGAATTGCTGCTGGGGGACTAGGTGCTACTATTGTTGTTGCTGCTAGGGGAGTTGGTGCTGATGTTGCTGTTGCTGCTGAAGGAGTTAGTACTGCTGTAGCTGCTGTTGGTACTGTTGATGTTGATGCCAGGGTGGCAGCAAGTGTTGTTGGTGGTGCTGGTCTCTCGGTGGTGTTGATGGTGTTGCTGCTCCTGGTGGTGGGGCTTGTTGCTGCACTGGCTCTTCTTGCTGCTGCTACTCTTGCTGTTGCTCTGTGGCCGTCTCCGGACGTTCCAGAGCCTCATTGTTTCCATCTCAGCGCCCATGTCGATGGCACTGAGGTCTTGGCCTTCCCTCTTCGGGATCTTCATCTCGGGCGTATCCATGGCGTTGGCCTCCGAGTCCTCGGCGTCGAGGTCGATGTAGCCACTCGCATCTGGAAGCTGGATCACCGGAGGAGGCCTGGTACTCGGTCTCACCGAGGCTGAGCATTTTGGGGTCATGGTGAACGCAGACATCTCGGTGATGTCAATGCCAATCGGATCATTCCAAGAGAAGTAGAAGAGAAGCAAGGAAACCAAATGCAATTGAATCATCTCGGGCAGAAAGGCAAAGGAGTAAAGAAAATGCAAACATAAAGCATCTCGGAACCAACTTACCCCTCCGACATGGGCCGCCTGGGTTTTTGGCTGGTCCTGACCTTGATCCCAGATTTCTTCTTGAGCTTCTTGGACAGAGGAGAAACTGCGCCAGTCCCGGCCTTTTTCTCGCTTCCATGGGGGCGGCCATGGCTACAAGCCTTGCATCTAGCACCTGCTCTCCCGGATTAACTGAGAGCGAGGGGAAAGGATACACAAATAAGATCGAGGAGGGATCAGGTACCTCTAAAAGAATGCAATCTCCATCATCACCATCTTCATCGTCCTCGGACCAGTCTCGGATGGAGGCTGGAACTCAGAATTTACCGGCTTGGGCAGCGAGCAGGGCATCCGGGATGGGGAGATTATCCTCATCGTCAAACTCCTTTGTGTCGTCCTCGGTCCGGTCCTCACCCCAGTGATCCAAGGGGGTTTCGCCGTCCTCTTCCAGCTCGCGGGAAAAGAGCTACACATGTGAAACACAAAGCATCAGTTTCAAGAATATGTGATCTCGGATAATACCGAGATGAATATAACTCGGTTGAGTTTGATATACTTATGTTAGGTTCCCGGTTTGTTCTGCTATAGGGCTCGATCCCCCATGTCCAATTCTCAACGAGACCGGTCGTGGCGATCGACTTGACCCGAGTAAACACCTCCTTCTTACTGAGCTCGAAGGTGGTAGTTCGGGTGGGGTCTCGGTGTCCGCTCATGAAGCACATCTTGTGGGTTCTGCGCTGGAGTGGACGAACCTGGCGGCTTACCCATGTGGCGAGTAGATCGTCTCCTCGCAGTCCAGCTCGGACAAGTTGTTGAAGTCGGCCATGGATGAGGTTCACCTCAGGTACGCTTTTCTTCGGGTTGTCCTAGTTCACCATCTCGGTCGGAGGGTCGGCATGATATGCAGGAAGAGAGATCAGATCCATCTTGGGGGGATTTTTCACGTAGAAGAATCCCCGCTGCCACTTCTGCAGGATCCAAAACCCGGGGTCCGAGGAAACTTGGACCCCGGGAGAGGAACCACCATCGCGGATCCGCACTGTGTCATGCGCTTTGGAGCGTTTGTATTTTCCGTGTTAGGAAGAACTTTCTTGCGGAAATGAAACTACTTTCTCCAAAGCTCTACAGTGGGAAGAAGGCCGAGATAGGCCTCCGAGAAAGTGACAAAGCAAGAAAGGGTGGTAATCGTGTTGGCAGGAAGATGGTTAGGCTGAAGACCGAAGTGGAGAAGAAACCTGTGCATGAAAGGACAAAGATGGAGGCCAAACCAGCACATGAAGTGGCCGAGGAAGACCACGTACTCGCCTTCGAGGGGCTCGGGATCGATCTCCTTACCGGGAACCGGGCACACCACGCCAGCCGGGATACAGTGGGTGTCCATCAGCCAGGTTATGTCGTCCTCTTCGACCTCGGATCCGTTCCACACACCGCGCGTGGATGTGGGTCCCTCGAGATAGATCTCATCCACGGCTTCGAGATCCATCGTGTGGCTTGAAGGTCTCGGCGCCTCCGAGATGCCTGCGGGCGTGTGAAGGTGTTCGGGGCGCAGAGGGCGAAGGAGCGCGGCGGCGGCACGGAGAAAGAATGTCGTGGCACAGCGGCCGCAGCGAAATAGCTCGGTGAAGGGCGGCGCGAGGAAAATGTAGTGGCGCGGTGACGCATAAATCCGTGATGAGCGGTGAGGGACTTGAACGCGGCGGCGCTTCGGTGAGTTGCGTCGCGCGGGGATCTGGTGGCGTCCTCGGGAGCACGACGGCGTTCGTTGGTGTACGGTGGAGCAGTGGAGCTCTACGGGCGCGAGCGATGGAGAGGAAAAGAGAATGAGGGAAAATGGCGAAGGATATGAAGCGAAGGGGCAGGCCTGGGTATTTATACTCCTGTGGCGCATTAACTGCCCGGATCAATCGTGGCTAGAAAGTTGGGGTCGTGGCATTTACCCCGCTTGGAGAATTGCACGAAGCGGATTCACAACGCGTAACCAGCGTGGTAAATCCCACAATCTCCGCGAGAAGCACTTGAGTGCGTTGTAACGGACATGACGGCTGGTTGGGCCACGTAATAGCGTGAGGCATGGGTACCTCTCCATGGTGCGTCCACAACATGAAGAAAGCGAGGCAGCTCCGCCTCGTACTGTTGAACTTGTGGAAAATGGCTAAGTGTTTGGATCTCGTTAAAGATCTAATGTTGTGCAAGCATCTCGGATCTTGGTGAAAAATCCATGCTGGAGGTTGCGGATTGAATCCGAGTTCGAGTTGAAAGTTGGGCCGAGATACGAGCATCTCGGTCGAGTATTCTGAGGTTTATTGGTTTAAGCTGGCACGGCCCAGCGTCCGAGTTTTCTGGATCATAACAGCTTTGGGGACTAATCTCGGGGGGCTACCCCCGAGTAGGGGCAAGGTTGGTATGAAATGGTATCTGAGATACTGTTTTACCGAGATCATGTTTACCGAGATGATGTCATCCGAGATCCATATGGGTACCAATTTGGGGGTACCGAGATAGATCTATCTTGGTAAGAACAGCAAGGAGCAATGATGAAGAAACGAGTGCCCCCCCCCGGGTTATCCGAGATGCACTTGGAGAATCTGGGTAGACAAAGATCTATCCCTCTCGGAGGAGGGTCAATGGAGCAGTTGAGATCCCGAAGATCAAGAGAGAGTATGCGCGTGCGGTTCAACTTACTAGGAGTGATGATGTATACACGTACGGAGCAGTGCAGGGCATGGGCGAGGACACGTCCTGTCTCTGGCAAGAGGGGCAGGACATGGCAGCGGACACGACAAAGACAATTTTCGACGTCTGTCAACAAGCGTGCGCTACGGCACAATGCATTTCGCCTAACCCTGTATGTACGGTTGGTGGCCACCAGTATATAAGGTGGCCACACCCCTCCTGCGCGAGGGTCGACGAACCAGAGAGAGAAATGCGAGTTGTTTCCTTAGAGAGAGAGAGAGAGAGCAGAAGAGAGCTTCTTCTTCCTCTAGCTTCGTGAGCTCGAGGAACAACATTGTACTCGGTTACACATTGATATTGACAGAAATGCAGGAGTAGGGGTGTTACCTCTACACGAGGGCTCCGAACCTGGGTAGATCTTCGTGTTTGCAGTGTAGTGAGCGCGCCGACTAGGCGCGCAATCCCTCCCCGGATACCCATGGTGTCTATCGGCCCTAAACTCAAGTCATCCCATGGCATCTGTCTTTACTTCAGTAGGGACACATCCCCAAGCTTTGTTCTACTCGTCCTGGAGTAGGCAAAACGATAAAAACAAAATAATTTCTGAGGTGACATGCTACCAACATAATTTTGATCATCTTAATTGTAAAAGCATTTGTAAAGCTGAGATCATAGTACTCTAAACACAAGCATGATAGATATAATTCTAACAATTAAACTTCGCAACCATGTTGCAACATTAAAAGTAACACAAACAGAAGATCATGAATAATAATGCATTTCAAAGTTATATGTTTGTTTCGAGCAATAAGAAAGCATAGAAAAGTACTATTTAGCTTGTCCTTAAGAGTGGAGCAAAACATAAATGCCAGGACACCTTCAAAGTTCAAGTGGTGACTAGAAACAAATAGTTTGAGAGCAAGTAATAACATGGCATGAATCAATCAATAATAATCTTTGGGACAAATGCACATTAAACTCGGGAATGGCAACTACGCTCTCTTAACCATTCATAAATTTATAATATGAATACTCAGCATAAAAGTAAAAGAAATGCCCTTCGTAGAAGGAGGCAGGGATCAACTCATGTGCTAGAGCTTTTTATTTTATAAACTGAGGAATTGAAAACATTTTTTTTTTGGAGAGGTGTATGCTTATGTCAACGAACGGTAATAGAGTACTTGTCATCTTCCATAATAAACAAGTTGAGAGAGCTGTTCCAAATTATAGCATGCAGTTTATATAGTATGACACTCTTCCCCACCTTGTTTTGGCAAACCATGGCTAAACAAATCCTGGCGGGCCTGCCAACAATTTCATACCAAGGAGTAGTGCCTATTTATTTTTTTAGCTTTTTAATGTTATAATGGTCTAACTAGCTCTTTGCAAAATTAATGACGAGTAGATGTAGCATGCAAGTCAGGGTACTTAATTAGTATGGAAGCTAAGAAACCCAACTACTACTTCCCTATCAGCTAAAACAGGAACACAAAACAGGTATAATTTTGAAGGTTTTAAACGTAGCACATGAGCAATTTACTTTGGAGTGGAGGTTAAATACCACATGTAGGTAGGTACGGTGGACACATTTGGCATACTTTGTTTTTTGGGAGTTGGATGCACGAGTAGAGATCATACTCAGTACAGGTGGAGGCTAGCAAAGACTGGGAGCGACAAATCAAGAGAGCATGATGGCCATAATCATGCATAGCGACGAAAACATTATTGAACAAAGCATACATGGTATTTCAAATAAAAAACTAAATGATAATGGGGGCTAAAGGTGACTGGTTTACAGTCATAACATGGTGTAAGCATGCGCCAATCCAACAAATAAAGCATTCAAAGGAGAATACCACAAAATTATGCTTCAATGTGATAAAAACAACTCATGATTCTTACAGGGGCACATTAAGCACTATCAGCTATTTGAGACCAGTCATGCTACAATAATAACTAATAAAGATAAAGTCTAGCTGTAGTCTAAAAAAATTCTATTTGCACCTTTATAAGCATGAAATATTTATTGCTTCCCAACACCATCATATTATTTTAAAAAATCTCTCCATATGATATACCAATGAAACAAGAGAGTAGCACTACTCTACAAGAATGGAAAGCTCTGAATAAGAGATGCATGCAAAACATGACCTAAAAAGAGGAGTAGTTGCAACAGTGTCGGGGGCTACCCCCGAATAGGGGTAAGACAGGTGAGAAGCAGAGTTCAAGATACAATTCTACCGAGTAGGCGGCCACCCGGGTAATCTGGTATCCGGTTGGCGCTATTCGGCAGGAAGGATAAAAGCCCAAAGGGAGATTCAAGTACCAGTTTGGATCAGCCGGGTAGCGCTCGGATGATCCGGATAGACAAGAAGCTATTCTACTTGGGCACAAAGCCAATGGAGACGTTGAGGAAGATCCCGCGTATCTAGGGGCCGTACTAGCGTGCGGTTAAATTTACTAGGTGCGTGGTTATCCGCGCAAAGACGTGGGAGCAGTACGGGATGGGAGCTGTCAAGTCCTATCACTGACAAAGGGGGGCGGACATGTCAGCGACCTACCCTAAGAGACGGACAAGGTGGACAAGACCTATCAGCCGCCTACCGCGGAGACTTTCGGCGCCGTTGTTAGCGGGAACATGGAGGCATGCACCGTTCGCACAGTGGAGTTGTCCAATCAATCCTTTTATTTATAGAATACTGGTTGGCCACCAGTATATAAGGTGGCCAACCCCCTCCTGCGTGGGGGTCGCTCGGTCGTTCGCTCACTCGATCAGTCACACAATTCACATAGTCACACACACATAGAGCTGAGCCCTGGCTACTCGGCAGAGAGAGACGCTGAGAGATTGTAACTCTTGTACTCGGCATAATATAACAAAGAGAAATAGGAAGGAGTAGGGGTGTTACCTCCACACGAGGGCCCCGAATCTGGGTAGATTGTGGTGTTTGCATTGTTCTGTGCGCGCCTATTCGGTGTGCGATCCCTCCTCGGGTACCTACAGCGTCCATCGGCCCCAAACCTTAAGCCATCCCATGTCATCTGTCTTTACCACACCACGACAGTTGGCACCCACCATGGGGCCAGCAGTGGCGCTGGCTGGGGTGCATATCCGGACGGGACCTGTTTGTCAGTCGGGGGAGCGCGTGGTTTGTGGCCTTGTCCACATATTCGGCTATTTCGACTTCTTCACCGACAACACTGGCGATTTCTGCGGCAGGCCCATGCCTGCAGGCGGCTTCGTCCTCTCCTTCGCCGCGCATTTGGTGTACGTTTCCACCACCGTCACCCGCGAGTACCCCGAGGAGGTGCTCGTCGCTGAGGACCCTCCCGCTGTTCTCGCTGTCCGCGGGAAGCTGATCGGCTGCTCTGCGGGCAGCGTGGAGGTGATGATGACTGGCCTGGCTATCGATGCCGGGAAAGGCGCGCCCGCTGCGCCTGAAGTCGTCGATGAGCCGGCTGCTCGTAGGGGCCACAATCCCTACAACATGCCCTAGAACCAACCGGGCTACATGGACCCTTCCATGTCAACTGCGATACCAGCGGCTCGTGCCCGTGTCGCCGAGCATCTGGGCATGCCTCTCGCTGCGGATGCGGATCCGGCTGTGGTGAGGGCACAACTCGAGCAGCAGCGCCAAGCTTTTCTCCAGGAGGCCCAAGAGCTGGAAAAGGTTAGGATTGAGCTTCACATAGATCAAAATGAGTACAATAGAGCACATGGTTTTACTCCTGTATCTAGAAATCCTAGAAAGATAGGAGTTATTTGTCGTAACCTAGGTGATGAGTTAGCTAGAGATGGTAGAGCTGCTAGCAAGTCTGCTAGTTTAACTACTGCTGGTAGGCCAAAATATAGCTCTCCTGCTAAAACACTTAGAGCCGCTGAGGCAGTTGTAGCCGAGTTGCCGCACCTAACTGGCGAGGCTCGCGGTGGTGCGTCCCATATTGTTCTCGAGGCTGGCAGGCAGAATGAGGCTTTTCGACAGGCCAATCCGGGAGCTGGTGCATCCCATATTATTCAGTCACATGGGGCAAGATCCGGAGGACAGGCCTCATCGCCACTTCCCGGTGGTGAGAGGGCCTAGAGTGTGAACTCTGGGAAGAACAAACACATGCAGGTGTACGACCCGGCTGTCGCCGGAAAACAGCATGCTGTAGAGGGGCAGCCCGGCCAAAAACACAATGCTCCAGGTACTGGCTATCAGGACGCCCGAGTTCACCAAGAGGGACAAGGAGGAAACCGAGATGCTCCATCTCAGGGTCAAGCTGCCAACCCGGTTCAGCAGGTGGTTCAGCCGCAAGCCGTTCTTGAAGTGGCCAACCCGACAGCCCAGCCCGGCCCTGTGCTCCAGGACCGCTACAACGACGGTTACTCGGCAATGGAGCAAGCAGGGTACGCCGACCCAAGAGATGTTGCTACTTGGTTGGGAGGGAGAATGCTGGAGCCCAGCGATGGAAGATACAAGTTGGACCGGATCTATCGGTCCGAAGAGATAGAAGCAAGAGGCCCACCCGACCAAGCTGTTTTGCTCCCACAATCACGGGAAAGCCCGATGTGTCCAAGTTCTAGTTAGCCAGGGGGACCAAAACCTATGATGGAAGCACCAAGCGGGGTGACTGGTTGAATGACTACATCACCGCCGTGTACGTCGTCGGCGGTAACAGAAGATGGGCAGTGAGGTATGTGCCCCAGATGCTGGAGGGCCCTGCCCGGATTTGGCTCAACAATTTGCCAAAGAACAGTGTCAACTGTTGGCTCGACTTCTCGGAAGCCTTCATCAGCAACTTCACCAGCACTTACAAGAGGCCGAATAGGCAGCAACAGCTCTCGACGTGCAAGCCGAGGGAAGAGGAAACTGACAGCGAGTACCTTACTCGGTCGAGCACGCTGAGGAATACCTGCGAAGGTGTGAATGACTCCTAGGTGAATGCCTGGTTTGCTCAGGGCTGTAGGCATGGAAACATGCTGTGGCAGAAGCTGAAGAGGGAAATGCCGAGTACGCTTGCCGAGACTATCAAGATCGCTGATATATATGCTCTCGGCGACCCTACTCAGCCTCTGCTTGATTTCTTCGAGCCGAGAAGAAGAAACCAAGATGGTGTCCGGCGCAATGACCGCCAAGACTTCCGCAACAAGCGAAGAGATGATCGCCCCGATGCCCGCTATGGCTCGGAGCAGATGAATGTTGTGAACCAAGATACAGCGGCAGCCGGGAGCAGCCAGAGGCAAAAAAAAACTGCTGGAGCCCAGTATGGGCAAAACCAGACTCAGGGCCAGAACTTCAAGAAGCAGTACAATGCTCCTCAGCAAAACAATGCCGCCCAGGAATCCGGAGATGCTGCTCAGAGATTTATCTTTGAGACCATGAAGGACGGGCCTTGCAGTTTTCATACTCGGCATCCGAGTAGGCCAGCCAATCATACAACTCGGCGGTGCAGCTGGTGGGATCGCATCAAGAGTGAAGGCTTTGGCCAACTTCCCCCTCCTCTTCCTCTTCGGCTCTCGGGCTCCAATGCGCAGCCTATCCGGGCCGCTGCTCCTAGGCCGGCCGAGAATCAGAGGAGGGAGAATGTGAACCAAGTGGCTGAGAGAGCCAACTGCAACTACAACAACCGCAACAACAACTGCAACTACTACACCCGCAACAACAACCGGAACAACAACAACAAGAAGAAGAACGGCAACAACAACAACGGCAATGATGGTGGTGGAGACCGGAACCAGTACCAGGAATATCATGAGAGCTACATGGTGTTCACCACCGAGCCGGATGACAAGCAGCTCCAGCGCAGGCGCGCGATGGAGGTAAATGTTGTGATGCCGGCGGTGCCGGATTACATGCACTGGTGCGGCCAAGACATCGTATGGTCTAGAGCTGACCATCCCAAGATCATGCCCAACCTGGGTACATATGGTCTAGTGGTGGACCCTACCTTTCTGGGGTCCAAGAAAAATGTGAAGTTCAGCAAGGTGTTGATTGACAACGGGAGAAGCATCAACATCATGTACCAAGATACCATGGAGAAGCTCGGCGTTGCCGAGACCATGCAGCTACCCAGCCGGACGAATTTCCACGACATTGTGCTGGGAGTATCTTGTGCTCCTAGCGGTCGTATCTGGATCGATGTGCTTTTCGGCACCAGGGAGAACTGCCGGACCGAGTGCCTGTAGTTTGAGGTGGTTGATCTTTATAGCCCCTACCATGCTCTACTCGGCAGGCCCGCTCTCACCAAGTTCATGGCTTCAACCCATGCGGCCTATCTGAAGATGAAGCTTCCTGGTCCCAACGGCATCATCACCATCTCGGGTGATTACAAGCGCTCTCTGGACTGCGCATCTGCTGGATCTCGGTTAGCCGAGTCCATGGTCATCGCTGCCGAGAAGAAGAAGATACATGAGGTGGTGTCTCTAGCCTAGGCGGCTCAAGTCGGTATGCCTGGCATGCCAAGCTCTCAGTACAGAGCCACTTTCCAGGCCTCCCAAGAGACGAAGAAGGTGCAGATTGATCCGGAGTTCCCGGAGCGTGTTGCCATCATTGGCGTCGGGTTGGAGGAGAAATAGGAAAGTGAGCTCATCCACTTCCTCAGTGAGAATAGGGATGTCTTTGCATGGTCCAATCAGGGTCTGCCTGGTGTCCCGAGGGAGTTGGTTGAGCACTCGTTGCATATGCGGCCTGATGCCAAGCCGGTTAAGCAGGCGGTGCGCCGCTTTGCGGTAGAGAGAAAGAAAGCCATTGGTGACGAGATCACAAGGCTGCTGGCAAGTGGATTTATCATGGAGGTGTTGCATCCGGATTGGCTGGCCAATCCGTTCATGGTGGAGAAGAAGAAGGATGATCCCATGGTTGCTATGGTGTGGCGCATGTGCGTCGACTACACCTACATGAACAAGGCCTGCCCCCCAAGGACCCGTTCCCGCTGCCCCGGATAGATCAGGTGATTGATTCCATTGCCGGGTGCGAACTTTTGTCTTTTATTGATGCCTACTATGGTTTTCACCACATTCCTCTTGACCCGGCTGATCAAATAAAGACTCTTTTATTACCCCGTACGGGGCTTATTGCTATCGTCTCATGTGTTTTTGTTTGAGAAATACTGGAGCTACATATCAGAGGTGCATGCAGAAATGCTTGCATGACCAGATAGGCAAGAATGTGCAGGTGTATGGGGATGACATTGTCATCAAAACCAAAGAAAAACACACGCTGCTGAGTGACATTGCGGAAACTTTTGCAAGCTTGCGGAAGTACCGGATGAAATTGAATCCAACCAAGTGCACATTTGGCGTCCCGGCTAGAAAGCTACTCAGTTTTCTTGTGTCTAGCCGGGGCATTGAAGCCAATCCTTCCAAGATAAAAGCCATTGAGAGCATGTATTTGCCGAGATCACTGAAGGATGTGCAGAAATTTACCGGGTGCTTGGCGTCTCTTAGCCGTTTCCTAGGAAGAATGGGTGAGAAGGCCTTGCCTCTCTATCAGCTCATGAAGAAAAGTGATAAATTTGTCTAGACACCACAAGCTGATGTGGCCTTCAAAGAGCTCAAGACCATGCTGGGTAGCGCTCCCATTCTGGCAAGCCCTCTGCCTAAGGAGCCAATGCTGCTCTATATTGCAGCTACCAACCGGGTAGTAGGTGTGGTGGTGGTAGTGAAGCGTGAAGAAGGCAAAACCGTGCAGCGGGCGGTGTATTATCTTAGCGAGGTGCTATCCAGCTCCAAGCAGAAATATCCACACTACCAGAAGATGACTTACGGCGTGTACCTGGGTGCAAAGAAGCTCAAGCACTATTTCCAGGAGCATCCAATCATAGTGGTGAGCACTACTCCCATCTCGGAGATTATGGGCAACAAAGATGCGAGTGGCCGAGTGGCCAAATGGGCAATTGAGCTGGCCGCGTACACCCCGCTCTACGCGAGAAGAGAAGCAATCAAGTCTCAAACTCTGCCGGATTTCTTGGTGGATTGGGCCGAGATGCAGTATGAGCCTCACTTACCGAAAACAAATTTCTGGAGGATGCATTTTGATGGCTCTAAAGTGAAAGAGGGGCTCGGTGCCTGTGTTGTGCTCACCTCGTTCAAGCAGGATCAACTCAAGTATGTGATTCAGATCCACTTTTCGGCATCCAATAATGTAGCCGAGTATGAAGCCCTGGTCCATGGCCTGAGAGTATCCAAGGAGATTGGGATCCGGCGGATCGTATGCTATGGCCACTCGGACATGGTAGTTCAACAAGTCTCGGGGACTTGGGACGCTCTGGATGGCAGCATAGCCTCCTACCGGTTTTTGGTTCAAAACATGACTGGATTCTTTGATGGGTGTGAATTCCATCACATACACTGAGCTGAATATGACGCAGCGGATGCTCTATCCAAGTTGGGGTCCTCTCAGCAATTCATCCCACCTAGGATTGCTCTGGAGCATTTGAGGAAGCCATATATCAAGCCGTCACCCAACTCGGAGTCCATTTACATTCCATCTCTGCCGGGTTCAGAGGTCGTTCCCATGGAGATTGACTGGGAGAATGCGAAGGAGAACCCGGGGACTACTCCTGCAAACTCGAGGACTGTCTCCTTCATCGAGGGGATTATTTCTCAGTACTCGGGGACTCGTCTCCAACTCGGAGCAAGTTATGGTGGTTGATCCAATGGAAGTGGATGAACCCATATTTCCTATCCGGCCCACGCCAAGCTGGGCTCTACCTATACTGTCCTTTCTGATGGATGGTACCTTGCCAAGCGACGAGGTCACATCCCGGCAGATACAGAGAAGGTCCAAGGCCTACACCATTATCAACAAGTAGCTGCACAAGAGAAGTCTTACTGGCATGCTCCAACGCTGTGTTGAGCCATAAGAAGGAGAAGAAATCCTCAGGAAAATACATCAAGGAGAATGTGGGCATCATGCCTTTTCTCGGGCTCTAGTCAACGAGGCTTTCCGGCATGGGTTCTTCTGGCTCACAGCCTTGAGGCAGGCGGAAGATCTAGTGAGAAAATGCAACGGATGCCAGAGGTATGCAAGTAAGATACACACACCAACGTCCGAGTTTAAGACCATCCCCATCACTTGGCCATTTGATGTATGGTGCTTGGATATAGTTGGACCTTTCAAGCCAGCTAGAGGAAACATGCCTCACATATTGGTCATGGTTGATAAGTTCACCAAGTGGATTGAAGTAAATCCTATCCGGAGGTGTGATGGGATCACAGTTGTGAGTTTTCTGAAAGATATCATTCTGAGATATGGGCACCCACATGGGCTCATCACGGACAATGGAACAAACTTCGCTGAGGGATCCTTTGCTAGGTTCTGCAAGGAGAAGCGGATCCGGCTAGACGTTGCGCCAGTCACGCATCCGGCTTCGAATGGGCAAGTTGAAAGAGCTAATGGCATGGTCCTATCCAGAATAAAGCCAAGACTTTAGCCATTACAGCGAACCCCTGGTTGTTGGCTGGACGAGTTGCCAACGGTGTTGTGGAGTCTAAGGACTACCCCTAACCGATCAACCGGATACACACCATTCTTCCTGGTATATGGAGCAGAGGCCGTGTTGCCCACTCATCTTGAGCATGACTCACCCAGAGTAACCCTCTATACTGAGGCGGAGGCAAGAGAAGCCCGAGAAAATGCCGTGGATCTGCTTGAAGAAGAAAGATAGTTAACCCTGTCGCGCTCAGCTGTATATAAACATAATCTGAGACGCTATCATAGCCGGAAAGTAAGCCCAAGGGTTTTTCGAGAAAGAGCCATGGTCCTTAGGCTTGTGCAGCGCACAACTGGGATGCACAAACTATCCCCTCCGTGGGAAGGGCCTTTCATTGTGAGCAAGGCTCTGCACAATGCTGCCTATTATCTCATTGACGCATAGGCACCACAAAAGAATAGGCCGGATAAATCCGGAGAGGAATCTAAACGTCCCTGGAATGTAGTTATACTCCGCCGTTTTCATTCCTGAGCAAACATTGTATGTATCCCTTAGCAAGTTAAAATTTCAAGTCGGCACCCCGAGTTCGAAATCAGGGACTGCATGTGCCAAACTAGCTTTGTGTTATTTACTTTATTTACTTTGCCTACTTGGTTTTTCTTCTCAAATTTTAACGCGCGTGTCTAGTAGTGTGTTTAAACCTAAAGGCCAACTCTTCGACTCTGCTGCTGTCCGCAACCCGGCTTCATGGCAAGCAAGAGAACAAGCCAAAGGTCAATGAACACACGAAAAAACTGCTAAGGAAAAAGAGTGCATCAACCGAGTAGGGTGTTTCACCTTTTCTGTACTTTTGGCTAAGTGTGGTGCAGTGTTAATTTCAATTCTCAAAGTGGTTAAGTATTAGAAGCTCGGTTTTTGAAATCTTGTGACTCGACTACCAAAAAGCCACAAGTGGCAGGTAAGAGCAAAGACAAAAGAACTGCGTGGATAAGAAAAGGAACTCGGGGACTTGCCCTTAACGCAATCCGGCATTGAGCCGGTCTTGCTGAGAACTTAATAAAACTGAGTAGCTCAAGGAACGATAAAGTGTTTAATACATCTGCACCTGGCATACCGGGGATCTAATGAAAGTTTGTGGATAGAAATAAGTGCAGGAGCCTAGGCCGTTGTGGATGGAGTGGAGTTGGTCTCGATGTTGGATAGTTCTGCAGACTCGGAGGCCGGAATCGTGGAGGCCGGCTCGGGAGCAGCAGTAGAGGTCGGAGTAGCGGAGGCAGGCTCGGATGCAGCGTTGGAGGCCTGAGTCGCGGAGTCACCGAGTGGAGGAGCAGGCGTGGATGCGGCGTTCTCGGTCGTAGCCCCCGTTGCGCCCAACTCGGGAACTAGAGTGTCGATCACCATCTCGGTGGTGGCAGCTCTGGCCGGGGTAGTGGGCTGCGACTCGGTCTGGGCTTCTTCAGAGCCAGCTCCTTGCTCGGTCGCCTCCTGGTCGACGTCCATCGCAGCCTCCTCTTCAGCGTTATTCTTCTCGGCCCCCTCTTCGCCAGCTTCATCTTGCTCCTCCTCTTCATGGCCTACGATGCCATCTTCGCCGGTGTCAGCACCATCATCATCAGCATCATCCTCTTCATCTTCAACATCGGTATCCGGCTCCGTGGGGCCGTCGATGTACGGTTGAGTATCTGCATAGGATGCAAGCTCATAAGAGGCCTCCTTGCGGCGCAAGACGAACTCGTCCCTGGTGGTCCACTTGGAGTCATTCCGGAGAGCGCTGATCCTCTCGAGATCGAGATTCTCGTACTAAGACAGTACGAAGTGGAGGGCTTCATTTGCACCAGCTCGGGCTGTGGAGGCATGCCATTTCTTCAACTCCTCCTTGACATGGTCCAAGTCGGAGGCAATTTGGTTGATCGTATCCGGAATCTCCTTCTCCGTCCAGAAAAGCTTATGCAGGTGCATGGCAGTTGAAACCATGGAAGCACCCATGCCCTTGAGGGAGATCACCCGGGTCTTGATGTTCTCAATCTGATCGTCTGTGGTGGCTGAGTCATCCAAAGTGAGGCCTGAAGCTGCCCTGAACCTCCTAGCCTTCTCCAAGGCAGTCTCAGCAGCAAGGTTGAAATCCGGGAAGGTGCCTAGGGTGGGGCATGCTGGGTTGAATCAGAAGAGGGAACCGAGAAGAAGGAAAACCGAATAAAAGAGATGGAAATGTAGAAACCGGATAAGAGCAAAGGGTCACGGTAACTCACATCTCAACTCCAGAACAAGGGCCCCTAGTCGGCGCGTCGAGTCTTCAACGAGCCGGAAGTGCTTGTCTTGGAGGCGGCGCGAATCGTCCACCATAATGTCGAGGGATTGATTTCTCTTTTTCAGAGACTCAATTTCCCTCTTGAGCTCCACCTTCTCCACGACATCCTGGTTCAGCGCCTCGGTCTTCTCGTTCCAGGCCTGCAGTGTGGTCTTGAGGGCCTGAGCAAGATCAAGCTTGAGCTTGTGGACTTCAGCCTTCTCGGCAGCCAAGTTCTTCTCGAGCTGGGCTTCTCTGGCCTGCACCTGCCGTTGCGCCTCGGCTGGGGTGATGCACCCTTGGTGCTGCTCACCGAAGGCCTTGTACTCTTCTACAGGAAAGGCAACCAGGTCAGCAGCATGAAGAAAAAACATAAACTAGGTGAATAGAAAAGAGGAGTCAACTCACCTTCTAGAGAGGAGATTTTTCTCTGCGCGGATGCAGCCATGACCTCGCAGTCCTGGTGCGCATCAACAAGCGCCTTGAGCTCACCTGCAGAGAAGAAAGAAATTGAGCAAGATAGAAAATGGGCGTAAACACAAAACGCACAAACCAAAATGCTAGTACTTACTCTCTAAAGAGGAAAGCTTGGTGATGGTGTCAGTAACGCTCTGTTCCAGGACCGCCCTTTCGCCCTTCTCGGCCTCCAGCTCCCGGTTTTTCGCCCTGATAGCCCGGTGTGACCATAGAAGCTGGCGGAAGAGCTTAGTCCGGGCCTTAGTGCACTCCTGAAGAGAAGAAGAAGGCAATGTTGAAAGTGCATTTCGTTTTCCTGGTGTTTTGTGAGTTAGTTATTTATCGAGGTGTTTAGCGTGTAGGTGTCATAGTTAACATCGGCATCGATCCCCGAAAAGATCGGTGAAGTTTTGACTGAGAGATTTGGGACAGAAGTCAACTGGATTATTTGGAACCGGATTATTCGGAGGAGCCGGATATTCCAGTCTGGAAAATTCCGGACCATTTTCGGGACAGAGATGAGCCGGATTATTTGGAACCGTATTATTCATCTTGGACCGGATATTCCGGTTGTGGAGTTTTTGCTCGAAAACGGCTAAGGACTAGAGAAAAAGCTGACAGAGACGAGCCAGATTATTTGTACCGGATTATTCTGGAGCAGCAGTAATATCCGGTACAGTTGCCTGTGCGGGACAGAAGTGAGCCGGATTATTGGAACCGGATTATTCTTGGGCAAC
The DNA here is from genome assembly GCA_028641055.1 of Alopecurus myosuroides. NCBI lineage: Eukaryota > Viridiplantae > Streptophyta > Magnoliopsida > Poales > Poaceae > Alopecurus > Alopecurus myosuroides. The sequence continues at coordinate 29,233,149 of CM054062.1, forward strand.
CGGATATTCCGGTTGAACTCAACATGTTTTGTGAAGAAGCAACAGACCGGATATTCCGGTCCCAAAATCTTGCACAACGACTAGTTGTGAGGAGGGGCTATGAATACCCCTCCTCTTCTTCCTCAAGATCTAGTTCTTCCCCTTAGCATTTATTAGCATTTAAGAGCTCACCAAATCCCTCATAACTCCCAATCCCTCCACTCAATCGTGAAGATCCTTGGAGGATTGAAGGAGAAGGCCTCGATCTACATCTTCACCGAGCCGTTCTTCATTTCCCTCTCTCTAGCTTGAGGGATCTAGACTAGGGTTTCCTCTTGTGGAGAACCTAGGCATCTTGATACTTGTTGGTGATTCAAGAAGATTTGGGAGCCCCCAATTTGGTTGTGGTGTGTGCCCCAAGTTGTTTTTAAAGGACTCGATCCCCGCCTCAAAGGGGTTCAATAGTGGAAGGTGAACTAGGCCTTTTTGGCGGAGTTCATCGAAGAATAGGGTGAGGCCTTTGTGGTGTTGAGTAGGCCTACGTGGCGAGCTCACACCCCTCCAACGAGACGTACTCCCCTAAAAAGGATGAACTCGGGAATACATCGCGTCTCCGTGTGCTTCACTTTGGTCACCTCGTTCCCTCACTCTTTACTTATCGCTTGCATTGTGTTTATCATTATCCTTGTCATATAGGTAAATTCACTGTAGCTGCATTATCTAGAGAATTTACCTTTGTGTCAAGCCTAAATCAAAAGAAAAATTAAAATTGGTCGTAGCACCTATTCACCCCCCTCTAGGTGCCCATACTTTACTTTCAATATGTATCAGAGCCTCGGCTCTTCTATCGTGCTTAACCGCCTAAGAGTTTTAGTATGGGAGACGATTTGGATTCCGAAATGTCCGTGGCCAATGTGACCATGGATGATCTCAATGATTTGAGAACTTCATTGACCTCATCCATAAACACCAAATTTGATGAGTTGCGTCAAATGTTGGCACAACTCCTCAAAGCCAAAGGACCGGAGGCATCCGAGACTTCTCCTCCGGAAACTAATCTGGAGGGCGCTAAGAAAGGGGTAGATGGTGATCCACATAAAAATGCTTCCGCCGAACACTCCACTAAGACGGGTACGGAAGGAAACGGAGAATTTCACGTTGTTCCCGGAAGTTATTCTCCCGATCCTCCCGTTCCCCATCCTCATAAAATCCCTAGAGGAGATCCACCTAAAATTGATGCTTTTTCTTTTCGTGAATGGCAGTATTACATGGAGACTCACTTGAACTCTTCTTGTATAGATCTTTGGAGAATCACTCGTGATGGATACAAGCCTCATGACCCCAAGAATCTCACAAGAAGAGAAGCTGTAGATTTCCAACTCAACTACACCGCTTTGTCCATTCTTCAACAAGCCGTGGGTCCTAACCACATGTCGCATCTTCAACAATACTCCACCGCCAAGGAAACATGGGACGCTCTAGTCATCATGTTTGTGGGAAATGAGAGCATGCAAAGGAATAGATATGATGCCTTGACCAATGAGGCCGAGGGGTTCTATATGCATGATGGAGAAGATCATGTTGACATGTACCGGAGACTCAAGACTCTTGCCACCGCCTTCTCAAATGTTGGTGCCAAGTACATTGATGATGCTTGGATCAAGAGGAAGTACATGATTGCGATAATGCCATTTGAGGGCGTGGACATGAAGAGCATTCAAGGAAGACATCATTTCTCCTCCATGACCTTAACTCAAGTAGTGATGCAAGAAATGTGCTCGTATCAAGTGCAAACCAAGAATGCCCTTGACAACCGTGCTAGGGCCATTGCAATGCACAAAGGAGCAACCGTTGCTTTGAAGGCCAAGGTTTTATCAAGAGAGGTTGAGTTTGAAGAAGATGGAGAAGAGCCATTGCCTCTATTGAAGGAACAACACTATGATCCCGTTCTAAAGGATCTTATTGCTCTCACCGTGCAATTTTTTTGGAACAATCCTCCCAAGGGAATGAAATCGCCGGCGTTGTCGATGACGAAGTCGAAAGAGCCGAATCTGTGGACAAGGCCACAGACTACACGCTCCCCAGAAGTAGATCCCGTCCGAACGGAAACTCCAGCCAGCGCTGCTGGTTGCCCCACGGTGGGCGCCAACTGTCGTGGTGGTGTCACGGCAGATGCCATAGGATGGCTAAAGTTGTGGGGACGATGGACGCTGGAGACGCTCGGGGAGGGATCACGCAGCGAATAGCCGCGTGTGGTATGAATTCAGCAATGCTAACAACAAGATCTACCCAGGTTCAGGGCCCTCGTGAGGAGGTAAAACCCCTACTCCTGCCTTTCTCTCTGTGTATTAGTGTCTCACCGAGTAGCCACAGTACAAGTTTGGCCTTCAGCCGAGTAGCCACCCTCCTCTCTCTATGATGAACTAGGTCAAGAATGTGAACCGATTCTGGGATCCCTCGCGCAGGAGGGGGCAGGGCACCTTATATACTGGTGCCCAGCCGGATACAGCCAATAGGGAAAAGTACAAACATATGTCGACATAGTGTGCACACTGCGTACTTCCGGCTTCCCGCTGACAGCTTTGGCTTCCTAGTTTGTCTTGTGTGGAAAGTCGTTGTGCAAAACCAAGAAGCTGATCTGTTATCACTGCCACGAACACAGAGTAGGCCCCCCTATCCTGTGACGCCCTGCTGACACCCTGGCGCGGTCAGGCACGCCCTCTGCAGATGAACAGTGCCGCAGTATGGACCCAGGATACGCGGGATCCTGTGTCAGAACGGCTCCTTTGACTTCTGGCCCGAGTAGGAAACCGCCATTTCTACTCGGGCCAATTCTTCTACTCAGAGGAATATAACTTCCTGGATTCTTCCTTCTGGCCATCAATGTGTATGACCGAATAGCAGTCGACCGGATAGCAAGTACCGGGTAGCCAGCTACTCGGCCAAACATCCCTTCTGATCTTGCCCTTAGCACTTTCCTTTACCCTACTCGGGGGTAACCCCCCGACATTAGTCCCCGAAGCTGGTAGAGTCCTACGAACCTGTTCACTGGGCTCTTCCAGCTTAAAAATCAATCTTGCCTTTGAATCTTAGGATGCCGAGTAAACCTACGAGTAGCCCTTAATCTTGTCTTGAGTTTCTTCTCTTCCGAATAGAACCACTTCTCTTCTCTGTCGTCGAGTAAAAAGACTTAGCGAAATTTCCAATCAGAATCTCTGCGTGGCAGAGCAAATCTGCCTTTCTGCACAGCAACTGGGAACGTGTCACTCTATCACACCCCCGACGCCTTGGTGCCCGGGATCTGACAGGCCACGCCCCCACTTTCCGCGGCCTAGGCCCACTGGCCCGTTAGGTCCCATCAAGTGCAATAATGACCCACGATCGCGTCGTGGGATCAATTGCGGCCGTTACGCGCGCGTCCTGCGCTGTGTGCGTTTCTAACCTGCCCACACACCCCACTGTCGCACCCGGACTTCTAGGGGATACTCACAGTCCGTTAAACAGTAGATAAATGGCTTACGGGGCATACCGGCACCCGCATCTCAATATGAGCAGGCCAACAAGTAAACGTGTGACAACCATCCTGTTACTATTCATCGTCTGCACAAACCATCCCATAGAAATCCAGATACTTCCATTGACGTACTTCGAAACATACACACATGGTACGTCAACGGCATTTGAACAAGTGATATCACAACAGATCTCTACGACACAAAAGATTGAAATAAGTTGCAAATAGCTCTCATTAGAGCAGAGATAGCAAATACAATCATCCATAGGACACATGTCCCAACATAACATCATTACATTACAGCGGAAGCATTCAACATGTCTGAGTACAGACAAGAACCAAATAGGCCTAAGAGGCCGGAAACGAACAGACGGAGCCCATCCATGAAGTCTCGGATCCTGCCCGGGTCCGCTATCTACTCGTCAGCAGTCGCGTCATACTCCACGTAGTAGCCACCATGGTGATCCTGGAAATGTCGTCTGCGGAAACCACAGCCCCAAAGGGGTCAGTACATAAACGTACTGGCAAGCAAGACTCACAGTTCACCAAAGTGTAACCCGTCAACACCAAGCACAGATGCCTTGGGCTCAACGGAAGAGAGGGGATATAAAAGATGTTGCAACTGGTTGCGCTAACCAACTACAGAGATTCTATCACTTCCGGCTAACAGAAAGAAGATAAGATCGAGTATTGTAACCAACTGAAAGATAACTTCAAACAAACCCATCCTGGATCTCGCCCCTTATCCAAAGAAGCAATCCGAAGGATAACTCACACGGTTGGATTAAAGATGAATCAAGTTGTTGTGTCAATAATTCTATTACTAGTCAAGTTGTTAATCATTGGGTGTGAGACTGTGAATCATTAGGTTTAAGTTGTCCTGAGTACTTGTTAGCCAGTACTTTCACCAAGTAATCCATAACCGCGGAAAACACGGCTTCTCGAGAAGATTTATCCCTGCAGGATTGCACCAATTTGGCCGTACACGTATGAATAACCCGCCAGATGGGATGCCTCCCACCAAGCGGGGCACTCAACACAACTCAACTCTTCTTCGCATCAAGCCCAAAGCACCTTGGGCGCACGGCTAATCGAGCCCAGAAGAAAATGGACCCTCATAGCACTCTAAGAACGTGTCCCCCTATATGCCGACTACGAAAGTTCCACCCGGGTACCAAGGGCTCGCAAGATCATGCATGCAGCAAATGGAAAACCCGAACTAAATGAGGCGATTTGGACGAGATGCGAATCGAATCAAATTGAGGGGGGCGCCCATACTCGCTTCCCACATGCGGGTAGTGCGCTCATCATGGATCAGTAGACAAGACCCTTTTCCTATTAGGGTCGACACTAGCAGGCCTCAAAACCACAAAGGGCCTCCTGCCGGTGCCTTATCATCAAATTTATTATTGATAATAACATTAGCATGATTGATTGATTAAACATCGAGCCCCCAGAACATAATGGAATATAGTAACAGAAAGTAACGGGTAACAGACTCGAGCAAAACAACCTAAGAATGCTAGTAAGACACGGGCTCAAACAAAATGTTATAGGTATGGAGGTGAGGCAATATCAGGGTTAAAGGATACATGTGATAGGTTCGTAACAGAAGCAACTAATCATAGGGCTAGCAGAATAGACAACGGAAAGTATCGGTAACCAATGTTGAAAGGAACACGATGGTTCATGTGAGTGATAACTTGCCTGCAAACCCAGTAGCCTGGTACTGAGCTAACTCCTTAGAAGGGATGTCGTAAGTATCGTCGGTCTCAACATCGTTGTTTATCCGAGAAGAAGCAAACAAACAACACAGAGGCATACAATCAATAACATGGCATAGTGCACAAACATGGGATGATGCATGACCATTTAATTGATGCATAGAAATGAAATAGTTGACAAGATAGAAACAGGATTAAATGGACCCACATGCAATTGGATTGCATATGGAAAGCCCATGAATTATGGTTGAATTATTTGTTCTACAACTAATCATCATGTGTAAGTGAATTATCATGATGCATGGATGAATAAAACAACAAATAACAACAATAGAACCAAATGGAAATAAGGTTTACCAAGTTTGGAAATTCATTTATTAAGTTAAGAAATTTTGGTTTCTTAAAGGGGTCACACAAGCATTTGTTGTTTTCATCAAGTTTAATTGTTCAAAATAGATAACAAAGTTTATATTTGAAAATAAAACAAGATTTTAGTTGGAATACATGTTTCACTTGTTGAAAAAGGATTTCAAATAAATTATTTAGGAATTAAACAAGTTTAAGCAAGAATTAAATGAATTTAATTCAAACATGAACTTATTTGAATTTTTATTTGTTCAAAACATTAAACCAAATTCATATTTCAAAAGTTTATACTTTTAGGGTTTGAAAACATATTTTATATGTCCCAAAAGAATTTGTTTTGATCAAGTTATAAATTTAGCAATATTAAATGAATTAAACAAGGTTTAAATCATTTAACCAATTTTAGTTATTCAAAACATGAAACAAAATTTATATTTGAAAAGGTGGTTTAATTTTGCATGGAAAACATATTTTATTTGTTGAAATTGGATTTAAAATGAGCAAGTTATTATTTTGGCAATTTTAAATGCAATAATTAAGAAACAATTGTTTTCAGCAATTTAAATTATTCAAAACAGAAAACAAAATTTATATTTGGAAATTACATAAAAAGTTGATAGTAAAACATAACTAGTTTGTTGCATTTGGAATTTTTATGCCCAAGTTATGAATTTTGCAAATTTAAGTGATTTAAACAAGAATTCAAATGTTTCACCAATTTGAAATATTCAAAACAGTAAACAAATTTTATATTTGGATAGAACATTTAATTTGGTATTGAAAACATATTAGAAATGTTGGATTTGGAGTTAAAATGATTTTCTTATGCAATTTACAAGATCTAGTGTAATTCTGCCATTTTTAATTCATTAGGGACTTAGGAAAATATTTTACAGGGGTCTAAATTTAATTACCAGGGGCATGGATGTGATTCCCTGGAAGTTTCTGTGCCAAAACATTGCAAAAATAAAAGTTTGTTTTATTTGGGAGAGGGGGGACTCGAACCCCTCTCCTGGGGCGTGCACACAAGGGAACACACCAACTGGGTTGTTGTTCTGCTTGTTGATAGGAAAGGGCAGTGGGGGGTATGTGATGTTTCGGGTTATCTGAACTTCCCTTTAACTGAACCTGCACGCAGCTCGCTGTAACTCCAGCGTAGGCAGCGAGCGGCGCTCGTGGTGGCCGGAGGGGGCGTCGTGTGGAGGCGTTGTGGGGGGTGTGGGGTGGCCGGAGATGGAGGAGATGAGGGAGGGGAGTAGAGGGGAAGCGAGGGGAGTGATCACCTCGATGGCCTCGAGCAGGAGGGGGTCGGGGCGGACAGAGAGCAGGTGCAGCGGACAGGGAGGCGAGGGCGCCTTGGGGCGGACGGCGGCGGCGGCTCCGGCCATCCCCGCCCGTGCCGAGTGGGGGAGAAGGGAGCCCGCGGTGAGGGCTTTCCATTCCCGCCCTCACCGCGGCCGGAGGGGGGCTCGCTGGCCGGCGATCGCCGGAGGAAAAGGAGCCAATTTTCGGTGGGTTCAGGTTCAGTAGGATGCAGAGGAGGTTGCAGGGAAGAAGAGAGAGGGGAGGAAGAAGATGGCGGCTGGGGGGAGGAAGGAGGAGAAAGGAGGGTTGGGGGGAACCCTAGGGCATGAGCTCCAGTTATAGGGGGAGGTGGAGTGGAGATCACCGTTGCTGGTTCTTTCTCTGCTACGTGGTGTGCCTGGATGGTGATCGTACAGAGGTTGATGACGACAGAGAAGGGGGTATGGGCCAAGGGAAAAGGGCTGGGGAAAAAATAGATGGGCTGGCCTCTCTCTCCTTTGCTTTGCTTTTATTTTTCTGTTCTATTATTTTTTTTTTGCTGATTTGGAAATAGGAAGAGAGATAGAAAGGGTTTTGATGGTGGAAAATTTCAGAATAACTTTGGTATTGACTAGTTATGTAATATTAACAACTTGTCAAGTTTTTGGTTTTCAAAAGATTCAAAATACAATGTTGTTTGTAATTTAATATAAATTGGATGGATTTAATCATTAATTGCATTCTTTGAAACAAAATTTTAAATGGCATGAACCTTGGAGTTTGAAATAGAAACAACAAATTAGAATGTTTGGTAATTTGCACATATTCAATTGGGGTGTTGTTTGATGATTTGAATTTGAGTTTTGAATGCAATTTATATTAGGTGGATTATTAAATGACAAATAAGAGTTGAGCTTATTATTATTTCATGGAAACAATTGGAAGTGTTAATTGAACCATTTTATTTGGAGAGTTTTGTTTTGCAATTTTCATAATTTCAACATGGTTGTTGTTTGGAGGAAAATCATAATTGAATTTTGAAAAGGGTTTGGTTATTGGATGCATTTTTATAGAAACAACACAACAGTTTTGAAATCACACTTTAATGGAAACAAACAATTGTTTTATTTTGAAATATCATTTTAGAAATTGTAACATCACAAGGATGAAACAAAAGGTTTGAATTTTGGTTTGAAATTCAAATAGAAAACAAAGGAAAACAAATGAAAACAGTTGGAAAACAAAAAGAAAACAAGCAAAACAATTGCAATCAACATGATGTCATGATGCAAAACATAAAATAACAGAGAGCAAACATTCTAAAGGCTTATTTTTCATACTTGGGATGTTACAAAACTTCCCCCCTTGAAGGAATCGCGCCCCGAGATTCCTACTGTGAAAAGAAAAGGTCCGGAAACTTCTTGGGAAGATCCTCTTGAGCTGTGACACGTGAAACACATCGTGCACCTTGGATAGTTTTTCTGGAAGTTCAAAACGATAGGCATTCCTGGCAACTCTTCTGGAAAGATGTCAGGGAACTTGGAAACCACCGGAACATTTTCAATTGAAGGAAGAGGTTTTGTATTGAGGGTGTATAGCTGGATAGAACTTGATTCATTTGGAGAATAGATTATGTGGAATGTGGTGATTCAGGAATGCTTCCTCGAAACAACCCCGGGTGATAGGAATATCAGCTCTCATATCCTGGTAGTTTTCGAAACAACAACAACCTTTCTGGCCAGATAGACTTGATATTTGGGAAGTTTTGATTGGACGCCGGTAGAATAACTGAAGTGGAAAGCAACAACAAGGTTTGAACGGACGAAAATGATGTTGAGAAGAACGGGATATCAACATCGGGAAAACACGAGATCAAAACACTCCTGAGGTACTACGAAAAAACCCATCTGGCCTTCTAAAGGATCAATATCTACTGCCTAAGGAATAGAGGATCTGCTTCCGGGGCTTACACGCCTCCGTTCTCAATCATGAGTAGGCAACATGATAAATCATGTCACAACCACCTCCATGGTCTAGTAGATATAACCATCCTAGAGAAACCTGGATTCGTGAAATCCTAACTTGAAAGTTTAGATGAGAAGGGAAAACAACGTTGCACTTCCTTACCAGAAAAAGGGAGGGTGGGTGGGGAAAGAAATAAAAGAACAGAATTCCTACTCTCACGTTTCATTTTTCCTATATAGCTACAAAATAGTTTCTAGACTCAACTGCGACCAGTAAAAAGGGATCCTACAGGCAGACAGGCTCTGATACCATTTGTCGCACCCGGACTTCTAGGGGATACTCACAGTCCGTTAAACAGTAGATAAATGGCTTACGGGGCATACCGGCACCCGCATCTCAATATGAGCAGGCCAACACGTAAACATGTGACAACCATCCTCTTACTATTCATCGTCTGCGCAAACCATCCCATAGAAATCCAGATACTTCCATTGACGTACTTCAAAACATACACACATGGTACGTCAACGACATTTGAACAAGTGATATCACAACAGATCTCTACGACACAAAAGATTGAAATAAGTTGCAAATAGCTCTAATTAGAGCAGAGATAGCAAATACAATCATCCAGAGGACACATGTCCCAACATAACATCATTACATTACAGCGGAAGAATTCAACATGTCTGAGTACAGACAAGAACCAAATAGGCCTAAGAGGCCGGAAACGAACAGACGGAGCCCATCCACGAAGTCTCGGATCCTGCCCGGGTCCGCTATCTACTCGTCAGCAGTCGCGTCATACTCCACGTAGTAGCCACCATGGTGATCCTCGGAAACGTCGTCTGCGGAAACCACAGCCCCAAAGGGGTCAGTACATAAACGTACTGGCAAGCAAGACTCACAGTTCACCAAAGTGTAACCCGTCAACACCAAGCACAGATGCCTTGGGCTCAACGGAAGAGAGGGGATATAAAAGATGCTGCAACTGGCTGCGCTAACCAACTACAGATATTCTATCACTTCCGGCTAACAGAAAGAAGATAAGATCGAGTATTGTAACCAACTGAAAGATAACTTCAAACAAACCCATCCTGGATCTCGCCCCTTATCCAAAGAAGCAATCCGAGGATAACTCACACGGTTGGATTAAAGATGAATCAAGTTGTTGTGTCAATAATTCTATTACTAGTCAAGTTGTTAATCATTGGGTGTGAGACTGTGAATCATTAGGTTTAAGTTGTCCTGAGTACTTGTTAGCCAGTACTTTCACCAAGTAATCCATAACCGCGGAAAACACGGCTTCTCGAGAAGATTTATCCCTGCAGGGTTGCACCAATTTGGCCGTACACGTATGAATAACCCGCCACATGGGATGCCTCCCACCAAGCGGGGCACTCAACACAACTCAACTCTTCTTCGCATCAAGCCCAAAGCACCTTGGGCGCACGGCTAATCGAGCCCAGAAGAAAATGGACCCTCATAGCACTCTAAGAACGTGTCCCCCTATATGCCGACTACGAAAGTTCCACCCAGGTACCAAGGGCTCGCAAGATCATGCATGCAGCAAATGGAAAACCCGAACTAAATGAGGCGATTTGGACGAGATGCGAATCGAATCAAATTGAGGGGGGCGCCCATACTCGCTTCCCACATGCGGGTAGTGCGCTCATCATGGATCAGTAGACAAGACCCTTTTCCTATTAGGGTCGACACTAGCAGGCCTCAAAACCACAAAGGGCCTCCTGCCGGTGCCTTATCATCAAATTTATTATTGATAATAACATTAGCATGATTGATTGATTAAACATCGAGCCCCCAGAACATAATGGAATATAGTAACAGAAAGTAACGGGTAACAGACTCGAGCAAAACAACCTAAGCATGCTAGTAAGACACGGGCTCAAACAAAAGGTTATAGGTATGGAGGTGAGGCAATATCAGGGTTAAAGGATACATGTGATAGGTTCGTAACAGAAGCAACTAATCATAGGGCTAGCAGAATAGACAACGGAAAGTATCGGTAACCAATGTTGAAAGGAACACGATGGTTCATGTGAGTGATAACTTGCCTGCAAACCCAGTAGCCTGGTACTGAGCTAACTCCTTAGAAGGGATGTCGTAAGTATCGTCGGTCTCAACGTCGTCGTTTATCCGAGAAGAAGCAAACAAACAACGCAGAGGCAAACAATCAATAACATGGCATAGTGCACAAACATGGGATGATGCATGACCATTTAATTGATGCATAGAAATGAAATAGTTGACAAGATAGAAACAGGATTAAATGGACCCACATGCAATTGGATTGCATATGGAAAGCCCATGAATTATGGTTGAATTATTTGTTCTACAACTAATCATCATGTGTAAGTCAATTATCATGATGCATGGATGAATAAAACAACAAAATAACAACAATAGAACCAAATGGAAATAAGGTTTACCAAGTTTGGAAATTCATTTTTTAAGTTAAGAAATTTTGGTTTCTTAAAGGGGTCACACAAGCATTTGTTGTTTTCATCAAGTTTAATTGTTCAAAATAGATAACAAAGTTTATATTTGAAAAGAAAACAAGATTTTAGTTGGAATACATGTTTCACTTGTTGAAAAGGGATTTCAAATAAATTATTTAGGAATTAAACAAGTTTAAGCAAGAATTAAATGAATTTAATTCAAACATGAACTTATTTGAATTTTTATTTGTTCAAAACATTAAACCAAATTCATATTTCAAAAGTTTATACTTTTAGGGTTTGAAAACATATTTTATATGTCCCAAAAGAATTTGTTTTGATCAAGTTATAAATTTAGCAATATTAAATGAATTAAACAAGGTTTAAATCATTTAACCAATTTTATTATTCAAAACATGAAACAAAATTTATATTTGAAAAGGTGGTTTAATTTTGCATGGAAAACATATTTTATTTGTTGAAATTGGATTTAAAATGAGCAAGTTATTATTTTGGCAATTTTAAATGCAATAATTAAGAAACAGTTGTTTTCAGGAATTTAAATTATTCAAAACAGCAAACAAAATTTATATTTGGAAAGTACATGAAAAGTTGATTGGAAAACATATTTAGTTTGTTGCATTTGGAATTTTTATGCCCAAGTTATGAATTTTGCAAATTTAAGTGATTTAAACAAGAATTCAAATCTTTCACCAATTTGAAATATTCAAAACAGTAAACAAATTTTATATTTGGATAGAACATTTAATTTGGTATTGAAAACATGTTAGAAATGTTGGATTTGGAGTTAAAATGATTTTCTTATGCAATTTAGAAGATCTAGTGTAATTCTGCCATTTTTAATTCATTAGGGACTTAGGAAAATATTTTACAGGGGTCTAAATTTAATTACCAGGGGCATGGATGTGATTCCCTGGAAGTTTCTGTGCCAAAACATTGCAAAAATAAAAGTTTGTTTTATTTGGGAGAGGGGGGACTCGAACCCCTCTCCTGGGGCGTGCACACAAGGGAACACACCAACTGGGTTGTTGTTCTGCTTGTTGATAGGAAAGGGCAGTGGGGGGTATGTGATGTTTCGGGTTATCTGAACTTCCCTTTAACTGAACCTGCACGCAGCTCGCTGTAACTCCAGCGCAGGCAGCAAGCGGCGCTCGTGGTGGCCGGAGGGGGCGGCGTGTGGAGGCGCTGTGGGGGGTGTGGGGTTGCCGGAGATGGAGGAGATGAGGGAGGGGAGTAGAGGGGAAGCGAGGGGAGTGCTCACCTCGATGGCCTCGAGCAGGAGGGGGTCGGGGCGGACAGAGAGCAGGTGCAGCGGACAGGGAGGCGAGGGCGCCTTGGGGCGGACGGCGGCGGCGGCTCCGGCCATCCCCGCCCGTGCCGAGGGGGGAGAAGGGAGCCCGCGGTGAGGGCTTTCCATTCCCGCCCTCACCGCGGCCGGAGGGGGGCTCGCTGGCCGGCGATTGCCGGAGGAAAAGGAGCCAAATTTCGGTGGGTTCAGGTTCAGTAGGATGCAGAGGAGGTTGCAGGGAAGAAGAGAGAGGGGAGGAAGAAGATGGCGGCTGGGGGGAGGAAGGAGGAGAAAGGAGGGTTGGGGGGAACCCTAGGGCAGGAGCTCCAGTTATAGGGGGAGGTGGAGTGGAGATCACCGTTGCTGGTTCTTTCTCTGCTACGTGGTGTGCCTGGATGGTGATCGTACAGAGGTTGATGACGACAGAGAAGGGGGGTATGGGCCAAGGGAAAAGGGCTGGGGAAAAAAATAGATGGGCTGGCCTCTCTCTCCTTTGCTTTGCTTTTATTTTTCTGTTCTATTTTTTTTTTTTGCTGATTTGGAAATAGGAAGAGAGATAGAAAGGATTTTGATGGTGGAAAATTTCAGAATAACTTTGGTATTGACTAGTTATGTAATATTAACAACTTGTCAAGTTTTTGGTTTTCAAAAGATTCAAAATACAATGTTGTTTGTAATTTAATTTAAATTGGATGGCTTTAATCATTAATTGCATTCTTTGAAACAAAATTTTAAATGGCATGAACCTTGGAGTTTGAAATAGAAACAACAAATTAGAATGTTTGGTAATTTGCACATATTCAATTGGGGTGTTGTTTGATGATTTGAATTTGAGTTTTGAATGCAATTTATATTAGGTGGATTATTAAATGACAAATAAGAGTTGAGCTTATTATTATTTCATGGAAACAATTGGAAGTGTTAATTGAACCATTTTATTTGGAGAGTTTTGTTTTGCAATTTTCATAATTTCAACATGGTTGTTGTTTGGAGGAAAATCATAATTGAATTTTGAAAAGGGTTTGGTTATTGGATGCATTTTTATAGAAACAACACAACAGTTTTGAAATCACACTTTAATGGAAACAAACAATTGTTTTATTTTGAAATATCATTTTAGAAATTGTAACATCACAAGGATGAAACAAAAGGTTTGACTTTTGGTTTGAAATTCAAATAGAAAACAAAGGAAAACAAATGAAAACAGTTGGAAAACAAAAAGAAAACAAGCAAAACAATTGCAATCAACATGATGTCATGATGCAAAACATAAAATAACAGAGAGCAAACATTCTAAAGGCTTATTTTTCATACTTGGGATGTTACACCCACGTCGCACGATTCTCGCCACGATTGATCCCACTAACTCCGATTGTAACGGCAACCCGAGGGGAGGTATAAATACCCCCTCGGTAACTCCTTTTTCCCCTTCCTGCCTTCATTCTCTCATTGCCTCTTCGTTTCTCCGCCGCTGCCGAGCTCTTCGCCGCCGTGCATCTCACTGCGCTGCTGCGAGCCTCACCACGCCGAAAGGCCAGCCTTCTCCACCAAATTCCACCAGATCTCCATCAAATCTCCTCTTCTGCTCGATGGCTCGCGACGACGATGCCCGCGCCGGGTGGGCTGGATCCGAAGTCACGGCGTACGACTGCCAGTGGCTGGTGAACACCCGGCGAGTTCCTCCCGGCGTCCGCTGCCGGCAGCCCGGCGACGAGCTCGTCCCCACTCCGGAGGCGGACAAGCACGTGGTGTTCCTCGCGCACTTCGCGCGAGGATTCGGGCTGCCCGTCTCGAACTTGTTCCGCTCCTTCCTCAACCATTTCCGGCTCCAGCCGCACCACCTACCGCCGAACGCCATGGTGATGCTCGCATACCACGCCGTGGTGTGCGAGGCGTTCTTGGGCGTGCGGCCCACGCCGATGACCTGGGCGCGCTACTTCTTCTTCAGGAAGCAGAGCAAGCCCAAGCCGGGTAGCGCGGATAGCAGCCGCGGCATGACCGAGACCGGTAGTGCCATGATGGTGCAGCGCTGCGGGACCAATCATCCGCGCATGAAAGGCCTCGACTCCGTGCGCAAGTGGCAGAGATCCTTCTTCTACGTGAAGAACATCTCTGTCGAGGAAGGAGTACCCCCCGTGGACTAGATCAATCTCCCCAGGTGGACCAACACAGCTCCTACCGGGCAGAATTGGGGGTACAAGCCACCGCTGGAGGGCGACCTCAAGCAAATGAACCAGCGCCTCGCCCAGCTGAACGAACTAGGGCTCAAGAGCGACGACCCCATCGCCTGCTGGATCTCCAGGCGAGTGCTCCCGCTGCAGCGCCGTGCACACCTCATGTGCTACATGGGCGGCAATAGAGATTGCACCCGGACGACCACGTTCGAGCTCAGCAACGCGGATGTGGCCGTCTGGGCGCGCTCCATCATGAGCACCGGCCTCAACGACCACTGGCAGTACGGCTTCGTGCCGTACAGCCGCACGAAGCCAATCAAGCGGGTTAGTATTTCACATCTTGTTTCCTGTGTAGTGATACCGAGTAGATAGTCTTCCAGCTTGGTATGTTTAGTAATCGCACTCTGTGCCGAGTAGGACACTTAGCAGTATTCCTTAGGCTTCATATGCTTTGTGTTTGCACGCCATGCCGAGTAGGGCACTTGCTAGTATCTGTTAGGCTTCATGTGCTTTGTGTTTGCACGCCATGTCGAGTAGGGCACTTTTCTAGATTACGCTTTGTGCTTGCATCCCGTACCGGGTAGAATGCCTTATACTGCTCGACTGATTTGTGCTGCTTGCTCACGTTTCCAGATCCTTGCTCGCCAGCTCGCTGAGAACGAGGAGCGCTTCGAGGCCAACTGGAACAAAGATCGAAAGGAGGACGACGAGGTCTCCTACGATACTGCGGATACCCTCTGTATCCCTCATGCCATCCAGCCGGGTAAGCATCATGTCGACGCGTCCATTCGGGACTGGTCCGAAGACGAAGAAGAAGGTGACTTAGCTCACCTTTCTAGTTGCGAATAGCGCGACCTAGCCTTTCTTTCTGTTTCTCAACCCTTTTCTTCTCCTCTACTTTGCAGATGATGTTGATGCTGACGAAGAGGACGAGGACGTCCTCGACGTTGATCCAGTTGGAGTGGCTGCTCCCTCCACTCGGAAGAGGACGGGTAGCGGTGCCCAGGAGCCCCCTGGCAAGAAGGCCAAGAAGGGCGTGAAGGAGGTCAAGCAGGTCTCCGGGAGACGGCTACCCCCTTCCCGTGCAGGTTAGGTTACTCTCTTCTAAGTTACATTCTGTTGTTGGTGCTTTTCGGTTTCTTCCTTCCCTCTTCCTTTTCTGAACTTCCTCTTCTCTTCAGCGCCCCCTTGGACGCTGATGCTGCTGCCGCTCCCACCAAATCAAAGAGGAAGCCCGCCACCGTGAAGGAAGAGGACGAAGCCAACACCCAGGACATGGACGTTGGTGCCCAAGACGCCAACCAGGAGCAGCAGGCCCGCGCAGAACATGAAGCGCATGATGCTGCTCACGACGAGAGACCACCTTCTCCCCCAGCTGCCACAGCCGGGGAGAACACAGAACAAGACCCCGAGCAGCAAGATCGTGCCGCCCTTGAGCGGCAGGAAGAAAACCAGGAGCAGCCGGAAACTGAGGCTGCTGACCAAGACAACCCCGCGGCCCAGCCGCGGGTAGAAGGACAGGAAGAGACACAACCAGATCCCGCTGCCGAGCAGCGGGTTGAGATAACTAATGTGGAGCAGGACTTGTAGAGTCACGCGCAGCCGGACGCTGCGCCGGGTAGCCAGCCCTTGGTGCTGCCTACCCAGCAAGCCGCTCCTCCTACCGCACCCAGCTCCCCCATAGAGAAGACCAATGCCGCAGCAAGCCCTCCAGCCAAGCAGAACACAAAGAAGACTGCTTCCGATGCTACGGGCAAGAGGGATGCTGCCAGAAGAAGGCTGCCGAGAAGAAGGCTGCTGATGGAGGGATAATAACCCGGTAGGCCGACTCCAAGGTGTAACCCGGCCCAAGGGACACGGCGCAGGATCCGGCTAAGGATGACGAAACTTCTGGAAGGCCCAAAGTTTGCAAGCCTCGTAACCCGGATTGTGGGTTGCGGTAAGGAAAGCTAGGGTTTGTAAGCGGTGTCCGGGTAGGATTCAGGGTGCGCCTTGGAGGGCAAGTCAGGGGGTACGGTGCTTTATAAACCAACCCCTAGGTCTAGTTTAAAAAGGGCCAAGAGTTCTAGCAATCTCGTCTAATATCGAGTATCTAGTGTAACACGCAATTTGAGTTATTATCTTGAGATCGGAGACTCGGCGACTTGATTGCCGGCTACCAGATCAAAGTTCATCATCATGTTTTCCTTTGAGCTAAACCCTCTCCCAAACGCCTGTGTCGTCTTGCCCCAAGATCAGTTACCCCCGGTAACGTCTGCCGTGATTATCCCACGACAGTTGGCGCCCACCGTGGGGCCTGCGTCCAAAGGTGTTTACGTCACGGGAGAAGCTCGGAAGAACATGGAGAATCTCGTCGTCGGCGAGATCTACATCGACCACAAAGGAGACAAGATGGTGGACGATTCCGGCTGGGGGCCAGAGTCGGATCACCTCGAATCCGGATCCGTTGTGACAATCGGCCGGATCAGCGTCTTCGTCGGTATGGTATGTACTTCTGGTTTGATCCCTGACAATTTTGGATCTGATTCTATGTCAGGGGAGGCCGCTTGTATCCAGCAAGATGGAGAAGAATCAGTTGGAACGGCAGATCCGGCAGAAGAACCCGTCACGAAGTGGGAACAGCCGGGGGAGCCGGCATGGACCCCGCGTGACCTGGTTGAGAGAGAAGATGATGCTGAATCCATCCTGGATCTGCTGGAGAACCGGTATGAGGAGAATAATAGCGAAGAGGAACAGCATGAATTTACGCCAAGCATCATACGCCGAGTTGCGGTCTACACGGCACCTGCGGCCAACCTCAATCAAGAGAACGGGACCACGGCCGCAGTCGGAGCAGCCCAAGCGTTGGCCCAGCAGCAGGGTGCGGCCAACGGAAACCCGGTTCTGATCCGGGTTGAAGAAGAATCGGCATCGGTTACCAGCCGCGCACCAGACGAGGAGTTGCAGGCAAATACGTTCGGATTCCTAGCAAATCGGACACCAGGGGCGGGTCCTTCAAATCCACGACACCCGGACCTGTTCGATAACAACCTGATCCTAGATCCCACAGTTCTTGCCACGGTTATCACCCCAGAGAACGCTGCAGAGCGCGCTAGGGATCTAGATGTAGCCCGCCGTGCGTTGGAGCAGCAGAGGAGGCAAGTAGAAGCAAAAAAGACAAGGGATGGCCACGCGCCAACATGAGCTCGACGCGTTGGAAACCCGGCTCCGAGAGGAAACAACCAGAATACATCAAAGGCACCAAACCAGGTTACCAGCGTTGGGTGGAGTCATAAATCCGGCTACATTGTTTTTCACGCCTCAGGACCAACCGATCCCAGCAGCGAACCAAGGAACTGCACCTCGACCAGCAACCACGGGAATACAGCCGGCAAACGAGCAGGTCGGGTTACCTTTGCCACAGACTGGGGTTACAACCGGCAACGCATTGCCACCGCCACCACCGTCGCGTTTTCGCACACCTGCAGGTCACGACAACAATCCTATGGATAACGTGTACGCAGCGACACTTGCTTTGAATCAAATCCCCGTGAGAGAGTCGCCTCACGCGGAGCAGACCCGGCAAGCGATCGATATGTTACGCACTGCGGTGGCACAGCAAGCCAATTATCCGGATCATAGAAGTGGGATGCATGGGACGCCATACGTCAGCCAGCAACGAGGAAATACCGGCAATATCCCAACAAGTTCAGCGCGGCGGAGGGAAGAGCAGCAGCAAATGCCGCCTCCTCCCCACGTTCAAGCGGCGCCGGCGGCATCAGCAGCGCAAGCTGTTGTGGATAGCTCCAGGGCCAGGAGAGCCGGGGCCGGGTCTTTATTACAGGGATTACCAGCAGCACCACATCCGGTTGTGCCCCCCGCAGGATCACATGTTTCCCGAGTAAGGCCAGCTTCTACCATTCTCGCAGGACCTAAGTGTCTCTCGGACAACATCAGGGCTGAACCTTACCCGGAAAAATTCAAAGAACCAGGAAAGATAGTGAATTATGAGCCGACTATGGACCCAGAAACATGGTTGAGCAGTTATGAGATGGCAATGTCGATTCGCAATGCATCCGAGAATCTTCAAGCCAAGTTCATGTACCTGATGATGTCAGAGGGAGCAGTGAAGTTATGGTTCGCCAATCTGCCGGAAGGGTCGATCAAGTCCTGGGAGGAATTGAAGACCGCGTTTGTCAAGCACTTTCATGGGACGTGCAGAAAATTGTTCACTATTGATGATCTAGAGCGATGCGTTCAGAAGAAGGGAGAGTCGGCGCGCAGTTGGGTGCACCGGGTTATGGAGATACTTCACTCGTCCACATATATTCAGCCCAAGGATGCACTACAAGCTATGGCAAAAACATGCAAGTATATACCTTTGGTGCAAAAGTTAACTCGCATGAAATCCAGTCGGAATGCGTCGGAGGTTACAATGGGAGAGTTGATGGATGCGCGCAACAAACACGCTGCAACAGATACTACAGAGGAGGAAGTTGATGACAAAAAGGCAAAAGCAAATACAAGTAATAGCGGAAGAACAGGCAATGGATCAGCACCGGGTAATAACGGAAATAGCCAGAACAAGCGTCCGTTTGAAGGAGGCTCCGAGTTTGTCGCCAACACAGAGGCCGAGTCTTCGAGACCCAGATCTGAAGGGAATTTTAACACTAGAAATCACAATGGAGGACACTATCAAGGGCCTCCAAGGCCAGGTAACAGTTGGGACATCTTTAGAATGGCATGCCCAAAGCACAGCAGGAACGGCAAGCCGGCTAATCACTCCTTGGAGCAATGCGCCAACTTACAGAGGTGGAAGAACGAGGAAGTGAACAGAGCCATGCGAGGTGCGGGTCGGGGAGGAGGACCGGGTCAGGGTGGAAACCCGGGCAACGGCCCACCCCCAGCCGGTAACCCGGCAGCCGGAAATCAGGGCAACAATCAAGGGGGAGCTGGAGGTTTCCAGGCCAACCCCAAACAGTTGGGTCAATATCACGTGCATACTACCGGAGGCTCTAACAAGGATAAAAAGATACTGAAGCAAGCGATCAACTCAATCTCTTCGGCTATCCCGAGATATTTGAGGTGGTCAGAACAAGATGTAACATGGAGCAGAAGAGATAACCCGGAAAGAGTAGAACACCCGGGAGTCTTAGCATTGGTAGTTGCACCACAGGTCAATGGGTACGAGCTGAAAAAGGTCCTGATGGATGGAGGAAGCAGCATCAATATCCTGTACTGGGAAACCTTTCTACGCATGGGTCTCAAGGAATCTCAGCTCCAAAAAAGTACGACAGTTTTCCATGGCATAGTACCGGGTCATTCAGCATGCCCCGAGGGGAAAATCGCATTGGAAGTAGCTTTTGGGGAATCAAAGGACAATTATCGAGTTGAGTGGCTTACTTTCGAGGTGGTTAAGTTGCGCAGTCCGTATCACGCGCTATTTGGAAGGCCGGCTTATGCTAAATTCATGGCGAGGCCATGTTATGTGTATCTACAATTAAAAATTCCGGGTCCTAAGCAGACCATTACCATACATGGAAATCGAGATATAGCATCTGAATGCGATGAAGGAGACGCGGCAATGGCCGAGCAAGCCTGTAGAAAAGAGGAACTCAAACATTACCGGTCTCAAGCAGACCCGGAGGACAGGACCACCTCAAAAAGGCCGAGCACTGAAGGAGAAAAAGCAAAACCCAGGTCAGAACAAGATGCTAAGATGGTGGCTTTCATCAAGAACTATTCCTCTAAACAATCTGGCATAGGAGAAGAAATCACATCGCCGTTCATAGCTAGCCGCGTTATGGGAACACCTCACCCGGATTGGCTAGCGAACCCGGTACTCATCATGAAAAAGTCCAGCAAATGGAGAGTGTGCATCGGTCGCGTCAGCCCGGGACCGATTCCCAAGAAGAACTAAACAATGTAACGGGCAGCAGGTTTCAGACGCGCTCTTTTCCTACCCAGGGTACTGGAAGGTTTTTAATGAGGCGGCCTGCTGACCCAAACTTTTTCGTATCGGTAAAAGAGATGGTTATCAAGTCTTATTATGATATTTTCTTCGATTACAAGTAAGTAGTATTCACTGCTATCAGTACATCAGTATCATCAAGTATGTTGCATATATATAGGTCTTGGGGGATGGTTGCTTGAATAGCACAGTCACAAACCCAAAGGCCCGGCCTTGATGCCTATGAGTTATAAGGGCCGACTACTCGCAAGACGAGTACGGCTGCAATCTTATAACCGGACAAAGGAGCCAAATTTTCTTGACTATTCTTACTTAAGCTCGATGTGACTCGCACTAAAGTGGCATGATCTGTTCGCTTACGATTACAATCAGCCGTGCAGCCCAATGGGACTTGCCTGACCCTGTTTTTCGTATAGATGTAACAACATGGTATCCACGCGAAAACCGACTTACAGTACAAGATAGTCAAAAGGGTCATCTAAACCACAAGTTATGCAGAGTACAAGGCTAATAGCCAAAAACTCAAGGATTATACAGCATAACTTCAGTACCTACACCGGACGGCTATAGGTTTTCGGCTCAGTAGAAAACAATTTGTTCTCTGAGAAAGGCCACACCCCCCTGACTCGGACTTTGGGTCATGGGGACTGGGGACTTCGAAACAGAAACAAACTGCTTGGCTATCAAAGCTCGAAAGACCCTAGCATCCGAGTCTTAGGGACTTAAAGAAAAGTCCGCTTATCAAAACCCGTGGTACTCGGAAAACCGAGTCTCACAAGGGGAACCAAAAAGAGAGTCGGGTATCGAGAATAAGTTCAAGAATAGACAAGTATCAAGATTATCAAAAGGCCAGGAAAGGCACAAGTACATCACGGAGTAAAAGTACATTACAAATTACGATACCAATATCAAGGGTGCACAGGCGCACCATCAAAAGTATACTAGTTTCGAATACACAATATCAAGTTATCGAGGTATCATGATGGCGTTGCCCTATTCGGCCTCCTGGGTAGGGCCCTCCGGGTCTTGGTTTTGGGCTTGCTCCTTAGCTTTCCCGGCGGCATCACCCGGACTCCCCGCATCAGGACGGACAGGCGGAGGGACAGCTGGTGTAGAGGTGGTTGGCCCTGATCCTAACTCGGCCTCTCTCTTAGCGGTTTCTTCCTTCTTCCTGGCCAAATCAGCCGCCCATCTCTCCAAAATATCAAAGGGAGGGGGTGCGTCCTCCTGTATGATGTTGCCTTCAGCATCGTATGAACTCATAATCATGCCCAGATCCATCTTATCGGCCAAAGCGGTTGCCGAGTGGCGCACCGAGGATTGTATGGCCTTGAAATCCTTGGGTACAAACCTAGAGCCATCAGCTTTGAATTCGGGAAACCCGGATATTACCTTTGCCGGGTCAAGCTTCGGAAAATAAGCTTTAGCTAGTGTAAAGGCCCGGGTCATACCAATCCGGCAGGCCGAGCGTTTCCATATCTCGATCCACCCAGGCACTGTGGAGCAGGCTTGAATAAGGTTTTCCTCACCCGGGTATACCTCGGTAGGCCATTTCACGGCATCCAATATAAGCTTTGTACCGGCAAAAAAGGTCCGGAGCACAGTCTTCAATGTTTTAGCCTTGGCAACAACATCTTCTTCTGGGGCCGCAAGGTTGGCACCTGCAGTTGAAGCAAAGGAAGGACATATCAGTAATCCAGAGTATCATATGACAAAGTAAAGGCACGAAGTCAGTCGGCAGCGAAAACTCACTAAGCAAGATGCGATAAGTATCGGCAATCTGGTCCGATAACTTTTTCAGCGCGGTTTGGGCAGTACTTCACTTCTTCTTGTATTTGGAAACGTCTTTCTTCAAGGTTTCCACGTCAGCTTCAAGGGCCTCTCTTCGTTTTACCTCGGCAAGCAGGAGTCGTTCAGTCTTGAGTAAAATCTCATCGGACCGGGTCACCTCCGCCCGTAAGAAACAGAGAGCGAAAGTGTCAGTCGGGCATCATAGCAAGCCGAATGTTGCACAAAGTACCAAGCACAACTTTAACAAGCTATGCTCGGAACTTGGGGACTAGGCGTATACTAAGAGATATCAAGTATTATTACCTGATGCGCTGCAGCCATGCGCTCCAGGACACTGCTCTCTGAGGCCTTCATGGTGAGGAGAGCGCTCATCAGCTGATCAAAATTATCGTTACCCGAGTTAGAAGACTCGGGGTCGTGGAAACTCGGAGAAGAAGTTTTCTTCTTAGCAGGAGACGGCACTAGGGTCATCCGAATGTCGGAGTCTGGTCCTCCTCCTCCCACGCCCAAAGTCGCGGCTTTTTCCTTCTCGCTTGCGTGCGAGGCTATCGGATACCCGGCTTCTTGCCTGGCCGGGTTTGTTGGTGACGCTTGTTCGTCGCCAGATGTGGCTAACACATCATCAGTCGGCTTCTCTTTACCCGGGTCATCGGTCTCCATGTCTTCCTGGTCGCTAACAATGACCGTGGCCCTAAAGAAGGTATGAGTGGGCAGTTAGCGTATAATTAAGAAAGGGCGATGAAAGTGTGATATAACATCAGGAAAAGAATTTTACCCGGGGTTCACCGCAAAGTCCACAGGGAATTCGCTGCTGGACCCGGATGAAACTGAAGAATACCAAACAAGACATGAGATTACCCTGTGAGGGAATGGTTTGGAAAGATTTTTATGTCTAAAGAGGGGTATGGTGAATACCAGCGCGCTGAGCTGGAGATGATGGAATACCCGGGTTAAGAGCATCATTACCCGGGTAATTCCGAGTCGCCCTGCGCTTGGTCATAGGCGACTCCTTCAGATACGGCCAAAGGGATAACATCAGGGTTAGCTCATGCATGTTATCACAGGAATGCAAATTGGACGCAAGGAAATGATATAGAACCTTGAAGACGACCCCTTGAGGTTTTCTCTTAGATCCGACCTTGATTGTCGGCTCTGCTTCGTCTTCGTCGCTGGCGGACTCCACCTTGCCGTCAGCTTCTTCTTCCTCGTCCTTGTCTTCTTGTTCTAGAGGTTATCAAGGTTACAGTTGGGAAATGAAAAACAGGACACGATGAACTCAAAAGAACTAAGTGAAATTTAGAATGTACCCTCATCCGAGTTAACGGCATCCTCTTTCTCCTCCGGGTTTCCGGAGTTAGGAGGAGTGTGAATCTTCCAGAAATCATCATCGGCCTGAAGTGAAGGCATAAGAACAAGGGTTATTAGCTGTAATAGGTGGAAAGGATGAAGTTGAAGATGTGAAAACCAGGTCTTTACCGCGGGGGCCGGGTTCTCGCGGGTGAAGGGCTCTAATCCGGCTATATTCCGGATTACCTCCAGCTTTTCTGTTAAAAAGCCTTTGATAGTTTTATTGGTATCACCAGGTGCGAAACTGTTGGTGGAGTACCGGATCAGGTCCGTGGTTTGCCCCGAGTATTCGCACATTAATTTTGTGCGGATGGAGTTGGGCTGGATATGGAAATCGACCCAAGTTTTCACCAGGTTAAGCCCGATGAGGCCTTGGGCCGAAAGAATAGAGATTTTAGCCAATAAAGGCAGGATTGCTTCCCTGTCCGAGTCAGGGGCAAAGGCGTTAAAGGTCTCGGAGATGTCAAGCAGGCCTTCCGAGTAACCCGGCAATTTCTTTTCACCGGGTGGGGAAGTGTCCCGGCAGTAAAAATAAG
Organism: Alopecurus myosuroides; assembly: GCA_028641055.1. NCBI lineage: Eukaryota > Viridiplantae > Streptophyta > Magnoliopsida > Poales > Poaceae > Alopecurus > Alopecurus myosuroides. The sequence goes on from CM054062.1 coordinate 29,257,547, forward strand.
AAAGCTGCCAATGTTTGACGTGGGAGTTGAGGGTAAGAGGTGGCATTAGAGACTTCTTGCAGCGCTGGATAGAAACCCCGCCGCAAGCGAGAAGTGCCCCGTCGCCGCTTTCGCGGCACGGTTTAGACTGGAAAAGTTCAACGAAAAGAGCCAAACTTGGCGGAGTGCACAAGTATGACTCGGAGAGGACGATGAAGTGAGAGATATTTAACATAGATTTAGGCCCTATGTCAAATATGCGAAGGCCATAATGGCTCAAAACATCACGAAAGAAAGGGTGACCCGGAGGACGGAAGCCCCGGGTCACGTGCTCCACAAAGCATATTACCTCATTTTCTGCTGGTGTAGGTCGGGTCTCGTTACCCGGCACCCTCCAGTGAATACTTTCTTGAGGGGGAAGAACCCCTAGTTCAACCAATTCTTCTAATTTGGCCTTGGTGACCGAAGATCGCGCCCAGTTGGCGGATATGGAGTTGGTGGTCTTGGCCTTGGTCGGCTGCTTCCCCTGCTTCTTGGGCGCCATGGGGTCAACCTGCAGAGTACCAGGTAGAAGGACATGAGGAATAAGACTCGGGAACTGTCAGTTGGTCGAGTATTGACGAGCGGTATCGAGACAACATGAAAGCTAAATATTATCCGGGTATCATTTTGCGGAGCGAGGTTCAAATTATCCGGGTGTCATGCATTGCTATAAAAATTATAGAGGCTTATGTGTTGATAAGTGTTCGGGAATGATGAATGGTTGCCCGTGTATCTATCGCAAGCAAAAGAACTGGAAAAAGGAGAATTTTCCGGGTGACAGGAACAAGGGCGGAAAATTTAGGTGGCCCGAGCCCAGATTGGAATTCCCATTTCTAGATTTGTGGCGAAATTAATGATTACAGGTAGTAGGAGAGTGAACTGGAGTCTATATCCTATCCATTGGATGAGCTGGAACGAATACAAGGCGCCTAATTCGGCGTGACCCGAGAAATGATAGGCGGGTCGATTCAGATCTGGTCTAAGGTAAAACCCTGAAATTGCAAGGGCAAAATTAATGGGTGCGAGAGACTTACCGGAGGAGATCGAAGTGAAGCCCTGCGGAGGCAAATGGCACAAGCCTGGTGTCCCTTCGCGATCCCTGGCGGGCAGGTCGGGGGTCTGGTGGCGGATCTTGGCGGCGGGGCGGAACGCACTGTGGCGAAGCGCAGCCGGCGACAGATGGGCTCCGGCGATGCGCGCGAGGTTTCCGTAATGGCGCTCTGTGGGCTTGAGCACGGAGGAAGGAAGGAAGAGGAATGGGGGAAAGTGAGCCGTTGGGGTTAGGGTTACCCCTAGGGGCCTATTTATAATGGCACGGGTGGAAAAACTCAGTCCAACGGGTGGGACCCGGAAATTACGGTGTAACGGCTACCTGTTCGAAGTTTGCGAGATATGCTTCAAATACTGAGCAATAGATCCTCTCCGGGGTATCAGGATCAACTATCGAGCAAAGTATGGAGTTTTGGCATTTTATCAAAGATTAAACGGGAAAGTTAAGCAAAGTATCTGGAGAAAAAGCCGGGTTACTATATGGCTGCCATGGAGTTAAGCCTAGCTATATAACAAAGCACTTTAACCCGGCCTCCCTACACTTGTGCGTTTGATATTTTTGCAGGGAATAGCCAGTGCTTCAGGGAAGAATCCGTGAAGCCCAAGCTATTCTGGGGACTACTGATGGAGGGATAATAACCCGGTAGGCCGACTCCAAGGTGTAACCCGGCCCAAGGGACACGGCGCAGGATCCGGCTAAGGATGACGAAACTTCTGGAAGGCCCAAAGTTTGCAAGCCTCGTAACCCGGATTGTGGGTTGCGGTAAGGAAAGCTAGGGTTTGTAAGCGGTGTCCGGGTAGGATTCAGGGTGCGCCTTGGAGGGCAAGTCAGGGGGGTACGGTGCTTTATAAACCAACCCCTAGGTCTAGTTTAAAAAGGGCCAAGAGTTCTAGCAATCTCGTCTAATATCGAGTATCTAGTGTAACACGCAATTTGAGTTATTATCTTGAGATCGGAGACTCGGCGACTTGATTGCCGGCTACCAGATCAAAGTTCATCATCATGTTTTCCTCTGAGCTAAACCCTCTCCCAAACGCCTGTGTCGTCTTGCCCCAAGATCAGTTACCCCCGGTAACGTCTGCCGTGATTATCCCACGACAGCTGCCGAGAAGCAAACTACCGAGAAGCAGGCTGCCCAGCCTGACGCCACCGTCCGCAGGAATCCCCCGCGTGGCGCTGCACAAGACTCTGCCGCGATGCTGCCGCCTAAACCAACTGCAAAACCTGCCGCGAAGGCCGGGCTGCTCTCCGTCGGCGCTTCCGGCAGTGCCGCTGGTGCAGCCGCAGGATCAAACGCACAAGACCTGCCTTGCTACCCGCCCTACATGGTGTAGATGGGCAAGCAGTATGGCATCACGCTGGGCAAGACCGAGAAACAGCTCGCTGTTACCAAAGGCAAACAGGCCACGGCTGTGGATTCCAAGTTGCCGGCCAAGGACAAGGCCCTTTCAATCTTCTCGCGCGAGATCCAGGAGACCGAGGTGGTGTCCAAGGGGCTCGAGCAGATGATCGACCGGGTAGGCTTCATCGACGCCGAGTGGAATAGCGAGGTCCTTGGCCACGATCCTTGGCACGGCCTGGCCTTGGGCAAGCTGGACCACTGGCGCGTTGACTGGAATAAGGCGGACATGGGCTACAATCCCATGACCATCTCGTCCGCCACTAGCATGCTTGCTGCGAAGCTTTTCGTCCATCGCAAAGCTGCAGAGGATCTCGAGCAAACCTATGCGGTAAGTTTTGCTTGTCTGTCCCGAGTTGCGCTTTTCTTTTCTGTTCTATTCTTCTTCTGCTTATCCAATATCCAGTCCCCGAGATTCGTGCCGAGTAGATGGGTACTCAACCGAGTTGCCGTCTTCTCGGGTCGAATCTTCAACATATTGTCTAACTCCTTTCCTTTCTGCTTCTTAGAATAGCCTCATGAAGAGAACGAACCTTTACCGGCAACTGCTCTGGAATCACAGCGTTGCGAAAAGGCGCCTTGAGGCCCTAGAAGCAGAACGCAAAAGTGATGCCGTGACAGAGAAGGAGGCCCTGGAACGTACTCTTAAACTTTCCGAGATCGAGAGTAAGCTTCTAGCTACGCGGTTCATGCGTTTTGTGTTTACGCCCGCTTTTGCTTTCTGCTCTAACTGATTCTACTCTGCAGGGAAGTTTAAAGAAATGGCGGAGGCGCACCAGCACTGCCATGTTTTTGTTGCCAACGGTGAAGCCACGATTAAGAAGATGGAAAGTGAGTTGCCGTCTTTTCGTCTCGTCTTCCTTCTTTTGCTTTTGCTACTCTGCTGATCGTGCTTTGCTTTTCGCAGAAGATCACAAGAAGTTTGTTGAAGAGCACCTCGAGTGCCTTAAACCCGCCGAGGTGCAGCAGCAGTTGGAAAGCCAAGCAGTAGAGCTCAAGAACAAGCATGTCACCGAGCTGGAGCCGCTGCAGGTCCAATTAAGGACTGCTCTTCAGGACGCCCTAGATATAGCCGCCGAGAAGGACAAGATGGAGGCAGCCGCCAAGGCTAAGCAAAGGGCCCTCGAGTTGGAGAACGATGTGCTGAAGAAGAGAAACTCGGATCTCATGCTTCAGCTAGCCGAGTTCCGCAAGGTCGAAGAAAAGCACGTTGCTGATGAGGAGTCTTGGAGGCGAAAGTTGGAGTCGCTACTCTGTGAGCTGAACAGTAAGTTCCTGCATCGCTGCATTTGTTTATCTCCTTCTTCTTCTTCTTGTTTACTCGGTTTGCCCCTCCTCTCTGCCTTCGTTTCTAATCTTCTCTGATAGCATTTGCAGAAATTTTCCCCGATCTATGCTCGACTTGCAAGCCAGGCCTCACTAAGGCCCAAGAACTCTGAACTGAGAAGGGTTTGCCCACGGACACCAAGTCTTCGATTGAAGACAATCTTGCGAGCATGCAGACCCAACTCAAGCATCTTAGGGGCCTGGGCACCGATTTGGTGTCCACTGCCTTCAAGCTCCATGCTTTGTTTTGGCCCCGAGACCCTGTGTCCAAGACCGTGCGTGCGCTCGCCGAGAAGCTGAGTGATGTTAAAGCCGAGCTGAATAAGTGGCGAGCATCCGGAGCTCGGGCAGGCGCTGACATGCTGCTCCTCTTCATCTGCAGCTGGTATGAAAACCTCAATCTCAATACCATCCTCGAGATGCGCCAGGACTCAAAGTGGGAGAGGGATCCCGAGTGCGTGGCTTGCCGCCAGGAAGTCGCGTACGAGATTGCCTCCTACGCGGATACCGCGCGCTTCATCGAAGGCCTCACCGAGCCTGACACTGAGGTGGAAGGCGAGGACGAAGACGAGGATGAAGACGATGACGAGGAGGCCACTGATTCAGAGGGCTTGAGTTTCTTCGAAGGCGCCGATGATAAGTCCGGGAAGGGGAAGGGCGCGGTCGTCGCGGATAGCGACGAGGAGAGCGAAAGCCAGAAGATGACTATCGATACCGCGGCTCTTGAGTTCGGCTCTTCATCCGGCGCGGCCCTCGACGATGCAGCGCTACTCCGCACCCAATCAGCTGCCTCCACTTCGGCGACGGATCCCATCTCGGTGGCCACAGCCACCTCTGATCAAGCTGCCACCCATACTGACGCGGATGCGGGCAACACCGAAGCTGACGCCGCCAACACTGAAGCCGATGCTGCCAAGGCCAATACTGAAGCCGATGCTGTGAAGGCCAACATAGAACATGCTGCCACCTCCACTTGATTTATGTCCTGCAACACTTATGCTCGAGATTTTTATTAGATCCCCGGGATGCCGGGTGCAAATGTATCGAAACAATTATGCTTTTCGTTGCTACTCAGTTTTTATTCCCTTCTGATGTTTTAAACTTAGTAATTTGAGCAACCTTGGCTCGATGCCGGGTTGCGTTATCATGCAAGTCCCCGAGTTGCATTTCTCATTCACTCTTCCTTTTTATCTCAGCTCTTACCTACAACTTGTTGCTTTTTTGGTATTCGAGTCACAAGAGTTCAAAGTTGGAGTTGCAAATACTTAGCCACTTAGACACAGTCATAGTAACGCTACCCGCCACTTAGCCGAAAAAAGTTAACAAAAAACAGTAGTAATAGGCACTCTACTCGGTTCCTGCACTCTTCTTTTCCTTAGTAACTTTTCTTGTGCTCATTGACCTTTAGCTTGTTCTCTTGCTTGCCATGAAGCCGGGTTTCGGACAGCAGCAGAGTCGAAGAGTTGGCATGTAGGTTTAAACACAGTACTAGATGTACTTATGAAATTTGAAGTAGAGCAACCGGGTAGACAAAAGTAAAGCCGAGTAGAAACACATAGAGCAAATTTGGACGAGGGCAGTCCCCGAGTTCAATTTCAGATTGCAAAATAGAAGTTTAATTCGGATAAGAGAGTACATACACATCTTTGCTCAAGAATGAAAGCGACGAAGTAGATCTACATTCCAGGGGCGCTTAGATTCCTCTCCAGCTTTATCCGCCCTGTTCTTCTGTGATGGCTGCATGTCTACCAGGTAATAGGCATCATTGTGCAGAGCCTTGCTCACAATGAAAGGCCCTTCCCACGGAGGGGATAGTTTGTGCATCCCGGTTGTGCGTTGCACAAGCCTAAGGACCATGTCCCCTTCTCGGAAAACCCTTGGGCTCACTTTTCGGCTATGATAACGCCTCAAGTTTTGTTGGTAGATAGCTGAACGTGACAGAGTAAGCTCTCTTGCTTCTTCTAGCAGGTCACCGTCATCTTCTCGAGCTTCTCTCGCCTCCACCTCACTGTAGAGGGTTACTCGGGGGGAGTCATGCTCTAGGTCTATTGGCAACACGGCCTCAGCCCCGTATACCAAGAAGAATGGCGTGTAGCCGGTTGACCGGTTAGGGGTAGTCCTTAGACTCCACAACACCGCTGGCAACTCGTCTAGCCAACACCCAGGTGTTTTCAGCAGTGGCTCAATCAGCCTTGGCTTTATGCCTGCTAGCACCATGCCATTTGCTCTTTCAACTTGCCCATTGGAGGCGGGATGCGCAACAGACGCAACATCTAGCCGGATATGTTTATCTCTGCAGAACCGCACCATTGCACCCTCAGCAAAGTTTGTGCCGTTATCCGTGATGATGCTGTGCGAATACCATATCTCAGGATCACATCCTTCAGGAAACTCACAGCTGTGGCTCCATCACACTTCCGAATAGGCTTCACTTCTATCCACTTGGTGAACTTGTCAACCATGACCAAGATGTGAGTAATGTTGCCTCTAGCCGGCTTGAAGGGACCAACCATATCCAAGCACCAAACAGCAAATGGCCAAGTAATGGGAATGGTCTTCAACTCGGAAGCCGGCAGGTGGATCTTACTTGCAAATCTCTGGCAGCCATTGCATTTCCTCACAATATCCTCAGCTTGCTTCAAGGCAGTGAGCCAAAAGAAACCATGCCGAAAAGCCTTCTTGACCAATGCCCGAGAAGAGGCGTGGTGCCCGCATTCTCCTTGATGTATTTCCACCAGGATTTCTTCTCCTTCTTCCGGTTCCACATAGCGTTGCAGCACGCCGGTGGCACTTCTCTTGTGCAGCACTTCTCTGAATATTGTGTAGCCCTTGGATCTTCTCTGAATCTGCCTCGCAGTAACCTCATCTTCTGGCAGGGTGCCGTCCCTTAGAAAGGATAATATGGGCATAGCCCAACTCGGTGTCTCCCGCGTGGGGAACACTGGTTCGTCCACTTCCATTGGGACAGGCACCACTGTTTGCTCTTTAGAGTTGGGAGCACTTCTCTGAAGCCCCGAGCGATTGGCAAGAACTTCCTCAATGAATGCGACAGTCCCCGGGTTGAGGGAGGCAGTTCCCGAGTAAGGAAGGACAGTCCCCGAGTAGGGAGTGGCAGTCCCCGAGAAGGGAGTGGCAGTCGCCGTAAAGAGGGGCAGTCCCCGGGTTGCAGGCGCCAGTCCCCGGGATGAAGACGGCAGTCCCCGGGTTCTCTGTTGCATTCTCCCAGTCAATCTCCATGGGAACAACTTCTTCATTTGGCAGAGAAGGAACAAATATAGATTCCGAGTTGGGGGAAGGCTTGATGGATGGCTTTCTCAAATGCTCCAAGGCAATTCCTGCCGGGATGGATTGCCGAGAAGACCCCAACTTGGACAGCTCGTCTGCTGCTTCATTCTCTGCTCGGTGGATGTGCTGGAAGTCGCAGCCTTCAAAAAATCCAGTCATAGACTCCACCAGGAAGCGATATGAGGCCATGTTGGCATCCGGAGCATCCCAAGTGCCAGAAACTTGTTGTACCACCAAATCTGAATCGCCATAGCATATAATGCGATGCACGCCAACTTCCTTGGCTACCCGCAAGCCGTGTATCACGGCCTCGAACTGTAAGGACCCCAGACCGGCAGTCTGAAACCCTACGTATGCATACATTCACGATCCCAGAAAGATCAGTCGTGAACAACATACACAGTTGGCACACAGAAATACATCATCCATTACACGAATACATAAAGGTATTACAAAAATGATCACATGATCAAGTTTAAGCAACTGCCACAAAGGCAGGCAACTTAACAAACACAGCGGAAGACAATTAAAAACACAACGTAGTTGAGCCCAAGTCAAGCCTTAACCTACAGGCTGCTGACCCGGAGACGATCCTAGTTCGCAAAGCCGTCAACTCCGTACTTCTCTTCATAGATATCCTTCAGAGGTTCCTTCTCAAAATCTGATAAGTAGATACCAGGGGCGAAACCATAATGAGTACATTTGAATGTACTCAGCAAGACATCCATCATGTCACTTACCAACATGCAAGTATGCTTATATGGTGGAATAGGTAGGCTATAAATAGGGTTCACTATCAATGGTGTTCATATATGATGACACCACAGTTGCAGTCAAGTTTATCTGTATCTTCGTTGAAGAAGATACTTCAGAGGAAAATAATATAGCTTTATTTCTCTTGTCGATATCACATGTACAAGAGGTTTTGTAAAACTTTGTTAAAGAATATTTTCTCTTTGCAAAACTTCTTGGAATCAGTTTTCCAGAGTTCTTGCTTAGAGTAGAAGAGGTTTTCTTTGCAAAACATTTTGTTTTGTATATCAGCATCTGGCTTTTCATCATCGACGATACCTCCACGGTATAAGTTTCCATTCCTTTCCGAACTTCACAAGTTCAACACTTCCTTTCCAAAATTCCCTTTTCAAAAACTTCCTTTTTGAAAACATTGACACAATGCTAGCTACATGGCCATTCAACTGTCCATATCCGAGGACGCGGCTTCTTCGAAAAAGTTGTACTCTGCAGAGGTGTACACTTCCACCAGATCCAGTACACCTCCCGTGAACAATCACGGACTGTAACAACAGTATGTAAACATCAGGTATCTGATCATAACCATCCACTATGTTCAAGCTAGAATATGCCTATCTCTCAGTTGAGTTTTACCACATCCCCGGCACCGAGCTAATCCCCGCCAAGCCAGGATGCCTCATCTGATGCGACCGGAGGGAAAATTAATCCCACACTTTATATGTCTCCACTGACGACAGTCGGTTCGAGGGTACGACGCCCCTTATAGCAAGTGAGATAGCACACACTAATAAGAACAAACTTCAAGTTAAGCCCCTTGCCCATGTTGGGGTAGGGTGGCAGTACGGTAAAGGTTGTCCGGCGAAGACTATATTATGTGTCATTTTTGAAAACACCACTTTCTCAAAAATGACCACTTCCACATTCCTCCGGAGAACAAGGATCCGCCTTTTCTCCGGGTTTTTCCGTAAAGCCTTTGTTTTATAGAATCACAATTTTAGGGTGTCCACTTAGGGACTAGCATATTTGATGGTAATAAATACCATAAGGTGGCCTATGGGCTTGGTATTACCAAGTTTAACTACTGGCATAATAGTAACCTATATACTAGTATAGTAGTAATAGCCACATCAAAAATAGTTTTGATAATCAAGTTTTGGTAAAACTTCAGAGGTAAAACATGCATGATATATAATGGTAAGTATTGTATCAGCAAGCAATCAGGATGGCTTGCCTGGTATCCCTTGTGTCCCTGGTTTTGGAGTGACTGGAACTTGAAGCAGAGCTTCCCGACACTTCCTTCCTCTTCGTTTTTCTAACGTCGTAAAAAGAATAAAGGACACACATTCAGAACCAATCAAGGCAAGCAACCATACATAACAATACATACAGCAAGGAAATCTAATAATAACAAAATCACTCAATTATTAATTGAGGCAAACAATCAAACAATCCTACTTGGCAGAAATGCCATTTAATAAGACAACTTAAGGTTGGAGGGACATATCTCACAACCTTAATATCATGGATTCAGTGGGTGTGCCACTCTCATACCAAGATATTAATAAACCCAAAATATACTTAGTTTCACAAGGGTGAGACTACTAAAAGTATATAAAACATGCACCACATTAATCATGGCAATGGGTCTATCAACCACACCACAAAAAGAATAAGGTAGCTAAGCTACTAAGTCTAAATTCTCATCAAGAATAAATGAGACACATGATTTGCAAAAGTTACTTTTACAAATCAGTGAGCCTACACAAGTGTAACAAGGTAATAGACTCATCACAAAACACACAATTTCTCATAGCGAGAACAATAGAAACAATGACTAAAAAGGAGGAATCCTATAGACATGTTTCTACTAAAAGTTTGCTATGCAAGCAAGCATAACAAGTAAAGTAATAAAATGCAAACAAGGAACCATGTTATCATAATGGGAATGAAAACATGTCCTCATGCAAGGATACACAAATATCTACCAAACACAAGTTGGCAGGAAAAATAATTCAACACAAAAACTGCTAAGGAATCTAGTACTACTCAAACATGAAGAATCAATGGATGCATTTCAATCAAGTAATTGAAATACAACCAGAGGGTCCATGTCATAAAAACAGTAGTGAAAAATATCTATACTTGCTATAACAAAAATATTCCATTTGATAAAACAAGGCATCAATTTGCAGGGCAACTCCTACATACTAGTAGTAATAAAAAGGGCATTACTAGAGGAATCAAACAACACTCCAAAAATGGAATTTTCCTAGAAAGCCACACATGATTACAACCACTTACAAACATAAGCATACACATTTCCATTTAGCACAAAAATTCCCAAGCAAAAATTCTAGGCACTCACTAGTTAGAGAACTATATAAAAGAAATACATCTAGTTTGGGGAAATAATGTTTCCACCAAAAATGCAATGAAACCAGTGGGTGTTCCACTAGCATATCAAAGCATTAAGAGGTCACAAAGCCTCTGGTCCACTTGTTAAAAATTAACAAAAGACTAAACTAGCATCTAGTGCAATAACCATACTAGTAGAAAATATTAGGATGCAAAAATAAGCAAGGTAATGATACTCATGCTATTATTTCCACACAAGTGAAAACACTAGGGGTCAAGTACTCATAAAAACATCATCAAAATGCTACTGGTACTATGAACACAACCCAAAAATATGTGGCTACACAACCACAAATGTTTATGACAAAAATTCCACACATGAGGGAATTTTTCCATAACATTATCATAGTCATGTCAAAGCTACTCATGCTTTTCTACCAATTCAATTGAAAGCTAGCAGAGGTGATACTAACAAAATATAAGTACCAACATGGTACTGAATCTAATATCTCAACACAACAATTCAATCACTTGCACACAAATTAATCATTCAAAAATTATATGCAAGTAATAAGCTAGAGATAAACATATGATATTAATATAAATCCTATTTCTTCTCAACTCAAGTACACACAATCTAACATGCTAAAATAGCTAAGTAATACTTAGAAAACAAGTTCACACAACTTATACATGCTAGAAAACAATATTGCAACACAAAAATATCATCACACAAATTAATTAACTAAAATGCCAAAATGGCAGAAATATGCATTTTAAAGATCTGTCCACCAAATTTTATATGATCCTCTAAAAATTAAACCCATCTAGGTTTGGATAGCCCTAAACATATACAAGACCATCCAGTTTGGTTTGCATCAAAATTCATCTTTAATTAATTTATAAAAATCACCAAAGTGCTCTCTGGTGTTTTACCAAATTGCATGCCATTTCAAGAATACAATGAATTTGGAAGCAAGGTTAATTGCTCCTGTTAGGAAATTTCAAGGGCTTTCCAATGCAATTTGCCGCATTTCATTATGAGTTGTGAAATACAAATGGTGCTCATTTTGGTGTTTCTGGTACCTGTTACCAAAACATTTTTCATTTCCAAACCATTCATCCAAATCTAGATCTACAAGTTGGAGGTGGTTTAGATTTTGTTTGTGTACATCTGTGAATTTTTGTTTGGTCAAATTCATATTTTAGGTTGCCTTTTAGGCTCAAAAGTAACAATGTATATTTTCTGTAAAAATAAAATGGAAAATCAAACATTGTTGGGCCAGATCTATAAACGGGCCGGCCAGATCTGCTGTTACCGTGGGCAGATCTACCCTTAGACGCTGACCAGCGGGCCAGCGCCCACGTAGCAGCCACGCGAGCAAACGCAGAGCCCCACCCGCAGGTTCAACACCATCCACGCGCGGGCTCGAGGTGCTGACATCAACGTGATGCCAGGACGGCGTCATCGCCGGCGGAACGGATTCCGGCGAGCGGCAATCGAGCGAAGACGGCCATCATTAGTCGATTCGAGGGCACTCACGCAATGGTCTCGACGAGGGGAACCCAATGGAGGCACCCTCGCTTCCCGGGAAGCAAGCGGAGGGCGGCGGCAACGGCAACGCGCGGCGGCCGGAGAACTCGCACGGCACGGCGGCGACTTAGGGAGTTAGAGAGGGGGAAAAAGGGCGGCGGGGGTTGCCTTTCTCACCGTGAACACGCGGGGCTACTCGGTGAAGGAGGAGGAAGCTCGTGGCGGCGGCAATGGCTCGCCGGAGTTGTCGGGGTCGGAGAAGAAAGGTCGACGGCGCGGCCACCACGATTCGTCCCACCTCGATTCCTCCTGCAGGGAGGTCTACCACGACAAGGCGAAGAGGATGAGCACCACGGAGAGTGGCGGCGAGCTCCTCAGTGGCCAATCGACGGCGAGCTCAAGAAACTAGGGTTCGGGTTTGGACTTCAAGATGAAGAGAGAGAGAGGGAAGCTAATGGGGAGAGAGAGAGGGCATGTGGCCGACCAGTGCACATGGGGGGCCTCTTTATCCCCAAGGATTCCTTCGATTCGAAGCAATGGGGGTAGGGCTGCTGTTTCTACAGCAAGGCTAGAGGTAGGAGAAGGTGACTCGGATTTCATTTTGGTCCCTGGGTATTTACAACTAGGTCCTTTCTTACTCTGTAAAATGTGATTTTCACCAAGCAAACAAAGTCAAAAAGTAATTTCCTTTTGCCCAAAATTCTTATTAGTTGAGATGTACAACATATGTGAAAATTGGCTCAATCGGAGAAACTTTATAATTCAAAGTTGTTCAAATTTGAATTCTTACATAAATGGACATTGAATTTATTAACCTACTTAGGAGCTTCCAAAAATTATAATTTTTGGCACACATTCCTTATTTTATGTGTTCCTTATGTGGTAGAAAATTCAAGTCATTTTGAGTTACTTCATAGAACAAACTTGTTCAAATTTCAAAAAGGTGCTGTCAAGAAAACAGGGGTTTTTGGCAACTTAATCAATTCAAAAACTTGTGCCCTTTTGGTTTTCATCCGTATTTATGATATAGATCATGTGGTATTTATTTCATGGCATTTGGAAACAGTTTGTAGAACAAACTTGTTCAAAATCCCAATTGTTGCTGTGGAGAAAAACCATGTTTTCAGGACTTTAATGGATTCAATTTTTGGTCTCCTCTTGTGTGTGTTCCTTATTTGATATAAGGAAGAAATGGTATGAATTTCAAATCATTTTAAGAAAGTTTCTAATAGTAACTTGTTTTAGTTTTCTGTTTCTGGAAATATTGGAATTTCTATTTAATAAGGCACTTGGCTTTTCTTTAACAATGCTTTGCCAAAATATTTATGTGACTAGAGATGGCAAGTCAATGCTCTCCAATACTTTGTTTTTAAGTTTGCAAGGTTGGAAAAACATTTGATAAGATTTTGGTGAAGCATCTCAGAATGCCTCTTTTTCCTGATAATCTTTTAGGGAAATTTTATTAAGTGTTTCCTCTTTCTTAATTTAGGTCTTGGAATAATATTCAACAAGTATGAGATTCATAAGATAGTTTTTGGAAAACTCTTTGATCAATATTTACTTTAGAAAATATTGCCAAGGTCATTGGAACAATATGTTGAATATTTTTAGATTACTGCTTTGCTATCTTTTTAAGTTTGCAAGTTTATAAATAGTTTGTTTAGTTGCACTTAAACAAACACAATCAAAGTTTAATAGTCAAGCAATTAGCAAAACAACAGTGTTATCAGGTATTCCAAAATTGGGATGTGACACGAACTCTGCAACATTGTTGGATGCCTTGAAATGGATTTGCAGTACGTACTTGAGTTGATCTCGCTTGGGTGACGTAAGCACTACGCCAGCACCAAGGCCTTCTTTCACTTTGGAGCCATCAAAATGCATCTTCCTGTAGTTAGAAACTAGAGCAGGAGGCTCATATTGCACCTCAGCCCAATCCACAAGAAATTTCGCCAGAATCTGAGACTTGATGGCTTCTCTTCTCGTGTACGCGGGAGCATATGCGTCCAACTCGATTGCCCACTTAGCTACTCTGCCACTCGCTTCCTTGTTGCCCATGATATCCGAGATGGGAGCAGAGCTCATGACAGTGATGGGGTGCTCTTGGAAATAATGCTTCAGCTTCTTGGCGCCCAGGTACACGCCATAAGTCATCTTCTGGTAATGCGGGTAGTTCTGCATGGAGCTGGATAGCACCTCACTGAGGTAATATACTGGCCGCTGCACACTTTTGCCTTCCTCTTCTCGCTCCACCACAATCACCACGCTGACTACTCGGTTGGTGGCAGCAATGTACAGCAGCATTGGCTCTTTGGGTAGCGGACTAGCCAAGATGGGAGCACTACCCAGCATTGCCTTCAGCTCATTGAATGCCACATCCGCTTGCGGCGTCCAGACGAACTTGTCACTTTTCTTCATCAATTGGTACAAAGGCAGGGCCTTCTCGCCCATTCTGCCCAAGATAAGACTCAGAGATGCCAAGCAGCCAGTGAATTTTTGCACATCCTTCAGGGATCTCGGCAAAGACATGCTCTCGATAGCTTTTATCTTTGAAGGATTGGCTTCAATGCCCCGACTAGATACCAAGAAGCCGAGTAGCTTGCCAGCCGGGACGCCAACGGTGCATTTACTCGGGTTCAGCTTCATTTTATACTTGCGCAAGTTGGCAAAGGTTTCCTCAAGATCGGCAAGCAGAGTATGTGTTTTATTCGTTTTCATGACAATGTCATCTACGTACACCTGCACATTTTTGCCGAGTTGATCGTGCAAACATTTCTGCATGCATCTCTGATAAATAGCACCCGCATTTCGCAACCCGAAACACATGACCCGATAGCAATAAGCCCCGTACGGGGTAATGAAAGCAGTCTTTATTTGATCAGCAGGGTTGAGAGCTATCTGATGAAAACCAGAGTAGGCATCTATGAAAGACAAAAGCTCACAATCAGCGGTGGAATCGATAACCTGATCGATGCGAGGTAGCGGAAAAGGATCCTTGGGGCAGGCCTTGTTCAAGTCGGTGTAGTCGACGCACATGCGCCATGCGGTAGCGGCCTTGGGATCCTCCTTCTTCTTCTCGACCATGACCGGGTTGGCTAGCCAATCCGTATGTAGCACCTCCATGATGAAATTTCTTCTCAGTAACTTAGTGATCTAATCACCGATAGCCTTCCTTCTCTCATCTCCGAAGCGGCGCATAGCCTGCTTCACTGGTTTGGCGTCAGGGCGCACATGTAGCGAGTGCTCAACCAACTCCCTCGGGACACCTGGCAGATCTTCATTGGACCAGGCGAATACGTCCCGATTCTCACGGAGGAAGTGGATGAGCTCGCTTTCCTATTTCTCCGCCAACCCGGAGCCAATGATGGCAACACGGTCGGGGAACTCAGGGTCAACCTGGATCTTCTTTGTTTCCTGGGATGCCTGGAACGCGGTCCCGTACTGGGAGCTCGGCATCCCGGGCGCAACACCTTGTGCTGCCTGCGCCATCGCCACTACTTCATGTATCTTCTTCTTCTCGGCTGCAATCAGCATCGACTCCGCCAACTGAGAACCAGCAGAGGCACACTCTATGGACTTCTTGTAATCACGAGAGATGGTAATCACGCCATTAGGACCAGGGATCTTCATCTTCAGATATGCAGTGTGAGTAGAGGCCATGAACTTGCTCAGAGCAGGCCTGCCGAGTAGGGCGTGGTAGGGGCTTTGATGATCAACCACCTCGAACTGCAGCCTCTCCGTGCGGCAGTTCTCCCTGGTGCCGAGTAGAACGTCTATCCACACTCGGCCCATTGGAGAACAAGAAATTCCCGGCACAATGCCGTGGAAGGTGGTCTTGCTGGGTAGCAGCATGTTCTCGGCAATACCGAGCTTCTCAAGCGTGTCCTTGTACACGATGTTGATGCTACTGCTGTTGTCGATCAGTACCTTGCTGAACCTCACATTCTTCTCACGACCCAAGAAAGTAGGGTCCAGCACCAAGGCGTAGCTACCCGGGTTGGGCATCACCTTAGGATGATCTGCTCTGGACCACGTGATCTCTTGGTTGCACCAGTGCATGTAGTGAGGGACAGCGGGGATCACAGCATTGACCTCCATGGCACGCCTGTGCTGCGATTGCTTGTCGACGGGCTCAGAAGTGAAGATCATATAGCTCTCGTGGTGCTCCTGGTACTGGTTGCGGCCTCCATCATCATTGTTACCATTGTTGTTGCCCTAATAGTTGTTGTTGCCTCTGTTGTTGTTGCGGTTGCGGTTGTTGTTGTTGTTGCGGTAGCCCTCATTGTTGAAGTAGCGGTTGGCTCCTAAAGCCACTTGGTTCACGTTTTCTCTTCTCGGAAATGCTGGAGGCCGATGTCCGGGTGCGCGAGCAGGCTGCACATTGGCATTCGCAGCTGGCAGAGGAGGAGGAGGAGGCAAGCCTTCATTTCTGATCAGATCCCACCAGTCGCATTGCCGAGTAGTGTGGTTGGCAGGCCTTGACGGATGCTGAGTGTGGAAGCTGCATGGGCCATCCCTCATGTCGTCGAAGACAAACTTCTTAGCCGGATCCGGGTTGCCGCTACCCGGCTGAGGAGCACGGTATGGCTTCTTGTTGCCTTGGCCCTGGTTCTGGTTCTGCCCGTACTGGGCTCCAGCAGGTTTCTGCCTTTGGCTACTCCCAGCTCCGACAGCCACTGCATTCACCTCCTCAGGGTCGTACCGAGTATCTATCCGGTCACCCCTGCGCTTGTTGCAGAACTCGTTGCGCTTGTTGCTGTTGAAGTTTCTTCTCGGCTCCGCGGAGTCCATCAGGGGCTGAGTAGGATCACCGAGTGCGTACTGATCCGCAATCTTGATGGTCTCTGCCAGAGTGTTCGGCATCTCCCTCTGCAACCTTTGCCACAACATGCTGCCATGTCGGCAACCCTGCGCAAACCAAGTGATGGCTTGGGCTTCATTCACACCTTCACAGGTGTTCCGCAATGTGCTCCACCGAGTAAGATACTCGCGGTCTGTCTCGTCTTCCCGCTGCTTGATGCTGTTCTTGGGCAAGTTGTTGAGCCAAGTGCGAGCTGGGCCCTCGAGCATCTGCGGGACGTACCGCACAACCCATCTCCGGTTGCCGTTCGCGATATGAACCGCGGTGACATAGTCATTGAGCCAATCTTCCGGCTTGGTGCTGCCATTGTAACTCTTGGTGCCCCTTGCAAGCTGGAAGTTCTTCACGGACGGCTCGTTCATGATGCGCGGGCCAAAGCACTCAGGGTCGGGAGGCCCCGTGTTCTCGAGCCGTGCGGATAGATTGATCCGGTCCAACTTGTACCGAACATCACTGGGCTCCAGCACACGCTCACCCACGCGATCCATGATTTCATACCCAGCCAGCCCCATAGCCGAGTAGCCGTCATCATATCTGTCAACCTCCATGGCCACAGGCTGCTCCACCAGGTTGGCTACTCGGGCAGCCACACGCGGCTGGGCAGCAGCTGGCTGCTGAGGCCTTGGCCGAGCAGGCTGAGCAACCTATTGCCGAGAAGGGCTCGGACGATCTCCACCTCGCGTTTGTCTATGAGCTTTATGGGCTTGCAAGCTTGCTCCTGCAGAGTTGTGTTTCTGACCTGACTGTCGTGGCACAGCGAGCTGTTTCGCGACGGCAGTCGGGTCGTACACCTGCATTTGCCTGTTTCTACCAGAATAGCCACTACGATCCCTCTCGTGACTGGGATGCGGTGATGAGGCCTGATCGTTAGATCTGGCCGCATGCGAGTGCACCACCTGAGAAGCTCCAGCACCCGGATTGGCTTTTTGGAACTCCTCGTTCTGCCTAGCAGCCTCTAGCACTAGCTCATTGAGCCTCTCCTGCTGCCTAGCGCGCGCGTCGCCGTCGAGATGCGGCAACTCAGCAGCTACGGCCTCAACAGCTCTAAGTGTTTTGGCGGGGGTGCTGTACCTAGGCCTGGTGGAAGTGTTTGCGGTGGCAGATTGGCTAGGAGCCTCCACAACTGTTGCCATCTCAGCGCCTAAGTTGCGACGTGTAGCACCTACTTTGCTAGCCCTCCTAGAAACTGGTGTAAAACTGTGAGCCTTGTTGTACTCGTTCTGATCTAGACTGAGCTCAAGCCTAACCTTCTCCAACTCCGCTTGCTCGGCGAGCAACTCCTGGCGCTGCCGGTCGAGATGCGCCTTCATGGTCAAGAGCTCGATATCAGTGGGAGGCGGCATGCCCGTCCGCGCAGCGGACACAGGTATTGTCGGAGTAGTGGAGAGGGGGAGGTTGCAGTCCTTCTCGTAGGGCTTGTGGGTCTTCCCGCCAGCACTCGAGCCGGCGAGATCCTCGATGACGCCCGCAGTGACAGCCGCGCCCTTTCCGGCATCCGCAGCCAGTCCGGCCACCATTATCTCCACGCTGTCCGCAGAACGGCCCATAGGCCTTCCGCGGCAGCAATCACATCAGGAGGGTCCTCTGCGACCAGCACCTCCTCCGGGAACTCGCGGACGATGGCGGTGGCGACGTAGACAAGATGCGAGCCGAAGGAGATCACCGTGCCGCCTTCCGGCATGGCCCTGCCGCCGAAATCGCCGGCGTTGTCGATGACGAAGTCGAAAGAGGCGAATCTGTGGACAAGGCCACAGACTACGCGCTCCCCAGAAGTAGATCCCGTCCGAACAGAAACTCCAGCCAGCGCCGCTGGTTGCCCCACGGTGGGCGCCAACTATCGTGGTGGTGTCACGGCAGATGCCATAGGATGGCTAAAGTTGTGGGGACGATGGACGCTGGAGGCGCTCGGGGAGGGATCACGCAGCGAATAGCCGCGTGTGGTATGAATTCAGCAATGCTAACAACAAGATCTACCCAGGTTCAAGGCCCTCGTGAGGAGGTAAAACCCCTACTCCTGCCTTTCTCTCTGTGTATTAGTGTCTCACCGAGTAGCCACAGTACAAGTTTGGCCTTCAGCCGAGTAGCCACCCTCCTCTCTCTATGATGAACTAGGTCAAGAATGTGAACCGATTCTGGGATCCCTCGCGCAGGAGGGGGCAGGGCACCTTATATACTGGTGCCCAGCCGGATACAGCCAACAGGGAAAAGTACAAACAGATGTCGACATAGTGTGCACATTGCGTACTTCCGGCTTCCCGCTGACAGCTTTGGCTTCCTAGTTTGTCTTGTGTCGAAAGTCGTTGTGCAAAACCAAGAAGCTGATATGTTATCACTGCCACGAACACAGAGTAGGCCCCCCCTATCCTGCGACGCCCTGCTGACACCCTGGCGCGGTCAGCCACGCCCTCTGCAGATGAACAGTGCCGCAGTACGGACCCAGGATACGCGGGATCCTTTGTCAGAACGGCTCCTTTGACTTCTGGCCCGAGTAGGAAACCGCCATTTCTACTCGGGCCAATTCTTCTACTCGGAGGAATATAACTTCCTGGATTCTTCCTTCTGGCCATCAATGTGTACGACCGAATAGCAGTCGACCGGGTAGCAAGTACCGGGTAGCCAGCTACTCGGCCAAACATCCCTTCTGATCTTGCCCTTAGCACTTGCCTTTACCCTACTCGGGGGTAACCCCCCGACAAGCATTCAAGGAAGACATGATTTCTCCTCCATGACCTCAACTCAAGTAGTGATGCAAGAAATGTGCTCGTATCAAGTGCAAACCAAGAATGCCCTTGACAACCGTGCTAGGGCCATTGGAATGCACAAAGGAGCAACCGTTGCTTTGAAGACCAAGGTTTTATCAAGAGAGGTTGAGTTTTAAGAAGATGGAGAAGAGCCATTGCCTCTGTTGAAGGAACAACACTATGATCCCGTTCTAAAGGATCTTATTGCTCTCACCGTGCAATTTTTTTGGAACAATCCTCCCAAGGGAATGAAATTTTTTGAGGAGAATACCAAGTCTCGCTATGGAAATGATGGGGCTAAAAAAGTGAGGTCTTGCTTCAATTGCCAAGACAAGCACCACTTCATTGCGGAGTGCCCCTATGAGAATAGAGAGCTCCATAGTGGCAAGCTTGTTCGCAAGGACAAGTCCAAGGTTGAGTAAAAGAAACCTCACTTCAACAAGAAATATCCCACCATGTTTGTGATCTTGACTCAAGAGGAGTATGATTCCGGGAGTGATGAACAAGAAGAAACCACAAGTGAAGTGGCCACTCTAGCTATTGCTTCCATTCCATCATCTGCATCCCTCTTTGAATCACCCAATGACGATCTTCCTCAACACAATGCCAAGTGCTTCATGGCTAAGGCCACGGAGGTATAACCTTCTTCCAACTCTAAGACTCCTAGTGAACTAGAACATCTTGCTAGTCTTAGAGAAGAAGATGAGAGGGTCTCCTTGGACCGCTTTATGTCTAACATGCAAGGGGAGACCAAGAAGTACTTTGAGTATCTCATGAGGCAATTGGGAGAGGCCCAAGAGGCTCTTGAGAAGAAAGGTGAGGTTGAGAGAAGGGATGCGGATGAAATTTCATACCTCTCTATGACTATTGAAGAAGAGCATAATGGTAGAGTTTCTCTAGAGGATGAACTTGAATCTATTGAATTAACTCATAATGAACTTGTCTCTAACATCAGTAAGGAACGTGATCTTGTTATTGCTAAATATAAAAAGGATAAAAAGGATAAAGTCGAGTTTGGGGTTGGTCATGGTAAACTAACCGAGGAGTTTGAAAAGCTAACCAAGGCTCACCAAGCTTTGGAAAGCCAACACTCTTACCTCAAAGAGTTGCATGAACAACTTCAAACTCAACTTAATCAACCTAAGAACCCTAGCACCTCTACTTCTTCTTGTGATCATGCAAATATTATTGAGGAAAATGCTAGGTTGAAGGATGAGCTAACAAGTCTCAAGGGAAAAGGCCCTCAAGTTGAGAAGGTTGTGATCCCTACCCCACAAGTGGTTTCCCCTAGATCTAATGTGGTCATTGCTAGACCACAATTGAGTGCTCCAAGGCAACAAGTGGGCAAGCAAGGTCTTGGCTATGTAGCCAAGAAGAAGAACAAGAAGAAGAAGAACAAGAAGAAGACCAATAATGGTGCTTCGAGTGGTATTGTCATTAGGGACAACACTACTCGTAGCACACCCTCTCTAGTAAACAATGTTGTGTGGTGACCCAGCACACCACTGCATGTGTAGTGCGCAAGTCGGTGACATAATACTCACAGAAGGACTTATCCGTGAATATTACATCTCTTAGAGGGGTACAACAGAAACACAGCGGGTCCAAGCAAAGCTATAGGATACAAACTTCATTACAAAATCTTGAGAATCTCTTTGATGAATCAATAAGATCTCATGCAAATGAAAAATCAGAAGAAGTAATTCGAAGTTCCAAGCTGGAGAAGAACTCTAGCTCGGAACTTAATCCACTACGGCTGATGTCAGCCCTAATCTATGGCTTGTAACAACTAAGTCCAAGAATGGACTCTACCTATATGTTGATAGCTTCTCCTCCACCAGCGTTGTTGATGACGATGCTTTACCGACTAAGTAGTAGATCACTCCACCTAGCTTCATGAGGTAGCGATGGCTTCACGATGACAACTTCCAAAGGCTTCAACTCTAAGCAGGGGGTCAAACGGGAACAAATGAGTAACGAGCGTTACTCAGCAAGTTCATGATATATAGTGGGTAATTTGATGCACTAACTACAGCTTTAGACTCGAAAGAGTCATAAGCTAATGCAAGGTTTTTGTAAATCTTTTTTCAAGAGGTTTCTTTTAATTCTGAAAACTATGCCCGCCAGATCTTCACAGGATTAGAACTTTCATGGAGTTGCCTTTGCTGCGGCGTTCGCAGCTCCTTCCCGGAACAAGGGGTAACATACCACATCCTTTTACGCTCTGCAGAGGTGCGTTACTTTACCCATGGACGACCAAGACCATGTTGCACAACCAGGTGTACATTCCTGTCCACTCCCACTCAGGTGTGGGGCCCGGTTGTTGGTCCAAGCCAAACTGTGCTTTTCCGCACAACGCATGCGCACCCATTTCCGCCAGCAGGTTGAACACCTGATTCCACCCCTCACGATGGAGATCTACGCGCCCCTGGCAGACACTCATAGACCTTAGAGTCCGTGGGACGTAAGGGCTCCCACCCATGTGCATGCAGTCCCGCAGAACCTACAGCGTACGTCTCTGGCAGTCCGTTGACATGCGAACGAGAAAAGTATCACAGCTGACTTACTCCCCCCATAGAAGACCCATGGTTAACGCGAATTTAGGGCGCAAGAATCTTGACGGTAGTTGTTGTTAATTCCTAGGTAATACGTTCCCATGCAGATGGAACCTTCCTTTGACCTATTCATCTTACCATGGTCCCATCCGCCCACCAAATAGAACACTACCACTCGGGTAGTCATTCAAGTAGTCATATTATTATAAAAATAGGATCATGCATTCTTTTGAGAGTAGGTGATAATACGATAGGGTTTTTGCAAATAGTTTGTTATGAGATACTGCAAAGGATATGAGCAAGTTATGAACTTGTTTGAGATTGAAATAACAATAATAATCCAGGTCTTCGGGGTTCGAGGGTCGCGTAGAAAATCCCAATATCTGAAAGATAGCAAAGTAGTCCCGATAAGGACTACAGAAAACACTCTCAATATGATATTTGCATAGTAATGAGATGCATCGTGAAATACCCTGGAAAATACCCCAGCTTACAAGTTTAAGCCACGTTTGATACGATATCTCCATCACACATGTTTTAGGTGGATTGTTTCATTACTTGAGGTGATGTGGTTATTACTTCTTTTAGATTTACATGTGTTTCACTTTTACTTGGCAAACAATTGTTATCATATTTAAGTAGAAGTGTTGATTACTTGGTGAGGTAACAAGACAATATCATATGGAAATCAATTATTGAAAAGGTAACAAACCTGTTTGATTTCATGTTCCAAAAGTGTGGAGCTAATGACAATGAGTTTAGTTGAAAACGATGAACTAGTACAACAAACTCTATCATCACAATACTTGATAATGACTTGTGATGATACGTTTAGTAGTTATGAAAACATGTGAGTTTTATTAATAACCAAAAATGATATTAAGGTAGTTATTGCTGATTATAATGGAATTTTATAGAATTCCATTACACCTTTAGAAACAAGTGTATAAGTTAAACAAAATGTTTTGTGTATGACATGTTTGATTTGAAAATGTTTTTCTCTTTAATTAGGTATCTCATTTGAAGCATTCTGAAAATATTTGAATAAGATATTCATTTATTAATTTTAAATGAATTAAATGATTAGGCAAAATATTGCACACATGAAAACTTGGTCAAATGACCTTGGAATCATCATAAGTGGATTGCATTTGTAATTTGGAGCATTTTGGTATATAACTTGTATTTTTCTGGTTTTATGAATTATTTATTATTTTTCTCAGTTTTAAATGATTTAATTTAATTAAAGAAAATATTAAATTTTAAACTTTATCAAATATTTTTGAAAAGTTGATAATCGTTTAGATTATTTTTCTAATCAATTTGTTATATTATTTATATTTTTATGAGTTATAGATTTAAAGTTATTGAATTAATAAAATTATGGATTATTCTTGGGCAACCGGATATTCCGGTTGAACTCAACAGGTTTCGTGAAGAAGCAACAGACCGGATATTCTGTTATTTTAAATTGACAGGTGGGGTCCACGTGTCAGTATATGTTTTAAATCAAAATTGAAAATAAAATGGAAAAATGCCCCTGACGTCAGGATGACATCATCACATAAGGTGATTTCTTCAGCTCGAATCCAATCGGAGGATTGACTCTGATCTAGTGCGATTGAGTCCTACCGTGATCTCGAGGACGTTTAGAGGAACCGAGTGGTAGCAACGCCGCTAGTTATTGCCCACCGGAGATGCCCCGGCGAGCACAACCGCGGCGGCGGACGACGGTGACCGATGACGACCACGATAAAGGCTGTAATTGAACAAACGGAACATGCCACACTTATCAGCAGCTCACCAGAAACAAGATGGTGCTCGCGGTTGGCCAAGGTGAGGTAGGGTTCTCCGGCGGCGAGAATAAATCGACGGCGGCCGTACTTGTGAACGACGGCGAAATTCCCATCGCCTCGGGCATCCCCGCACTTGTGCTTACTCGAGGAGGAAGAGTAGGTCCAGGCGCATTTCCGAGTGGCCTCAGTTGCCCTCGAGGTGGCCCGAATCGACGGCAGTGGCCGGTAGCTCAGTGAACTAGTGTTTCGGTTTGTGGTGTGCGGAGCAAAAGAGACAGAGCGAGAGGCGACGAGCGGGAGAGAGAGTTCGATCTAGACGCCACCCCGTATTTGTACTCGCGGAACGGCGGCGAGCAGGACGTGGCATCAACCACGGTGATGCGACGAACTTCCTCTCTGCCTTCTTGCCGGCGTTGAGGAAGAAATAAAAGAAAACGTCACAATACAATAACCCCTTGAAGTTTCTATTAATTATGACTAGGTCCTTCTGTTTTATAAACTGAACAAAAACATTTGTTTTCGGGGCAAATTTGTAAGCAGAAAAATTAATAAAAAATATATTTGAATTCCTCATCAAATTTTACATCTCACCATGTTTTGTTTTGGTGAATTTGAATATTTTTTGTATTTTTTATTTAGGGTGCTAGATTAAGTGGTTTTGTTGTTTTCTCTTCTTTTAATTTATTTAATGGCTTTAAAATTATTCTAAAACATGTTTAATAAAAGTACACACTCCAAGCTTGTGGATACCAAGGTGGTGTATCATAATTGGACAATTTTAGGTATAATCCCTTATAGAAAATAGTTTGGTAACACTAGTGAGTAGTGTTTTCATCTATTATGGAAAATTCACCAATTAGGGAATATCACTCCAAGTCATACCACATGATTTTTAATTGGTGAAGGGACTTGTTTTCTTTTAGGTGGCTTTGTTATTTTCATAACTAAGGTTCTTATCAAGTCTGGTGGACATTTCTTCATATTGGGGTGCAAGCCATATTTGTTATTTTATGCACTTAATCATGTGGGAAACAAGAGTGGCTTTGGAATCTTATTTGCTTGTTTTCCCATAGGTTCCAATATGGATGTTATCCCATGTTGGTTTAAGAACATGTAATCATTTACATAGTTGTATATAGATGAGTTTTTGCTATCATCTGTTAGCCTTATCTATGAAAAGGATTTGGAAAACAAGGTATTAAGCGTGTTACCATTAACCTCCACATATCAAGACATGTGGATGAATTGGCTGGTTATTATTTCATTCTTGATAATTATTTCCATTAAAGATATCATTATGAGTTCCTCATCTCTGATGAGCTTTACAGAGCTTATTGGTTCTCTAATAAATCCTAATGATTCACTTGATAATTTCTTATGATCCCTTACTGAGGCAGTGTTGCTTCTTGTGGTCTTCTGTTGCTTTATGTTCTTCTCTCTAGTTTCCACTAGTCTTTTGTTATCACCTTTGTCCATTGCAGGTAGGTTCATCTCTTGGTCTCCAACTTCAACAATCTCACCCTTGTGGTGAAAAGAACCAGTTGTTCCAAGCAAAGATTTGACTTAGGTGATTATAAAAGAATGTGAGTTTATTTAATGACATCAAGTTACCCTATGCATATAAGAAGAATTTGTTAACAAGGTAGCTAGTCTTGCCTCCAAATTACTTCTCATATACAATAGGATGAGATGTACTAGGTTATATGATCTTATGTTTGTTTGTGTATGACACTCAATTGTTTGAGTATACAAAAGTGATCTGTTAACAAGGTGTACAGGCTTGTTATCAAACTACTTCTATATAACACTAACATTGGAGTATCACACTATTTCAAGGGTGTTAATAAGATCAGATCAATATATAAGAGTTTCCAAGTACTCTTATAATAGATTAGAGTAGCACTTCTAGAACACTCTAAATAATCTTCTTGAAGATCTTCCTGTGGTAGTTCCTCCTTTCTTGTGAGTTGCTTCTCTTGCAGAATAAATTGGAGGAGATTAGGAAAACAAGATGATCTAGACAAGGTAGAAAGATCTTGATTTAAGAGTTAGGTCATGCTTTTATTATCCTTCCATATACTTCTTATTTTATTTTCCAAAAGATATGTACTTGTCTCATACATGATTAATTTTACTTAGATTTCCATTCAATTCCTCTAATAGAGGTTATAACTTGTTGTTTTCCTTGGTTGTATCCAGAGATACTTCAGTTGTTAATTTGTTGAATTTAAGTAGAAGTATGGAATGCTTATGAAATGATGACTTAATAGTAAGTTAATCACATGGTTCATTCGTGTGTTGAGATCTCATATGCTCACTTGTATGAGATGATTAAAACTATGAGCATGTGAAAGTTATTGGGTTTAATGTCTTATATCTTAGTTATTAGTTGTTTTTCTCAGGTTTCATGTTAATAGTTTATATTCTTCTCTTTCTTACCTTTGTCATACATAATGCAGATATAGAGATTTGGGAATATCATATGTAATGATCAGGGTTTATCAGTAGGTTAAGAAGATTTATTTATTCTTTTAGATACTTCTTTTATGGTTGAGGAGATATGTACATATTCGATAAATATATTATTAATGATAATTAAGTTATTTCCCACTTGTGGGACTTGGGTTAACACTTGTTTGTATCACTTGAGTTCTGTTGAACCTTTGTTATTTACTTGTGAAGGTTCACTTAGTAGTTACTAAATAATTTAGAAAGATGTTGTGTGGATGGTTTATAACTTAAGATTTATTGTTTGATAGGACATAACGCCTCTGTTGATGAGATGGTTCAATTGTGTATTACTTATTGGTGGAAGTATGATCATCAGATATGTGATTTGGATACTCACCCCTCTTTGAGTTGTAGATACCTAATGCATTATCCCAAGTCACTTAAAGACTCATGGTTAAGGTTGTTGAAAGTTAGTGTTGGTCATAACCAACAATGGTTTGCCTTATCAGATGATCTAGTTTCTTAAGATACCTGTTATAAAGATCACTCCAAATGTACTCTTGACTAGATGAACTAAACCTATTTCATCATGTCAAGTGAAACATTGTCACTTTGATTCGTTTAAACTTTCGCACCAAAATTTCCCGTATTTTTAGATGCATGCTTTGCAAATGCACATATTATATTTAGATCCTTATAACCTCCCAAACACTGGGATGTTACATGTTGCCTCGAGTAGTAGTGTCATGAGGGACAACACTACTCGTAGCACCTCCGCGGGGAACTAACAATCCACACCATTTCTTATATGTTGATTATTATGGTGTTGTGCAAGCTAAATATGTTGGTCCTATTGAGGGTTTCATTGACTGCACTATTTAGGTTCCAAAGACCCTTGTTGCTAACATGAAGGGACCCACCTCGGGTCCTAACTCTAGTCAATGATCTCTTGCAGGACTATGCTTCCGGTGGGACTAAATGGATAATTGATAGTGGATGCACTAGCCATATGACCGGAAGCAAAGAACTAGTGACGGAGTTGCGGCCAAATGACATACAAGCAACCGTCACTTACTGAGACTCGTCCTCTTCTAAGGTATCCGGGTTCGGCAAGGTTGTGGTGGCTCCCGATATTACTATCGTGAACGTCATGCTTGTCGAATCCCTTGGTTAAAATATACTTTGTGTCCGCTCTCTTGGAAAGATGGGTTTCTACGTCTTTTTTTATGTTGATATTGTGGTCCTTTTGAGGAGCAAGACTCTTGACGTCGCTTACGTGGGACATGTTGAAAATGAGTTGTTCGTGGTGTACTTTTCGAAGTCAACCAACTCTCAAACAATGTGTCTTTTTGGAAAGGCGGACGTGGGATGGTTGTGGCATTGCCGCTTGTCCCATGTCAACATGAGAACTTTGCAAAGTCTTCACAAAGGTGGCCTTATTGTCGGACTAAAAGAAAATGTTTCCTTTTCAAAAGGATCGCGTTTGTAGGTCGTGTGTTGAAGGAAAGATGCATGATAAGGTGCACAAGGCCAAGACTATTATTTCATCAAAGAGGATCTTGGAGCTTCTCCATGTTGATCTCTTTGGTGTCGTGCCCGAAGCAAGTCTTGGAGGCAAAAAGTATTGCTTGGTGATTGTCGATGATTATTCAAGATACACTTGGGTTTATTTCTTCAACTGCAAGAGTGAGACTCAACAAACCATCATCGACTTCTCCAACCAAGTGCAACGTCAACACAATGTGCAAATCATGGCTATTAGGAGTGATAATGGTTCGGAGTTCAAGAACTATACATTGAATGAATTCCTTAGTTAAGAAGGCATTCGTCATCAATACTCCGCCACTTACACTCCTCAACAAAATGGTGTTGCCGAAAGGAAGAATCGCACTCTCTTGGATATGGCAAGGACCATGTTGGCGGAGTACACTTCTCCCCAATATTTACGGGCCGAGGCCATATCCACCGCATGCCACTCCTTCAACCGCCTCTACATCCGCAAAGGCTTGGACAAGACTCCATGTGAGATTTTCACTGGCAACAAGCCCAATGTCTCCTACTTCCGTGTATTCTGTTGTAAGTGCTTTTATTTCATCAAGGGTGTTAGGTTGTCTAAATTTAAATCCAAAACTATTGAGGGTATATTTGTTGGTTACGGTGCCAAATCCCACACTTATACATTATTTGACAAAGCCTCGCGGATTGTCATAGAATCTTGTAGTGTGGATTTCGAGGAAAATGATGGCTCCCAAGTGGCGCAATTTCATGTTTCTAATGTAGATGTTGAAATACCTCAAGAAGCCATAGGAAGGATGGGTGTGGGATTTTTTCGCCCCATTGAGGGACACCTTATGGCGACTCGAGAAGGACTATGCTCTACTCAAGTGGAGCCCTCCTCTACAATAGAAGAATAAGCCAAGGAGCCAATTATTACACCTAACCACGAACATGTTCAAGACCCTCCTCTCATTGACAAAGACACTTCACAAGTTGTCGGGGGGCTACCCCCGAGTAGGGGTAAGGCAAGTGTTAAAGTGAAGGTCAATGTGTTGTTAACCGGGTAGACGGCTACCCGGGTACTTGCTACCCGGTAGGTTCTATCCGGACATAATCACTGAAGACCAAGAGAAGATATTGAGTAAGATTATATTCGTCCGAGTAGAGAATTTATGGTCCGAGTAGATGGACAGCAAGCCTACTCGGGCCAGAAGTCAATGGATCCGTTTTGACAAGGATCCCGCGTATCCTGCGTCCGTACCGGCGTGCGGTTCAACTTACTAGGTATGTGCTCATCCGTGACGCAGCGTGGTGACAGAGAGTTAGGCAGCCATCTTGTCTTGTCAAGGACAGAGGGGACAGGACATGATGTGGGTCTACGCTGTGAGGCTGACAGAGTGGACAGGACCTATCAGCCGTACGGCGCGGCGGCTTCTCAGTGCGAGATCCCGGAAGCGTGCTCACGTCACAGTGCTTAAGTCACATCAGCTATACTTTCTATTCGTTGTCTATTCGGCTGGGCACCAGTATATAAGGTGACATGCCTCCTCCTGCGCGAGAGAGGTTGCCTCAGATCGCATTTATTGCAAGAGACAGCACTAGAGCTAGAGAGAACTGTCGAGTGGCTACTCGGCTGAGAGGCAAACTTGTACTGTGGCTACTCAGAGATTATAGATAAAGAGAGATAGGCAGGAGTAGGGGTGTTACCTCCACACGAGGTCCCTGAACCTGGGTAGATCTTGTTGTTTGCAGTGTTTCTTGAGCGCGACTACTCGTCGTGCGATCCCTCCCCGGATACCCCCAGCGTCCATCGGCCCCAACTTTAGCCATCCCATGGCATCTGTCTTCTCCACACCACGACACAAGTCGTACCCACTCCTCTCACTAATGCGAGTCAAGGTCAAGGCCAAGATCAACCATCCTCTTCATCCTCTCCTCAAGTTGAAGCAAGTGTTGAAGATATTGTTGGTGGTGATGATGATGATGATGATCAAGGCCAGGTTGGTCGAGATGGGGACCCAAATGATCAAGATGATCAAGTGATCCTTCCGTGCAATAATGCGGAGATCGAAGCCCGTCGTGTCAAAAGGATAAGAAGAGCTTTGAAGCATATTGATGCCCAAGACAACAAGGTCTTGGAGGATATTCAAGCTAGAAGATCCACAAGAAGGCAATTGGCACATTTTAGTGAGCATCAAGCTCATATCTCTATGGTGGAACCAAAGAAAGTGTTTGAAGCTCTTGAGGACTCCGATTGGGTTGAAGCAATGCATGATGAGCTCAATAACTTTGAGCGCAACAAAGTTTGGAGATTGGTTGAGAAGCCCAAAGATTGCCACAATGTTATTGGCACTAAGTGGATTTTCAAGAACAAGCAAGATGAGAATGGCATTGTCATAAGGAACAAGGCTAGATTATGGCTCGCCTTGAGTCCATCCGTATCCTCCTTGCTTATGCTTCTTCTCATAATTTCAAATTGCAAAAAATGGATGTGAAAAGTGCTTTCTTGAATGGTCCACTAAAAGAGGAAGTATATCTGAAGCAACCTCCCGGGTTCGAGAATCTCAACTTTCCTAACCATGTCTACAAACTTGACAAAGCTCTCTATGGTCTCAAACAAGCACATCGTGCTTGGTATAAGCACCTTATAGAATTGTTAGATGACCGTGGTTTCGAAGTTGGGAAGATCGAACCCACTCTCTTCACCAAGAGAGTAAAGGGAGAGCTTTTCATATGCCAACTCTATGTGGACGATATTATCTTTGGCTCAACTAACCAAGCTTTCAATAATGAGTTCTCTAAGCTTATGTCTGACAGATTCGATATGTCTATGATGGGCGAGCTTAAATTATTCCTTGGCTTTGAGATCAAGCAATTGGCTCGTGGGACTTTCATTTCTCAAGCCAAGTATACCTAAGATATGATCAAGAGGTTTAACTTCATAGATGAAAAGATCAAGACATCTCCTATGCAAGTCAAGTGCCACCTATCACGTAATCCGAATGGTAAAGATGTGGACCAAAATATGTACCATTTATGATTGGTTCTTTGCTCTATCTTTGTGCATCTAGGCCCGATATCGTTTTGAGTGTAGGTGTGTGTGCAAGGTATCAAGCGGCTCCTAAGGATACTCATTTGATGGCGGTGCATAGGATCCTTCGTTATTTGGTTCATACCCCAAGATTTGGTTTGTGGTACCCAAAGGGGGAACAATTTTCTCTCAGTGGATACACGGATTCCGATTGGGCGGTTGATCAAGATGATAGGAAGTCTACTTCCGGGGCTTGCCAATTTCTTGGTAGGTACCTAGTGAGTTTGTCCTCCAAGAAGCAAAATTGCATATCTCTCTCCACTGCTGTCGCACCCTGATTTCTAGGGGATACTCACCGTACGAACTGGATAGCAGATGCTTGGATTATGGGGCATAACTGCTCCCACGTCCCAGCTTCCTGGTAGGCCTGCGCTTATGCGCGACAACACAAGCCCTGCTATTCCATCGTCGATGTAAACTATCCACTAGAGATCAAAGGCACTTCCGTCGACGTACTTCAAACCATACACACATGGTACGTCAACGGCGTTTAACAACTGATATCACAACAGATCTCTACGACACAAAAGATTGAAATAAGTTGCAATTGGCTCTCATTAGAGCAGAGATAGCAAATACAGTCATTCAGAGGGCACATGCCCCAACAATACATCAGTACAATACAGCGGAAGCATTCAACATGTCTGAGTACAGACAAGAACCAAATAGGCCTAAGAGGCCGGAAACAAACAGACGGAGCCCATCCACGAAGTCTCGGATCCTGCCCGGGTCCGCTATCTACTCGTCAGCAGTCTCGTCATACTCCACGTAGTTGCCACCATGTAGATCCTTGGAAACGTAGGTCTGCGGAAACCACAGCCCCAAAGGGGTCAGTACATAAACGTATTGGCAAGCAAGACTCACAGTTCACCAAAGTGTAACCCATCAACACCCAGCACAGATGCTTTGGGTTCAACGGAAGGAAGGGGATATAAAAGATGCTGCAACTGGCTGCTCTAACCAACTACAGAAACATACTACAACTGCCGACTAACAGAAAGGAGATAAGATCGAGGATTGTAACCAACTGAAAGATAACTTCAAACAAACCCATCCTGGATCTCGCCCCTTATCCAAAGAAGCAATCCGAGGATAACTCACACCGTTGTATTAAAGGTGAATCAAGTTATTGTGTCATCAACCTATTACTAGTCAAGTTATTAATCATTGGGTGTAACATGGTTAATCATTATGTTGAAGTTGTCCTGAGTACTTGTTAGCCAGTACTTTCACCAAGTAATCCATAACCGCGGAAAACACGGCTTCTCGAGAAGATTATCCCTGCAGGGTTGCACCAATTTGGCCGTACACTCATGAATATCCCGCCAGATGGGATGCCTCCCACCAAGCGGGGCACTCAACACAACCAACCATTCTTCGCATCAAGCCCAAAGAACCTTGGGCGCACGGCTAATCAAGCCCCGAAGAAAAGGGACCCTCATAGCACTCTAAGACCGTGTCCCCCTATATGCCGACTACGAAAGTTCCACCCTGGCCTGGGCTCGCAAAAACATGCATGCGGCAAATGGAAAACACGAACTAAATGAGGCG
The DNA here is from genome assembly GCA_028641055.1 of Alopecurus myosuroides. Lineage (NCBI taxonomy): Eukaryota > Viridiplantae > Streptophyta > Magnoliopsida > Poales > Poaceae > Alopecurus > Alopecurus myosuroides. The sequence goes on from CM054062.1 coordinate 29,289,814, forward strand.
ATTTGGACGAGATGCGAATCAGGTCAAGTTGAGGGGGGCGCCCATACTTGCTTCCCAAATGCGGGTAGTGCGCTCATCATGGATCAGTAGACAAGACCCTTTTCCTATTAGGGTCGACACTAGCAGGCTTCAAAACCTCTCATGGGCCTCCTGCCGGTGCCTTATCATCAAATTTATTATTAATAGTAACATTAGCATGATTGATTGATTAAACATCGAGCTCCCACAACGTAATAGAAGTAGTAACAGTAAGTAACGGGTAACAGACTCGAGCAAAACAACCTAAGCATGCTAGTAAGACACTGGCTCAAACAATGGGTTGTAGGAAGGGAGATGAGGCAATATCAGGTTTAAGGGATTCATGTGATAGGTTCGTAACAGAAACAACTACTACTAAGGCTAGCAGAAAAGAACAACGGAAAGTATCGGTAACCAATGTTGAAAGGAACACAGTGGTTCATGTGACTGATAACTTGCCTGCAAAACCCAGTAGCCTGGTACTGAGCTAACTCCTTAGAAGGGGTGTCGTAAGTATCGTCGGTCTCAACGTCGTCGTATATCCGGGAAGAAGCAAGCAAACAAGGCAGAAAATATAAACAATCAATATCATGGCATAGGTGCACAAACATGGGATGATGCATGTCATGTTAATAGATGCATCAGAATAAACTACTTGACAAAATAACACAATTTAATTAGACCCATATGCAATTGGATTGCATATGGAAAAGATCCATTGAAATAAGTGGAAACAAATGATTTACAATTAATTATTATGTGAGAGTTGTTAGCATGATGCATGCATGATGATAACAACAAAATAACAACAAATAACAATGATAGATGCAAGTGAAAAAGGATTGGAACAAGTTTTGGAAAGCATTGTTTAAGTTTGGAAAGTTTGGTTACTTAAAGATGTCACACAAACATTTGTTGTTTTCACCACTTTTAATTGTTCAAAATGGATAACAAAGTTTATATTTGATAAGGACACCAAATTTTAGTTGGATTACATGTTTCACATTTTGAAATTGGACTTAGGATTATTTAATTATGAATTAAACAATATTAAACAAGTTTTAAATGAATTTAAAACAAGTTTGAATTTAATTGAATTTTTTATTTGTTCAAAACATGAATTCAACTCACATTTGAAAAGTTCACACTTTGATGGTTTGAAAACATATTTTGCATGTTCAAAATTATTTTATTTTGAGCAAGTTATGATTTTAGCAATTTTAAATGATTTAAATAAGGTTTAAATTATTTAGGCAATTTTAATTATTCAAACCATGAAACAAAATTTATATTTGAAAAGGTTATTCAAAATGGTATGGAAAACATATTTTATTTGCATTTATTGGATTAATAATGAATTAGTTATTGATTTTAGAATTTGGCATTTGAATTATTTGGATTCAAATTTAAATGGCATTTTGAAATTTCAAAACAGTGAACAAATGGCATAGTTGGATAGATCTATTAATTTGGATCAGAAAACATATATAACTTTTATTTTTTAGGGTTATAGATCAAAAGTTATTAAAGGTTTAATTTTGGGATTAAAATGTTATTTAAAATGATTTGGGGATTAAACAGAAACGCAGCAAACTTTGGTTACAGCACTTGTGTGTACACCACACACTGCCAGGGGGCCCAGGGTACTGTGTGCGTGCGTGGCATTAGCGTGGATGACGGGTGGGGCCCAGCGCGCGCGATGGGAATTAGCGAAAAAAAGGTTGCGCCCCTGGGAATCGACCACAGGACCTGTCGCTTGGGGGCAAGGAACTGAACCATTGTGTTACGGCTGCTGTTGTGATTCAGATACAGAGCACGACCAGATAAGGAGATACAGCGACGTGGTTTAACTGAAACTCAACAGGGCCATCTACTGTCGCTCGCCGGACAGTGGAGGACGGCGGCCTCCGGCTGGTGCCTGTGCTGGGCGATGTGTGGTTGGTGCGTGCGTGCGGGAGGCAGTCGTGCGAGCGCCTGCTGCGAGGAAAAACGGAGGAGCGGAGGCTCACCTCGGGTATTCGATGTAGATGTTCAGACGACGGAGCAGCAAAACGGCGAACTTTTCCGGCACGGCGCGGTCGCCGTGGTTGCTCCCAGCAACCGGCGAGGGGACGGCGAGCCTCAGGGCACCTCCAAGTTTCCATTCCCGCCACCAACTACTCCTCGAGGTGGTCAGATCGTGGCCGCGATGAGAGGGGAAGTGGTGCTCACGGTGGTTCAGATAAGTTCAGGCAAAGAACAGAGGGGCTCAGGGGAAGAGGAAGAAGGGATCGGCGGCGCTAGGGTTAGGGCTAGGGTTAGGCAGGGGCTCGGGAGTGGATAGGTACTTAAGGAGAAGGGGATGCCAGTACGGCATGGCATCCACGGGGGGGAGAGCTGATCGAGTGGCAGAGAGGAGTTCGTACGCAGATGACATCATCTGGAGGTTGAAGACAGCGACAGGAGGGGGGTAAGTGGGCTCACTTGGTGGGTTTTGGCTAGGGTGGGCTGGCCTTAGCTAGGTGGGCTGCTTCCCTCTCCTCTTTTTGTTATTTTCCTGTTTTCTGTTTTTATTATTTTATTTTTTTGCTGAAAACCAAATGGAAGAAAAAGGAGATATTTTAGGTTAGTAAAATTGTAGGAAAATTAGGTTAAGCTAATTTGATTAAAAGAAAACACTGCCAAGTTTTTGTTTTACAGAAGGTTTGAAAATAAATTGTTGTTTGGTATTTAAACCAATTTTGAATGAATTTTCATATTAAGTCAACATTATGAAATAAAAGCATTTTGATAGGGTAGCCCCTATGAATTAAAAGATTAAAATTAGTTGATTGAAGTGATAATGTTTATAAATTGGTTATAACTCAACTTGTGTGCTGTTTGAAAGAATTTGATTTGAAATTGGAATATTTGGTTAATTAAAATAGAAACCACAATTTAATAGGGTGAACCCTATTATTAGTTGGATTAGAATTATTGGAATGGTTTGATATTTTACAATTTCCAAAGGAGGTGTTGTTGATGGTTTGCTTTGAATTTGAAAACCAATTTGGGATGACTTAGTGGAATTTATAACACCATTTTATTAGTTGAACATTATGGGATAATTGGAAACAATTAAGGTTTTTATTTGGAAACAACTATTTGGATGTTGGTTTGGAATTTCAAATGGAAAACAAATTGAATTTGAAAAGGGTTTGATATTCAATGAATTTTTGATAGGAACAACACAACAGTTTTGAAATCACACTTTAATGGAAACAAACAATTGTTTTATTTTGAAATATCTTTTTAGAAATTGTAACATCACAAGGATGAAACAAAAAGGCTTGAAATTTGAGTTGAAATTCAAATAGAAAACAAAGGAAAACAAATGAAAACAAATGAAAACAAATGGAAAACAAATAAAACAAATGCAATCAACATGATGCCATGATGCAAAACATAAAATAACAGAGAGCAAACATTCTAATGGCTATTTTTCAGACTTGGGATGTTACAAAACGCCCCCCCTTGAAGGAATCGCGCCCCGAGATTCCTACTGAGAAAAGAAAGGGTCCGGAAACTCCTTGGGAAGATCCACTTGAGCTGTGACACGTGAAACACATCGTGCACCTTGGATAGTTTACCTGGAAGTTCAAAACAATAGGAATTCCTGGCAACTCTTCTGGAAAGATATCAGGGAATTTGGAAACCACCGGAACAATATTAGTAGAGGTAGAGGTTTTTGTATGGAGGGTGTATATTTGGATAGAACTTGATTCATTTGGAGAGTAGATTATCTGTAATAAAGGTGGAACAGAGTTATTGACATCAATGGAACACCAAGGATGACATCAATGTCAGAATCAGCAACATGAGAGTAACGAGGAATATGTGGCCTCTCATTAGAATTGGATTGTTCTTACTTATCTTGGAAGTCAACATTTGAGATCCCGGGGAGTGAACAGAGTTTTGATTGCTTAGTGGAACCAGAATTAGGTTGTATGTTGTGGAAAAGATTGTTGACACAAAGGAATGTGATTCTCCGGTATGAAATAACACTTTAGCTGGAATAGAGTTTAGCAGATGAACGGGGAAACTTTGATTAGCTGCCGGTAGAAGAATTGACGTGGAAAACAACAACAAGATTTCAACGGACGAAAGGGTTCTTTAAAAGAACAGGATAACGAAGCAACACCAGGGAAAACGAGAACAAAACTCCTGAGGTACTACAGAGAACCCAAAACACGTGAAATCCTAACTTGAAAGTTTAGATGAGAAGGGAAAATCAACGTTGCACTTCCTTACCAGAAAAGGGAGGGAGGGTGGGGAAAAGAAGAAAAAGAACAGAATTCCTACTCTCACGTTTCATTTTTCCTATATAGCTACAAAATAGTTTCTAGACTCAACTGCGACCAGTAAAAAGGGATCCTACAGGCAGACAGGCTCTGATACCATTTGTCGCACCCTGATTTCTAGGGGATACTCACCGTACGAACTGGATAGCAGATGCTTGGATTATGGGGCATAACTGCTCCCACGTCCCAGCTTCCTGGTAGGCCTGCGCTTATGCGCGACAACACAAGCCCTGCTATTCCATCGTCGATGTAAACTATCCACTAGAGATCAAAGGCACTTCCGTCGACGTACTTCAAACCATACACACATGGTACGTCAACGGCGTTTAACAACTGATATCACAACAGATCTCTACGACACAAAAGATTGAAATAAGTTGCAATTGGCTCTCATTAGAGCAGAGATAGCAAATACAGTCATTCAGAGGGCACATGCCCCAACAATACATCAGTACAATACAGCGGAAGCATTCAACATGTCTGAGTACAGACAAGAACCAAATAGGCCTAAGAGGCCGGAAACAAACAGACGGAGCCCATCCACGAAGTCTCGGATCCTTCCCGGGTCCGCTATCTACTCGTCAGCAGTCTCGTCATACTCCACGTAGTTGCCACCATGTAGATCCTTGGAAACGTAGGTCTGCGGAAACCACAGCCCCAAAGGGGTCAGTACATAAACGTACTGGCAAGCAAGACTCACAGTTCACCAAAGTGTAACCCGTCAACACCCAGCACAGATGCTTTGGGTTCAACGGAAGGAAGGGGATATAAAAGATGCTGCAACTGGCTGCTCTAACCAACTACAGAAACATACTACAACTGCCGACTAACAGAAAGGAGATAAGATCGAGGATTGTAACCAACTGAAAGATAACTTCAAACAAACCCATCCTGGATCTCGCCCCTTATCCAAAGAAGCAATCCGAGGATAACTCACACCGTTGTATTAAAGGTGAATCAAGTTATTGTGTCATCAACCTATTACTAGTCAAGTTATTAATCATTGGGTGTAACATGGTTAATCATTATGTTGAAGTTGTCCTGAGTACTTGTTAGCCAGTACTTTCACCAAGTAATCCATAACCGCGGAAAACACGGCTTCTCGAGAAGATTATCCCTGCAGGGTTGCACCAATTTGGCCGTACACTCATGAATATCCCGCCAGATGGGATGCCTCCCACCAAGCGGGGCACTCAACACAACCAACCATTCTTCGCATCAAGCCCAAAGAACCTTGGGCGCACGGCTAATCAAGCCCCGAAGAAAAGGGACCCTCATAGCACTCTAAGACCGTGTCCCCCTATATGCCGACTACGAAAGTTCCACCCTGGCCTGGGCTCGCAAAAACATGCATGCGGCAAATGGAAAACACGAACTAAATGAGGCGATTTGGACGAGATGCGAATCAGGTCAAGTTGAGGGGGGGCGCCCATACTCGCTTCCCAAATGCGGGTAGTGCGCTCATCATGGATCAGTAGACAAGACCCTTTTCCTATTAGGGTCGACACTAGCAGGCTTCAAAACCTCTCATGGGCCTCCTGCCGGTGCCTTATCATCAAATTTATTATTAATAGTAACATTAGCATGATTGATTGATTAAACATCGATCTCCCACAACGTAATAGAAGTAGTAACAGTAAGTAACGGGTAACAGACTCGAGCAAAACAACCTAAGCATGCTAGTAAGACACTGGCTCAAACAATGGGTTGTAGGAAGGGAGATGAGGCAATATCAGGTTTAAGGGATTCATGTGATAGGTTCGTAACAGAAACAACTACTACTAAGGCTAGCAGAAAGAACAACGGAAAGTATCGGTAACCAATGTTGAAAGGAACACAGTGGTTCATGTGAGTGATAACTTGCCTGCAAAACCCAGTAGCCTGGTACTGAGCTAACTCCTTAGAAGGGGTGTCGTAAGTATCGTCGGTCTCAACGTCGTCGTATATCCGGGAAGAAGCAAGCAAACAAGGCAGAAAATATAAACAATCAATATCATGGCATAGGTGCACAAACATGGGATGATGCATGTCATGTTAATAGATGCATCAGAATAAACTACTTGACAAAATAACACAATTTAATTGGACCCATATGCAATTGATTGCATATGGAAAAGATCCATTGAAATAAGTGGAAACAAATGATTTACAATTAATTATTATGTGAGAGTTGTTAGCATGATGCATGCATGATGATAACAACAAAATAACAACAAATAACAATGATAGATGCAAGTGAAAAAGGATTGGAACAAGTTTTGGAAAGCATTGTTTAAGTTTGGAAAGTTTGGTTACTTAAAGATGTCACACAAACATGTTGTTTTCACCACTTTTAATTGTTCAAAATGGATAACAAAGTTTATATTTGATAAGGACACCAAATTTTAGTTGGATTACATGTTTCACATTTTGAAATTGGACTTAGGATTATTTAATTATGAATTAAACAATATTAAACAAGTTTTAAATGAATTTAAAACAAGTTTGAATTTAATTGAATTTTTTATTTGTTCAAAACATGAATTCAACTCACATTTGAAAAGTTCACACTTTGATGGTTTGAAAACATATTTTGCATGTTCAAAATTATTTTATTTTGAGCAAGTTATGATTTTAGCAATTTTAAATGAATTAAACAAGGTTTAAATTATTTAGGCAATTTTAATTATTCAAACCATGAAACAAAATTTATATTTGAAAAGGTTATTCAAAATGGTATGGAAAACATATTTTATTTGCATTTATTGGATTAATAATGAATTAGTTATTGATTTTAGAATTTGGCATTTGAATTATTTGGATTCAAATTTAAATGGCATTTTGAAATTTCAAAACAGTGAACAAATGGCATAGTTGGATAGATCTATTAATTTGGATCAGAAAACATATATAACTTTTATTTTTTAGGGTTATAGATCAAAAGTTATTAAAGGTTTAATTTTGGGATTAAAATGTTATTTAAAATGATTTGGGGATTAAACAGAAACGCAGCAAACTTTGGTTACAGCACTTGTGTGTACACCACACACTGCCAGGGGGCCCAGGGTACTGTGTGCGTGCGTGGCATTAGCGTGGATGACGGGTGGGGCCCAGCGCGCGCGATGGGAATTAGCGAAAAAAAGGTTGCGCCCCTGGGAATCGACCACAGGACCTGTCGCTTGGGGGCAAGGAACTGAACCATTGTGTTACGGCTGCTGTTGTGATTCAGATACAGAGCACGACCAGATAAGGAGATACAGCGACGTGGTTTAACTGAAACTCAACAGGGCCATCTACTGTCGCTCGCCGGACAGTGGAGGACGGCGGCCTCCGGCTGGTGCCTGCGCTGGGCGATGTGTGGTTGGTGCGTGCGCGCGGGAGGCAGTCGTGCGAGCGCCTGCTGCGAGGAAAAACGGAGGAGCGGAGGCTCACCTCGGGTATTCGATGTAGATGTTCAGACGACGGAGCAGCAAAACGGCGAACTTTTCCGGCACGGCGCGGTCGCCGTGGTTGCTCCCAGCAACCGGCGAGGGGACGGCGAGCCTCAGGGCACCTCCAAGTTTCCATTCCCGCCACCAACTACTCCTCGAGGTGGTCAGATCGTGGCCGCGATGAGAGGGGAAGTGGTGCTCACGGTGGTTCAGATAAGTTCAGGCAAAGAACAGAGGGGCTCAGGGGAAGAGGAAGAAGGGATCGGCGGCGCTAGGGTTAGGGCTAGGGTTAGGCAGGGGCTCGGGAGTGGATAGGTACTTAAGGAGAAGGGGATGCCAGTACGGCATGGCATCCACGGGGGGGGAGAGCTGATCGAGTGGCAGAGAGGAGTTCGTACGCAGATGACATCATCTGGAGGTTGAAGACAGCGACAGGAGGGGGGTAAGTGGGCTCACTTGGTGGGTTTTGGCTAGGGTGGGCTGGCCTTAGCTAGGTGGGCTGCTTCCCTCTCCTCTTTTTGTTATTTTCCTGTTTTCTGTTTTTATTTTTATTTTTTTGCTGAAAACCAAATGGAAGAAAAAGGAGATATTTTAGGTTAGTAAAATTGTAGGAAAATTAGGTTAAGCTAATTTGATTAAAAGAAAACACTGCCAAGTTTTTGTTTTACAGAAGGTTTGAAAATAAATTGTTGTTTGGTATTTAAACCAATTTTGAATGAATTTTCATATTAAGTCAACATTATGAAATAAAAGCATTTTGATAGGGTAGCCCCTATGAATTAAAAGATTAAAATTAGTTGATTGAAGTGATAATGTTTATAAATTGGTTATAACTCAACTTGTGTGCTGTTTGAAAGAATTTGATTTGAAATTGGAATATTTGGTTAATTAAAATAGAAACCACAATTTAATAGGGTGAACCCTATTATTAGTTGGATTAGAATTATTGGAATGGTTTGATATTTTACAATTTCCAAAGGAGGTGTTGTTGATGGTTTGCTTTGAATTTGAAAACCAATTTGGGATGACTTAGTGGAATTTATAACACCATTTTATTAGTTGAACATTATGGGATAATTGGAAACAATTAAGGTTTTTATTTGGAAACAACTATTTGGATGTTGGTTTGGAATTTCAAATGGAAAACAAATTGAATTTGAAAAGGGTTTGATATTCAATGAATTTTTGATAGGAACAACACAACAGTTTTGAAATCACACTTTAATGGAAACAAACAATTGTTTTATTTTGAAATATCTTTTTAGAAATTGTAACATCACAAGGATGAAACAAAAAGGCTTGAAATTTGAGTTGAAATTCAAATAGAAAACAAAGGAAAACAAATGAAAACAGATGAAAACAAATGGAAAACAAATAAAACAAATGCAATCAACATGATGCCATGATGCAAAACATAAAATAACAGAGAGCAAACATTCTAATGGCTATTTTTCAGACTTGGGATGTTACAACTGCCAAAGCCGAGTATGTTGTCGCCGCAAGTGCTTGCACTCAATTGTTACGGATGTGGCAAACTCTCAAGGAATATGGAGTACATATGGATAAGGTGCCTCTTTTGTGTGACAATGAAAGTGCCATCAAGATTGCATACAATCCCGTGCAACATACAAGAACGAAGCACATTGAGAGTTGCCATCATTTCATCCGAGACCATGTGGCAAGAGGGAATATTGCACTATCTTATGTGCCCAACAAGGACAATCTTGCGGATGTTTTCACGAAGCCACTTGATGATGCAAGATTCTTGTTTTTGAGGAATGAGCTAAATGTCATTGATACTAGGAGTTTGACTTGAAGATCTTGCACACACCCCTATAGATGAAACGTGTTCGAGTTTATGTGTAGGCATGTACATAGGGGGAGTGTTATCCTAACACATTGGGTTCTCCCTCCCCCCATTATGCCCAAAGCAAATACTCATGGTTATGTGTCTTTTTCTAATGTTGAATTGTGAGCTTCAATGTCGAGAAATTGGCAATGCACCCAAGATACATCTTCGCGGTTGCATACCATGATCTCTTACATGGTGGCTTAGGCCACCGACCTCTTTTTCTCGAAGAGTTGGATCTTAGTTGGGATTTATTTGATATTTCATTGCATTTCTTGGTTTCTCCCTTCGAAGTGTTCTTTCGTAGGAAAATCTCACTAAATTGGTCTTTTGTTTGTTTGATTCTTACTTTTGAGAGGGATAAGTACTACTTTCAATTTGGAGTTTCTATCCTAAGCCATTCTACCAAAAATCCATCTTATTCTAGCACTTGTGTCATTCCATTGAAACAAGGAAATTTCGAAACAGTAGGCAGCCGGAATTTCCGGTCCATTTTTGGACCGGAATATCCGGTCCGGTGAAAATCACTTAACCAGGAGACGAATGGGGAAGGGGCAGTTCGTGCCCTTTCTTCCCCAACTCCTCTCCTCCACCCCCCACGCCGCCGCACTGATTCTTGGCCTCCCGGGCCGTTTACTCCGCGGGATCTTCAAGCTTTGGCTTAGATCTTGTTCCCCTCGTCCTCGGGAGCATTTCCATCCAAGCATCTTCGTCCATGGAATCCGGTAAAGTTCAATCTCGTCGAATCTTGGTGATATAACCATACCACTCCATGGATTTGTGTTTTTGTTGACAATTCTTGGTAGAAATTGTTCCTTAGGGTACCCAATGCATGCTAGATACACTAGACTAGATTCACTTGTCACCGATCTACTTTTGAACTCTAGATTGGGATTGCTTTGTGTTGTTTTCGCTGTACCGAAATATCCGGTCCACGACTGAACCAGAATATCCGGGTGCACCGGAATATCTGATTCAAACTTGAACCGGAATATCCGGCTGAGTGCTGTGCCATTTGAGAACAGTCCAAAATTAATCTTTGCTAGAATTCTTAGTAGATTAATACCTGGACTCTTTTCTATTGTTTTTATGCATGATTCATCCATTTCTTGACATACGTGCACTCATCCCCATTGCTCTCCTTCTATTGTCTCGTTTCACAGGTGTGTCTGAAAGGGGTTCTAGCAAGCGCCTCCGGAAATAGGTTTCATCTAGGCCCAAGAGGAAGACTCGGCTCAACTATAAGAACGATATCACTGTTCCGGATTTCTCTGTGCTTAGGCAGAAGGATGTCTACCTCACTCCTCGAGATACTACTTGTGATTCTCGTTTCTGGAACTTTGAGCAGTCATACCTATTTGCTGATATCTACTGTGACTTCAAGTTCCCTATCCGAGAGATGCACCCATTTGATTTTGCTGCGATAACGGAGAAGAAAGAGTTTGCTGATGTCACGAGTATTGTTGAGAGGTTCGGGCTTGTGAAGCTCATGGAGACCCAGTGCCCGTACAACACCCAGCTCATTATGCAGTTTATGTCTACTCTGGTGTTCAATAAGGATCAGGTTTGATGGAGGGATGATAACCCGGTAGGCCAACGCCAAGGTGTAACTCGGCCCAAAGGACGCTGCTCAAGACCCGGCTTAAGGAAAAGGAGTTTCTAGAAGGCCCGAGAGTATAGGCCTCGTAACCCGGATTGTGGGTTCCGGTAAGGAAACTTAGGGTTTGTAAGCAGTGTCCGGGTAGGACTCCGAGTATGTCTTGGATAGTAAGCCAGGGGGTCCGGATATTATATAAGACTTCCTCTAGGGTTAGACAAGTAACGACTACGATCAATCATATCAAACACACAATCGCAAGATATCGAGCATCCCTTGTAGTACGAGAGTTGAGATAATATATTCAGATCGGAGACTCGGCGACTTGATTGCCGGCTACCAGATCACATATCACCATGGTTTCCCTCGAGCTAAACCCTCTCCCAAACACCAGAGTCGATTTGCCCCAAGACAAGTTACCCCGGTAACGTCTGCCGTGATTATCCCACCACAGTTGGCGCCCACCGTGGGGCCTACGTCCAAAGGTGTTTACATCACGGGAGAAGCTCGGGAGAACATGAAGAACCTCGTCATCAGCGAGATCTACACCAACCCCGAAGGAGAGAAGATGGTGGACGATTTTGGCTGGGGGCCAGAGTCGGATCTACTCGAATCCGGATCTGTCGTGACAATCGGCCGGGTCAACGTCTTCATCGGCATGGTACGTACGTCCGGTTCTATCCCTGACGATTTTGGATTTTATTCTGTGTCAGGGGAGGCCACCTGCGTTCAGTCGGATGGAGAAGAACCGGTCGGGACGATAGATCCGACAGAAGAGCCCACCACGAAGTGGGAACAGCCGGAGGAGCCAGCATGGACCCCGGGTGGCCGGGTCATAAGAGAAGATGATACCGAGTCTATCCTGCACCTGCTGGAGGACCGGTACGAAGAGGATAGCTGTGATGAGGAAGAATATGAGTCTACGCCAAGCATCGTGCGCCAGGTCGCGGTCTACACGGCCCCAGCAACCAATCTCAATCAGGGGGACGTGACCGCGGCCGCAGTCGGAGCAGCACAAGCATTGGCCCAGCAGCAAAACCCGACTGACGGAAATCCGGTTCTGGCCCGGGTTGACGGAGAGTCGGCTTCAGTTACCAGCCGGGCGGCGGATAGCAAGTTGCAGGCGAATATGTTTGGGTATCTAGCAAACCGGACACCAGGGGCGGGTCCTTCAAAACCACAACACCCGGCCCTGTTCAGTAACAACATGATCTTGGATACCACCGTGCTAGCCACAGTCATAACCCCGGAGAACGCAGCGGCACGTGCCAGGGATCTGGATGTAGCTCGTCGTGCATTGGAGCAACAGAGGAGAGAAGTGGAAGCAGAAAAGTAGGGGGTAGCCACGCGCCAACGTGAGCTGGATGCATTGGAGAACCGGCTCCGGGAAGAGACGACCAGGGTGCATCAAAGGCACCAAACTAGATTACCGGCAATGGGCGGAGTCATAAACCCGGCCGCACTATTCATCACACCTCAGGATCAACCAATCCCAGCTGCGAACCAAGGAACTGTACATCAGCCCGCAACTGGAGGAGCACAGCCGACAAACGTGCAGGCCGGGTTACCCACATTGCAGACTGGGGTCACTGCCGGCAATACAGTACCACCACCACCATCACGATTTCGCACGCCGCCGGGTCACTTCAACAACCTCATGGACAATGTATACGCAGCAACACTCGCATTGAATCTGATCCCCGTAAGAGAGTCACCCCACGCAGAGGAGACCCGGCGGGCGATAGATCTATTACGCACTGCAGTGGCACATCAAGTGAATTACCCGGATAACAGGAGTGGAATGCATGGGACACCATATATCAGCCAGCAACGAGGCAATACCGGCAATATTCAGACTAGTTCAGCGAGGCGGAGGGCAGAGCAGCAGCAAATGCCGCCTCCTCCCCACGTTCAGGCAGCACCAGCAGCATCAGCAGCACAAGCTATTGTGGATAGTTCCAGAGCCAAGCGAGCCGCGGCCGGGTCTGTGGTACACGGACCAGCAGCAGCGCCACGTCCAGCCGTACCCCCCGCAGGATCGCATGTTTCCCGAGTAAGGCCAGTTCCGACTAATCTCGCTAGGCCCAAGTGTCTGTCGGATAACATCAGGGCTGAGCCTTACCCGGATAAATTCAAGGAACCGGGTAAAGTAGTGAATTATGAGCCGACTATGGATTCAGAAACATGGTTGAGCAGTTATGAGATGGCAATGTCGATTCGCAACGCATCTGAAAATCTTCAAGCCAATTTCATGTACTTAATGATGTCAGAAGGAGCAGCAAAGTTGTGGTTCAACAATTTACCGGAAGGATCTATCAAGTCATGGGAAGAGTTGAAAACTGCATTTATCAAGCACTTTCATGGAACGTGCAGGAAGCTATTTACTATTGATGACTTAGAACGGTGTGTCCAGAAGAAGGGAGAATCAGCGCGTAGCTGGGTGCGCCGGGTTATGGAGATACTTCACTCATCCACCGATATTCAGCCGAAGGATGCGTTACAAGCTATGGCAAAGACGTGCAAGTATATACCTTTGGTGCAAAAGTTAACTCGCATGAAATCTAGTTGGAATGCTTCAGAGGTTACGATGGGAGAGCTAATGGACGCATGCAACAAGCACGCTGCAACGGATACCACGGAAGAAGACGTCGATGATAAGAAAGCAAAAGCAAACACGAGCAACAATGGAAGGACCGGCAATGGATCAACGCGGATAACAATGGAGGTAACAATGGAAACAACCAGAACAAGCGCCCGTTTGAGGGAGGTTCCGAGTTTGTCGCCAGTACGGAAGCCGGGTCTTCGAGACCCAGGGCAGAAGGAAATTTCAACGGAGGAAACCATAATGGAGGAAACTATCAAGGGCCACCAAGGCCGGATAACAACTGGGATATCTCCAGAATGGCGTGCCCAAAGCACAGCAGGAACGGCAGGCCGGCTAACCACTCATTGGAGCAGTGTGCGGATTTACAGAGATGGAAGAACGAGGAAGTAAACAAAGCTATGCGAGGTGCCGGTCGGAGAGGAGGACCGGGTCCGGGTGGAAACCCGGGCAACGGCCCACCCCCAGCAGGCAACCCGGCAGGCGGAAATCTGGGTAACAACCAAGGGGAGCTGGAGGTTTGTAAGCTAACCCCAAGCAGTTGGGACAATATCACGTACATACTACAGGAACTTCCTGCAGTGAACGCGGTCAATTCAGCTGTTCCGAGATACTTGAGATGGTCTGATCAAGAGGTGACGTGGAGCAGAAGGGATCACCCGGAAACGATAGAACATCCGGGTGTGTTAGCATTGGTGGTTGCGCGGCAGGTCAATGGCTATGAGCTGAAAAAGGTCTTAATGGACGGTGGAAGTAGCATCAACATCTTATATTGGGAAACTTTCTTACGCATGGGTCTCAAGGAGTCTCAGCTGCAGAAAAGTTCAACAGTTTTTCATGGGATTGTGCCGGGTCACTCGGCGTGCCCCGAGGGAAAGATCACATTGGAGGTTGCTTTTGGAGAATCGAAGGACAATTTCCGGGTTGAGTGGCTCACGTTCGAGGTGGTAAAGTTGCGCAGCCCTTATCACACGTTATTTGGAAGGCCGGCTTACGCTAAGTTCATGGCTAGGCCGTGTTACGTATACCTACAGCTAAAGATTCCGGGTCCCAAGCAAACCATTACCATACATGGAAACCGGATTATAGTGGCCGAGTGTGACGAAGGAGACGCGGCAATGGCAGAGCAGGCCTGCAGGAAGGAAGAACTCAAGTATTACCGGTCTCAAGTAGACCCGGAAGAGAAATGGTCAGTAGTAATAAGTGAAAGTTATTGAAAGTGCAGGTATATCATGTAAGTAATAAATATAACTCACCCGGTGTTCACCGCGTAGTCCGGTGGATGCTCGCTGCTAGACGCGGACGAGGCTGTCACAGAATCCGAGAGTGAGACCCGGAACTGTCCGGCTAATGGATGGTTGGGGGAAGGGTGACGTTGAGGTGAAGTGGAAGGATGAGATGGAGGAGTACCGGCACGGCGAGCTGGTGATGTGGGGATGCCCGGGTTGAGGGGATCATCACCCGGAGAATTCCGGGTCACCCTGCGCTTGGCCAGAGGAGGGTCCTTCAAGTGTGGCGAGTTGGATAATTGTCGGTTAAGTTCACACATATTAGCAAAATAATAGGGTTTGGAGGACATGAAGGAATAGGGAACCTTGAATACCACCCCTCGGGGTTTCCTCTTGGCCCCGACTGCAATTTCCGGTTCGACATCGCTTTTTTCGGACTCGGTCTCCTCCGGGTCTTCCTTGTCGTCCTTGTCCTCCTTATCCTCCAGCCCTGAAAGTCACAAATGCATAGTCGGAAAAAGAGAAACATGGAAAAGCAAAGTAATATGAGTTAAGATAATGGAAACCCGGATGATACCTTCATGGGTGTCAGCCGGCTCTTCTTCTTCTTCCGGGTTTCCATAGGAAGGGGAGGTCTCAATGTCCCAGAAAGCGCTATCAGCCTGAGATAAAGGCATAAAAGTGAGAGTTAGTAGTTGTATCAAGTAAAAGTACAAGAGTAAAAGAATAAGTGCCGGATCTTACCGCGGGAGCCGGATTCTCGCGAGTGTATGGATCTAAACCGGCTATGTTCTGGATCACATCCACCTTCTCAGTAAGGAAACCCTTGATGGTCTTGTTCGTGTCACCAGCTGGGTAATTCTTCGAGGAGTAGCGGAGCGCGTCCGTGACGTGACCCGAGTATTCGCACATCAGCTTTGAGCGAATAGAGTTGGGCTGGATCCGGAAGTTCGCCCATGTCTTAACCAAATTAAGCCCAAGGAGACCTTGGGCGGAGAGGACGGCGAGTTTGGATAGCAAAGGCTGGATGGACTCTCTGTCCGACTCTGAGGCAAAGGCGTTGAAAGTGTCAAAGAGATCAAGGAGGCCCTCCGAGAAACCCGACAATTTCCTTTCGCCGGGTGGGGAGGTGTCCCGACAGTAGAAGAAAGATTGTTGCCAATGCTTAACATGTGAGTTAAGACTTAGAGTCGACATAGGTGAATTTTTACGGCATTGGATGGATACTCCTTCGCAAGCCAAAAGGGCCCCGTCGCCGCTTTCGCGGCACGGTTTGCATTGGAATAGTTCTAAGAAAAGGGCAAGGTTTGGTGGGATGCACAAGTACGACTCACAGAGGACAATGAAATGGGTAATGTTTAACATAGAGTTAGGCCATATGTCAAACACCCGGAGGCCATAATGGCTCAAAAGTTCACGAAAGAAGGGATGACCCTGGGGACGAAATCCCCGGATCACGTGCTCGACGAAACATATTACCTCGTATGGGCCAGGGGTGGGCCGGGTCTCGTCACCCGGTACCCTCCAAAGGATATCCTTTTGAGGAGGGAGAACGCCTGACTCGGCAAGCTCCTCCAGCTTGGCCTGGGTCACGGTGGACCTAGCCCAGTTGGCGGAAATAGCTTGGGTCGACCTGGCTTTGGCCGGCTGTTTTCCTTTGTTCGTGGGAGCCATTTGTTCGGTCTGCAAAACACAAGGCAAAGAGTGCGGAACATAAGTAAATCAGACCCGGAAACTACGAGTTATCCGAGTATCAATAAGCAGTACGGGAACTATGAGTTATCCGAGTATCAGTAAGCAGTACGGAATCTACGAGTTATCCGAGTATCAATAAGTAGTGCGGAAACTGAGAGTTATCTGAGTATCAATGAGCAACTATGAAAGAGGGTTGATTGTCTGGTTAACTAGAGTAAATTTAAGATCCGGAAATAGTGGATTATCCGGGTATCGAAGAACAACTACGGAAAATCTTGACAGACTACGCCTAGATTGGAAAATTTGCGGAGAAATTCACGAAGAAATTAATGGTTGCAAGTGATAGGAGAGAGTAATTGGATCTACCATTGATCAATTAGACAAGAAAGTGTGGTGTTAAGCAATCTAAATCGGCGCAAGAAAGCAGCCGGCGGGTGGACCTAGATCCAATCTAGTTTGAATGGAAAGCTTAAAGCTAAAATTAATGGGGAAAGGAAGCTCACCGATGCGGATTGAAGGAGGGCATGACGGCGGCAGATGGTGCAGCTGTGGTGCCCCTTTGGAACTCCCGGCGGGCAGCTCGGGGGCGCGGCGGCGGAAACTGGCGGCGGCGCGGCGCGAATCGAGGATGAGTGCAGCTGACGGCGGCTCGGCTCCGGCGGCGCGTCCGTGGTCTCCGTGGCGGCGCTGTGCGAGCTCGGGTGAGAGAATGCCAGAGAGGAAGGAGACGGTGTGGAATGAAACGTTAGGCTTAGGTTACCCTCTAGGGCACCTATTTATAGGTGCGGGTGGGGAAACCTAGGATAAGTGAGCGGGAGCCAAAAATTTCGGGAGAGATACCCGTCCGGAAATTTTGGGATATGCGTTAAGTACCCGTGCGTGATATCCGGAGATGATAACAAGCAAATCATTCCCGCGATATCCGGACTAATTGGCGAGCAAAATGAGCCAGGTCTTTTGCATTTTCTCCGGGGTATTGACCCGGAAAAGTAAAGATGGATTCAGAGAAAGCCGGGTTATTATATGGACCACCAATGGAGTTAGGCCTAGCTGTTTATCAAAGCAACCTAACCCGGCCTATATGAATTTGTATGTTTGTTATTTTTGCAGGGAATAGCATGCGCTTCAAGGAGGATCCCGTGAAGCCCAAGCTATTCTGGGGACTACTGATGGAGGGATGATAACCTGGTAGGCCAACGCCAAGGTGTAACTCGGCCCAAAGGACGCTGCGCAAGACCCGGCTTAGGGAAAAGGAGTTTCTAGAAGGCCCAAGAGTATAGGCCTCGTAACCCGGATTGTGGGTTCCGGCAAGGAAACTTAGGGTTTGTAAGCAGTGTCCGGGTAGGACTCCGAGTATGTCTTGGATAGTAAGCCAGGGGGTCCGGATATTATATAAGCCGGCCCCTAGGGTTAGACAAGTAACGATTACGATCAATCATATCAAACACACAATCGCAAGATATCGAGCATCCCTTGTAGTACGAGAGTTGAGATAATATATTCAGATCGGAGACTCGGCGACTTGATTGTCGGCTACCAGATCGCATATCACCATGGTTTCCCTCGAGCTAAACCCTCTCCCAAACACCAGAGTCGATTTGCCCCAAGACAAGTTACCCCCGGTAACGTCTGCCGTGATTATCCCACGACAAGGTTTGTTGCCTCAAGTGGATGACTGAGTCCACTCCTTGTGAGATTCCTTTTCACATACTTGCTCGTCTTCTTGGATATTCTTATAGCACTCATCCTCCTGTTGGTCGCCGTGTGCATGAGGTGGATAGACCTTGGAGGGTGAGGTATATGTCTGAGTTATATGCTCCTGGATTTCCTTTTGGAGGCAATGAGGGACTTCTTCCTCTCTATGATCAGCTGGTGCGTATCTTCAGATCTTTCCTGGTGCCGAGTGGAGGTAATAATGATCCTCTCACCACTCCTCCGTACAACCTTCTTATTCTGGCTAAGGAGTGCATGGAAGATGAGGATCCGACTGCTTCATATACTGTGGATGTTATGGATATCATTTTTCATGAGTTGTACACTGCTATGATTGGTGGGAACACCATTCCCTATGGTCCTTACATCATGATGCTCGTCAAGGATGTGATGAAGAAGGAGTTTGAGGAGCTACCCATGGTGGATCACAAGGTCAAGAAGCTGTACATCAAGAGGAAGAAGGTCACTCCTGCTGCTCCTGTTCCTCCATTTGAGGGTGGTTCCTCTATGGGGGGTATTCCCTCTTCTAGTGCTCAGCCTACTTCCACTCCTGGTTCCAGCACTCTGCGCCATGTCAGGAAGCTCTCCTGGTTTCAGCGCAATTTGCTATTCATGAAGGTGGACATCAATATGGAGCAGTACAAGGCCTATTGGAGAGACACAGCCATGACCAGTACCCAGAGTCATATTCTTCACCACGTGAGTGGTGCTACTGGTGATCTGCCTACTCCTCTTGTTCCTCAGTCCTACACTGCTTGGTCTGCTGATGATCGCACTCCTTGAGAGCGCATTGAGGAGGCTTTCTGGTCACATAGGCTACCACCTCCAGGTATGATGATGATGAGGAGGAGGATATGAGGCCACTGATGATGAGTATGCGGCACAGGGAGAGTCTGAGACGTCTTCTGGTGAGTCCTCTGAGCATTCGGATGCTTAGACTGTGTTGGGACGTTAGCTTAGTTATTTCTCTCCTTTTTGGTGTCTCGATGCCAAAGGGGGACAAGTAGCTACTAGACTACGGGATTTGCATGGTTCAGGCACAAGCATATGCTTTTATCATTTCTTGAGAGCTTGTGTCCATTTAGTTTCTTTGTTTTCGTGAACCTTGTCCGTTTTATTGTCTCGTTTAAAACTATGTGTTATTGTGTTTGAGACTATGTTGGTTATGTTGGATATTATCATGGATTATCTATGTTGGTGGCTATATGTTTATCTATCTTATATGTTGAGGATATTATCTATTGTTGTGCTTGGTTATTTTTGTTCTCATCTCTACGCACAAGGTATATACTTCTATCTTATTCTCAACATATTTGTGATATTGTTACTTTGGCATGTTTGCTACTTGTTGGAAATTACTCCCCGTATATTATTGCATCTATTTGCATTTGAGGCAAACAAAAGGTATGCATAGAGATAGGGGGAGACATTTCCATTTTTTTGTCAAACATGTTCTAGTCAAGGTTTTATTGCAAATCTTAGTATTGTCATCTAATACCAAAAAGGGGGAGATTGAAAGTGCATTTCGTTTTCCCGGTGTTTTGTGTGTTAGTTAACAATACTAAGTACATTATTTATCTAGGTGTTTAGCGTGCAGGTGGTATACTTAACATCAGCATCGATCACCGAAAAGATCGGTGAAGTTTGGCCTGAGAGATTTGGGACATAAGTCAACCGGATTATTTTGAACCGGGTTATTCGGAGGAGCCGGATATTCCGGTCTGAAAAATTCCGGACCATTTTCGGGACAGAGATGAGCCGAATTATTTGGAACCGGATTATTCATCTTGGACCGGATATTCCGGTTGTGGAGTTTTTGCTCGAAAACGGCTAAGGACTAGAGAAAAAGCTGACAGAGACGAGCCGGATTATTTGTACCGGATTATTCTGGAGGAGCAGGAATATCCGGTATAGTTTCCTGTGCGGGACAGAAGTGAGCCGGATTATTGGAACCGGATTATTCATGGGAAACCAGATATTCCAGTTGAAGTCAACAGGATTCGTGAAGAAGCAATAGACCGGATATTCTGGTCCAAACTTGGACCGGATATTCCGGTCCCAAAATCCTGCACAACGACTAGTTGTGAAGAGGGGCTATAAATACCCCTGCTCTTCTTCCTCAAGATCTAGTTCTTCCCCTTAGCATTTTTTAGCATTTAAGAGCTCACCAAATCCCTCATAACTCCCAATCCCTCCACTCAATCTTGAAGATCTTTGGAGGATTGAAGGAGAAGGCCCCGATCTACTTCACCGAGTCGTTCTTCTTTCCCCCCTCTCTAGATTGAGGGATCTAGCCTAGGGTTTCCTCTTGTGGAGAACCTAGGCATCTTGATACTTGTTGGTGATTCAAGAAGATTTGAGAGCCCCAATTTGGTTGTGGGTGTGTGCCCCAAGTTGTTTGTAAATGACTCGATCCCCGCCTCAAAGGGGTTCAACAGTGGAAGGTGAACTAGGCCTTTGTGGCGGAGTTCATCGGAGAATAGGGTGAGGCCTTTGTGGCGTTGAGTAAGCCTTCATGGCGAGCTCACACCCCTCCAACGAGACGTACTCCCCTAAAAAGGAGGAACTCGGGAATACATCGCGTCTCTGTGTGCTTCACTTTGGTTACCTCGTTCCCTCACTCTCTTTACTTATTGCTTGCATTGTGTTTATCATTATCCTTGTCATATAGGTAAATTCACCGTAGCTGCATTATCTAGAGAATTCACCTTTGTGTCAAGCCTAAATCAAAA
Organism: Alopecurus myosuroides; assembly: GCA_028641055.1. NCBI lineage: Eukaryota > Viridiplantae > Streptophyta > Magnoliopsida > Poales > Poaceae > Alopecurus > Alopecurus myosuroides. The sequence continues at coordinate 29,310,978 of CM054062.1, forward strand.
TAAAAATAAAAATTGGTCGTAGCACCTATTCACCCCCCCCCCCTCTAGGTGCCCATACTTTATTTTCAAATGTGAGTTGGAAGATTTGGCCCGAGTAGATTGCAACTCGGTTGAGCCTTAGCTACTCGGCCCAAATCTCGGGGAGTGGATGGTGGATAAAGCAAAGGTAAAATGAACAAAGATGGAAACTCGGAAATACGGATAGAGAGGGAAATGCACTTACCCGGTTGGTGTTCTCGGTGTCTTCAGCAGCCCTGTGCAGGAAATGCATTTTGTGCGCCAAAGTGTTGCCGGAGGAGGACATCGCCATCGAGACGGGACCGGCATCGGCCTTGTTCCCGGATTGCTAGTAATTATCCAAGTTATTAAGCCGCACGCCATCCCATTCGGGGAGACGATGCCACTTGCTATCCCAGTCCTTCTCGATATAGCCTATCCGGTCAAGGACAGTATCGATGTCTTCTCGGAGCTCGTAGGCAAGCTCCGTGAGGGGTAATCAGGCTGGATGGTCAAGGAAGTTTCTTTACCCTTGGTTTCGGAGAGGGCCAATGTCTTCCGTTTCTTTAGCTCCTCCAGCCGCTTCGTCTCAAGCTCCTGCTTCAGCTGGTGCATCTCCTGCAGTTCACGCCAATGATCCGGGAAATTCACCGGGATGGCGGTTCCGCTGGCGCCTACTCCGGGAGCCTGTTGCTCCTTGGGGGAAAACTGGATGTTGGTTTGGATGAGTTTGGAGCTCCGAGTAACCGGGCCACCCTTGCTAGGCACCAGCGTGCCGCTCGGTGCTGGACGAGTAGGAGTGTTCCCGGCACTGGCGGCCGGTATCCGGTAGGTTTGTCTTGGACCTTTCTTGCCGCTGGTCTTGGTAGTCTTGGATGTCTTGGTGGCGGCCTCCTCAGCTGCGGCCGCAACATCTAAGGGGTTGGAAGGTTTTGGAGCAGGCGGTGGCTTGGCTGCACCAGGTGCAGCAGAAGGAGCTTTCGGCGTTGGAGGCGGCGCCTGTGACGCTGGCGGAGGCCTCCTGGGCTGCTGCTGGCCGGATTGCCTTGCAGCCGGATGAGATGTTTTCTTGGGCGGCTCCTGTGGCTGCACAGCCTGCCTAGCGTCAGGCCGTACTTAATCCTGGGGAGTTTGCTGCTCTGTGACCCGGCCCTACGCGGGTGGGGTCTCCTGCCGCTTCTCGGCGGGGGTCTCCTTCCGCTGCTCGGCAGGGGTTTCTTGTGGCTCCTCGGTGGTGCCTTCTTGCCGCTGCTTGGCAGGGGTTTCTTGGGGCTCCTCGATGGAAGTCGTTGCTGGCCATGGCTGCCTCTCGGCAGCAGACTCCGGTGCAGCTTGTTGAGGGTTGGGCTCCGGCGGCTCCGGAGTCTGATCAGTCTCCATCTTGATGCTAGTGTTGTCGGCATCGAGGTCCTGTTCTTCATTAAGGGGAGAGGACATCCGAGTCCTCTCCTCGGGTTGATAATCCCATTCGTCGAGATCACGATCCACGATGTTCCGGGGTGCACTTGGCTTGGGCGGCGCGTTGGTGGTGTCGGCATCAAGTGCCTCGCTGAGAGAAAGCAAGAAGAAAGGAAGAGAAGTGAGATAGGTGCAAAGAAAGAGCACAAAAGCAAGATACAGAGAGGAAACAGAGAAGACTGCGAGGTGTAAATGAAAACAGCAACAAGGTAACTCGGAAGGACTTACCCGTCCATGGTAGGGCGCTTCTTGCGCGTAGCTGTCTTCTTGGCGGCCTTCTTCTTCGTCTTCTTGGGAGGGGGTTCAACTGATCCGCTACCTGGCCTCTTCTTTGTTCCGGCGGGGGCGTCCATTGACACAGGCTGTGCGTCGATCGGCTTTTCCTCCTCCACCTCATCTGTTACCAGAAAGAGCAAGTGCAAGAGTATGAAAGGGAAAAGGTCAAGGTATGTTGCGGTGTGCACACGGGTGAATTCGGTCACCTTCATCGTCCTCAGACCAGTCCCGAATGGAGGTGGAGACTCGGGACTTACCATCCTGACCGGCGAGCGGGATACAGAGTGTATCCTGGACGTCAAACACCTCTGCATCATCCTCGGTCCTATCCGGCTGCCAGTTTTGCTCGAAGACGGCCTTGTCCTCAATCTTCTGGCGAGGAAGGACCTAAGGAGGCGAGCACAGAGCATAAGGGATACAATATATTCAAGATAACCAAGTGAAGGTTATACTCGGTATAGCATGCAAACACAAAGCATATACAGCTAAGTACTAGGAAGGGAAACGAGTTGAGGCTCTACTCTGAGTAGCATGCAAGCACAAAGCATAATAAGCTAAGTCCTAACAGAGGAGTTCTACTCGGTCTAGCATGCAAACACAAAGCATAATAAGCTAAGTCCTAACAGAGGAGTTCTACTCGGTATGGAATGCAAACACAAAGCATACACGGCTAAGTTCTAAAAAGGGAAACGGGTTGAGGCTCTACTCGGAGTAGCATGCAAGTATGAAGCATAAGAAGCTAAACAGAGAGGTCCTACTCCGTATAGGATGCAGACACAAAGCATATTGGGCTAAGAAAAAGAGCCCAGGATACCTCCTACTCGGTATTATGTGCATGGAGAAGAAGACTCACTTTGGGAGCTGGATGATTTCGGTTGTACGGCGCGAAGCCGTAAAACCAAGTGTTAGATAGTGTTACCCTGAGGATGGACTTGGCCCAGATTGCCACCTCTGCCTTGGTGAGCTCGAAGGTGGTTGTCTGGGTGCAGTCGCAGGCTCCTCATATAACGCACATCTTGTGCAGCCACTCTTGAAGGGGGAGAACCCGGCGCTCCACCCAGGCAGCAATCAGGTCGTCCTTGCGGAGTCCCTGTGCGATCAACTCCTGCAGGCGCTCGTCTACCCTGTTCACGTCATTCACCGTCTTCCTGGGATGGTAGCCCCAATTTCTCATCTTGGTGGGGGGGACGTTCTTGAACTCCGGCAGCTTGATGAGATCGACTGGCTGCTCGCCCTCTGCTGGAATGGGGTTCTTGACGTACAAGAACCCTCTCTGCCACTTCCAGCAGGTGTCCAATCCCAGTACCCGCGGGTGGCTACCCGTGGTCCGCTGGAGGATCATCGACGTCCCCGTTTGGGTCATCTCTTTGGGAGCGATCGGATTGGAAGTGCTGGGAAGAACTTGTTGACAAAAGAAAAAGTTTTTCGCCCAGGTGTCTACTGTGCGGTAGACACCGAGAAAGGCCTCACAGCATGTAACATATGTGGAAAGCATGGCGATGGCATTCGCCAGGAGGTGATGTGGTTGGAGGCCAAAGTGGTGCATGAACTCTTGCATTAACTTGCATATGGGGAGGCCGAAGCCGCTCTTAAAATGGATCAGAAAGACGACATACTCACCAGGTCCGGGAGTCGGCACCAGCTATTTGCCGGGAGGTCGACAGATGACGCCGGGAGGCACCCGGCGAGTGTGAACCAACCATTGGCAGTCGGATGCCTTGACATCGGATCCCTCCCAGACGGCGCGCATCGAGGGGGGAACCTCCTGGTTTCGCTTCCGCGGGGAGCTCGAGATACATCTGAGGCTTGGTGGAGGAAACGGAGGCGGAGAAGAGGAGATGCGGCGGAGCGGCGACGGCTGCACGGGGTCGAAGAGGACAGCGCCGCACGGTGAAGTCCTGGTCACGATTGAGCGCTCTCCGGTTAGCGGCGGCGCGCGGGGGTGAATCTTTTCTCTGTCTGTGCGAGGAGCGGCGGCGTGCTGCGGTTTCGCTGTGGCGCTGCGTGCTCGCTGCGAATTGGGAGACGAAAAGGAAACGGCAATAGGGGAAAGTGGCAACGAAGAGTTGTTGATGGGCGGCACGGAGGTATTTAAACCTCCTCGAGTGCAGTTATGGCCCATGATTCACTGCGGGGAAGACCGTGCGGCGTGGGGAGTTCCTACGCCCGGTAGAAACGCATAAGGGGATTTACTCGCACGTAACGAGCGCAGTTAATCCCACGTCGCGCATCGTGGGTAATCAACTAGCTGTGCGAAGGGACACGACGGCTTGTGGGCCCGGTGTGAAGTGGCAGGCGCGTGCCGTGCAGCCGCACAAGAACCGAGGCGTCGTGGGCTACGGTTGCACGACACGTTCCAAGCCTTACACGTGAAGATAGAATCGCTCTGGGTCGAGCGGCAAAGCTTTAGAAATTTGGCTAAGTGTTGGGATTTTGGATGAGCCTAGAGCATCTTGGTCTACCATGTACAATGATGAAAACTCCAGGGAACATAGTAGAGAAGGTCCGAGTTCAAATGGTGGGCATCCGATTTGGGATGCAACTCGGTTACTGTTCAACTAAGAGATAGTTGGTTAAAGCTGGCAGGGCTCAACAACCAAGTTCGCCGGACTCTACCAGCTTTAGGGACTAATGTCGGGGGGCTACCCCCGAATAGGGGTAAGACAGGTGAGAGGCAGAGTTCAAGATACGGTTCTACCGAGTAGGCAGCTACCCGGGTAATCTGGTATCCGGTTGGCGCTACTTGGCAGGAAGGGCAAAAGCCGAAGGGGAGATTCAAGTACCAGTCTGGATCAGCCGAGTAGCGCTCGGGTGATCCGGATAGACAAGAAGATGTTCTACTCGGGCACAAAGTCAATGGAGCCGTTGAGGAAGATCCCGCGTATCCAGGGGCTGTACCAGCGTGCGGTTCAATTTACTAGGTGCGTGGTTATTCGCACAGAGACGTGGGAGCAGTACGGGATGGGAGCTGTCAAGTCCTGTCAATGACAAGGGAGACAGGACGTGTCAGCGACCTACCCTAAGAGACTGACAAGGTAGACAAGACCTGTCAGCCGCCTACCGCGAAGACTTTCGGCGACATTGTCAGCGGGAACACGGAGGCGTGCACCATTCGCACAGTTGAGTTGTCCAATCAGTCCTTTTATTTATAGAATAGTGGTTGGCCACCAGTATATAAGGTGGCCAACCCCCTCCTGCGCGGGGGTCGCTCGGTCATTCGCTCACTCGATCAGTCACACAATTCACTTAGTCACACAGACATAGAGCTGAGCCCTGGCTACTCGGCAGAGAGAGACGCTGAGAGATTGTAACTCCTGTACTCGGCATAACATAACACGGAGAAATAGGTAGGAGTAGGGGTCTTTTCTCCACACGACGGCTCGGAACCTGGGTAGATTGTGGTGTTTGCATTCTTCTGTGCTCTCCTATTCGGCCTGCGATCCCTCCCCGGGTACCTACAGAGTCCATCGGCCCCAAACCTTAAGCTATCCCATGGCATCTGTCTTTACCACACCACGACAAACAGCTACAAGAAAAATGAAGAATACGAGCATGATAATGAGGAATACGAGTATTTATATGAAAAAGCGGAGTGTGTATCTCCCCCACACAAGAATGCTGGGTTCCAACTAAGTTTATTGCAGCAATTAAAACAACAAAAAACAAAATAAAAACAAATAGACGCTACAAGTAAAGTGCATATCATGTGACCGAATAAAAATATAGTTTCACTATAAGTGACCTGATAAGTTGTTGATGAAGAAGGGGATGCCTTGGGCATCCCCAAGCTTAGACGCTTGAGTCTTCTTGGAATTTGCTGGGATGAACCACGGGGGCATCCCCAATCTTAGGCTTTTCACTCTTCTTGATCACATTATATCACCCTCTTTTCTTCACCCTTGAAAACCTCCTTTACACCAAACTCGAAGTAATTCTCATTAGAGGGTTAGTGCATAATTAAAAAACTCACATATTATGCATGGACACAAGAATTATTAATACTTTTTAAACATTAGATGCAGCCACTGATGTTTTATGGAGCAAAGAAATCCACTCAACATAGTAAAAGAGAGAATGCAAGTAAAAAGGCAGAATCTGTCAAAACCAGACAAATCTGTAAAGACGATTTTTTCGAGGCACTTACATTGCTCAAACCAAAAAACTTAAAACAAGAAAAAAATTGAGAAATAGCTGAGGATTAAGCACAAAATTTTTGAGGTAATTTTGATCTTTCTGTAATTTCATATGATTTTAACAGTGGACAGTAGAAATCTGTTTCCTGCGCAGAAATCCAAATCTAACTTTAACTTTTAACTAGAGACTTTAGTTGCCGCAACAAATACGAGAAAATAAAGATACAAAGGAGTTGCTACAGAAGTTAAAAAAACTTTGAATCAAAGAAAACAGAGAAAAAGAGTGCAAAAATAAAAACATGGGTTATCTTCCAAGAAGTGCTTTTCTTTAACGCCTTTCAGCTAGGCATAGAAAGAGAGAACCAAGTGTTTTCAAATGAAAAACCATCCAAATCATGACCTCGAGGCTTACATTTACCTTTCTTACCCTTACTCTTAATGTTAGGGAACATATGATTGGGGCCGTGTATGGAGGTGAAATTCATGGTGCCTTTGGCCCATATCAATAGTCGCCCCCAAAGCTTCAGCCGAGATCTTCCAAGAGTAATTTGGCCTTCCCCTACACATTCAATAACAAGATAATCAGTTGATACCGTCCTTCCTGGGAGTTTTGTAAAAACTCCTTCAGCTATCCCAGTGGGAAATATGGTGGCATTATTAGTAAGAGGTATTCCTTCTCCACCCTCAAAAATTCCCCAAAGACTCAAAGGTTCAAAATTCAGACATATTATCACAACGAGCATGAAAGATTTCTCCATTTATAGTTATTTTTACTATAGGGATCCAATTTGAGGCTTCAAAATTTACTGGGACATAATCATAATGTTCACAAATCTGATTATAACCTTCTTTTAAACAAGATATATGTGTGTCAGGAGTGTTTAATCTAGCATGAATGCTTGCAAGGGCTATATCAGATTTACTAGGGGAGCTATAGGTTGCAATCAAAAAAAATTATGACATTAAAACCTTGATCTCCATCACAATGAAGGAAATCTCTTCCTACTACAGTATCCAAAGCATATCTCCTGCAAAGAACAAGACCAAAGTAAAAACTACGAAGAGACAGGCTTAGAGTCATTTTAGGTTCAATTTTACCATAGTAATAAAAAACTCTACACAAAGATTCTTTAAAACTATCATCCCTCCCTTGTTTGAAAGTGAAGATCATTTCCTTATGTGACATGGTAAAGGGAACATGAGTAGACATAAAGGCAAATTCAAATAGGAACTAACTTTTTTGTTTTTTCGATATATAGAAGCAAACAAGACAAAATTAAATAAACTAAGAAAAACAAAAACAAAGTAAAGAGATTGGAGGTGAAAGACTCCCCTTGCAGAAATCCTCTTCCTCCCCGGGAACGGCACCAGAAAACTTGTTGATGGTGCAGGAGTGCACTCGTTGGGAAACCTCAACTATAAGGTATGGAGAGTGTAGCGACAAGTTTTCCCTTAGAAAGAAACCAAGGTTGAATTAACCAGTAGGAGAAAGAACTCACTTCTGAAGGTTCAAGACAGCTGATGTCGGCAGGGCGCACTACCAGGCTCAGCGGCAACATGGAATCTACACAACACAACCAAGTTACTTTGCCCCAACAAAGAAGTGAGGTTGTCAATCTCACCGGTTTTTGCTAAAAACAAAGGATTAGACATATAGTGTGGAAAACAAGGTTTGTTTGCAGTGAATTAAAAGAGAACAATTATGGCAGTGAATGAGAGGAAAATAGTAATTGCACGAAAGAAAAATAACTTTTGAAGTGGTTGTATTATCAGTGTAAAAGAATGGACCGGGGTCCACAATTCACTAGTAGTGTCTCTCCAAAACAGATATATAACATGTTGGGCAAACAAATTACAGCTGGGCAATCTAGAGATATAAAGGCTACACCGTACTTCATATTCATGACATGGTGATTACTATGTGATTCATGTGGGCATTACAACATAATTCATAGACTGTTATCCAACTGCATCTATGACTAATAATCCACCCTCGAAGCGTGATCCAATCAAACCTCAGGTACTATGTTGAACGCAACAGATAATTGCATTAATTAAAGTGTGAAATGTAAACAATGTAAACAACGTTGTTTTCTCCCTAATGGCAACAATACATCCCCCCATCTCTTACGTTTATGTCACTCGAGCATGGATAAAAGGGAGGCATGAACCCACTATCTAACATAAATACCCCCTCTTGGAGTTACAAGCATCAACTTGGCCAAATCATCTACTAGTAACGGAGAGCATGAAAGATCATAAATAACATAAACATGATAGATTGATAGTCACTATACATAGCATTCAATATTCATCGAATCCCAGCAAACACAACATGTAGCATTACAATAATATGATCTTGATCATGTTAGGCAGCTCACAAGATCTAAACATGAGGCATAAAGAGGAGAAGACAACCATCTAGCTACTGCTATGGACCTGTAGTCCAAGATGAACTACTCATGCATCACTTCGGAGGTAGGCATGGTGATGTAGAGCCCTCTGGTGATGATTTACACTCCCGGCAGGATGCCGGGGAGAGCTTCAGAACCCTCCCGAACTAGGGTTGACGATCACGGCGACTATGAAACTTTTGGTGGAAAAAGGTTGGGGGGTTTAGGGTATTCCCAAGGAGGATCTCATATAGGCGAAATGGCAACGTCGGTGGGTGGCCAAGGGGCCCACACCACCTGGTGGCGCGGCCATATGGGACCCGCTCCGCCCTACGGTGTGGGCCCTCCACGGCCCCCCTCAGGGTCTCCGCCGGACTCCCTGTATGTGACAGAATTCTAAGGTCTTGGGTTTTCGTTTCGTCCAATTGCGAGAATATTTTCAGAAAAACTTTTCTGAAACCAAAAGCAGCAGAAAACAGGAACTAGCTCTGTGGTATATTGTCAATAGGTTAGTCGTACGTCCATTTTGCATCACTATTTTATATCGTTATTTTCTGTTATTCATCGATATATTTCATGTTATGATACATTAATTATGTTATTTCATCTTATTTTGCATGTTTAATAATTATGGGAGAAGAAACACCGGAACCAGAAATCTACTGGAAGAAGCACCATCACGACACCCTATTTCAAAAGATCAGAAGAAGAGGGGCGACACATGAGGAGTCTTAGAAGTCTCGAGGAGGAAGATAGCGAGAAGGGCACCCGGAGGGGTCACCTAGGGCCCACCCCACCAGGCGGCGCCCCCACTTGCCGCGCCTGGGGTGGTCTGGCCCCTTGGCCCACTTCTGGGCGCCCCCTTTTGCGTACATGACCCCCAGCAAACCCTAAGCCCCGATACATCGTCTAAGAATTATTCTGCTGCCGCCTCGGGGCGGAAAACACCAAAGAGAGAAAAGCTCTCCAGCAGGGAGAAATCTGTCGGGGAAATTCCTCCCCGGAGAGGGGAAATCATCGCCATCATCACCGTCATCATTCCGGGCTTCATCGAAATCATCATCATCACCATCACCGTCCACCTTCATCCCGCTGTAACAATTAGGGATCTTTATTGTGGCTCTTCACTAGATCTCTGTCCCGGCATGGATTAATTGTTACTAGTTGATGCTTGTGAGATTTATCGGTGTTTACACTTTATGACCAGATTGTTGTTATCCATTATATCACATCTGATTATGATCCATATGATGTATCGTGAGTAGTTCATTTAGTTCTTGAGGACATAAAGATGTCATGATGTTAGCAGTGAAGTTATGTTGAAGTAATATCTCTCGGGTTGGTATTTAAGTTGTGGTGCTATTATTGTAGTGGTGTCATGTGAACATTGACTACATGACAGTTCACCTTTATGGTCCTAGGATGATGCATTATGTATTTGGATACTAGTTGTCGGGTTGCCGGAGTGGCAGAAATCTAAACCCCCGTTAGGAAACCAATGCACGAGGGAGTGTACGATCCCGAAGTTTTAAGGTTGTGGTTAGAGTTATCTTAATTAATTTCTTGTATTTGTGGATGCTTGCGAGGGGTATAATCACAAGTTTTTATTAGTCCTAGTTGGGAGGTGCATTAGCATAGGTTCACCCACACAACACTTAATGAATCAATAAATATTAATCAACTATTTGAAGCGAAAGCACTTGACGAGATTCCCATGTGTCCTCGAGAACGTTTAGTAATTATAAGTAGAACAAACGGCTTGTACTTTTCTCTCAAAAGGATTGGGCCACTCGCTGAAATTACTATTACTGTTCTTAATTTACTCGCACTTTATTTATCCGCTATATCCAAAACAACCAAAAACTTATTTGTTAGTGTTTACAGTGAAATCTCTATCCAACTTGCTTGTCAACACCTTCTGCTCCTCGTTGGGTTCGACACTCTTATTTATAAAAAGTATTATGATACACCCCCTATACTTGTGGGTCATCAATACTATTTTATGGCACCGTTCCCGGGGAGTTAAGTGCTATTGGTAAGTGGAATTGGTAAGAGAAACTTTTACTATGAGTGTTGTTTTTATTTCTGCCTGCTGTTTTATACTCCATTATTGAGAATAATTTTGATTCTCTGTTTAGAGGTACTACTACTATGACTGCTAGGGTAGTAGGTGACCCGTTGTCTGCTGAATTAGATCCTTATAAAATAACTATGAAAATTGTTGGACGTGTTATGGATAACTGCTATTATGGAGATGGAACTGTCCATCCCGGTGATCATTTGCTCTTTATACATGAATTATGCGAGTTATTTAGATGTGCATGTATTACTATGGATCAAGTTAAAAGGAAATTATTTTCTTTATCGCTGAAAGGAAGAGCCGCTGAATGGTTGAAACTACTGAAGAATGTTGAATCTATTGGATGGGAGGAAATTGTTCCTCTCTTTTATTCTAGATTCTATCCTCCTAGTGAGAGTCATAAGGACCAGAATCAAATATATAATTTCTGGCCTCATGAAGGACAGATTATTGCCAAAGCTTGGGGGAGAATGAAGTTATTAATGCTCAAATGTCCCGTTCATGAACTCCCGCGTAATATTGTTATCAATAATTTTTATGCAAGACTTTCTCTTCATGATAAGGATTTATTGGACGCTTCTTGTTCTGGATCATTCACACGTATGAAGGAAGAAGTTAAATGGGATCTTCTTGACCATATTCAAGAAAACACTGAAGGATGGGAGAATGACAAAGGTAGAAAGTCAGGTATAAATTACGATTATGCATGCGTTAAATCTTTTATGGGAACCGATGATTTTTATAATGTTAGGGTTGTTTGTGGTCTTGATTCTCAAATCTTTGCAAACTGTCTTAAAGCTTTTGCCTCCTATCTTGATATTCCTAAAAAATATTATCACAAATATCATGCACCTTATAAAGATATTGTTCCTGCTAGCAATTTAGAAGTGCATGTTGTTAATCATGTTGTTCCTGAGCCTTATATTCAAAAATGCCTTTCCCTGCTAAGGTGAAAGAACACTCTATTGTAGTTAGTGTGGTTAATAAGAGCATTAAGAAATCTATTGAACCTGATGAACAAATAACTGTTGAACCTGCTGTAGAAATAGTAAAAGATCTTGTTTGTGGAAATGTAGAGGATGAACACATTGTCTTTTGTGAGGATGCTTCTAATATTGTTTCGCATCCTCATAGACCTAAGAAAACTAGTGTTTATGTGCTTTGTGTTAACATTGGTGATCATTTCTATTATGGTTTATGTGACATTGGTGCTAGTTCTAGTATTATACCTTATGAGATTTATAAAGAAATTATGCATGAAATTGGTTCTTGTGAGCTTCAGGATAAATATGTGGTTATTCAGCTTGCTAATATAGAAATTGTCTTTCCGGTTGGTATTATTAGAGATGTGGAAGTTTTATGTGGTAAAACTAAATATCTCACTGATTTCCTAGTACTTGGTAAGGCTGCTAGTAAAACTTGTCCTATTATTTTTGTTAGACCTTTCTTGAACACTTGTGGTGCTATTATAGATTGTAAGAGGGAAAAGATATTGACTAAATTTGATGGAAAATCTTATGAGTTCAATTTCTCCAAATTTGCTAGAGCGCCTTATGAATCTAAATTGCCTAATGAGAATTTTAAAGTTGAACAACTTGCTTCTATTGCTCTTGCTCCTAATAAATGCTTTGCAGCAATATATGGAGGACCATGATAGTGAGGTCTTTATGGAAGAGAGAAGTAAGATTGACGATATTCTTCTTTGTTAACCGGTGATACTGAAACATAATTTACCTGTGGAAGACTTGGGTACCACATTGCCACCCAAGGAGGATGTTGCCTTTGATTTAAAACCTTTGCCTGATGATCATAAATATGCTTATACTGATTGTAAGAAAATATATCATGTTATTATTAGTGCTAAACTTTTAGGTGAAGAAGAGGAAATGTTATTGGGAATATTGAAGAAACATCGTGCAGCTATTGATTATACTCTTGATGATTTGAAGGGGATTTCTCCCACTATATGTCAGCATGCTATCAATATTGAACCTGTTGCAAAGCCAATTGTTGAACATCAACGCCGTTTAATTCCTAAGATGAAGGAAATGGTAAGAAATGAGGTATTAAAACTTCTTGATGCTGGTATTATTTTTCCTATTGCTGATAGTAGATGGGTAAGCCCTGTGCATTGTGTCCCTAAGAAGGGAGGAATGACCAATGTGCCTAATGAAAACAATGAGCTTATTATGCAAAGAGTAGTAGTTGGTTATAGAATGTGCAGTGATTTAAGAAAGGTTAATAAAGTCACTAAGAAAGATCATTATCCTTTACCCTTTATTGATCAAATGCTAGAGAGTTTGTCTGAGAAAACTCATTTTTGTTTCCTTGATGGTTATTCTGGGTTTTCTCAAATTGTTGTTAGGAAGCAAGATCAAGAGAAAACAACCTTTACTTGTCCTTATGGAACTTATGATTATAGACCTATGACTTTCGGTTTATGTAATGCTCCTGCTACATTTCAAAGATGCATATATGCTATTTTTCATGGTTTTTGTGAAAAGATTGTGGAAGTATTCATGGACGATTTCTCCGTCTATGGAATTTCTTTTGATAATTGTTTGCACGACCTTGATAAAGTTTACAGAGATGTGAGGAAACTAATCTTGTTCTTAATTGGGAGAAATGACACTTTATGGTTCATGACGTAATTGTTCTTGGACATAAAATTCTGAAAGAGGTACTGAAGTTGAAAGAGCTAAAGTGGAAGCAATAGAGAAAATGCCCTGTCATAGGGATGTTAAAGGTATTCGTAGTGTTCTTGGTCATGCTGGTTTTTATAGGAGGTTTATTAAAGATTTCTCTAAAATATCAAAACCTCTTACAAATCTTCTTCAAAAAGATGTAACTTTTTGGCTTTTATGATGATTGCAAGGAAGCTTTTGAAACTTTAAAAAAGGATTTAACTAATTCTCCTATTGTTCAACCACCTGATTGAATTTACCTTTTGAAATTATGTGTGATGCTAGTGATATTGTTGTATGTGTTGTTCTTGGATAGCGAGTAGATAAGAAATTGAATGTTATTCATTATACTAGTAAGACTCTTGATGCTGCTCAAAATAATTATGCTACTACTAAAATATGAGTCCTTAGCTGTAGTTCTGTGGCATATGAGGAGGAGACAACCATCTAGCTACTGCTATGGACCCGTAGTCCACGGATGAACTACTTACGCATCACTTCGGAGGCAGGCATGGTGATGTAGAAGCCTCCGGTGATGATTTCCTCTCTGGCAGGGTGCCGAAAAAACAGCTCCAGAACCCTCTTGATCTAGGGTTGACGACGACGGCGGCATCGGAACTTTTTCGGGATTATTGATCAGGTGTCTAGGGTTTTCCGTCCGGGGGGAATAAATAGGCGAAAGGGCAGAGGCGGTGGAGGCCAGGGGACCCACGCCAGCCTATGGTGTGCCCCCTGTTGCCCCTCTTCGACTCCTCTTCGGTTTTCTGGATGCTTCTGGGGAAAATAGGCACTTCGGGCTTTATGGGGCCCAATTCCGAGAATGTTTCCAGAACAACTTTTTTGAAACCTAAAACATTAGAAAGCAGGGAACTGGCACTTGGCATCTTGTTAATAGGTTAGTCCCGGAAAACGTATGAAAATGCTATAAATAAGGGATAAAACAAGTAGCAATTGTCATAATATTATCATGGAGCATCAGAAATTAGGGATACATTTATGACGTATCGACGCCTTTGTCGAAGAAGACGATGAGTGAGTTTTCTTTTACATTACTTCCTATCATACTATTCTTATCTGAAGCCTTTTTTCCTTAATATTTCTTTAGATGTGTGGTGCTCAGCAAGGATCAATTCGCTTCCTTGGCTCAGTCTGCTAAGCCAAAGGAAGGAAATAAGGAAGCTCCCAAGGTTTCTAGTCCGCCTGCAAGAGCTTTGAGTCCTCCTGCAAGATCTTCAACTCCGACAAAGACGATTGTGGATCCCAACTCCGTTTCTCCCAACCTCGCGGGTGTTCAGTCGAAGGATCCTGCTGATTACAAGGTATCGAAGAGACTCGAAGCTTCGGGTAGTTCACTTGATTCGATGTCGACTCCAAATGGCAAGGTGATTTTCTTTTAAGTGTTTTTCGTTATCAGGTGCGTGATAGTGCTCTCGATGGTAGTAGCCCCTGAGTCCGTATTCGACTGTTTATATTCGTTTACAGACTCATGCACGTTTTTCATAATATTAGTCAATTTTTTTATCAGGTGCACGGTAGTGCTTCCAATGGGGGTAGCCCCCGAGTCTATAGTCGACTGTTTAGAGTCAAGTGTAGACTCAAGCAACATCTTCACTGCTTTGTGATTGTTCTTCTACATTTTCTATTCGATTCTTTTGATGCTTTTGGACGTTTGGCGACCCACAAGTATAGGGGGTGTATCGTAGTACTTCCGATAAATAGCAGTGCCAAACCCAACGAGGAGGAGAATGTGTGACAAGAAGGTTGGATAGAGGATTCAGTGCAAACACTAGCAAAGGGTTTTTGGTGGTTAATGATATAACAGATAAATAAAGTGCGAGTAAGTAAAAGACAGTAAATAATATTGCGTCAAGTGACCCAATCCTTTTGAGAGCAAAGGACAAGCCGGTTGTTCTACTTATGATTACCAAACGTTCTCGAGGACACATGGGAATTTCGTCAAGTGCTTTCGCTTCATATAGTTGATTAATATTTATTGGTTCGCTAAGTGTTGTGTGGGTGAACCTATGCTAATGCACCGCCCAACTAGTACTAATAAATACTTGTGATTATACCCCTCGCAAGAATCCGCAAGTACAAGAAAGTAATTTAGATAAATCTAACCACAGCCTTAAAAATCCGAGACCTAACAGTCCCTCATGCATTGGTTTCCTAACGGGAGTTTAGGTTTCTGTTACTCCAGCAACCCCACAATTAGTAGCCAAATACAAAATACATCCTCCTAGGCCCATAAAGGTGAAGTGTCATGTAGTCGACGTTCACATGACACCACTAGAAGAATAGCACCACAACTTAAATACCGAATCGATTGATATTACTTGAACATAACTTCACTACTAACATCATGACTTCTCCCATGTACTTAAGAACTAAACTAACTACTCACGAGACATCATATGGATCATAATCAGAGGTGATATAATGGATAATTACAATCTGGTCATAAAGTGCAAACACTTAAATCTCACAAGCATCAACTAATAACAAGTAATCCATACCGAGAGAGAGATCTAGTGAAGAGCAACGAGAAAGACCCCTAATTGTTACAGCGGGATGAAGGTGGACGGTTGCGATGATGGTGCTAGTGATGAGGATGATGATGATGATGATCTCGATGAAGCCTGAGGTGATGACGGTGACGATGGCGATGATTTCCCTCTCTAGGGAGGAATTTCCCCGGCAGATTTCTCCCAGCTGGAGAGCTTTTCTCTCTCTATTGTTTTCCGCCCCGAGGCGGCGGAGGAATAATTCTTCGACGATGTTCTGGGGCTTAGGGATCCCAGGGGTCAAGTACGCGAAAGGGGTGCCCAGGAGTGGGCTAGGGGGGCCAGACCACCCCCAGGCGCGGCCAGGGGCGCCGCCTGGTGGTGTGGGCCCCAAGTGGCCTCCCTCCGGGTGCCACTTTGGCTAGCTTCCTCCTCGGGACTTCTAAGAACCCTCTCGTGTTCACCCTGTTCTTATGATCCTCTGAAATAGGGTGTCCTGACGGTTCTTTTTTCCATCAGATCCTAGAAGAATTTTCTTCTTTGTTGAGTCGTAAATGTTGGAGGCAAATACTTGGAAACAATAAAGTTAGCATAATCAGCATACCAAGGACTATCCTGGGATTTTACTTTTATTGCAGCTAATTGTTCATTTTGAAAACTGTCATTAACAGTAATAGGATCAAAAACAATGTTTTCCAATCTAGACAAGTTATCGGCAATAAGATTTTCAGCACCCTTCCTATCCACAATATGCAAATCAAAATCTTGTAAAAGCAATGCCCATCTAATAATCATAGGCTTAGAATCTTTCTTTTCCATAAGGTATCTAATAGTAGCATTATCAGTATGAATAGAAACCTTTGATTCAACAATATAAGGTCTAAACTTATCACATTCAAAAACTACAGCTAAGAACTCTTTTTCAGTAGTAGCATAATTCTTTTGAGCAACATCAAGAGTCTTACTAGCATAGTGAATAACATTCAATTTCTTATCTACTCGATGTCCAAGAACAACACCTACAACAAAATCACTAGCATCACACATAATTTCAAAAGGTAAATTCCATTCAGGTGGTTGAACAATAGGAGAAGTAGTTAAAGCCTTCTTTAAAGTTTCAAAAGCTTCCTTGCAATCATCATAAAAAACAAAAGGTACAATTTTTTAAGAGGTTTTGATATTTTAGAGAAATCTTTAATAAACCTCCTATAAAAAACAGCATGACCAAGAAAACTACGAATACTTTTACCATCCCTAGGACAGGGTATTTTCTCTATTGCTTCCACTTTAACTCTGTCAACTTCAATTCCTCTTTCAGAAATTTTATGTCCAAGAACAATTCCTTTATTAACCATAAAGTGGAATTTCTCCCAATAAAGAACCAGATTAGTTTCCTCACATCTCTGCAAAACTTTATCAAGGTTGTGCGAACAATTATCAAAAGAAGTTCCATAGACGGAGAAATCGTCCATGAATACTTCCACAATCTCATCACAAAAACCATGAAAAATAGCTGACATGCATCTTCGAAATGTAGCAGGAGAATTGCATAACCCAAAAGGCATACGTCTATAAGCATAAGTTCCATAAGGACAAATAAAGATTGTTTTCTCTTGATCTTGCTTCCTAACAGCAATTTGAGAAAACCCAGAATAACCATCAAGAAAGCAAAAATGAGTTTTCTTAGACAACCTCTCTAGCATTTGATCAATATAGGGTAAAGGATAATGACATTTCTTAGGGACTTTATTAACCTTTCTAAAATCAATGCACATTCTATAACCAACTAATACTCTCTGTGGAATAAGATCACTATTTTCTTTAGGCACAATAGTCATTCCACCTTTCTTAGGGATATAGTGCACATGGCTTACCCATCTACTATCAGCAATAGGGAAAATAATACAAGCATCAAGAAGTTTTAATACCTCATTTCTTACCACTTCCTTCATCTTAGGAATTAAACGACATTGATGTTCAACAACTGGCTTTGCATCGGGTTCAATATTGATAGCATGCTGACATATAGTGGGACAAACCCCCTTCAAATTATCAAGAGTATAATCGATAGCTCCACGGTGTTTCTTCAAAATTCCCAATAATTTTCCTCTTCTTCACCTGAAAGTTTAGCACTAATAATAACACGATATATTTTATTATCATCAATATAAGAATATTTGAGATCATCATGCAAAGGTTTTTAATCAAAGACAGGATCCTCCTTGGGTGGCAATGTGGTACCCAGGTCTTCCACAGGTAAATTATGATTCAGTATAACCGGTTGACGAAGAAGAATATCGTCAATCTCATTTCTCTCTTCCATAAAGACCTCACTTTCATGATCCTCCATATATTGCTGCAAAGCATTGTTAGGAGCAAGAGCAATAGTAGCAAGTTGTTCAACTTTAAAATTATCATCAGGCAATTTAGATTCATAAGATTCTCATCAGGCAATTTAGATTCAAATTTAGTCAATATCTTCTCTATCTTACAATCTATAGTAGCACCACTAGTGTTAAAGAAAGGTCTACCAAAAACAATAGGAGAAGTTTTACTAGCAGCCCTATCAAGTACTATAAAATCAGTGGGATATTTAGTTTTACCACATAAAACTTCCACATCTCTAACAATACCAATTGGAAAGACAGTTTCTCTATTAGCAAGCTGACTAACTACATCAATGTGTTCAAGCTCACAAGAACCAATTTTATACATAGTTTCTTTATAAAGCTCATAAGAAATAGCACTAGAACTAGCACAAAACCATAATAGCAATGATCACCAATCTTAACAGAAAGCACAGGAACACTAGTTTGCTTAGATCTATGAGGATGGGAAGCAATATTAGAAGCATCCTCACAAAATACAATGTGTTCATCCTCTACATTTCCACAAACAACATCTTTTACTATTGCTACAGCAGGTTCAACAGTTATTTGTTCATCAGGTTCAATAGATTTCTTAATGCTCTTATTAACCACACTAGCTACAACAGAGTGCTCTTTCACTTTAGCAGGGAAAGGCATTTTTTCAATATAAGGCTCAGGAACAACAGGATTAACAACATTCACTTCTATATTACTAGATGAAACAATATCTTTATAAGGTGCATGATATTTGTGATAATCTTTTTTAGGAATATCCAGATATATAGGAGGCAAAAGCTTTAAGACAGTTTGAAAAGATTTGAGAATGAAGACCACAAACAGCACTAACATTATAGAAATCATCGGTTCCCATAAAAGTTTAACGCATTCATAATCGTAATTTATACCTGACTTTCTACCTTTGTCATTCTCCCATCCTTAAGTGTTCTCTTGAATACGGTCAAGAAGATCCCATTTAGTTTCTTCCTTCATACGTGTGAATGATCCAAAACAAGAAGCATCCAATAAATCCTTATCATGAAGAGAAAGCCTTGCGTAAAAATTATTGATAACAATATTACGCGGGAGCTCATGGATGGGACATTTAAGCATTAATAACTTCATTCTCCCCAAAGATTTGGCAATACTCTCTCCATCATGAGGCCAGAAATTATATATTTGATTCCGGCCTTTATGAATTTCACTAGGAGGATAGAATTTAGAGTAAAAGAGAGGAACAATTTCCTCCCATCCAATAGATTCACCATTCTTCAGTAATTTGAACCATTCAGCTGCTCTTCCTTTCAGCGATAAAGAAAATAATTTCCTTTTAACTTGATCCATAGTAATACCTGCACATCTGAATAACTCGCATAATTCATGTATAAAGAGCAAATGATCACTGGGATGGACAGTTCCATCTCCATAATAGCAGTTATCCATAACACGTCCAACAATTTGCATTGGTATTTTATAAGGATCTAATTCAGCAGATAAAAGTCACCTACTACCCTAGAAGTTATAGTAGTAGTACCTCTTAACAGATAATCAAAAGTATTCTCCATAATGAAATAAAACAGCAGACACAAATAAAAATAGCACTCACATTAAAAGTTTCTCTTACCAATTCCACTTACCAATAGCACTTTACTCCCTGGCAACAGCGCAAGAAAATACTCTTGATGACCCACAAGTATAAGGGGTGTATCATAGTACTTTAAATAAATAAGAGTGTAAAATCCAACCAGGAGCATAAGGTGTTGACAACCAGGTTAGATAGAGGATTCACTATAAACACTAGCAAACGGGTTTTTGGTGGTTTTTGATATAGCAGATAAATAAAGTGTGAGTAAATAAAAGACAATAAATAATATTGCAGCGAGTGGACCAATCCTTTTGAGAGCAAAGGACAAGCGGGTTGTTCTACTTATGATTACCAAACGTTCTCGAGGACACATGGGAATTTTGTCAAGTGCTTTCACTTCATATAGTTTATTAATATTTATTGGTACGTTAAGTGTTGTGTGGGTGAACCTATGCTAATGCACCGCCCAATTAGGACTAATACATACTTTTGATTATACCCCTCGCAAGTATCCGCAAATAAAAGAAAGTAAATAAGATAAATCTAACCACAACCTTAAAACTCTACGACCCCACACTCCCTCATGCATAAGTTTCCTAACGGGGGTTTAGGTTTCTGTCACTCCAGCAACCCCACAATTAGTAGCCAAATACACAATGCATCCTCCTAGGCCCATAAAGGTGAAGTGTCATGTAGTCGACGTTCACATGACACCACTAGAAGAATAGCACCACAACTTAAATATCAAGCCGAGAGATATTACTTCACATAAGTTCACTACTAACATCATGACTTCTCCCATGTCCTCAAGAACTGAACGGACTACTCACGAGACATCATACAGATCATAATCAGAGGTGATATAATGGATAATAACAATCTGGTCATAAAGTGTAAACACCGATAAATCTCACAAGCATCAACTACTAAAAAGTAATCCACACCGAGAGATAGATCTAGTGAAGAGCAACGAGAAATACCCCTAATTGTTACAACGGGATGAAGGTGGACGGTGGCGGTGATGGTGCTGGTGATGAGGATGATGATGATCATGATCTCGATGAAGGCCGCAGTGATGACGATGCCGACGATTTCCCCTCTCCGGGGAGGAATTTCCCCGGCAGATTTCTCCCTGCCGGAGTATTTTTTTTTTCTCTGTGTTGTTTTCCACCCCGAGGTGGCGGCGGAATAATTCTTCGAGGATGTTCTGGGGCTTAGGGTTCCCTGGGGGTCAAGTACGCGAAAGGGGGCGCCCAGCAGTGGGCCAGGGGGCCAGACCACCCCCAGGTGCTGCTAGGGGGGCGCCGCCTAGTGGTGTGGGCCCTATGTGGCCCCCATTCGGGTGCCGTTCTGGCTAGCTTCCTCCTCTCGAATTCTAAGACTTCTCCCGTGTCCCCCCCTCTTCTTCCGATCTTCTGAAATATGGTGTCCTGATGGTTCTTTTTCAATCAGATTTCTGGTTCCAGTGTTTCTTCTCCCATACTTATTGAACATGCAAAATACGATAAATAACATAAGTAATGTATCATAACATGAAATAGATCGATGAATAACAAAAAATAACGATATGAAATAGTGATGCAAAATGGACGTATCAACTTTGTCTCGTGGTCGTAGAAGCTGATTGTGCCACTCTTCATCGGGGGCATGACCAGCTCCTTTTGGATCTCAAGTCTTTGAGATTTAAATTTTTAGATGTTGCGAGTAGCACATCTTTGTTCTTTTTCTCCTTTGTCTTTGGTGCATCTGTTTTCTCTTTCAGATGAGGCTACCCGTGCTGACAATGAGAGAGCTGAAGCTCTCCGTCGAGTGAAGGATCTCGAGAAATTGCTAGAATTCGGTCGGAAGGTGGCTGCCGAGCAGCTCGCGCAATCTCGAGAGGACCTCAAGAAGCTAGAAGAGGAAGGTCAGTCTCATGAAAATGAGCTGACTGATTTACCTCGTCCCGTGGTCGAAGCTTTGTTAGGTATGTGGCTCACCAGTTTTCATTGATGTCAGTCTCTTTTTCTGAAGTTTTCTTTGGTTCTTATGCATTCTTGGCCTTCGCGGGTGCGCTTGAGGTTACTCTGGCGATTCCTGGACAAGTCAGGCTTAATGCTTTAATAGATGTTGATATGTCATATATGTATCCTTAATTTCTGATGTTGCATGTAGTTTTCATGTTATTTCCATGGGGTTAACAAGATGCCACAGAGCCAGTTCCCTGTTTTCTGTTGTTTTTAGTTTCAGAAAAGTTGTTGTCGAAATATTCTCGGAATTGGAAAATCGAAGCCCGGAAGTCTTAGAATTCTCGAAGGTTCCACGGAGTCCCAAAGAGACCCGGAGAGGGGCAACAGGGGGGCCACACCATAGGGCGGCAAGCCCCCTGGCCGCGCCTAGGGGTGGTCTGGGCCCCCCAGGTGCCCTCTGCCATCGCTCTTTCGCCTATATAATCCCCCTGATATATCAACCCTAGAAACATACCACTTTTTTCGAGAAACACCCGAGGCCGCCGTCATCGTCATCCCGAGATCGGGAGGGTTCTGGAGCTCTCTCGGGCACCCTGCCGGGAGGGGAATTCATCACCGGAGGGGTCTACGCCACCATGCCCTCCTCTGAAATGATGCATTAGTAGTTCGTCCCTGGACTACGGGTCCATAGCAGTAGATAGATTGTTGTCTCCTCCACTTTATGCCTCATGTTTATCTTGTGAGCTGCCTCACATGATCGAGATCATATTTATGTAATGCTACATGTTGTGTGTGCCGGACTCCGATGAATGTTGAATGCTATTTCTTTTGATTATCAATCTATCATGTTAACTTCATGCATATGTTATTTATTATCTTGCATTCTCTCCGTTATTAGTAGATGCTCTGGCCAAGTAGATGCTAATAACTCTAAGAGGGAGTATTTATGCTCGATAGTGGGTTAATGCCTCCTTTGCACCTATGCTCGAGTGACAGAAACGTGACGAAAGGAGGATGTGTTGTTGCCATTAGGGAGAAAACAAAAAAAAATTGTCTAAGGATGATTTTATTGTTTACATTACACACTTTGCTTAATTCAATTATTTGTTGCTTGCAACTTAATACCCAACGTTTGTTCGGATGATATTCGGAGGGTGGATTATTAGTCATAGATGCAGTTGGATGACGGTCTATGTATCTTGTTGTAATGCCCGCATGAATTACATAGTAATATTTATGTCTTGCCTATGCACTACGGTGAAACATTCCTTTCTGTGAATTGCCCAGCTGTAATTTGTTCACCACACATGTTATTTGTCTTTCAGGAGAGACACCAATAGTGAACTGTGGACCCGGGTCCATTTTCCTCATATTGATAATACACACTGCTTTCACTGTTTTCACATTGTTGCTACCGTTTTTATACTATTCTCGTATTGTTTTCCACACCATACGTTTAACTTCTTTGTGTTCAGCAAAACCGGTGAGATTGACAAGCTCACTACTTCGCTGGGGCAAAGTGATTAGATTGTCTTGTGTAGGTTTCACGTTGCTGTTGAACCGTAGTGCGCCCCGCCATCTCAACTGCATCAACTTGCTGATGCACTCTTCACACCTTGCGATTGGGGTCTCCCAACGAGCGTGTGTCTACAGTCCATCAAGCTTTTCTGTCGTCGTTGCCAGGGAGGTAGAGAATTTTTGCAACGTAAGTCTCTCACCTCCAATCTTTTTTTTACTTTGTTATTGTTTTGTTTTTTACTTGTTTTGTCATGCTTGCTACCAACGGGTGATTTCTTTGGATTTATGAAAGAATAACAAAAATATTGTAAGAAACACCGTTTGTCACAAAAAAGATACACTTATGGAAGCAAATTAATATATTGGATGACTATGCTAGAAATTTGTGCTCTAATTATAATGTTATTTATTGCTTTGATTAATCTCGTTGCTGTAGGAGGTATAAACACCTCCCTTTTCAATCTTATATTTACTAATTGGAGGCATTGTAAAAGCCTACGCGTTGATTCTCACGGTAAAACACAACAACCATCGTATCTTTGCTTCATATCGGTACATGCCCTCAGATTAAATTAAAAGGATTGTCTATCCATCAAAGAAAGACCAATCGAGAGTTCGCTGCAAATCCCATAGCCGCAACTTAGTATCCATCTCCTTTTTTTTTTTTTTTTACTTTTTAGCGTGATCTATATACAAGTCTGCTTTTGCACGCCATCCTCTATTCAATCTAGCCCCTTTGAAGCTCACTACCAGAGTTACGTCTTTACGGTGGGACTCCACCTACACCACTAGATGCCAGGCTTCCCGTAGGATGGCGTGAGCCAGTGTTACAGGCGGCGCCCCGAAAAGAAATACTCCCTCCGTCTTATATTAATTATCTCAAAAATGGATAAAATTGAATACATCTAGACATATTTTAAGTGTTAGATACATTTATTTTTGTCTAAATTTCAGACAATTAATTTGAGACGGAGGAAGTACATCAATTTTTTTAGAGCAATGAACCGGACTAACTTTGTTCAGATTAGTTTGTGATCGGTGATGTTTCGTGGGCAAACGAGGTTGAGAGATTGATTTTTTTTTTCTGCATTTTCCTGCAGGTGAGTCTGCCCAGGACAAACGGGTGAGGCAGCAGGCTTATTGTTAGGTCTATTTCATCAAACAATTTTTCACATCTTATTTGAACGAAGCATAAAAGAGTCAACTCACCCAAATTAGAATGTTACGCTGGAAGCCTAAGAACAATGAGGGGCATGATTAATTTGTAATCACGTAACCAATCTTTCCGTGCCGCATCCGCTCTCCGGCCGCCGGCCGCTGATTTGTGATTTCACCGGCAGGCGACCCAATACTGCCTTCACGTTACTTTGCCGGCCGTAACCCATGACGCCAGGTACATCAACGAGTATCCCATTCTTCAGTGAGTTGATTTAATAGAACGGGACAACCAAGTGTATAGCTCTCCTGATCGTGTTCCTCAACTCTGAATCTTATGTGCAAGTTCTGACCACCACTTCAATCCAGCATGTATACTCCAGGTTTTATGCCATGATCGTTGATTTAGAAGAGGCGGTGAACTGGCTGTTTGTAGCAGCTTGGTGGCCGCCACCATGTATGAGGCTGGCACGAGGAAAACTCTTGGTAATGAAACTATTCAGTTCCTCAATGTGGTCGAACTGTCCATGCCCACTGACCGGCCTGAAACGTATAATTCACCGCTGCCAGATTGGTGTCCTTACGTATGTTTCACTTCCTAATTAAGATGGACGACAGGCAATGAAACTTACTGCTCTACTAGACGACAAGCGCGCTTCGCCGCGCCGACTTCATGCCGTTGCACATCGTGTCGATTGTGGTATAATTAGGTGCACTTTGATCTGTTAAATAGCCGGGCACCATGCGTGCATTTATTTTTTATTCTATGTAACGCTGACGGCCGGTGCGGTTCATACAAAAGGCCCATGAGTGGGACACTGCATGTCTGGGCTGCCCAGTGTGGCCCGCGTGGAGCCATAATCATGAAAAATACACATAAATATGGGGGAGCAAAATATAGGCCTCGTTGCTACAAACTGGAACTAAGCAAATAAGTTGAGAAAACACATTATGTAAATTGGCATCATAATTATACAATGAGCAATGTAAGAGAAAGTAGTTAGAAATAGTTTGATAAATCTAAAAAAATCAAAAAGTAACTATTACCGAGTAGCAAATCACCAATCTGTCTTCTAGTATCATTCAAGTTGAACTAATGCATGTTGAATTCCCACTGTCTTCTAGTGGGGACTAGAAGAACTTGAACTGACAAATAAAAGTTGAGCCAACTGTGGGAATTCATCGTAAGCCATTGAAACAAATTAGTACACATGCATGAGCACTCACCTAAAAATGCACCACAAGAAGAAATGATTAGATTTCAAAAATAAGTTATAGATAAGCACCACAAACAAATAACTTGAGAACAACTTCTGAAAGAGTAAAAAACGAGCATCTCTCCACAATTCCTCTATTTAGATTGACCATACTCGACCTGAGATACTCGGGCTGAATACAAAGTTGTGCCCTTTGGTTAAACACCACTAATGACACAATTAACCACATCCATATCCAAAAAGGTCATCAATTGCCAAAGTCAGTACTATCTAACCCGCAGATAATGTAAGAATAAATAAAATCTAACTTGTAGGTCGAAAGCTTAGTATCTTAACACCACTACACATGTTACATGATTGTAATTTCCTTACAAATTTTTAAAGCCCAATGTAAATAAGTTGTGAGTTAGACAAATGCCTTGTCGGCATAACTCTACAAATTTCATATACCCAATAAGTTCCGGATCATAAGTATCGCTCAATTATAAATCATCAAAAAATTACAAAACATAAGATCCAAGCATATAATATATAAATTGAGAAGAAAAAAATAGGGAAACAACCCAACATATCGATGTGTTAATGAGAGATATCCAAGCAAGCATCCAAACAGAAAATGAGGCGTAAGATTCCTACGAAGTTGCATTAAGAAACCAATATGTATTAGAAATTTGAATCACACATATATGTTCAACAGTTACCTACTGTCACATGACTCATATGCCAACACAGGCAACAACTTTCTACTTGGATTTCTATAATAAAAATGAAGAGCTACATAACATCTAGATTACCAAAATCAGACAACCATCTTAAAACTTATTTGTTCTTTTCTAACTCTTGCATGCATGTAACATTCTCTACATCACATGTGTTTATTTTCTAAAATTATCGTTGAGACATTATTGTGCAACTATTTCTATCATATGAACGAATACATTGCTTCTGTGCAAACAACTGGTCATATTAATGAGCAGAGAGGACTAAAGTAAATCAAACAAAAGATAAATGGTGGCAATGATATTTTTCTCAACCAGCAGCTTCAAAAATTTGACACAGTTAAGTGCATAATGAAGAATGTGAATGTCTTCTTTTTTTTTGAACAGAGAGTGGGCCTAGGCCCAGTGCTGCGAATTCATTATCCAGGCGGTAGGAACAAGATACATGATGGTCCTTTTACATCCCTTGCCCTAATAGACCTAAACTTCGAAAAAAGGACCTCAAAGTTTACAAAGAGCACCCTAGGACTAAAATTGAGAAAGCAATCAAGTCCTTCGGTGCCGCCGCCGTTCGCCGGTGTCCTCAAGGCGCCAGAAGCGCCGAGAACAGAGAGGAGGGTGATCGGAGTCTCTCTCGGATCGTGTCCTCCAGCGAAGAGCCATCGACGTTGGCAACCACAGAGCTCCCGGGGACGGACCACTTGAGCGCTCTGGATCACCGAGCTCCGACGCCTGGCTCGAAAGACCTCCGCATCGGAGGAGTTGCTCGGGCCACCATGCCGGCCGAGAATCGCAGAGTCCACCTTGGCCTCGGCGTGATACGCACGTAGATGCAGCTTGAAGAGATCACACTGCCCTGCAAAAAAAATGGCAGAAATGCTGCTTCCCTTCCACCCCTCGCCTCCACGGCCGGACAGAGGAAGAGACTGCATCCCACTCCAAAACTCCGCAACGCAGCGAAGATGACCTCCGAGATTTCGAGGCCATCCTTCGAGCTTATGAGGGAAAAAGGCAGCATCACAGATCTTCTCCCCCGTCTCCAACCGCTGGAGCTCGAAAGGAAGAAGAAGAGCGACGAAGAGCTTGCTCGCACGGCGCAGGCGAGGAGACAAGCACCACCTCGACGACATGAAGTCAAAATAAACACAGATCCAGCAAACAAACTAAAAGCAAACCCTAAAGCTACACTGTACAGCCCGCGCGACGCATCCCCCTCGACTCCGGCCGGCCACGCCACCGAAGAACGAGCAGGTGCTCGCCGGGATCTCACTGGCGACTCTCAACGAGAAGGGGGGAGAGAGCTAGATCGGTGGGGGAAAGTGAGCCCTTAGATAAGAATGTGACTGTCCAGCAAAAGCCTTAGAAGTGCCTACCAAGCTACTAACTCAAGGAAGTCCAACAAAGCTTTGGTTGTGACGACCAGCAGTGGCGGACCGTGATGGCTAAGTACGACCGGGCCAATTTAGCAGGTCCATAAAGATTTTGTACACAAATCTTAAAATTTAGATGGCTAAATACACTGCTAAAAGCGATTTTTTCTTGGAAATACCCGGTTTTTTCCCCAAGACGGTCCGCCAGTGCCGACCAGGCTACCAGCTCAACCAGCTCAACGCAGTTCAAAAAAAGCTTTGATCGTACCTAATAGGCTACCAGCTCAAGACATATTGTGAGTTGTGACCCAACTTTTGGAAGAGAAGTGATCCTTCCTCATCCCTGCGCTTTAGTCCTTGGACCGATCAGTATTATTATGCCTACAACATTTAAGGTCAAGTCAGAGTAAGATAAACGAACAGTTGCAGGAAAACAAATAGCTACATTTGGTCGATCTATAAGCTAACCAATCCATTAAGTATTCCCAAACTGTTGCATCATTTCACGAGCAACAATTAGAAGGACCAATCATCAAGACAACAGGTATATAAAAAAAACTTTAAGGTATGCGATGTCGTCTGTTTCACTTAATGCTACGTTGCTTCAGAGAGTGTATATGTTGATAAGCTCGCAATTAAGAAAATGTTTGACGTGAAATCTCATTTCTCTGAATTAGTATGTTGCTAGATGGAAACAAGCATGGTATTTCCTCTACATTTGTAGGAACAAAAATCTTTAATTTGTTTTGCTTTGATGGGCTACCACTCATAAGAATATAGCTTCCATCCTTCTGACATCGGAACTCATGTTTTTTTTCTAATGTAGAATAGGATGATATCCATTTATTTGATTCCTTTCAAATTCATTCTGCAGAATAGTAAAATTTCTTTGTTAATCATTCACTAAATTACTAATGCAATCTTCATTACTATAGCATTAAGTGAAACAGACGACATCGCATACCTTAAAGATTTTTTTAATAGAGAACACTTTGAAGTGACATATACTTACAATTTAATCTACATAAATCATGTGTTGTTGTTTGTGTAGTAAGCTAATCCTCTAATCTGTACCTCTCCGTTTGAATATGTATCGAATTCCAAGTTTCAACCGAAAAGATAAAAGTATAACATCAAGCACATTGCACGCCCACCAAACATAAAATAAAGGATGTGTTACACAAAATATGAAAGAACGGGCAAGAAGGTGCTGCTACATAGGTGACAGGTTGGAGACAGCGATGTGATTTCGCATGGAAAAGAGCTTCATGGCCTTCTCGATGGCAATACACTAATCAGGTACCTATCGCTATTAGTTTTCTGGGATTATCTTAAAAATCAGGAAAGAGAAAACGGTTGATTACTTTATAACATAGTTTGACAGTTTCATGAAAAACTTCTTCAGATATTATCGCAATGCACCGACCATATTACATAACTTCTCAGTAACAATTTTGAGTTTCAGTGAAAAGTTCTTTAAGTGTTTAGGGTCCAAGAGCAGTGTTTAGAAAAACATGAAAATTTGAACAAATAGATAGCACTACCAACAACCAAATTGTTTAATGAATAAATAGAGTGCAAGACTCCTGGACACAGTATAGCGCCCCAGTTTAAGCTTGAATAATGGTAGTATATCACTAAAGTCTGAAATGTTACCATGGACACCGTGGAATCTGTACCATAAAATATAAATCTATGCACAAACCAACATTCGAGACCAAGATCTATGTATGAGCGGAACAAAAAAAATCAACCACATGAGAAAAAAAGGCATCAAACCTCAGGACGCAGGCAGACGAGGCGGGTGTCCACAAACCCACTCCGGCCGCGCCACCTAAATCGTCATGGTGGCGTCACGGAAAACCCGCAGTATCTAAGCGGGCTTTAAACCAAGTCCTGTTAAGAATGCATATATTGCTAATATCCTGCATATCACACTTGCACACGCAAACACCCGCATCATAGTGCGGCCACCGGCTATCCCGGCAGTTCATCTCGGGCTTTGTTGTCCACAGGCTCAATTCGCTTGTGTCAATGCATATGGTAGACTCACGAATTTGTTTTGAATGCAGAGCGGAAGAGCTAGTCGATTATGTGTACCAAAGCTGGATCCAATTTCTTCTGATGTGAAGTTGCCTTGGCCGAAAGTATACTACCAACCCATATTTCTAACAGGCTGCACCGCTACTTTCTCTCATCGTTGCCTGCTCACGCCACAAGCCCGTCGTTGGCCGCTGCCTTGCTCGGACGCATTCAGTCACTCCGCCCGCTTCAACTGGATCTTGCACGTTGCTGTCATGCATGCCAAAAACCTGCCCCGCTCCCACGGAGCGTCTGTCCGCGGGCACCTGCTAACCCTGTAATTCGTAGCCGCGGCTATTGCAGCCACAGATACGTCGACTTGCATCATGAATCAAACGAATCCAATAAAAAAGAACACAGGCAAAAAAAAAAGGGAACTCGATCCGGCGGTACCTCCACTTTGATGCAAGATACGACACAACCGCGAGCTTCCGGCCGTTGCAAAGCGAAATCCAAATGCCCCTCCGTTGAGGCCACGTAGGGGACGGCAGCCCTTCAGAGCCATGTGGCCCCATGTCATCTCACAAACTCGACTCTCATCGTCGGAGACGGACGGCCAGGGAGACTGGATTGGGATGCCCGCGGTACTCCGCGTCAAGGATCCACATCCGCTTGCGTCAAGATATATCTCCTCTGCCCTCCAGATCGAGTTATTTTTTTGGGTGGGCATACTCCGCATCGAGTTGGTCAGCCATGGGGGATGGGAAATGACGGGAAGAGAGAGAGGAGAATATGAGTAGGATGCTACAGCAGCAAATTCTGAACCAATGACAGTCGGGACCCACAGACATGGGCCTGCCAAAAAGAGCCGACAAAGGCCATTCAAGTTGAATGATTCAACGCACGAAGCCGATGCGTGGCGAAGCAAAGCCGTACGGCATGACGCATGGCCCACATCCAGAGACACAGAGCCATGCAGGATCGATGAGAGCGCTCACAGCCCATGGAGCTTATAGCTTAAAAGAATTTTATGATACTTATTTGTCCTGGGCAGACACAACTCCAGGAAGGCTTATGGTCATGTCTATTATTTTAGTCCAGGTTATTAAAAAAATTGGATCTCTTCAACAAAGTGAACCACTATAATTATTGACATTATGATACGATAGTGCAAACATATATCTCCATGTAGCTGGCTTTTCTTTTCCCTGATATTTTTAAAGGTATTTTTTTATTTTTTAAGGAAAAAGATGTCATTCCCAGCAGTACATATATGTTCGTAAATGTCCCTGCTAGAGCTTCTAGAAAACATGTTCAGTCTTTACTTAATTTATCATCGTTGCAATTTGGATCCTCTCACAAAATTCTGCCTGTTTGTGCACCCGTCATTTATCAACATAGTATAATTACGCTATTTGTCATCTGATAGAATTAATAAGTTAACTACTTTATTTTACTAAGAAGCTTTTTAGCCTTATCTTTACCTAATAATAAAGGCATTAAGGTTTCTACCAAAATTTTCGTCCAACATAAAAAGACGGTTATACCCTCCCACCAAACCTTATACTACTGCACCCATAGCGTGTATCGTTCTGCAGGTTGTGCACCTACGGTACCATCTCTATCGGTCTCCAGGTCGTCCTCGGTATGATGTCCACCGCGTGTATGTTTCTCAAGTCCGTTCCCGTCTGCAATCACCGAAGTTGTCGTCTTGTCATCCGTGTCGGTTTCCTTCCACTTAATATCGCCAGGGAACGAACCAGGGAAACTCTGGTCCTCGCGAAATCAGATCGAATCCCATGGAACCAATCTATCCACCAGCTCGATTCTCAGAAGAAAACCTCTCCTATGCTGTTGACCTATGGATGTTCTCCGACGCCGGAGCCAGGAGCCCGTGCACTGGCCCCTTTTCTCCCCACGCCCCCTCCCTCCAGTGTTACTCCTTGGTCAGATTTTCTGCCCCGTCTCCAGACGCCCCACCCACGCTCCCGCTCGCGGCCGCTGGCAAGGGCGACTCCGACGGTCCGACCAAGACAGCGTCCTCGAAGACGTCATCCAGTTCCCTGATCCAAGGTTGCGTGTGGTTCCCAGGATGGTAGTGCTTTTGGCCGGAGGTGATCTACTTTGCCTCCTTGCCTTCTCAGCGATAGGAAGGCTGAGCTGCAGGTCGCCCAGCATCATAAACCTCCCCTGCTCTATCTGTGAGACAGTGAGAGCAGTGCCACCAGACGGCGCGGGGCGGAGAAGACAGGGCGCAGCCGCGCACCAGAGTTCTAGCACGACCTCCAGTTCCTCTGGCCATCACACCCGTTGTGCATGCTCGCTCCGGTTGAGCACGCCTCGAGTCTGCTGTGTTGGGAGGCGCAATCGAGGAAGCAACAGTAGCATCTCCACAAGCTAGGAGCAGTCCCTCGGGCTCATGGATAAGCTGCTCTGCTGCTAAATTTACCTGTTAACTTTTTTTTCATGATGCTTCATCTAGCAAGTAACAAAGGTATTATTTCAATCTCATTGCCAAACTATACTAAATGACATACATCTGCAGGAAAACTTCAAAACTAGGATTTTGTTGATACTTCATTAGTCTTTGACTTGATTAGTAGTTCTGCCGCAACACAAATATTTGAATTTTGACAATAAACTGAAACATGCTCGAAATCCAGTCAAGAAACTAGACTTTTTTTTGTGTGGGCAAATGCATGTGCACTGGCTGCTTCAGTTGGGTAGTTCGACATGGTGAAAAATTCAAGAGTGGAACAGTGCTTTGCTGAATCTGATGAAACAATGGTTTAACTTGGTGTCTTCCCGTTTTAACAAACTGACATTGCTTAACAAGTCTTCAGTAGTCTTTGGATTGATTACTGTTGTTGAAACACTATTTACCTTTTCTGACAAGAAACCTTAAACATGATCAAATATAGTTGTTTGTGTCCGCATATCGTTGATACAGTGAAAGTTAAACAAAGGAGCAGTGGTCCACTCAATCTTGATTGACCAATGGACTAGATTTGTGTATCTCGTTTAAGTTCACACTTTAAGTTCCCTGATTCTTCAGTGTTCTTTCCTCTGACTAATTATGTTGCAGCACAATCCACATTGTTTTGGCCAGAAGAACTAAAAGTGGATAAAATCAAGCCTATCTGGAGTGAGGGTCAGCGATCCAAAGGACGACATTCGAGACAGAGTTGATGGAGAGATTCCTGAGCGGCTGAGCATGAGCACGCTGCACTTAGTGGCGACTGAGAGCAGGTTGCAGCTAGAGGCTGGCGAGAGGTTCCCAAGCTAGGGAACACTTCCGAGTTCAGACAGAGCCTTCTCGCATAACAATTTGGGTATTTTGACTTATTATATGGAAGTTGGAACCAAACAAACACCTTACAGGACAATTTCTAAACACTTCGGGAAAAGTCACAGAAAATAAAGTCTACACGGATGTCTTTGTTTAGAGTAGGTGTGTCTTCTGATGAAATTTCGTGCAAATTTATTTCATATGCATCAGACAAATTCACCAATGTCACATTTGCATTTTTTTGAAACCCCACTGAAGATGGATTGCAGAATGCAGACTACTAATGTTTTGGTATATATTGCCAAGTTCATGCATGCTGGTGGTCTCTTGCATTTATGTTTTTTTACATGAAGTCTATTGCATATATCTTAATCACTAGCCAGTAACAAAGGTATTATTTCAAATCTCATCGCCAAACTATACTAAATGATATATGGTTATTGCTTAGACAATATAGTTTCTTTTCATTACATTGTTTATCAAAATTGTTTCAAACTCGGACAAAGTATATTGGGCAGCTTTTTACAATTTTGTGATCATGGTACATCTGACCACATTAATAAATTTATACCAGCTGGACACATTATCTAACGACACCAGCGGTTTGTGGCTGATGTCAATTCCTCCCTTATGGCATAAAGAATTGTGTATCGATCTTATCTGTCAGTTGATGATCACTACGAGTGATACATGCTATGAGCCTTATGGCATCTTCTACTGCCAATTGAACTTTATTCGGACTGATAGTTTTTTCCTTTCAACAAAATTTTCTCCACACAAATGATGTTTGCATATTGTGGTGACCCAGTTAATTCAAATTTGATATTTAGACTAGCGCATTCAGGCGGGTAGAGAGTTTCTTCTCAGCATTTCCATAAAATATATGTGCATATAATTTCCTAGCATCTATATCTATGTAGGGGCTGGAAGCACCGTCGGCTCCCGCCGAGTGCGACTGCTCCCTTTCTTTGGAATTGGCTTAGAGAAGTATCGTTCCAGGCTTCCTCCATGTGGTTTAGGCTGCTTTTGGTTCACAACTTCAGAATGTAGTGTGTACACATGGAATCCTAGATTTTGATTACGTGCTTGAGTTGATTTCAGTTGCAAGCGTAGAAGCTTAGCTAGCTTTGTAGATTGACTAGATTTCAAAGTTAAATGAAAAGATACTTATTTCAGACTATTAGAAAATATTTCACGTGTATACTGAAGTTTCATGATTACCTTAGTTTAGCTTGATGGTTCGGTTATTGATCTATTGTCCTCTAACCGATGATAATATTCTTAATTTTAAGCTAAGAGTGAAGTTCGCAATAATTAATCATGTTGGCTGAACCTTGGATTAGTATGCCTAAATTGTAGTAATGGCATTGCTGGAAAGCTGAGGGACAAGAAAGAAGGGTGCCAAAAAAAAAACTTAGTGTTGGATTACCTTTGCAGCTTTAGTAGGTCGCTATCACATACTTCCTCTGGTTAATGTATTTTTAAACATGTCGTTTCTATTATTTTGTTTTATTTTCTCACGTATTCTGATTTGGCATGGAAAGTTGTATTTTTAAGTTCTCATGGCCGATGTAGATCACCAGGAGGCCTTTTAGGTGGATGGGCAAAGGAGAGAAGTTGGCGAGCAAACGGCCTATCATTGATTCATAATGAGAAAAAAACATGGCATGGCGAAAAAAAGAAGTAGAGAATTTTGCTAAGGCAGTAAACAGTAGGTGATTTTGCAAATTGCTACCAGGATTGGATTGTGATAGCTGCGCTATCGTTTCCTCGCCATGTCATTTCTTCTTTGCAAATAATTTATATTTTGTAGACGAGGAAGACATTTTTTGTGAGAGGAACCGAAATTTCAGCTCTTTTAATATCCCATTAATTCTTGGGAATTGAAATATCAAATATTTTACCATTACTATTTAGTTCTTGGTAAAAGAAGCCCCATCATGCATTAGAAAAGATGGATCATCATGGTTTTAGCATGGTAGTGTTTTCAAGATGTTCTCTGTTAACATAGACAATATTAGTTCAAGTCGATCTAAGAATAGCCTTTTTGAATAAACAAAGGATAATTATTGGCCTTTGTAAGCCACCTTTTTTTTATGGGATTCAATGATTCCTATGATCCTGAAGTTCACACATTACTATAGAACTTTAGAAGCCCAATTTTTTATGATTCAGTGAACTAATTTATCCATATTAAAAATAAAAAATTAACCCGTAGCAACGCACGGGAATGTTTGCTAGTTAGCTACAATGGGAAATACAATTACTTTTTGCAGTTTGAAAATACCGTAAGAAATCTTTGCATGATATCTGATGCCACCAAATAGATGTGATCAACATTATAAACATAGAAATTGCACGGTTATTCTTTTTTTTTCCAGTACACGCACAATAAAAATTGATAAATTTTATTAAGGATTTTGCGAGAACTTGAAAAATACATTAGTCAATACTAAATTTGTGAAGGAAAGACTTAAGGTCGGAAATTTGGCCTAAATATTAGTATTATCTTACATCAATGGTCGATGTAAGTACTAACTTTCATCCAAATAACGGGTAATGCATTTTTGGTGTGATATTTCAATTTCAAATACTGGATTGTGGGACCATCGTTTAATCTATTTGTTCATTGAGACTCGCATTATTTATTACTATTTCATTAAATCGGTGTAGCTCCTCCTATTGTCCTTCTTCAAATGTTTTATGCATTGAGTATCTTAATTATTTTACTATCAACACCGCATAACTTTTTTATAATCATTGTTACTACCGAGTTATACTACCTAAATATTAAAATAAGGAACTACCAATAGAAAATATATATTTGCCATATGCATTATTAAGCAAAGTTTTAGCTTTACCTAATGATTTCAAGCCCGTGCAAGTTGCACGGGTGAATGACTAGTGTGAGTATAATGATAATGTTACCATATCTTCTTATGTTAAGGGAAATTATGAATTTTATGATGTGGAACAAATTGAAGAATTTATTGCTTGGAAGGGTGCATTCGAAATTGCCTATTTGCTTGAAAGTATTGATGATGCACCTTATAAATATGAGATTTATGATATACTTGAATATTGCTTTGATAATTACAAGGATTGAAATTACTAGATAATGGAATATCTTAATAAATGCTCTCAACCTAAGGAAGAGACTAATGCCTTGCAGGGGCCTATGGAAGAAGAAATTGCTGAATCTAGAACCTCATTGGATGAAAAAGAGAAGGATAGTGATGATCAAGAGGAGGAAGAATGGAGCTACCCATGTCTACCTCCAAACGAGAGTAACTCTTTAACTCATAATTATGATGATCCTATTGATTCTTTTGAAATATCCATTTTTTGATGAAGTTGATACTTGCTATATTTATGACCTTGATACTACTATGAATGAAACTTGTGAGAATGATATTGCTACTTTTATTTAAGATAATCCATGCTACTTTGATAAATCCTATGATAATCCTCTATTAATTCCAACTATTGATATGCATGATAATGAGGAAGTTTATTTAGAAAATTTATATGATAATGCTCTAGATGATGGTCCTATGTTAGTTGATGATATAAATTATAATGCTACTGAAAATAGGATTTCTATATTGTGTCCTATATCTTTTATGAGTGATCAATCATATTTTTTGCTATTGCTAAAAGTGGGAAAGAAGAGGTCTTTACTTTTAATATCCGTCCCACTATTTTGGAGCTTGATATGAATTGTATACTTTTAGACCATGAAAATATGCTTTATGTGATAATTATGTTGTTGAATTTGTTCATGATGCTACTGGAAATTATTATGAGAGAGGAAAATATGGTTCCTTTTTGTTGAAACTTTTGAAGTTGCTCTTGTTCTACTTTCTCATGATTTCTAGTTTGAGCTTCTTTAATTTATTTCTTTTAAAGATTCCTATGCATAGGAAGTGGGTTAGACTTAAATTTGTTTAATACTTGCTT
Organism: Alopecurus myosuroides; assembly: GCA_028641055.1. Classification (NCBI taxonomy): domain Eukaryota; kingdom Viridiplantae; phylum Streptophyta; class Magnoliopsida; order Poales; family Poaceae; genus Alopecurus; species Alopecurus myosuroides. Next base: position 29,347,653 of record CM054062.1, read on the forward strand.
CTTGATGCTCTCTTTTTGTTTAATTCATATTTCTTATGTGAGCATCTTCTTCACTTGAAAACATGTGAATCCACTTTTCTAGGCCTAGCTAAAAGGCGTTAAAGAAAAGCACCTCTTGGGAGATAACCCATGGTTTTATTATTGCTTTCGTTTTTCTGTTTTATTTGAGTCAAGGGAATGTATACTTCTGTAGAAACTGCTTTGTATGTTTATTTTCATGTATTATTTGTGCCAAGTAAAGTTTCTGACGAAAGTTGGAGTTGTTTTTGGATTTCTGCGCAGGAAACAGATTTCTGATGTCCACCGTAAAAAATCGTGAAAAATCCAGAAAGATCAAAATGACCTGAAATGTTTTTGTGCTTATTCCTCGGCTAATTCCACAAATTTTTCGTTCTTTAAGTTTTTTTATTTGAGCAGTGTAAGTTCCCCAAACAAATTCTTCTTTACAGACTGTTCTCGTTTTGGCAGATTCTGCCATTTTTCTTGCATTTGCTCTTTTACATTGTCAAGTGGATTTCTTTGCTTCATGAAGCATATGTGGCTATAGCTAATGTTTATGAATCAATATCTCTTGTTCCCATACAGAAACCATGGATTTTTTATTTTTGCACTAACCCTCTAATGCGAATTACTCTTTGAGTGTGGTGTGAAGGAAGTTTTCAAGGGTCAATAGAAGAGGTGATATATGTGATCAAGAAGAGTGCAAGGTCAAAGATTGGGGATGCCCCCGTGGTGCATCCCAGCAAATATTAAGAAGATTCAAGAATCTAAGCTTGGGGATGCCCAAGGCATCCCCTTCTTCATCAACTATTTATCAGGTCACTTCTAGTGAAACTATATTTTTATTCGGTCACATCAAATGAAATTTACTTGGAGCGTCTGTTATTTTTTGTTTTGTTTGCTTTTTGTATTACTTGATGCAATAATATCATTGGAACCTAGCATCCTTGTTTGGGAGAGGGAAATGCTCAGCTTTTTCGTTTGAATACTCGTTATGCTCGTATTCTTAGTTTTTCTTCTAGCTGCTGCGAAAATTCTTGTTTAGCTCTTGTTTTCATTGCATCTCTTATTTAGAGCTATTATTTTTAGTATTGTTATGTGAGTACTCTCATGCTTGTTTGTTTTATCATTTAGAGAGTTTGTGTTAAAACATATTTTGTATGGTGCATGTTGGGAAACGAAACTGCTACATTTGGTACAAATTATAAACGATGAAAATAGAAGATTGTATGGACTGTGACTGGACTTTTTCATATCATGCTAGATGTTATTTTAATTCTAAATCCTAGAGGTTATTGAGTAGCATGATTTTTCTCAAATAGCTGAGAGTGTTTAATGTGCCATTGAAAGAATCATGAGTTGTTCTTGTCATATTGAAGCATAAATTTGTGGTGTTCTACTTTGAATGTTTTATTTGGTTACTTGCCGCATGCTCACACCATGTTTATGACCACGAACCAGTTACTAATATCCTCCATGATCATTTAGTTTTTGAACTTGTGGTACCATTTATGCTTTCACTAATGATGTTTATGTCACTATGCATGATTATAGCCATTATTGCTCTCTTTATTTGTCGATCCCAGTCTTTTGCTAGCCTCCACATGTACTGAGTATAAGCTCTACTCGTGCAATCCAACTCCCAACAATCAAACTATGCCAAATGTGTCAACCATACCTACCTAATGTGGTAATTAACCGCCACTCCAAGTAAATTTCTCATGTGCTACCTTTAAAACTTTCAAAATTACTTATGTTTTGTGTTCCTGTTTTTGCTCATGAGGACGTAAATAGAGAATCTTTATCTCACTTGTTGATCGGATTTCACAACCTGGACTAGTGGCTTCATCCGCTTATCCAATTGATAGAAGAGATGGCAGCGGGGTGCCCAGGCCCAAATTAATACGAACAAATTCTCTTCACTATTTTTTTACCCTTGATTTATCAGTCAAAGCATAATTGTGTAAACAAAAGAGAAAGAGGGATGAACTTCTACACCAGTTGTGTCCTTCATATGGGAGTCGCTCTTGTGAAGTTTAGTTGGCTTGTGACGTACTATATTTTGTGTTTACCATTTGTTTACATTAGCATACACCTCCCTAAAAATATACACTCCTCCACGGTATGTGATTGTTGGCTGGCACCCGGAGATTCGGTTAGCCATCGTTTGTGTAACATGGATGGGAGGAGTGTCAAACATTTTCTACCTCTGTTTATTAAAAAAAGATCTAGCACATGAGTGATCCATGCTTCCCTTTGCGGAGGGCTTTTCTTATACTTTTTATGTTGAGTCTCCATCTTCTAACTTTATGCACAGTTAAGAGAGCATAGTTTCCATTCTGAGTTTAATTTGTCCCAGAAACATTATTAATTGATTCATCATGTGTTATTGCTTGCTCTCAAATTATTTGTTCTATTCTTCCTCATAAACTTTGAAGGTGTACTGGCATTTATGTTTTGCCCCACTCTTAAGGACTAGCAAAATATCACTTTGCCATGCTTTCTCTATACTTGAAACAAACGTATAACTTCTGATGCATTGTTATTCATGATCTTTTATTTGTGTTACTCCTCATGATGCAAGGTGATTTCTATGCTTTATTATAAAAGTTGTATTTATCATGCTCCTGCTTAAGTTCTATGATCTCAGCTTACATATGATTTGACATTATTGATGATCGAGTTCATATTGGTGGCATTTCACCTAAGAAATTATGTGCTTTTAGCGTTTACCTACTCGAGGACGAGTAGTAACTAAGCTTGGGGATGTTTATACGTCATAAACGTATACTTAATTTCTGATGTTTCATGTTGTTTTCATGTTATTTCCCACATGTTTGTTATACACTTTATGTCATTTTATCGATTTCTGGGACTAACCTATTAACAAGATGCCACAGAGCCAGTTCCCTGTTTTCTGCTGTTTTTAGTTTCAGAAAAGTTGTTCTGAAAATATTCTCGGAATTGGAAAATTCGAAGCCCGGAAGTCTTAGAATTCCCGAAGGTTCCACGGCGTCCTGAAGAGACCCGGAGAGGGGCCACATGGGAGCCATACCATAGGGCGGCGCGCCCCCTGGCCGCACCTAGGGTTGGTCTGTGCCCCCAGGTGCCCTCTTCCATCGATCTTTCGCGTATATAATCCCCCCAATAGATCAACCCTGGAAAGATACCAAATTTTACCGAGAAATACCCTAGGCCGCCGTCATCGTCATCCCGAGATCGAGAGGGTTCTGGAGCTCTCCCCGGCACCCTGCCGGGAGGAGAATTCATCACTAGATGGGTCTACACCACCATGCCCTCCTCCGAAGTGATGCGTGATTAGTTCATCCCTGGACTACGTGTCCATAGCAGTAGCTAGATGTTTGTCTTCTCCAATTTATGCATCATGTTTAGATCTCGTGAGCTGCCTCACATGATCGAGATCATCTTTATGTAATGCTACATGTTGTGTTTGCTGGGATCCAATGAATGTTGAATGCTATGTCTTTTCATTATTTATACGTCATAATCGTATCCCTAATTTCTGATGTTCCATGTTGTTTTCATGTTGTTTCCCACATGTTTTCCTTACACTTTATGTCATTCTTACACGTTTTCCGGGACTAACCTATTAACAAGATGCCACAGAGAAAGTTCCCAGTTTTCTGCTTTTTTTAGTTTCAGAAAAGTAGTTCTGGACATATTCTCGGAATTGGAAAATTCGAAAGCTAGAAGTCCTAAAAGTCCCGGAAGCTTCCAGAAGTACCGAAGAGCCCCGGAGGGGGGCCACAGGTTGGCCACACCATGGGGTGGCGCGGGTCCCCCTGGCCGCGCCACCTAGTGGTGTGGGCCCCCTGGACACCTCCCGGCATCGCCCTTTCTCCCATATATACTCCCCGATACATAAACCCTAGGAGAATCGACCTTTTCCGCAAAATACATCTTTAGCTCTGCCGCCAACGACAAGTTTCGGGGGACAGATCTCTATTCTAGCACCCTGCCGGGACGGGGAAGTGCCCCCGTAATCCATCTCCTTCGACTCCACATCCATCTCCATCGCCGTTGCTGTCTCCTATGATGAGGAGAGAGTAGTTCTCCCCCGAGGCTGAGGGATCTACCGGTAGCTATGTGGTTCATCTCTCTCTCCCATGGTGTGATCTTTATGTGATCATGAGCTTTGTAATCTAGATGAATATGTAGATTGATCTTCATATGTTATGCTACTCAAGTGGTTTTGTTATCTCCATAAACACTTTGATCAAGGGCTAAAGGTGATAGTGTGGGCACCGTGTGGTTTAGCATGATATTTATATCTTGTGTTGGAAGATGAACCTAGTTTAAATCATCGGCATATAACGAGGACATTCAAGGCAAAGAAAAAGTGGAACAATGGAAACATATGTAATACGAGCCTCATATATCATTGGCATGCAAACCAAGAGAAAAGGGGGTGGTTATAATAGCATGTACGAATACAGATATTCAAATTGTATACACTACAAGGTATTATAGACACTCTCTTTCCCTTTACCGTGGCCAAGTTTAATCATCGGCATATAACAAGGAGGACATTCAAGGCAAAGAAAAGTGGAACAATAGAAACAAATGTAATACGAGCCTCATATATCATTGCCATGCAAACCAAGGCCAAGCGAGTCCCTATAATAGCATTTACGAATACAAATACTCAAATTGTATACACTACAAGGTATTATAGACACTCTCTTTGCCTTTACCATGGCCTAGTTTAATCATAGTCATATAACTAGGATGACATTCAAGGCAAAGAAAAGTGAAACAATAGAAACAAATGTAATACGAGCCTCATATATCATTTCCATGCAAACCAAGGCCAAGAGAGTGCCTAAAATAGCATATACGAATACAAATACTCAAATTGTATACACTACAAGGTATTTTAGACACTCCCTTTGCCTTTACCATGTCCTAGTTTAATCATCGGCATATAACTAGGAGGACATTCATCATGTTGATAAATTAGGATACACAAAAGAAAAACAGGTGGAACAATGGAAAATGCATAGAAAAAATGAATCTCACCTCAGAATTTCTAAGTACAACAAGTATAGTCACTCCTAGCACCTGGCCTTGGTAAATCATTAGCCAAAGTGTTAATAATTAGCCAAAATTGAAATAACCCTGCAAAAATACCAAATCTAATCCGTGAACCCAAAAAACCCAAATCTAAGCCTAATCTAACTGAAGCACCCAAATCGGGTACGGAATTAAACCATAACCTATCGAAATCATGGTGGAAAGAGATGAATTACGCGTGCCGGATATCCCAAACTTAATCCATAGAACAAAACCACGTCTACGGGAGAAAATACGAAGCAGAGACGCAGAATAAATGGTAAAAACATGTAGATCTACAGTGCATGTCGTGCTACGCAGAAAAATCGAGCTCAATCTACAGATCTACGATGCATGCAAGGGATAAGAGGGTTAGATATCATCTTACCGCCATTGCCAAAGCCCTCGAAGAGGACGAGACGACGCACGCGGTGATCTGAAAAAAAGCCGATGAAGATCTTGCCTGCCCAGGGGGGAAGAGGAGGCATGGCCTTCGTGTCCCGCCGAGGATGGTTGCCGTGGCGATGTCCCCGCAGAAGAAACCCCGCCGACCGAGAGAGGGGAAGCTCAAGAAGGCAGTGAGAGAGATAGAGCGAGTGATATGACGAGAAGAGAGAGAGGGGAAGGTGAGCGCAATTAAAGGGCACGCCTTCCCGAAGGGTTTGACGCTGAGTCTCACGCACAATAAAGGGCCGGACTGGCGCCAGTTGCCGAAAACATTTCACAAAAGAGTAGAAAAATAATTTGAAATGGAAAGAAAAACAATTAATACAGAATAATAATAACTTAACCACAAAATACTCCATCCGTTTGATCTGACAGAATAAAAACCAATTCCCCAAATTTTTTGAAAGACAAAATGCAGATTCAATTTTTTGAAAACCAAGCTTATCTGAATTGTTTTGCTTATTTAGTGATATCGTGCCTTTTTTATAAATGATTATCTTCTTGGTTGGATGTGTTAGGGCGGACAGTATAAAGTCCCAATACAATGGTATGACCCAACTCTTCACAAGATTCCCTACCGTTTCTCCGTTCCGGGAGTTTCGGGCCAATAGGGCATGTAAATTCGAGAGACAGACACAGAGAGTAAGAAGTCGGGATCTAAGTAGTCCTGGAACCCGCCAGAGAGAATCCGACGCCGGTGAAGCCCTAACACACAGAGTGCGGGAATCTTATGCCACCATGTGTTATGTGGCATTAAAATGCTCCGGAGCCACTCTCCGGAGAAAACCTAGCACCGTTGGGGAAAAAGGCGGAACTAACGTTCTGGCCCCTCTACGTGAGCCGGAAGGGGGTAGCAAAGTGGAACCAATTGCTTAGTTGTGCTAAGTTATGCCCAAGGAACATCCAAGAAAATTTTAGGGCCCACATCTTTTCCAAATTCCCCCGTTCCGTCAGATCTAGGAGTTTCGGGTTATAAGTAGTCTTGGAACCCGCTAGAGAGAATCCGACACCGGTGAAGCCAAACACACAGAGCGAGGTAATCTTGGGCATCCAACACCCATGCCACACTCTAATACACATGCTCTGGCCTGCAATGGGATTTGGTGGCATTTAGACGATCTGGATCCCCATCTCCGGATAAACCATATATAGCCCTGATGGGGAAAAATACAGAACTATCGTTCTAGCCCCTCCACATGAGCCAAAACAGGGTAGCGAAGTGGAATCAACTTCTTGGTTGTGTTAGGTTAGTACCAATTAACACCAAATATAATGTTAGTTCCCACCTCTTTGAAATATTCCCCCAGTCTCGTCAGATCCGGGAGTTTCGGGCTATAATTAAGTAGTCCTCGAACCGTAGAGAGAATCTGACGCCGGTGAACCCAAACAAAGAGAGCGAGGAAATATTGGTCATCCAAGACCCATGCCACACTCTAACACACATGGTATGGCATACAATGTGATTTGGTGGCAATCAGACGATCCGGAGCCCCCTCTCTGAAGAAACCATAGCCCCGTTGGGGAAAAAGAAGGAACTGTCGTTCTGACCCTGAACGTGAGCCGGAAGGGGTAAGGAAAGTGGAACCAATTTCTTGGTTGAGTTATATTAAGCCCAAGGAACACCCAATACATTGGTAGGGGCCATATCTTGGCCAGATTCCCCCAGGTCCGTCAGTCCGGGAGTTTCGGGCTCTATGTAGTCATGGAACACACAAGAGAGAATCTGACGCCGGTGAAGCCCTAACATAGAGAGCAAGGTAATCTCGGGTATCCAAGACCATGACACACTCTAACACTCATGGTATGTCATACCATGGGATTTGGTGGCATTCATACAATCCAGAGCCCCCCTCTGGAGAAACCATAGCCACGTTGGGGAAAAGGCGGAACTGCCGTTTTGCCCCCTCTACATGAGCCGGAAGGGGGTAGAAAAGTGGAACCAATTGTTTGGTTATGTTATGTTAGGCCCAAGGAACACGAAATAAAATTTTAGGGTCCACCTCTTGGCAAGATTCCCCTAGTTCCGTCAAAGCCGGGAGTTTCGGGCTCTAAGTAGTCCTCGAACCCGCTAGAGAGAATCCGACGCCGGTGAAGCCCTAACACAGAGAGCGAGGTAATATCGGGTCTCCAAGAAAATGAAACACTCTAAAACACATGGTATGTCATACCATGGGATATGGTGTCATTCATACGATCCGGAGCCCCCCTCCGGAGAAACCATAGCCCCGATGGGGAAAAAGGCGGAATTGTTGTTCTGCCCCATCTACGAGAGCAGAAAGGGGGTAGAAAAGTGGAACTAACTTCTTTGTTGTGTTATTATATGCCCAAGGAATACCCAAGATAATGGTAGGGCCCACCTCTTGGAAAGATTCCCCCAGTTCTGTCACACCCGGGAGTTTTGGGCTATCATTAATTAGTCTTGAAACACACGAGACAGAATCCGACACTGGTGAAACCCTAATATAGAGAGCGAGGGAATCTTGGGCATCCAAGACCCATGCCACACTCTATCACACATTTTGTGGCGTGAAATGGGATTTGGTGTCATTTAGACGATCTGGAGCCCCATCTCCGGAGAAACCATATATAGCCCTGATGGGGAAAAATACGTAACTACCGTTCTGGCCCCTCCACATGAGCCGAAACGGGGTAGAAAAGTGGAACCAACTTCTTGGTTGTGTTAGGTTAGGACCAAGTAACACTTAATACAATTGTAGTGCCCACCTATTCGAAAGATTCCCCCAGTCCCATAAGATCCGGGAGTTTCGGGCTATAATTAAGTAGTCCTCGAACCCGTAGAGAGAATCTGGCGTCGGTGAATCCCTAACACAGAGATCGAGGACATCTTGGTCATCCAAGACCCATGCCACACTATAACACACATGGTATGTCATAAAATGGTATTTGGTGGCAATCAGACGATCTGAAGCCCCCTCTCTCGAGAAACCATAGCCCTGTGGGGAAAAAGAAGGAACTGCCGTTCTAACCCTCTACGTGAGCCGGAAGGGGGTAGGAAAGTGCAAAAAATTTCATGGTTGTGTTAGGTTAGGTCCAAGGAAATCCCAATACATTGGTAGGGCCCACATCTTGGCAAGATTCCCCCAGCTCCTTCACATCCGGGGGTTTCGGGCTCTAAGTAGTCGTGGAACACGCTAGAGAGAATCCAACGCCGGTGAAGCCGTAACACAGAGAGCGAGGGACTCTTGGGAATCACGGACCCATGACACACTCTAACACACAGGTTAGGACATACCATGGGATTTGGTGGCATTCAGACGATCCAGAGTCCCCCTCCAAAGAAACCATAGCCCCGATGGGGAAAAAGACGGAACTACCGTTCTGCCCCATCTACGAGAGCCGGAAGGGGAGAGCAAAGTGAAACTAGCTGCTTGGTTGTATTAGGATAGGCCCAAGTAACATCCAAGAGAATGGTAAGGCCCCCATCTTGGCAAGATTCCTCCAGTTCCGCCACACCCGGGAGTTTCGGGCTCTCATTAATTAGTCCTGGAACACAGGAGAGAGAATTTGACACCAGTGAAACCCTAACATCGAGAGTGAGGGAATATTGGGAATCCAAGACCCATGACACACTCTATCACACATGTTATGGCGTGCAATGGTATTTTGTGGCATTTAGACGATCTGGAACCCCATCTTCAGAGAAACCATATATAGCCCTCTTGGGGGAAATACGGAACTATTGTTCTGGCTCCTCCATGTTAGCCGAAACGGGGTAGCAAAGTGGAACCAACTCCTTGGTTATGTTAGGTTAGTACCAAGAAACACCCAATACAATGGTAGTGCCAACCTCTTCGAAAGATTCCTCTAGTCCCGTCAGATGCGGGAGTTTCGGGCTCTAATTAAGTAGTCCTAGAACCCGTAGAGAGAATCTGACTCCGGTGAAGCCCTAACACAGAGAGAGTGAATCTTTGTCATCCAAGACCAATTACACACTCTAACACACATGGTATGGCAAACAATGGGATTTGGTGGCAATGAGACGACCCGGATCCCCCTCTCTGGAGAAACCATTGCCCCGTCGGGGAAAAAGAAGGAACTGCCATTCTGACCCTCTACGTGAGCCGAAAGGGGGTAGAAAAGTGGAAACAGTTTCTTGTTTGTGTTAGGTTAGGCCCAAGGAACACCAAATACAATTTTAGGGCCCACCTCTTGGCAAGATTCCCCCAGCTCCGTCAGATCCGGGAGTTTTGGGCTCTAAGTAGTCATGGAACACGCTAGAGAGAATCTGACGCCGGTGAAGCCCTAACACAGAGAGCGAGATAATCTCGGGTATACAAGACCATGACACACTCTAACACGCATGGTATGTCATACCATGGGATTTTGTGGCATTCATACGATCTAGAGCCCCCCTCCGGAGAAACCATAGCCCCGCTGGGGAAAAGGCGGAACTGCCGTTTTGGCCCCTCTACATGAGCCGGAAGGGGTAGCAAAGTGGAACCAATTGTTTTGTTGTGTTAGTTTAGTCCCAAGGAACACAAAATAAAATTTTAGGGTCCACATCTTGGCAAGATTCCCCTAATTCCGTCAAATCCGGGAGTTTCTGGCTCTAAGTAGTCCTCGAACCCGCTAGAGAGAATCCGACGTCGGTGAAGCCGTAACACAGAGAGAGAGGGACTCTTGGCATCATAGAACCATGACACACTATAACACACATGGTATGGAATACCATGGGATTTGGTGGCATTCGGACGATCCGGAGCCCCCCTCCGGAGAAACCATAGCCCCGATGGGGAAAAGACGGAACTGCCGTTCTGCCCCATCTACGAGAGCCGGAAGGGGCTAGCAAAGTGTAACTAGCTGCTTGTTTGTGTTAGGATAGTCCCAAGGAACACCCAAGATAATGTTAGGGCCAATTTCTTGGCAAGATTCCCCAAATTCCGTCACACCCCGGGAGTTTCAGGCTCTCATTAAATAGTCCTGGAACCCACGAGAGAGAATCTGACACCGGTGAAACCCTAACAGAGAGAGCGAGGGAATCTTGGGCATCCAAGACCCATGCCACATTATAGCACACATGGTATGGCGTGAAATGGTATTTGATGGCATTCATACGATCTGGAGCCCCATCTCCGGAGAAACCATATATAGCCCTGATGGGGAAAAAGACGGAACTACCGTTCTGGCCCCTCCACATGAGCCGAAATGGGTAGGAAACTGGAACCAGCTGATTTGTTGTGTTAGTTTAGGACCAAGGAACACCCGGTACAATGGTAGTGCCCACCTCTTCGAAAGATTCCCCCAGTCCCGTCAAATCCGGGAGTTTTGGGCTCTAATTAAGTAGTCCTGGAACCCGTAGAGAGAATCTGATGCCGGTGAAGCACTAACACAGAGAGAGAGAGAGAGTGAATCTTGGTTATCCAAGACCCATGACACACTCTAACACACATGGTATGGAATAAAATGGGATTTGGTGGCAATTAGACGATCCGGAGCCCCCTCTCTTGAGAAACCATAGCCCCGTTGGGGAAAAAGAAGGAACTGCCGTTCTGACCCTCTACGTGAGCCGGAAGGGGTAGCAATGTGGAACCAGTTTATTTATTGTGTTAGGTTAGGACCAAGGAACATCCAATACATTTGTAGGTCCCGCCTCTTGGCAAGATTCCCCCAGTTCCGTCAGATTCGGGAGTTTCGGGCTCTAAGTAGTCATGGAACACGCGAGAGAGAACCCGACGCCGTTGAAGCCCTAACACAGATAGCGAGGTAATCTCGGGTCTATAAGACCATGACACAGTCTAACACACATGTATTTCATACCATGGGATTTGGTGGCATTCATACGATCCGGAGCCCCCTCCGGAGAAACCATAGCCCCGATGGGGAAAAAGGCGGGACTGTTGTTCTGCCCCATCTATGAGAGCCGGAAGGGGGTAGCAAATTGGAAATAACTTCTTGGTTGTGTTAGGTTAGGCCCAACGAACACTCAAGAGAATGGTAGGGCCCACCTCTTGGCAAGATTCCCCCAGTTCCGTCACACCCGGGAGTTTCGGGCTCTCATTAATTAGTCCTAGAACACACGAGAGAGAATCCGACACCGGTGAAACCCTAACATAGAGAGTGAGGGCATATTGGGAATCCAAGACCCATGAAACACTCTAGCACACATGATATGGCGTGCAATGGTATTTGGTGGGATTTAGACGATCTGGAACCCCATCTCGGGAGAAACCATATATAGCCCTGATAGGGAAAAACACGGAACAATTGTTCTGGCCCCTCCACATTAGCCGAAACGGGGTAGCAAAGTGGAACCAACTTCTTAGTTGTGTTAGGTTAGTACCAAGGAACACCCAAGAAAATGGTAGTGCCAACCTCTTCAAAAGATTCCCCCAGTCCCGTTAGACGCGGAAGTTTCGGGCTCTAATTAGGTAGTGCTGGAACCCGTAGAGAGAATCTGACGCCGGTGAAGCCCTAACACGGAGAGCGGGTGAATCTTGGTCATCCAAGACCCATTCCACACTCTAACACACATGGTGTGTAAAACATGGGATTTGGTGGAAATCAGACGATCCGGAGCCCCCTCTCTGGAGAAACCATAGCCCCGTTGAGGAAAAAGAAGGAACTGCCATTCTGACCCTCTACGTGAGCCGGAAGGGGGTAGAAAAGTGGAACCAGTTTCTTTTTTGTGTTAGATTAGGCCCAAGGAACACCAAATAAATTGGTAGGTCCCACCTCTTGGCAAGATTCCCCCAGCTCCGTCAGATCCGAGAGTTTCGGGCTCTAATTAAGTAGTCCTAGAACCCGTAGAGAGAATCTGATAACGGAGAAGCCCTAACACAGAGAGCGAGGGAATCTTGGTCATCTAAGACCCATTCCACACTCTAACACACATGTTATGGCATACAATGTAATTTGGTGGCAATCAAACGATCTGGAGCCCCCTCTCTGGAGAAACCATAGCCCCGTTGGGGGAAAAGAAGGAATTGCCGTTCTGACCCTCTACGTGAGACGGAAGGGGGTATAAAAGTGGAACCAATTTATTTTTTGTGTTAGGTTAGTCCCAAGGAACACCAAATACATTTGTAGGGCCCACCTCTTGGCAAGATTCCCCTAGTTCCGTCAAATCCGGGAGTTTGGGGCTCTAAGTAGTCCTCAAACCCGCTAGAGAGAATCCGACGTCGGTGAATCCCTAACATAGAGAGCGGGGGACTCTTGGGCATCACAGACCCATGACACACTCTAACACACTTTGTATGGCATACCTGTTGGAGCACGTAGAGATAAACGAAAACTTTTTCCTACGCGATGCTTCCAAGATCTAGCCGAGGTAGAAGGCCGCGAGTATTACCACTAGACGCGCAGGTACGGATTATCGATGCAGCATGTCGGGGCAGTGCAGTCCCACGATCCGGTCCGGCCGATCCAATCCCTCGAACGTCAAAGTGCTGAACGTACAGCACCTCTGCCGGTATCCACACGTACGAGGAGGAGCTCCGACGGCAGACTGCAAGGTCTGGTGCGACGGCTGGACTGAGTGGGGCTAGGGTTCCCAACGAATGGGAGTGGACTAACGTCCCCACTGGGCAACCTGCGCCCCTCTTATATAGCGTATGTTAGTGGGCTGCACAACACTTGTGGCTCATTCCCTCTGTGAGTCCGACTCACAAACTCAGTCCATTTCCGGTTCGGGTCCAACCCGACCAATACTTGCTCCCGCTCTTAAGTGTGCGACCCTGCAGGCTCATGGCGACTTGGACACGATTGGAGTCCGACTCTCAATCGATCAATCGGTAGCGGCTCCTAGCAGAACGTGCCGACTCCCAAGTCCCATTGAAGCATGACGACATACCTTTCAATGTGATATTCATCTAGTCCCTTTTGCCTCACGATATACCTTGTCGAACTATAGGTGATTTGTCGTCATCCCTTTAATAGTTCAACTCTCTTCTCGATCCGTGATATGTGATTCATCTGACTAACTCTTAGTCAACAGACACAGTTAACACTTAACTGAGTCGTGCATGGCCATGCTTCCTGAATCATATCACTCGAGAGGGCCCAGAGAATATCTCTCCATTCGGAGGGGCAAAATCCCATCTTGGTTATCCACATCACGCAGCTTGCTTCTCATTCGACCCGAACTCTGCATTTGTAACTGCCTTGTCACAGAACAGCGTTTGACAGAACCTAAGTCGGTGATCCACAACTCGAATTGTGCGACAACCTCAGGTCTAAGGATTACATTGATTGAGACATGCAAATGAGGACTTGCTCGTTGCATCTCAGTGTGGGTCAGTCCGACTTGCTAAACTCTTTAGCCAAGCCCGTGAACATTGGAATGGCATCACCATGCCCATGACAAGTGGAACAGTGTCATCAGCCAACACTCACATTAGTCTAGGGTGTGTGTCCATCACAACCTAAATGACTAAGGATAGTTTAGTATGAACAACATGAATACATAGTTCCACAATCGAATCACATATTCAATGACATGTTTCAGATGTTCAAAACAAGGACAACTTAATTACTTTATGAATCCAGTGGGAATTACATCATACATGATTGCCTCTAGGGAATATTCCCAACAATACCATGGGATTTGGTGGCATTCAGACGATCCAGAGCCCCCCTCCGGAGAAACCATAGCCCCAATGGGGAAAAAGACGGAACTGTCGTTCTGCCCCATCTACGAGAGCCGGAAGGGGGTAGCAAAGTGGAACTAACTGATTGGTTGGGTTAGGATAGGCCCAAGGAACATCCAAGGGAATGGTAGGGCCAACCTCTTGGCAAGATTCCCCCAGTTACGTCACACCCGGGAGTTTCGAGCTCTCATTCAATAGTCCTCGAACCCACGAGAGAGAATCCGACACCGGTGAAACCCTAACACAGATATCGAGGGAATCTTGGGCATCCAAGACCCATGCCACACTCTAGCACACATGGTATGGCGTGCAATGTTATTTGGTAGCATTCATACGATCTGGAGCCCCTTTTCCGGAGAAACCATATATAGCCCTGATGGCGAAAAAGACAGAACTACCATTCTGGCCCCTCCACATGAGCCTGAACGGGGTAGAAAAGTGGAACAAACTGCTTGGTTGTGTTTTATTAGGACCAAGGAACACCCAAGAAAATGGTAGGGCCCACCTCTTGGCAAGACTCCCTAGTTCCGTCACACCCGGGAATTTCGGGCTCTCATTAATTAGTCCTCGAACCCGCGAGAGAGAATCAAACACCGGTGAAACCCTAACACAGAGAGCGAGGGAATCTTGGGCATCCAATACCCATTCCACTCTCTAGCACACATGGTATTGCGTGTAATGGAATTTGGTTGCATTCATACGATCTGGATCCCCTCTCCGGATAAACCATAGCCCCGATGGGGAAAAAGACGGAACTGTCGTTCTGCCCCATCTACGTGAGCCGGACGGGGGTAGCAAAGTGGAACTAACTGTTTGGTTGTGTTATGTTAGGCCCAAGGAACACCCCAGATAATGGTAGGGCCCACCTCTTGGCAAGACTCTCCAGTTCCGTCACACTTGGGAGTTTCGGGCTCTCATTAATTAGTCCTAGAACACGCGAGAGAAAATCCGACACCGGTGAAACCCTAACACAGAGAGCGAGGGAATCTTGGGCATCCAAGACCCATGCCACACCCTAGAACACATGTATATGGTATGGCGTGTAATGGGATTTTCTATCATTCAGACGATCTAGAGCCCCCTCTCTAGATAAACCATAGCCCTGATGGGGAAAGAGACGGAACTGTCGTTCTGCCCCATCTACGTGAGCCGGAAGGGGGTAGCAAACTGGAACTAACTTCTTGGTTGTGTTAGTTTAGGCCCAACGGACACCCAAGAAAATGGTAGGGCCAACATCTTGGCAAGAATCCACAGTTCCGTCACACCCGAGAGTTTCTGGCTCTCATTAATTAGTCTTGGTACCCGCGAGAGATAATCCGACACCGGTGAAACCCTAACATAGAGAGCGAGGGAATATTGGGTATCCAAGACCCATGCCACACTCTAGCACACATGGTATGGCATGTAATGGGATTTGGTGGCCTTCATACGATCTGGAGCCCCCTCTCCGGATAAACCATAGCCCAGATGAAGAAAAGGACGGAATTGTCGTTCTGCCCCATCTACGAGAACCGGAATGGTGTATCAAAGTGGAACTAACTGATTCGTTGTGTTAGGTTAGGCCCAACGAACACCCAATAGAATGGTAGGTACCACCTCTTGGCAAGATTCCCCCAGTTCCGTCATACCCGGGAGTTTCGGGCTCTCATTAATTAGTCCTAGAACCCGCGAGAGAGAATCTGACACCGGTGAAACCCTAACACAGAGAGAGAGGGAATCTTGGGCATCCAAGACACAAGCCATACTCTAGCGCACATGGTATGGCGTGCAATGGGATTTGGTGTCATTCAGACGATCTGGAGCCACCTCTCTAGATAAACCATAACCCCGCCAGGGAAAAAGACGGAACTGTCGTGCTGCCCCATCTACGTGAGCCGGAAGGGCGTAGAAAACTTGAATTAACTGCTTGGTTGTGTTAGGTTAGGCCCAAGGAAAACCCAAGAAAATGGTAGGGCCCACCTCTTGGCAAGATACCCCTAGTCGTGTCAGATCCGGGAGTTTCGGGCTCTAATTAAGTAGTCTTGGAACGCGTAGAGAGAATCTGTCGCCGGTGAAGCCCTAACACAGAGAGCAAGGGAATCTTGGTCATCAAAGACACACTCTAACACACATGGTATGGCATACAGTGGGATTTGGTGGCAATCAGGCGATCCGGAGCCCCCTCTATTGATAAACCATAGCCCCGTTGGGAAAAAAGGCGGAACAGCCGTTCTGGCCCCTCTACGTGAGCCGGAAGGGGGTAGCAAAGTGGAACCAATTGTTTGGTTGTGTTAGGTTAGGCCCAAGAAACACCAAAGAAAATGTTAGGGTCCACCTCTTGTCAATATTCCCCTAGTTCCGTCAAATCCGGGAGTTTCTGACTCTAAGTAGTCCTAGAACCCTCTAGAAAAAGAATCTAACGCCGGTGAAGCCCTAACACAGAGAGCGAGGGAATATTGGGCATCTAAGACCCATTACACAATCTAACATCATACCATGTGATTTGTTGGAATTCAGACGATTCGGAGCCCCCCCCCCCCCACTCCGGAGAAACCATAGCCCCGCTGGGGAAAAAGACGGAACTATCGTTCTAGCCTCTCTACGTGAGCCGAAAGGGGGTGTACCGAAGTGTAACCAATTTATTGGTTGTGTTATGTTAGGATCAAGGAACACCCAAGAGAAAGGGTAGGGCCCACCTCTTGTCAAGATTCCCCAAGTTCCTTTATATCCGGGAGTTTCGGGTTCTCGTTAAGCAGTCCTGGAACCCGCGAGAGAGAATCAGACGCCGGGGAAACCCTAGAACAAAGAGCAAGGGATTCTTGGGCATCCAAGACCCATGCCACACTCTAACACACATGTTATGGAATACCATGTGTTTTTGTGGCATTCAGACGTTCCATAGCCCCCTCTCCGGACAAACCATAGTCCCGCTGGGGGAAAAGACGGAACTGACGTTTTGGCCCCTCTACGTGAGCCGGAAAAGGGGTATCAAAGTGGAACCAATTGTTTGGTTGTCCTAGGTTAGGCTCAAGGAACACCCAAAACAATGGTAGGGTAATTTATTTATTAGTAATAGTTTATGTCAGTAATTTATAGATGTCTTCCAGCTATCCTTAAATAACATATTTCAATAATGGTTATCTTTTTAGGCCATCCATCATGTATCCAACGGCCAGCAATGTACTCCAGCCAATGTACCAAAATCTGGCGGGCGCAGAAAATTTCGCGCTGCCCGCCCAAATTATCGACCAAACAATTCGCCGCCTATGCCGCCCTAAATTCCGAACCTCTTCCTCTTATCTTCCCCCTCGCCGAAATTTCCCCTCGACTTCTTGTCTGAAATCCCCCTTTCCTCCTAAACCCCATCTACTCCGCCCCGGCCTTCCACCTCGCCCTGTAGCTCGCCTTCCCGGGCTTCCACCTAGATGTCCCTGGTCTTCCACCTCGCCGTGCAGCTTGCCTTCCCGAGCTTCCACCTTGCCGTCCCCGGTCTTCCACCCTGCCGCTCAGCTCGCCTTCCCGGGCTTCCACCTTGCTGTCTAGGATGCCATCCAGATATGCCACCTCGCCGTCCAGATTTGATACCTCACCGTTCAGGTCGCCGTCAAGATCTGCCACCTCGCCGTCCAGGTCGTCGTCAAGATCTGCCACCTCGCTTTCCTGGTAGCCGTCAAGTTCCTTTGGTCGGAGTTTGCTTATTTTCGAGCTTGTATAAATCTTAAGATCACTTCTCCTGCGATCCTATAATACTTAGGTCCACAAATTAGATTACTGATATGATATGGTCAAACAGCGAATTACATCACTAAGATTTTGTAACTCTATGTTGTCACATCCCAATGAAAGATAAGGCTATTTGTAAAGAACATGTATGCACTATTTATTTTCATTTATTCGCATAAATCATAAATTCTAAACTTATAGTGTAAGCTATTTATTTCCATTTATACCATCCCCGCCATCTAGATAAGGCATGCCTTGCATAATAGCTCAACAATAAAGGTACTTATGTTGTGTGGAACTGCTGGCTTAATTACTGTTCTCTCATGTATTTTGTGCTATTATCCTAGTTGAATTGGTACATATGAACCGTGCAGCTTAGAAACATCAAAGTCAAGATTACATCTGGTAGGATAAAGATGCCTCCTTGTGGACATGGTTGTAAACGCATGCGCGTCAAGGCCCATCGCGAGCATGCAGTTGCCCATGTCCATCCGTATGCAGATGACGAACTCAAGCGACCAGTGGTCCAAGACGAGGAGGCAGCTCCCCAAGGCCAGCAGGAAGCTGCCCAAGGCGAGCAGGCACTTGCCCATGGCCAGCTGGAAGCTTCCCAACAGAAGAAGGAGGCTGGCCACCGTGAGGAGGTAGCCTCCCAATGCGAGCAGGTATCTCCCTACGGTGAGCTTCCAGGTGTGCAAGATGAGCTGCCACAATTCCTAGGCGAGGGGCAAGGTTCCCAAGTCGAGGAGCAAGGTGCCTGCAACGAAGAGCAAGATGACATATCATAGAGATTGCATGCTCTACGAGGGGCCATGTGCGGAGGGAAATCCAAAATGCAAAATACTAACTCTAGCAATGCCACAATTTCTGTAGATTACCCATGTGAAGACATTGTTTCGAGTGGTGCGGCTGGGAGGAGAAGAAACATGTCCAAAGAAAACAGGATCAGAATTGTTATTCCTCTAGGAAAGACAAGGCCAGTGGACCCAAAGGTTGCTGCCATGTATTCTAATGCGTGTTCATTAGCTGTGAAGCACACTGTCCCTATCTTCCCCCATTGGAAAGAGTACAAGGGAAGGGGAGATATATTTTCGTCCTACCACGGCCATGTGTCTGTAAGTTTTGTAACCCAACCTTCCAGTTCATTCGATTGTTGTTCATATAACTGAAAAGTGCTCTTTCTTTTGTTTCAGTCAAAGTTTCATCTTAACCCCAGAGACCCTGTTATTCGTCAATCTCTTCTGATGCATCTCAAGAACTGTACAAGACAAAGACGCCATATTCTGAAGCAAGATTTTTTTACAGCGTTAGAGACAAGAGTAGAGTTTTACGAACGCCTCCTGATATAGTTGGACACATGAGAGAAGCAAAATGGTGCAGCTTAGTCGATAAATGGTCCTTAGTTAGGCAACATGTATTGTCTTTGTTCACTCTACCTTGCCACTGTTTCTATTCCATAACTTGTATTGTGTCTAATCAGTTCATAGTTCGTTTATGTAGATGAATTGTATGAAAGTCAGACAAAGCAGACAGGTCGTCCAGTTCCATAGCGCCACAGGTTCTCGTAGCTACGAGGTTTGCTGCGACATGGGGGAAGATGCCTTTGAATTGTTCAAAGCTACGCACAACAGCAAGACACATGGATTATCTTCGCCCGTGAAAAGAGAAATTGTAAGTCCCTCGGAATTCTGTTTATCTCTGGGATCAACAATTACCTCAATAGATTCTTCTAGATACGTACTGATGCTTCCCTTTGTGAATTCTGATGCAAACTCCTTTAGTCAGCTATTTCACCTATGCTTGTCATCTCATAGTTCATGCACATGCATGCTACTTGCTTTTCATCTGCTATTTCATCAATCCTTGTGAGCTGCTATTTTCATCTATGTTCTGTACATGCTTGTCGTCTGCTATTTTCAGCCATGTTTACTTACATGCCTGTCATGTGATGTTTTTCATTTATGTTCCTTACAAGCTTTTCATGCATGCTTAATTGCTTGTCATCTGCTATTTGCATCTTTGTTATGTACAAGCTTGTTGCATGCTATTTTTCACACATGTTACTTACATGCTTGTCATGATATCAATGTTCCTTACAAGCTAGTTCAGCTTCTATTTCATATAAAGCTTTTACATGATTTATAGGAAGAAATGCAATATCATATGCTAGAACCTACTTCAGTAGATGACGCTGTCAAGGAACCTCTTTCTGCCACCGAAGCTGTCGCTGCCGTGCTGACCAAGAATAATCTAAAGTCTTCATTCTTGAATATCATAGGTGGGGTCACAACCAGTGCAAGAGCAACAAAGTGTCAGCTTCACCTTCAACTTGATTATGAGAGAAAACAAAGGCAGGACCTGCAATATGTAGTTGAGGAGTTGAAGAAGGCCAAGGAACAAGATGATGCGGATAGGATGAAGCATCGACAAGAATTGCTGCGTATGGGAGGAACACAAAGGTATGAAGAAGAGTCAAGAAATGTACAAAACCCTTATTGGTGGCATATTGGCTCAAGTTCATCCGAGATATGGAACTGAGTAGTCCTTTGTGAAACCGCTTGTTGTCTGTTGAACTGTATTAGACTGCCTTTCCTAGCGAGCTATGTTGTGACCTTATTCGGAATTTATTTATTTGTGTTGTTTGCTTTGCTGTGAAAACTAGTATAGTATTTTCCATGCTTATGAATACGAGGACATGTGGTACTATATGGTAGGTCCATGAGGCGGCACCTTATTGGATGGAAATCGCGACAAAAAAAACACGTCACGAAAAAGTTTCGACGTGGACATGCCGTGTTGGTACACGTGCTGGCTCATGATTCTCTATGTCTTACGATGAACTAAAATGCCGCCCCGTCGGACAACGTTATAAATTCATCGAGAATAAGCGTATACGTGGAACATGATGAGAGCGACATGTGGCACCTTATACTGCTTGTACCCGCGACGAGAAAATAAACGTCGCACATATTATGACGTCATGAATGGAGGTAACGGTAGTTCCAATCGAGGAATTTTTAAAATATCAAGACGATGATAACGTCAGGAACGGTAGAAGTGACGTCAGTGACGCCCGTAACGGGTAACGGAAAATACGATGCCACGTGTACACACACTGCGACGAAAAAAAATGTCCCTCCTTGTTGGGCCTTGTGCTGGGCCGGCCAGTAGCTCGCGACGGTTTAGTGTTAACTTAATCGTCGCAGAATCGTCTGTGACAGTCGATCAGGGACGTTCTCACTCTGTCGCGTAAACCGTCGCGGATTGCCCTTAGCGAAAGTTTGAAGCCCATCCGCAATGCTATCGAAACGTCCCAGACCACGCGGAATTTGGTAGTGCTAGAACCTTATGAATGCACAAAGGAGCATCGGTTGCTTTGAAGGCCAAGGTTGTGTCAAGGGAGGTTGAGTATGAAGAAGTTTGCTTTGAGGACTTGGCTCCGTTGAAGGATCAAGAATATGACCCCCGTGCTCAAAGATGTCATTGCTCTTACCGTGCGAAAGTTTTGGAAGCATCCATCCAAGGCTAAGGCATATGTTGAGGAGAAGACCAAGTCTCGCTATGGAAATGAAGGGACTCAAAGGGTGAGGTCTTGCTTCAATTGTCAAGATAAGCACCATTTCATTGCGGAGTGCCCCTTTGAGAATATAGAAATTCATGGTGGCAAGCTCATTCGCAAGGACAAGTCAAAGGTTGAGTACAAAAATCCTCATTTCAAGAGGA
Organism: Alopecurus myosuroides; assembly: GCA_028641055.1. Lineage (NCBI taxonomy): Eukaryota > Viridiplantae > Streptophyta > Magnoliopsida > Poales > Poaceae > Alopecurus > Alopecurus myosuroides. Next base: position 29,369,204 of record CM054062.1, read on the forward strand.
AATCCTTGAACAAGAAGACACCCACCAAGTTTGTGCTTGTGACTCAAGAGGAGTATGATTACGAAAGTGATGAAGAAGAAGAAACCAAAAGTGATGTGTATGATCTTGATATTGCTACAACTCCATAATCTTCATCACTCTTTAAATCCCCCAATGAGAATTGTCCTCACGCCAATGCCAAGTGCTTCATGGCTAAGGCCTCGGAGGTATCACCTTCCCCAAACTCTCAGACTCCAAATGATTTGATGAACCATGCTAGTCTTAGAGTAGAAGATTAAATTGTCTCTTTGGAACATTTTATGTCTAACATGCAAGGAGAAACAAAGAAGTACTTTTATCACCTCATGAGCCAATTGGGATAGGCACAGGAAGCTATTAAGATGAAAGGTGAGATTGAAAGGAGGGATGCAGATGAGATAGCATATCTCTCCATGACTCTTGAGGAAGAGCATAGTGGTAGAGTTTCTCTTGAAGAGGAACTTGAATCTATTGAAGGGTCTCATAATGAAATTGTTGCTAATATTACTAAATAACATGACCTTGCAATTGCTAAATATAAAAAGGTTAAAAAGGATAAGGTTGAGTTTGGGGTTGGTCATGAGAAACTAACCTAGGAGTTTGATAATCTCACCAAGGCTCACAAGTACTTGGAGAGTGATCACACTATTCTCAAAAAGTTACATGAACAACTTCAAACTCAACTCAATCTATCTAACACCCCTAGCACCTCTACTTCTTCTTGTGGTCATGCAAATATTATTGAGTAAAATGCTAGGTTGAAGGATGAGCTAGCAAGGCTCAAGGGAAAGAGCCCTCGAGTTGAGAAGGTTGTGGCCTCAAGCCCACAAGTGGTTGTTGCTAGACCACAAATAAGTGCTCCTAGGCCACAAGTGGGCAAGCAAGGTCTTGGCTATGTTGCCAAGAAGAAGAACAAGAAGAAGGCCAATAATGGTGCTTCGGGTGGTATTGTCATTATGGACAACACTACTCGTAGCATTCCCGCACAAGCCAACAATGTTGCCTCAAGTAGTGGTGTCATGAGGGACAACACTACTCGTAGCATTTCCGCGTGAACTAAGAATCCATACCATTTCTTATATGTTGATTATTATGGTGTTGTGCAAGGTAAATATGTTGGTCCTATTGAAGGTTTCATTGACTATACTATTTTGGTTCCAATTACCCTTTTTGCTAAAGTTAGGGGACCATCCTTGGGTCCTAACTCTAGACAATGATCTCTTGCAGGACTATGCTTTCGGTGGGTCTAAATGGATAATTGATAGTGGATGCACTACTCATATGACCGGAAGCAAAGAACTTGTGACGGAGTTGCGCCCAAATGATATTGATGCAACCGTCACCTATGGAGACAAGTCCATGTCTAAGGTATCGGGGTTTGGCAAGGTTGTGATTGCTCCTGATGTCACTATCGTGGACATCATGCTTGTTGAATCCCTTGGTTTCAATTTACTTTCAGTTTGTTCTCTTGGGAAGATGGGTTTCTGTGTCTTCTTTGATGAAATCATTTTGGTACTTTTGAGGAGCAAGACCCTTGACGTCGCATACGTGGGACATGTCAAAAATGAGTTGTTTGTGGTAGACTTTTTGAAGTACGCCAACTCTCAATTGATGTGTCTCTTTGGAAAGGCGGACGTGGGGTGGTTGTGGCATCACCGCTTATCCCATGTCAACATGAGAACTTTGCAAAGTCTTCACAAAGGTGGCCTTATCCTCAGACTAAAAGAAAATGTTTGCTTTTTCCAAAGATCGCGTTTGTAGGTCGTGTGTTGAAGGAAAGATGCATGATTCCGCCCACAAGGCCAAGACTATTATCTCATCAAAGAGGATCTTGGAGCTTCTCCATGTTGATCTCTTTGGTGTTGTGCCCGAGGCAAGTCTTGGTGGCAAGAAGTATTGCTTGGTGATTGTTGATGATTATTCAAGATACACTTGGGTTTATTTCTTCAAGTGCAAGAGTGAGACCCAACAAACTATCATCGACTTCTCCAACAGAGTGCAACGTCAACACAATGTCCAAATCATGGCTATTAGGACTAACAATGGCTCCGACTTCAAGAACTACACGTTGAATGAATTCCTTAGTGATGATGGTATTCGTCATCAATATTCCGCAACCTACACCCCTCAAAAAAATAGTGTAGCCGAGCGGAAGAATAGAACTCTTTTGGATATGGAAAGTACCATCTTGGCAGAGTATTCTTCTCCCCAATATCTATGGGACGAGGCCATATCCACCGCATGCCACTCCTCCAACTGCCTCTACATCCGCAAGGGCTTGGACAAGACTCCATATGAGATCCTCACCGGCAACAAACCCAATGTCTCCTACTTCCGTGTATTCGTTTGTAAGTGTTTATATTTGATCAAGGTTGTTCGGTTGTCTAAATTCCAATTTAAAACTATTGACGGTATATTTGTTGGTTACGGTGACGAATCCCACACTTATAGAGTCTATGACAAAGCCTCGCGGATTGTCATAGAATCTTGTAGTGTGGCTTTCAAGGAAAATGATGGATCCCAAGTGGCGTAGTTTCATGTTTCTAATGTATATGTTGAAATGCCTCAAGAAGCCATAGGAAGGATGGGTGTGGGATTTTTCCGCCCCATTGAGGGACACCTTATGGAGATTAGAGAAGTAATATTCTCTACTAAAGTGGAGCCCTCCTCTACAATAGAAGAACAAGCCAAGGATCCAAGTGATGCGCCTACCCAAGAACATGTTCAAGACCCTCCTATTGTTGACCAAGTTACTATGCATGATGCAGCCACTTCTATCATTCAAGCTAGTCAAGGTCAAGGCCAAGATCAACCCTCGCCGTCCTCCTCTCCTCAAGTTGAAGCTAGTGTGGACGTTGATGATGATGGTGATCAAGGCCAACAAATTGGTCAAGACAGGGATCCAAATGATCAAGATGATCAAGTGATTCCTCCTCACAATAATGAGGAGAATGAAGCCCGTCGTGCTAGAAGGATTAGAAGAGCTTTGAAGTGTATTGATGCATCCGAGAACAAAGTGTTCACAGATGTCATAGCTAGAAGTCCACAAGAAAATAATTGGCTCATTTTAGTGAGCATCAAGCTCACATATCTATGGTGGAACCAAAGAAACTATGTGAAGCTCTTGAGGACTCTGATTGGGTTGAAGCTATGCATGACGAGCTCAATAACTTTGAGCGCAACATGGTTTGGAGACTAGTTGAGAAGCCCAAAAATTGCCACAATGTTATTGGCACTAAGTGGATATTCAAGAACAAGCAACATGAGCATGGTATTTTCATAAGGAACAAGGAAAGATTGGTGGCTCAAGGCTACACTCAAGTGGAAGGCATTGACTTTGATGAAACCTATGATCCCGTGGCTCGCCTTGAGTCCATCTGTATCCTTCTTCCATATGCATCTTCGCATAATTTCAAATTGCAAGATGTCAAAAGTGATTTCTTGAATGGTCCACTCAAAGAGGAGGTATATGTTAAGCAACCTCCGGGGTTCCATAACCTCAACTTCCCTAACCATATCTACAAGCTCGATAAGGCGCTCTATGCACTTAAACAAGCACCACATGCGTAGTATGAGAACCTTAGAGAGTTATTGGATGACCATGGTTTTTAAGTTGGGAAGATCGACCCCACTCTCTTCACAAAGAGGGTAAAGGGAGATCTTTTCATATGCCAACTCTATGTGGACGATATTATCTTTGTCTCAACTAACCAAGCTTTCAATAATGAGTTCTCAAAGCTTATGATTGACAGGTTTAAGATGTCCATGATGGGAGAGCTTAAATTCTTCCTTGGCTTTGAGATCAATCAATTGGCTCGTGGGGCTTTCATTTCTCAATCCAAGTATACCCAAGACATGCTCAAGAGGTTTAATTTCCAAGGTACAAAGGAGAAGCCATCTCCTATGCAAGTCGAGTGCATCTCAAGCGCAATCCGGATGGTAAATATGTGGAACGGAAGTTGTATCGTTCTATGATTAGTTCTTTGATTTATCTTTGTGCATCTAGGCCCGATATTGTTTTGAGTGTAGGTGTGTGTTCAAGGTATCAAGCGGCTCCTAAGGAAAGCCACTTAGTGGCGGTTCATACGATTTTTCAGTATTTGGTTCATACCTCAAGGTTTGGTTTGTGGTACCCAAAGGGGGCACAATTCTCTGTCAAGGTCTACACGGATTCCGATTGGGCCGGTGATCAAGATGATAGGAAGTCTACTTCCGGGGCTTGCCAATTTCTTGTTAGGTCCTTGGTGAGTTGGTCTTCCAAGAAGCAAAATTGCATATCTCTCCCCACCGCCGAAGCTGTGTATGTGGCGGACGCTAGTGCTTGCACCCAATTGCTATGGATGAGGCAAACCCTCAAAGAGTATGATGTTCACTTGGATAAGGTGCCTCTCATGTCTGACAATGAAAGTACCATCAATATCGCCTACAACCCCATGCAACACACAAGGATGAAGCATATTGATATTCATTATCATTTCATCCGGGATCATGTGGCGAGAGGTGATATTGAGCTAGCATATGTCCCCACCAAGGATAATCTCGCGGACATCTTCACGAAGCCACTCGATGATGCAAGATTCATGTTCTTGAGGAATGAGCTAAATATCATTGATTCTAGGAGTTCGACTTGAGGATCTTGCACACACCCCTAGAGTTGAGGCGTGTTTGGGTTTAGGTGCAGGCATGGACAAAGGGGGGGTGTTATCCTAACACATTGGGTTCTCCCTCCCCCCATTATGCCCAAATCAAAAAATTCATTGTTATTTCTCTTTTTCCAATGTTGAATTGTGAGCTTCAATGTCGAAAATTGGCAATCCACCCAAGATATATCTTTGCGGTGGCATACCAACATTCTCTTACATGGTGGCATAGGCCACCAACCTCTTCTGTGTGAAGAGTTGGATCTTATTTGGGATTTATTTTTGAGTTCTTTGCACTTCTCTCGTTTTCCTAGCTAAGTATTTCTCTTAGGAAAATCTCTCTCACTTGGTCTTTCGTTTGTGTGGTTCTTGCAAGTGAAGGGGAGAAATACTATCTTCAGTTTGGTCTTCCATCCTAAGCCTATCTCATCCAAGAAAATAACTTCTATTATTGAACATAATAAAAAAATTGACACTTAAGGAAGAGAAAGGGGGCCCCGGTACTACCGACCGGAACCGGTACTAGTGTGTGCATAGTCGAAAGCAGTTTTTCTGCTCAAACTTACACAGCCGGTACTACCGGACGCGTCAGGTACTACCGTTTGTGGAGATAGAAACAGACTCTGTGTGAGGAAATATCTACATCTGGTACTACCGCGCTCGCACGGTACTACCGCCTGTGCAACGTGCGGTACTACCGGGAGAAGCAGTTTTTGACTTAAGGATTCACAGTCGTGCGGGTTGGGGGTTATTCCCCACTCGCACGAACTGCTCTCTCCCTGCTGCCCTCCTCCTCTCCCTCGTACGGCTTGGCCTCCCCTCGCCGGACTCAGCCGTGTGAATCTCTCCCACATCGATCTCCTCCATGGCCTCGGGTATTGTTCCTCTTCTTGCTCTTGTTTTTCGTTCCCATTGATTCCATTGATGAACCCTAGATGAGATCTTGAGGATAGATACTTGTAGCCCCGATTTCTTTGGTTAAATTCGATGGACGGTTAACTATAGGCTGGAAATTGCATTGAATAGTTGCTCCTAGTTCCATTTAGTTGTTTTGTCTTTGATTTCGTGCTCAGATTTGAGGATGGAACCCAAAAACTTGTGCGTCCAGTACTACCGCCTTCACAAGTTTGGGATAGATCAACTTCTTGAAACTTGAATCAACTAGTTTTGATACCCATTTTCTTTGAGTATGTTCCCTCATATTGTTTCCTATCCCTATCCCTCTGTTTTCACAGGTTCTCGTGGTTCGGGGAATTTAGGGAAGGAACCAGACACCTATGCTAGAAACAAGTGCAAGGCTCCGAAAGACAAGTTTGTGGCTGCTGAGGGAGATGAAGATGAGTTCATGTCTGATTTTGGGGCTGAGGATGAGATCATGCCCGCTCCTACCACCGCTAGGACTCGTCGTGGTGATCGGAGTGGACGTGTTTGTGGTGGCTCCTCTCAACCCAAGGTCGTGGCTAAGAAATCTGCTCGCAAGCCATTCAACAAGTGGAAGCCCGAAGCCTATCAAGAATATAGGGAAGAGTATCCTTATGAGCATGCAAGGGATTATATGGATAATCCCCACTTCTTCACAAAGGACCAAGAGCGAGTCTACAATGATATCTATGTGGGAAAGGACTACTCCGTCACCATTCAACATACTCGCAACATTCCCCACATGAGGCTTCCCAAGTTCAAGGAGTACTTTGATGAATCTTTGGCTATGTGTGAGGAATTTGGACTCATTCCACTCATAAAGTTCAACCATCCGTATATTGAGTATTACATGATGCAATTATATGAAACCGTGCACTTTGGGGTTGATGAGGAGAGGACTTTGAAGTGGATGACCAAAGATAGGTTGCTTTCGGCCACTTTGAAGGAGTTTGGTGCTCTCTTGGGATACGAAGATAAGGGGGATCATGATCCATGTCGATGGAGGTGCCATGACCACCACACTTCTAGCCACAATAATCCCATTGCCAACATCACCATGGAAGGAGGTACACCGGTAAAAACTGCTCATCTCATTCGCCCTTTTGAGATCCTTCACCGTATATATAGGGAGACTCTAGATCCTCGTGTGGGGAATTGGGATGAGGTGCATGGCTATGTGTTTGACCTCCTCAAGGTATCCAAGGATAAGCAAGGCTCCGGTGAACGCTTTGATGTGATGGATTGGATCCACGAAAAACTTTGGCTCACAGTTATTGACAAGAGGGCTCTCATCTTTGGCCCCTATATCATGAGGCTAATCAAGAGGAAATGGTAGGAAGCCACAAAGGAGAAATAATGAAGGATGGCAGTCCGGTGCTCAAGCAACCCGTGAAGGAGCCTAGAGTGAAGGCTCATTTGACTCCCTCCGAGCTAGCCACTCCTGCAGCCCAAAAGGTATCTTCCTCTCGTATTGGTGTGAGGGATGGATCACCACCTGTTGTTTCTGACTCTGTGGAGGAATCCTCTTGGTTAAAGAAGTTCCAGATCAAGGCTAAGAAAGCTTTCGGCCTCCAGCTTGACCTCCAGGATCGCTTGTATGATGCTCATGTCTACCACAAGAAGGCAGCTTCTCATCACAAGAAGATGATGGCTCAAGCGGGCTTGCCAGTGTCCTCGGGTTCTGAGGAAGCTATCACTCCCAGGGAGAATTGGATCTCCAAGCATAGTAGATGGAACAGCCCCGGAATTCCTTCCTCGTCCACCCACCACGTCCCCGAAGACGAGGAGTGACTTGGGACGTTAGCCTCTTCTCCCTTTTTGGCATTTTATGACAAAGGGGGATGAGTATATTAGGTTTGAGCCGGTATTTGCATGGGTGGATTCACAAGCTTGCTATCTTCGTTATATCTCTTGCTTGTGTCTCTGTTTTAGTTGAACTTTTTAGTTGGTGTTGAACTTTTAAGTTGGAGTTTGGTGTAAGACTTGTTATCTCGTTAAGTACTTTCTATCTTTCGCAAGTCTTGTGCTTAGCTATTTCTTCTCATTATAAATTTCTTTATTTCACTTGTGCTCAATGTTATCAAATTCTTGCTCAACAATTGTGTTGTCATCAAACACCAAAAAGGGGGAGATTGAAAGAGCATTTCCCTGCATTGTTTTGATGTTTGCTGACAACACAATTAGAGCACTAATGTGTGCCAAGTATTTTCAGGTTGATGCGCTTATATTTCATATCATGGTATTTTTGTTAAGTATGCAAACTCATTGAAGAATTCAATCTCCAAGGTGCATTTTCTGTATGGGCCGGTACTACCGGGTTTCTCCAGGATGCACACTGGACTTTGCGCACCTGGCACTCGGTACAACGGAGGCGTCCGGTACTACCGGAGTTTTCCAAGATTGCGTATTGGACTTTGCGCACTTGGGACTCGATACTACCGGATCCGCCCGGTAGTTCCGGCCATGGTGTGCTCGTATGCGCTGATGGAGCTGATCAATACTGAGGGGCGGTACTACCGGACCCGATTGGTAGTACCGGGTTTTTGACTGGTGAAGCAAGTTTGAGTACTAGACTCGAAGCTCAACTTTCTGGTTAATTCAGAACTACCGGGGCATTCGGTAGTTCAGCGCAATACTACCGCACCCGCGCGGTACTACCAGATTTTCCTCTAAGAATCAAGTTTTGCGTACTGGACTCCATCGCCAATCTTCTGGATAATCCGGAACTACCAGGGGCATCCGGTAGTTCATCGCGGTACTACCGGGCCTGACCGGTAGTACCGACTGTGGTCACCGTCTGTGAAGCTGCGTTGACCAAAGGTGGAGAGATTCACGGGCGGTAGTACCGGACGCCGTACGGTAGTACCGGGTGAGGCAATAAATTCCCCAAACGGTCAGATTCATGGGATGGGTATAAATTGCCCATCCCCTTCTTCCCCAAGATCTAGTTCGTCCAAGCATTGAAGGCCATTTATTAGAGCTCACCAAAACTTTGATTCCTCTCAATCCCTCCAGCTAAACTCGTTGATTCTTGGGGGATTGAAGGAGAAGGCCCCGATCTACATCTCCACCAAGACATTCTTCATTTCCCCCTCATTCACTTGAGGGATCTAGTCTAGGGTTTCCTTGTGGAGAACCTAGACACCTTTTGCTACCCTTGGATTCGTGGTGATTGTTGGGAGCCCCCAATTTGGTTGTGGGTGTGTGCCCCAAACTTGTTTGTAAAGGATTCGATTTCCGCCTTAAAGGGGATCAATAGTGAAAGGTACACTAGACCTTTGTGGCGGAGTTCATCGGACAATAGGGTGAGTCCTTTGTAGCGTTGAGTAGGCCTTTGTGGAGAGCTCACACCCCTCCAACGAGACGTACTCCCTTAACAAGGAGGAACTCGGGAATACATCGTGTCTCCGCGTGCTTCCGACTTCGGTTATCTCGTTCCCTTTCCTTTACCTTACTTGTATTGTGCTTGTTGTTGTTCTTGTCATACAGGTAAATTCACCGTAGTTGCATTATCTAGAAAATTTATCTTTTGTGTCAAGCCTAATCTTGAAGAAATTAAAATTGTCCGTAGCACCTATTCACCCCCCCCCCCTCCCCTCTACGTGCACATACATTAGTTTGAAGGGGCCACTCTGGAATTTTGGTGCTTTCTATCTCCTTGCCGACCTTTGGAATTGGGGTTTCACCTTCGAGCCAAAATTGAGCATGCAGCCACACACGGGCCTAATAGATCTCGCTCGATTAACTAACTTGTTTGGCCACATCCATGGCTCACGCAGTTTTGGATTGCCATCTGCGCGTGATTCAGAAAATGATTTGGGGAAAACGTAGGGCATGACCGGGATGCAAGTGATGGACGTACACGGATCTTGATCCCGACTTACAGAAAAGGTGTCGTCAGGGGGATGGCCAACTCGCTATTGACGGGGTTGCCATGTTTGGGTTGACTCATGGATAGTGTTAAGCAAGGTAAAGGTTGCGGCGAACCGCCCTCAGCCTGCACTTCCCGGACTGATGTTAATCGTGTGGCATTAAGAGTCGGTTGGTATGTGTGGCTAAAGTTTTACACCCTTACAGCGTTAACTTTTCAAAAAGTCATTTCTGCGGTTAAAGACGACTTGGTGATGGATTGAGTGTCTTAGACAATTTGAACATACGTAAAATTGTTGACAAGGAATGAAGGGTGACTCCTCGAAGTTGTCATGATGCGTGATCCTTGTAGCATAAGTTGTTGAAAATGATGTTGGTGGATTGAAGAGATGATGATTTTAGTAGTTGAGTATCTTTCTTATTTGTTTTAAAATACTCCAGGATACGTGCTCTTCCCTCTGTCGATTTCAGAAAAAGAAAGACTGATTTACGCAAAGTTCGGCCTCCGTGAAACCTTTCTAAAAACATGAAGATATATAGGTTAATTAAATCTTGTTGAGTACCTCCATTGATGAGCCTTTGTTTCAATTTGGTTCTGTTGAAGTTCTCACTCCAATGGTGGACACAACATGGACATCGACGAGTAGTTCGTGGTTCACATGTAGCAGTCTGGAATCTACGTGCTGAGATGCCGCCTTACGTTACGGCCTCTTAGCCATTTTGGTATTTTGTTGACTAGCAACATAATTTACCTTCCGTTTACTGATGTAATGTCGACACTCTAGTACTACTTGTTTAATACATCTTCATGTTTGTCTAGAGTAACTATTTTGATCGGTTGTTGATTTCGATCTTCCGTTTACTGATGTAATGTCGACATTCTAGTACTACTTGTTTAATACATCTTCACGACTGTCTAGAGTAACTATTTATGTAATGTCGACATTCTAGTACTACTTGTTTAATACATCTTCACGACTGTCTAGAGTAACTATTTTGATCGGTTGTTGATTTTTATCTCGTCGTTATACAGTTTTGGCTATGACTATGTTGACATTAAGGCATTAAGAAGTTGTGGTGCATACTATCCATTTCGGGTCTGGGATTGGTAACCCCGGTAACCCTCGACATGTGTAGCACTTCCTATGACAAATAGAATCTATGTATAGCTTTAGTCTTGTAACGATAGTTGCCAATGACTCATGGAATTTTTATATGTGTATTTGGTTATGACTAGCATGCACAAGGAGCCGTAGAACCGTTGTTTTCCTGCCTGAGTGCCGATGATTCCGGTCAATCTGCCACAAATAGTTTATGGTCGTTTTTCACCATGGCCTCAAAAGGTCCACGTCCTCAAACTGAAACACTACTCGAGGAGACAGAACTCTAAAATTAGAAGTTATCAGAACAAACTTGATGCAGTTCTCCTGAGTCCTGAAATGTGTCAGTCTCACCCCCTCTCATAAAAAAGCAGATATGCTTCACACTGCAGAACCTCTTGTAGGGAGACTTCTTCGCTGACATGATCACTTACACGAAACCACCCACCTGCTTTTGCCTTCACATAGGAGACATAATGACCTGATGTAGGGGTACTCCCAATGTGCTCGATAACACCAGCCAGATAATAGATAGGATTTTTGTCCTCACAGCTGCGAATTCAAGAAAATTAGAATAATCAAAACCAGTATCCACAAAGCTAAGCATTGTGAACAAAACAATATTTTATCAACAAGAAACCAATATGATGCATAGGACGCATTTTAAACTAAGAATCTAAAATAAATATTAGTAAATGTGCTAATCAAGTTCGAAGGCATGCAAATTTGACACCTTGTATTGGAGAAATGTAGTTTAAACTGCCTCAGCTTTTAAATATCTACTGTATTCACTTATCAATAAGAAACCAATATGATGCATAGGACGCATTTTAAACTAAGAATCTAAAATAAATATTAGCAAATGTGCTAATCAAGTTCAAAGGCATGCACTGACACCTTACATTGGAGAAATGTAGTTTAAATTGCCACAGCTTTTAAATATCTACTGTATTCACTTATTACTGTGTTACTGCACTCATCCCGTGAACGCTTGGAGAAATGTAGTTTAAATTGACACAGCTTTTAAATATCTACTGTATTCACTTATTACTGTGTTACTGCACTCATCCAGTGAACGCTATACATTCCTAGTAAATCGATTTGTATCTGATGTTCCCTGACAACTACAACATCTGTTTGGTTTATTCAATTATTTTAATCCAAATCAATTTAACCTTAGAGTGAGAAAAACAAGTGTTCTACACTACCTCTATAGTGAACAGGAAATTTAAATGATGGCAGTAAATCATTCGTACACTATGAAGCCATGCTAGTTTAGATTTCTAGTAGCATACTTGATAAACAAATTTACATGCACAAGTCATAAGAAAATTATTTTCCAAAAATGCATATTACCAAAGCTAGTAAAAAGCAAACAATAAACCTTTTGCTTCATTATGCATTAGATATGCTGTAGAGAGCTGTCAGTAGTTTGTACCTGGGTTCCATGAACTGTCCTATGTTTAGGAGCTCTTCAAAGCTAACATGTCCTCTCAGCTTCATAGCATTACTTCCTTCTGAATGTGTGGAGTATCTCTGCAGATGAAGGACAAGTACTTCTGGCAGCTTTGTAATAAAGATTGCCCTTGTTGCACCCTCATTCACCGTTGCTTCCTCTGCTCTGTCCTGGTTTTGCAAGTCTTCATTTTGATTCTCCTGCGCACAGAGCAAGCTGATTGCCTTTGTTGCACCCTCATTCACCGTTGCTTCCTCTGCTCTGTCCTGGTTTTGCAAGTCTTCATTTTGATTCTCCTGGGCACAGAGCAAGGTGATTGCCCTTGTTGCGCCCTCATTCACAGTTGCTTCCTCTGCTCTGTCTAGGTTTTGCAAGTCTTCAAGCAAGGTGATTGCCCTTGTTGCACCCTCATTCACTGTTGCTTCCTCTGCTCTGTCCTGGTTTTGCATGTCTTCCTTTCGAATCTCCTGAGCACAGAGCAAGGTGACCTGTTTCTCAGCTGAAAGAGAGTTAGGCAGATTTTCTTGATCGGTTTGAGTGGCTGTGCTCCAAGAGGCCAAAGCTGGGACAGGGTTAGGACAACTTGTCACTGTCTGCCCACCATTTTTGCTGCTTTCAGTACTCGAACAGCAAAAATGTATCTTCTCTTCCTGAAAGTATAGTTTCAAGCAGTCCTCAATCAATGCAAGTGAAGGCAATCGGTTACCCTGCACTCTATCATTGTGTTGCCAGAACTGATCCAGTTCAGTAAGATCCCCAGCTTTCTTTGCTTTCGTTGGCACGGGCAGTCCCAAATCATTGAAATGTATGTACTTTGAACTGATTTTAGAGCAACTGCAAAAATTTCTCAAGCAAATCTCACCACCAAATATGAGATGAGTAATACCAGAGCTGGAAATTCCGTCGTGCAACTCTTCTTTCTCCTCCTTACCTAGAAGACTAAGAACAGACAGAAATAACTCCTGACTGTCCTGCATTTCTGTGCTTTTGAATCTGTCGTCCCAAGCTCGTATGCAGGCGGTCACAAATGCTGGATCCATAAATTTTTCTGTGCTGCTCACAGTGCCTGTCTTCTCAATCAAATCCTTCAAAGCCATACCCATTAATCCCAATTTTGCCTCTGGTTTCAAAATCATTTTCCTGAACTTACCAAGTGCAAGGAGGCATTGCACTAGTGCATTTAGGTAACAGGTATTGCCAAGGTTATGCATTCCTTTAACAGTGTTCAAATCTGCATTTGATGAACCATCAGACTTGGCACCTCCAAGGTCCACCTCATCTCCAACAGCTAAGATGTTATCCTGGTCCATCCGTGGGGCTTTCCGCGAGTTCTCAGCAGTTTCCTTGTCCCTAAGCCTCTTTGTTCCTCCCATCAGGCCTGGTACAACAACAAGAAATGAGTGATGATTGTATGGAAAGAACAAGTATAACTTCTTGACATAGCAAATTTGATAGACAACACGATTTTCTTGCATCAAATGAGATACACAAATATTGAGAAACTTTGAGCATTTTATCTTGTGTATTTGTTACAACTCAAAATCAAAACAAAAAATGCACAAGGGCATTTATCCTTGCTATTCCAGATTGAGACCTAAAATCAAATGACCATGACCTTTACGTGTATTCTGAGTTAGCCCCGTTTTTTGCAAGTGTCCAGATCATCACAGAACAGAACATTGGCACTCGACAAGATAATTTCCCAATTCACACAATATCTACCTTTAGATAAAACTATGAAAATAGTCCATATTTAGCCCTTGAACTATTTTAGAAGTTCACTTTTTGTCCTAAATGTTTTTTCAGGTAAAAAATGAACAGTCAACTTTGCTAATAATCCAAACAGATGGTTACGCTGATTTTTATGGCATACTAGAAAATCCACGACACAAAAGGAAAAGTTCCAGACCAATACACTTTATTTTCAGCACAGCTACGCAGGTAAATGATTACACTTTATTTTCTGATGAAAATGCTAGCAAACCGGAACAAGATAGATAAAACCACATGCGCCAACACGAGCAATTCTTTCTCCTTGTCAGATCTAAGCCGTAACATACAGGCACATGAACAACGCTTGCTGATCTGCCTCTGCAGGCTGCTGCTGCATGTCACAGTGCCGTAATCTCCCTGCGTTGTGTCCCATCCTCTGCTACCGCTGGTATGGAGATGGACAAGGTAAGGATGGCCCACAAGTCAGATTGAGACTCATGTGAGCCACGTGTCGAGTAGGCCTAGGCAGGGAACGGTGGGACCTGGTGAGCCACCTGCCGTGTGTGTGCGTGTGAAGTATCATGTATCTCTGTAAACAGACTGAATAGAAGTGAACTCTGAATCTCATCCTCTCTATCTGTCCCACCTACTCTGCTTCTCTTTCTCATCCCAATTTCCACAGTTTACTCAATTCCTATCAGTCCAAAACATTAGATCCTTCTGGGGCCTCACACACTGACTCCGGACTCCCTCTCTGTGCTGCCGCGTCACGCCTTTGTTCTCCGCCTCTGCTGGCTGCTGCACCACTAACATACATCACCGCAACCGGTGCCCGTGGCGACAAGGAGACAGTATCTTCGGCGACAACATACAAGCTAGCAGTGCGGGGTCCCGCCGACGAGCACAACTGCAGCGGCGTCAGAACACCTTACAGATAACCTAGACGGGGAGACAATGGGCAATCGAACGAGAGATGACTCCGGACTATTTTGATCAATTTTGTTTGGGCGATTAGAAAAGTTGAGGGTTCAATTTGTAGGACGAAAAGTAAACTTGCGGGATACTTTAAGGACCAAAAATGGACTCTCTTCTAAAAACTACTGAATCAGACGTGTGCAATCTCTAGATGTAAAATTAATTTTCATATTTCACGGACCTTGGCGTCTGGAGGAGACGTACGGGAAGAAGACAGCAAGCTTCGCGTCGGAAGGCTGCGACCTAGACGAGAACTGACAGGAGCAATCCGGATCTGCGTCGGTGTAGGAACGGGCTGACGGCGTCGACCTGGAGCGGAACGGTCGATGTGGAGATGGGCGGGAGGGGGAGGGGGGGAGGGAGGTGTGGTGTCAGCAACGGCAACGGGAGGTGGGTGGCGGTGTGTGCGCCGCCGGCAATGAACCCTAGCCGCTGTTTCGAGAGGGGATGGAGAGGGTTGGGTCTGATCCGAGTGGGCTGGTTTCTCGGCGGAAAAGGTTAAAAAAAAAAAACTTGAACCGGTAGAGTAATCCTGGACTAAAACGAACCTTGAGAGAGTTCACGAATGAGGATTGTCGACCTGGCAAGTGAGGGCCGGGATTGCTCTTTTTTTTTTCTTCTTTTTCAGCTCGAAGGAAACGGTCTTGTTGCTGCGTTGAAGATGGGCTGACCGATTTATAAGCAGCATGTCCACCGTATCAGTTGAGGAGAGAAGCACCGCGTCCCACCATCTTCTGTTCTGCTTCGATGACGTCCATGGCGACGGCGGGGTGATCAGCGACAGGGGCAACGATCAGAGCGGCGCTCGACGGCGAGCGACAGGCAAAGGTATTTCCCCGACATCGTCCTCCTGTAGGCACCGTTCTTTCGAGTCTGTGCTATACGGTAGGATTATGGGCTAGGGTTTTAGGGGCGGATTTTTCGGCGGTAAAAGATCCGATTTTTGTGCGATTATGGTTCATTTTTTCGTTCAAATTGGTTTGTAGTACCACGGGGAAGTGATATTTGTTGTGTGTTTTTTAGTAAAACCATGGATCCATCGGAGATTTTGAACGTCCGATTCCATTTCTGTGGGGAGTTCGTTGGAATTGGGCCGAATGTTCAGTATGTAGGTCGAGACGATGAGTTGTCGAGCATTTGCCACCATCGGACATTCTTCATCAACTCGAGCAGTAGATCCTTGTCCCGTGAGCCTCCAAACCTCATCCTTCAAATCTCCAATTAGATCACTAAAAACTTTTGGAAGCTCCCCATCATGCCATTCAACAAAGCCACATCCACCATGCTATTCATTCAAAAATAGAATTCACAAAATCAGAATCCCCAAACGAGCACAGGAGGAACACAAAATTCGAGCAAAAAAACGAGAAAAAATCAAACTCACTATAGCATCCACGCGGGCATAATACCTCCTCCCGGGGTTTTGTTGGCTCCACGAGATCCACCGGGGGGCCTTCTGTGGCAGATCGCAACGGCACGGTGAAAGTGCAAATGCCTTAAGTGTGCTGATGTTTTTTAGGGTCTTTCAATAAGATTATATATGGTGGTGTTGAGTATCAAAAAGGACAAAGATCTCTAGAGAAAATCCAGCTGGAATTTATTTCCAGGCCGGAGTCTTCGGCCTGCCAGACCGGAGTCTCCGGTATGGAGCTTTCCTGTGAAAGAGACAGAGCTGCGCGTGTGGTGTCACCCACTGGACTCACACCGGAGACTATTCAGAGATACACCGGAGTTTCCGGACTTTCTTCCATGCATGATTCTCGCTCGACCCTAGACATCCTCTGCGCGAAGGCGCAAGGCAACAGGCGGAATCTCCGCCAAATCTCCGGCCAACACCGGAGTTTCCGGTCTGGCAGACCAAAGTCTCCGGACTCGTCGATTCCCAAGCGTGAAGTGAAGATGGTGTCGTGGTGTCACCCACTTGTGTCACTCCGGAGACACACCGGAGTCTCCGGTCTGGAGCTGTTCGGAAACTTTTCAGACCGGAGTCTCCAGACTTTACACCGGAGTCTCTGGTGTGACATTTCTAGAAATATCTCCAACGGCTCGAAATTTGGTGAGGGGTATAAATACCCCATCCCCTTCCCCTACCTTGGGTTAGCTCGTCCTGAATATATATCACCATTGCTAGAGCTCACCCACCTTGCTAGATCTCCCAATCCCTCCACCCAAAAGTGTTGATCTTCGGAGGATTGAAGGAGAAGTCCCCGATCTACGTCTTCTCCGGACGGTTTTCCATTTCCCCCTCATTTGCTTGAGGGGAACTAGTCTAGGGTATCCTCTTGTGGAGAACCTAGACATCTTTCTACTCTTGGTGATTCTTGTGATTTTTGGGAGCCCCCAATTTGGTTGTGGGTGTGTGTCCCAAACTTGTTTGTAAAGGACTCAAATTGTCGCACCCGGACTTCTAGAGGATACTCACAGTCCGCTAAACAGTAGATAAATGGCTTACGGGGCATACCGGCACCCGCATCTCAATATGAGCAGGCCAACACGTAAACGTGTGACAACCATTCTCTACTATCCATCGTCTGCGTAAACCATCCCATAGAAATCCGACTACTTCCATTGACGTACTTCATAACATACACACATGGTACGTCAACGGCATTTGAACAAGTGATATCACAACAAATCTCTAAGACACAAAGAAATAGAAATAAGTTGCAAATAGCTCTCACTAGAGCAGAGATAGCAAATACAATCATCCAGAGGACACATGTCCCAACAAGTCATCATTACATCACAGCGGAAGCATCCAAAGTGTCTGAGTACAGACAAGATCCAAATAGGCCTAAGAGGCCGGAAACGAAAAGACGGAGCCCATCCACGATGTCTCGGATCCTGCCCGGGTCCGCTATCTACTCGTCAGCAGTCTCGTCATACTCCACGTAGTAGCCACCATGGGGATCCTCGGAAACATAGTCTGCGGAAACCACAACCCCAAAGGGGTCAGTACAGACAAGTACTGGCAAGCAAGACTCACAAGTTACCAAAGTGTACCCGGCAACACCAAGTACAGATGCTTTGGGTTCAACGGAAGATAGGTGATACAAAAGTGTGGCAGCGGGCTGCCTACCCAACTACAGAGACTCGCTACAACTTCCGGCTAAAAGAGAGGGATAAGATAGCGTATCGGAACCAACTACCACTAACCTCAAACAAACCCATCCTGGATCTCGCCCCTTATCCAAAGAAGCAATCCGAGGATAACTCACACAGTTGGAATAATGATGGTTCAAGTTATTGTGTCAATAAGCCTATTACTAGTCAAGTTATCATTAATTAGGATGGGCCTGGGGCTTGCTGTTGGGCTGGCCTGCCCCCTTTCCCTCTCTGTTTTATTTTTGTTTTTTCTGTTTCTGTTTTTTTTTTGCAGAAAAAGAAAAGGGAAGAAAGGATGGGTTTTGGGGTTGGAAAAAAATTAGGTAAAAATGTTTATAAGTTATTTATTGTAAAAGCACCAATGTGCAAACTTTTGTTTTTCAAAAATTTCAAATTGTGTTGCTGTTTGTAATTTAATTGAATTTGGTATAATTTGAATTAATGAAACTTAAACAAGTTAATAGTTTTTAATTTCAAGTTTATTAGAAACAAATGATTGGTTTGATTGCAAGTTTTATTTGAAACATTGTAACAGAACAAGTATGAAACAAAGATTTGAATTTTTGGTTTGAAATTCAAATGGAAAAACAAGGGAAAACAAATGGAAAACAAATGCAAGCTTATGATGACATGATGCAAAACATAACTTAAGAAAAAGAAAACATTCTAATGGTTGTTTTCATACTTGGGATGTTACAAAACGCCCCCCCCCCCCCTTGAAGGAATCGCGCCCCGAGATTCCTACTGAGAAGAGAAAAGGTCCGGATACTTCTTGCGAAGATCCTCTTCGGTCTCCCACGTTGCCTCTTTATCGGAATGATGGGACCACTTCACTTTTAAGAACTTGGTGCTCTTGTTGCGAGTTTTACGCTCGGTCTCATCGAGAATGCGAACAGGGTGCTCCTCATAAGAGAGATATTCTTGCAGATCAATGGAATCATGATCAACTGCACGACCTGGATCTTTGAAGCACCTCTTGAGCTGTGACACGTGAAACACATCGTGCACCTTGGATAGCTTTTCTGGAAGGTCAAGACGATAGGCATTTTCTGCACGCCTTGAGAGAATGTTGAAAGGACCAATATATCTTGGTGCAAGCTTTCCTTTGACACCAAAATGATGAGTGCCTCTGAGGGGAGTTACACGGAGGTATGCTTTGTCACCAGGTGCATAGACCATATCCCTGTGCTTGCTGTCATAGTAGCTTTTCTGACGAGACTGAGCAATCTTGAGATTGTCACGAATGATGCGAACTTTCTCTTCGGCTTCCTTAACAATGTCAGGGCCTAAGAGTGAACGTTCATCAGCTCCAGACCAATTGATTGGACTCCTGCATCTGCGGCCATAGAGAGCCTCAAATGGTGTCATGCCTAGGCTTGCCTGGAAGCTGTTGTTGTAGGAGAATTCAGCATATGGAAGACATTCCTCCCATTTCATGCCAAAAGAGAGACCACATGCTCTGAGCATATCCTCGAGAATCTGATTGACTCTTTCGACTTGCCCTTGAGACTGAGGATGGTAGGCTGTGCTAAACAGAAGTTTGGTGCCCAAAGCTTCTTGAAAGATTTTCCAGAAATGAGAAGTGAAGATGCTTCCACGGTCTGAGCTTATTTCCAATGGAACACCATGAAGAGGAACAATCTTTGTTGTGTAGAGCTCTGCTAACTGGCTAGCTGAGATTTTCTCTTTGACAGGAAAGAAGTGAGCTACTTTAGTGAGTCGATCAATGACAACGAAGATTGCATCGTTTCCCCTCTTGGACTTTGGAAAACCAATGACGAAGTCCATTTCAATCATGTCCCACTTCCACTCAGGGATTTTCAGAGGTTGGAGAAGACCGGCTGTTTTATGATGAACTGCCTTAACACGTTGACAAACGTCACATTCAGAAACGTATTAAGCAATTTCACGTTTCATGCTAGGCCACCAATACAGTGTCTTGAGATCCTGGTACATCTTTGTACTTCCAGGGTGTATGGAGAGAGGAGTTTCATGAGCCTCCTTGAGAATGACATCTTTGAGACTTTGAACTTGAGGAACTGCAATGCGTCCTTCGAAGAACACAGTTCCCTTGTCATCAATTGAGAAGGACTTAAATTTCTCCTTGCCTTCTTTGATGTGTTCTACCATCTTCTTGATTTCAGCATCACGAAGTTGTTCGGAACGAATCTTGTCCTCAAGAGTTGGACTGGCTGTCAAGTTTGCAAGATAGCCTTGAGGAACAAGCCCAAGGTTTAGCTTCTGGAATTCTTCATGAAGAGGAGGTTGGCTTTCCATGATCATGAGATTATTGCAATACGACTTGCGACTAAGAGCATCGGCCATAACATTAGCCTTGCCTGGAGTGTAAGAAATGGTAAGATCAAAGTCTTTGATCTTTTCAATCCATCTCCTTTGCCTGAGGTTTAGATCTGGTTGAGTGAAGATATACTTCAGACTCTTATGATCGGAAAAGATTTCAGTGCGATTACCCAACAAGTATTGTCTCCATTTCTTGAGGGCAAACACAACTGCTGCAAGTTCAAGGTCATGAGTGGGATAATTGAGCTCATGTGCGTTCAACTGACGTGAAGCATAAGCCACAACTTGACATTCTTGCATAAGAACTGCACCTAGACCTTGGAGAGAAGCATCACAGAATATTTGGAAAGGTTTGGAAGGATCTGGGCCAACCAGAACTGGTGTAGAAGTGAGTTTAGTCTTCAGGAGATTGAAGCTTTCATCACATTGTGGAGACCAAACGAACTTCGTGTCCTTCTTTGTGAGGTCAGTGAGAGGTTTGGCAATCTTGGAAAAGTTTTGGACGAAGCGACGGCAATAGCTAGCCAAGCCAAGAAAACTTCTTACTTGCTTCACCGTCTTTGGAGGTTTCCAATCAACAATTGCTTTAACCTTTTCTGGATCAATGGCTATGCCCTTGGCAGAGATGACATGACCAAGGTAAGCAACTTCTGAAATCCAGAACTCACACTTGGAGAACTTGGCATAAATACGATGCTCGCGAAGCTTCATGAGAGTGAGACGAAGATGTTCTTCATGCTCTTCCTCGGATTTTGAGTAGACAAGAATGTCATCAAGATATACCACAACGAACTTGTCGAGGTATTCATGGAAGACAGAATTCATGAGTCGAGAGAATGTCGCCGGTGCATTGGTGAGACCAATGGACATGACGGTGAATTCATATAGACCGTAGCGAGTGGTGAAGGCTGTCTTTGGAATATCCTCTTTTCTGATCTTTATTTGATGGTAACCCATTCTCAAGTCCAACTTGGAGAATATTGAGGCTCCAGCAAGTTGATCAAAAAGATCATCGATGCGAGGAATTGGATACTTGTTTTTGATGGTTTTCTCGTTAAGAGGACGATAGTCAACAACGAGTCTCTTTGTGTGATCCTTCTTCGCAACGAACAGAGTTGGGCAACCCCAAGCCGAGGAACTAGGTTGAATGTAACCTTTTCCATGTACATATCAATTTGTTCCTTCAACAACTTCAGCTCGGGAGTTCCTATATTGTAGGGATGCTTAGAGATTGGAGCAGTACCTGGCTCAAGCTCGATCACGAACTCAACTGCTCTGTCCGGAGGCATCCCTGGCAACTCTTCTGGAAAGACGTCAGGGAAGTCGCAAACCACCGGAACATTTTCAAGTGAAGGTAGAGGTTTTGCATCGAGGGTGCACAGCTGAAAGGAACTTGATTCATGTGGAGAATAGACTATCTGGCCAGAAGGGTGGAACAGAGTTATTGACTTTTGAGCACAGTCAATCCTTGCTTTATTGGCCTTCAGCCAATCCATACCAAGAATGACATCAATGTCCGAACTTCCCAGCAACATGAGTGAAGCAAGGAATATGTGGCCTCCAATTAGGATTTGATTGTCCTTACTTATCTTGGAAGTCAACATTTGAGATCCCGGGGAGTGAACAGTGATCTGATTGCTTAGTGGAACCACAATTAGGTTGTTTGTTGTGGCAAAAATCTTTGACACAAAAGTATGTGACGCCCCGGTATCAAACAACACTTTAGCTGGAAAAGAGTTTACGGGTAATATACCGAGAACGACGTCAGGAGCTTCCTCAGCTTTGTCGATCTTGACATGATTCACCCTTGCGGTCCTCCCGACAGGCCTGTTGTTGGAGTTGAAGGCCTTAGGCGGGGGAGCACGCACCATTGCCTGGTTTGTGTTAGGACGAGGTGGTGGTGGAGGTAGCTGCCTCTGCGTTCACTTGTCGGCGTAGTGCCCCGTCTGCTTGCACTTGTAGCATGTGACGACACGAGGAGGCCCTGGCCTTGGCTGCCCCATCGAAGCCCTTTGATCATGCATCTGAGCAGGGTTGGGTGGGCGAGGAGCGAAGCCTGGAGAAGTTTGGGCATATGGAGCCCGAGTGACAGCACCATTTGGTACCCAGATGCGGCGCTTCTGCAGAGGGGTGGTCATGTTGGAGGAGGAACCACCCTCATGCGAGTGCTTGCGAGACTCCTCGAACGCCTTGCGCCCATTTTCTTCATTGAGCGCGGTGTTAACGAGATCCTCGAAGCTGTTGGCCTTGATATTGGTGAGGGCATACTTGAGTTCCGGGTTAAAACCTCTGCGGAACCTTGCCATCTTCTTAGCCTCAGTGGACACCTCATCACCAGCGTAACGAGCGAGGCAGTTGAACTCACTCTGATACCCGATGACGTCCAACTTGCCCTGCTTGAGTGAGCAAAACTCTTCACGCATCCTTTCCATGAGACCATCTGGAATGTGGTGCTTCAGGAAGGCTTCCTTGAAACAATTCCACATGATTGGTATCCCAGTTCTCATGGCCTGGAAGTTCTCCCACCAAGTAGCTGCCTGACCCTTCAGCAGATAGGAGGCATACTTGACCTTGTCTTCCTCAGCTACGTGAGCAATCTCCAGAGCCTTAGCTATCTCACGGATCCAGTCATCAGCGTCCAGAGGCTCGCGTGTGGCCACGAAAGCTCTTGGGCCCAGACTGAGAAACTCCTTGATGCTGACCCGTGGAGCTGTCTGGTTGTTGTGCTGATTAGTCTGAAACTGGGCCATCTGCGCCATGACTTGGGTCATCTGAGTCAACAGCTCCGCGATTGGCGGTGGCTCAGGCGCGTTGTTCCTTGTTGGCGGCATCCTGAATGGAAATGCATTTTAGCACAACAATAGAAAAGGATAGACTTGGAAACCGAAAGAGAGATTATTCCGACGCATGAATAGATAACCAACAGGTACATCATCACATGTTCAAATACATCAGAATATCCAACACACCATAAATGGTTCGAATGCCAAAGGATAACTAAACATAGCTAAGAATGGATACATCGATACTCCCATGCTCATCACGCAGGACGGCGACTAGGAGTACGGCGAGAGGTACGGTGAGGAGCATGCCCCCGAAAGTAGGTGGAACGACGATCCACGTAGATCTGACGTGGTCTGAGAGCGACTCTAGGTGTGGTGAAGTACATAGCGTTGACTCCCTGTGCTCCAAAGCGTGGAATCCCAGTGTAACCAGCACCAAGGTTAAGGAGTGGACCTCTGATCGGCTCGTAACCTCCAGCATCTGGCAGACGACGACCAACTGGCTGATCGAAACGTGCAAAGCGCTCGTCTCCGACAAAGTCTGTGATGTAAGTCGCCAGACAAGTCAAAGCAAGGTAGAGCTGCTCTCTGACTGAAGCCAACTCCTGAGATAGTGTGCTGGCAACTGCGTCACTGTGCCTCACAAACTGAGCGGTGGTGTGCAGCCTGGAGTTATCATGCTCGTAAACATCCAAGTTGTCGTAGAGAGTGAAGTGAGCTCCCTCTGAAGTGATGTAACCACGGGGGATGTGGCGATAGATAGAATCGTCAAATCCCCAGTAGTCAGCACGAAGGACGGTGAGACTCACATAAGCTGCCTGCTGCACAGCCATATCCAATGGGGAACCTACTGCCTCGTAGCGGTGGACTACGCTCATGCCATCATTTGACAGAATGTAGACGATAGCCTGGTAGTAGGTCTGCTCAAACTCTCGCTGCTGCTCGTAGACCTGGTACTCTGGTGCCCAACGGAACCCCAGAAAAGTGACCATGTCTCTCAGCATCTCCGGATAACCGGCAGTGCTCTCGCAACGAGTCATACGAACCACTTGCGGGTAGAACCTGAAATCCATCTGCAGATGATCGGGGAAGTTTTGATTAGCCACCGGTAGAAGAACTGAAGTGGCAAGCAACAACAAGGTTTCAACGGACGAAAAGGATGTTGAGAAGAACAGGATATCGAAGCAACATCGGGAAACACGAGACCAAACACTCCTGAGGTACTACGGAAAACCCCATCCGGGCTTCTAAAGGATCAATATCTACTGCTTAAGGAATAGAGGATCTGCTTCCGGGGCTTACACGCCTCCGTTCTCAATCGTGAGTAGGCAACATGATAAATCATGTCACAACCACCTCTATTCCTATGGTCTAGTAGATATAGCTATCCTAGAGAAACCAGGATACGTGAAATCCTAACTTGAAATTTTAGGTGAGAAGAGAAAACAACGTTGCACTTCCTTACCAGAAAAAGGGAGGGTGGGTGGGGAAAGAAATAAAAGAACAGAATTCCTACTCTCACGTTTCATTTTTCCTATATAGCTACAAAATAGTTTCTAGACTCAACTGCGACCAGTAAAAGGGATCCTACAGGCAGACAGGCTCTGATACCATTTGTCGCACCCAGACTTCTAGAGGATACTCACAGTCCGCTAAACAGTAGATAAATGGCTACGGGGCATACCGGCACCCGCATCTCAATATGAGCAGGCCAACACGTAAACGTGTGACAACCATTCTCTACTATCCATCATCTGCGTAAACCATCCCATAGAAATCCGACTACTTCCATTGACGTACTTCATAACATACACACATGGTACATCAACGGCATTTGAACAAGTGATATCACAACAAATCTCTAAGACACAAAGAAATAGAAATAAGTTGCAAATAGCTCTCACTAGAGCAGAGATAGCAAATACAATCATCCAGAGGACACATGTCCCAACAAGTCATCATTACATCAAAGCGGAAGCATCCAAAGTGTCTGAGTACAGACAAGATCCAAATAGGCCTAAGAGGCCGGAAACAAAAAGACGGAGCCCATCCACGATGTCTCGGATCCTGCCCGGGTCCGCTATATACTCGTCAGTAGTCTCGTCATACTCCACGTAGTAGCCACCATGGGGATCCTCGGAAATGTAGTCTGCGGAAACCACAGCCCCAAAGGGGTCAGTACAGACAAGTACTGGCAAGCAAGACTCACAAGTTACCAAAGTGTACCCGGCAACACCAAGTACAGATGCTTTGGGTTCAACGGAAGATAGGTGATACAAAAGTGCGGCAGCGGGCTGCCTACCCAACTACAGAGACTCGCTACAACTTCCGGCTAAAAGAGAGGGATAAGATAGCGTATCGGAACCAACTACCACTAACCTCAAACAAACCCATCCTGGATCTCGCCCCTTATCCAAAGAAGCAATCCGAGGATAACTCACACAGTTGGAATAATGATGGTTCAAGTTATTGTGTCAATAAGCCTATTACTAGTCAAGTTATCATTAATTAGGTGTAAGTTGTCTAATCCTTGTTAGCCAGCCCTATCACCACGTCATCCATAACCGCGGACAACACGGCTTCTCGAGAAGATTTAACCCTGCAGGGATGCACCAATTTTGCCGTACACGTAAGAATATCCCGCCAGACGGGGATCAAACCCACCAAGCATGACACTCAACACAACCCAACTCTTCTTCGCATCAAGCCCAAAGAACCCCGTGCAATTGAGCGCACGGCTAATCAAGCCCCACGAAGAAAAGGGGACCCTCATAGCACTCTAAGAACGTGTCTCCCTAAATGCCGACTACAAAAGTTCCACCCTGGCCTCGGGTTCGCACCTGCATATGCATGCGGCAAATGGAAAACCCGAACTAAATGAGGCGATTTGGACGAGATGCGAATCGAATCAAATTGAGGGGGGCGCCCATACACGCTTCCCACATGCGGTTAGCACGCTCATCATGGATCTAGAGGACAAGAACTTTTCCTGAGTTCGACACTAGCAGGCCTCAAAACCATACCCGGCCTCCTGCCGGTGCCTTATCATCAAATTAGCATTACCTCAAACATTAACAGGTTGTTGTTTAAACATCGATCCCCAGAACATAATAGATATGGTAACAGAAAGTAACGGACAACAGACTCGAGCATAAACAACCCTAAGCATGCTAGTAAGACACATGCAACAAACAACAGGGTATAGGTGTGGAGGATAGGCTATATCAGGGTTACAGGATAACATGTGATAGGATCGGAACACAAGCAACGAATCTTAAGGCTAGCAGGATAGACAACGGAAAGTATCGATATCCAGTGTGGAAAGGACACAATGGTTCTTGTGAGTGAATACTTGCCTGCAAACTCAGTAGCCTGGTACTGGGCTAACTTCTCAGAAGTAGTGTCGTAAACCTCGTCTGTCTCAGCGTCGTCGTCTATTCGAGAAGAAGCAAACAAACAACGCAGAGAGACAAACAATCAATAACATGGCATAATGCACAATCATGGGATGATGCATGACAATTTAATTGGTGCATCAAAGATAAGCTAGTTGACATGGTAACATAATTAAATGGACCTATATGCAATTTGGGTTGCATATGGATGATGCATGGATGAGGAAAACAATGGGAAAACAACAATAGCTGCAATTGGATATGTGGTTTACCAAGTTTGGAATTTTTTATTTATTAAGTTATGAAATTTGGCTTCTTAAGTGAGTTACACAAGCATTTGTTGTTTTCACCAATTTTAATTGTTCAAAATAGATAGCAAAGTTCATATTTGGAAAGAACACAAAATTTTAGATGTAAAACATGTTTCATTTGTTGAAAAAGGAATTAAAATGAATTAATTATGAATTAAACAAGTTTAAACAAGATTTAAATGAATTTAATTCAAGCATGAATTTATTTGAATTTTTATTTGTTCAAAACATTTAATAAAATTCATATTTGGAAATTTTATACTTTTCTGGTTTGAAAACATATTTTATATGTTCAAAAAGAATTTAATTTGACCAAGTTATGAATTTAGCAATTTTAAATGATTTAAACAAGGTTTAAATTATTTAACCAATTTTAATTATTCAAAACAGGAAACAAAGTTTATATTTGGAAAGGTGGTTCAGTTTTGCATGGAAAACATATTTTATATGTGCCATATGAATTAAATTTGAATTAGTTATGAATTTGATCAAATTTGAAATGAGTTGTTTGAATTTGAATTTTGATAACATTTGAAATGTTCAAAACAGTAAACAAATGATTTAAACATGTAGAGAATTAAATTTGGTACAGAAAACATATTTTATTTATTTTATTTGGATTTGAAATACAAAAGTTATTTGAATTTGAAATTTCAGGGGCTATTTTGTGAATTAAACAGTTACAGAAATGTTTCAGGGGCTTGGATGCAAAAGAAACTTAAAGAAGGGCCCCTGGATCCCTTTTTCCACGCAGCAGAGCCACCCCTGGGTCACTGGCCCGTGGGCCAGTGCCCAGCTGGCGCGCGGCTGGGATCTGGCGTGGCACCCACTGCCTATGGCAGGTGGGCCCTGCCTGCCCGCGTGGCAAATGCGCAAAAAGGGGTTTTATTCTGCGCACGGGGGGGGGGGGGGGGATCGAACCCGCGCCGCGGGCGTGCGCGCCGTTAGATCCAATCAGTACGGTGCGGATGCGTTTGGTGATAGAGAGGAGATGCGCGCGGTTTTGACGTTCAGCTGCTGCTGTAACTGAAACTGTCGAAAGGTTCAGGCTTTCTGAACCTGTCGATGAAGCGCGCGCCGGCGGCGAGGATGCGCTGCTGCTGCAGCTCGTGTGCGTGCTAGGGTGCTGTGAGGGATGTGTGCTGGTGTGCGCGGTTGAAACGAGGAAGTAGAGGGGATAAAGGAGGCCGTGGTGCTCACCGGGAGGGGGTAGAAGGAGGTGGCCGCTCGGTGAGGTGGCAGTCGACGACGGCGACAGCGACAGGGACGGCGGCGATGATCTGATGCCTCCCAGGCACTGTCGATGAAGCAAAGAGGGAGAGGAGTGTACGGGGGTTCGTTTCCCGCAGCTAACCAGCTCGGAGGGACCCCATGGCGCCGATGATCACCGGAGATGGTTGCGGTGGTGTGCGGTTCAGAGGTGGGAGAAACGGAGCAGCGAGGAAGAGGAGGAGGGGGAGAAAGATGGCGGCGGCGGCAGAGATGGAGGAGGGAGAGAGCTAGGGCAGGAGGAGGAGCTCTCGGGGTGGCTATAAGGAGGAGGGGGTGCGCGCGCAGCCGTCCCATCCACGGTCTGCTCGACGTGGACACCCCCGATGCGCGCCGTACAGAGGTGGACGAAAGGGGTGAGCAGGCCGTGGGGGGATGGGCCTGGGGCTGGCTGTTGGGCTGGCCTGCCCCCTTTCCCTCTCTGTTTTATTTTTGTTTTTTCTGTTTCTGTTTGTTTGTTTTTTTTGCAGAAAAAGAAAAGGGAAGAAAGGATGGGTTTTGGGGTTGGAAAAAAATTAGGTAAAAATGTTTATAAGTTATTTATTGTAAAAGCACCAATGTGCAAACTTTTTTTTTTCAAAAATTTCAAATTGTGTTGTTGTTTGTAATTTAATTGAATTTGGTATAATTTGAATTAATGAAACTTAAACAAGTTAATAGTTTTTAATTTCAAGTTTATTAGAATCAAATGATTGGTTTGATTGCAAGTTTTATTTGAAACATTGTAACAGAACAAGTATGAAACAAAGATTTGAATTGTTGGTTTGAAATTCAAATGGAAAAACAAGGGAAAACAAATGGAAAACAAATGCAAGCTTATGATGACATGATGCAAAACATAACTTAACAAAAAGCAAACATTCTAATGGTTGTTTTCATACTTGGGATGTTACACAAATCCCGTCTCAAAGGGGATCAATAGTGGAAGGTGGAATAGGCCTTTTACGCAGGGTTCATCGGAGAATAGAGTGAAGCCTTTGTGTAAGGACCCCAGACCGGCAGTCTGAAACCCTACGTATGCATACATTCACGATCCCAGAAAGATCAGTCGTGAACAACATACACAGTTGGCACACCGAAATACATCATCCATTACACGAATACATGAAGGTATTACAAAAATGATCACATGATCAAGTTTAAGCAACTGCCACAAAGGCAGGCAACTTAACAAACACAGCGGAAGACAATTAAAAACACAACGTAGTTGAGCCCAAGTCACGCCTTAACCTACAGGCTGCTGACCCGGAGACGATCCTAGTTCGCAAAGCCGTCAACTCCGTACTTCTCTTCATAGATATCCTTCGGAGGCTCCTCCTCAAAGTCTGGCAAGTAGATACCAGGGGCGAAACCATAATGAGTACATTTGAATGTACTCAGCAAGACATCCATCATGTGACTTACCAAACATGCAAATATGCTTATATGGTGGAATAGGTAGGCTATAAATAGGGTTCACTACCAATGGTGTTCATATATGATGACACCACAGTTGCAGTCAAGTTTATCTGTATCTTCGTTGAAGAAGATACTTCAGAAGAAAATAAAATAATATAGTTTTATTTCTCTTGTAGATATCTCATGTACAAGAGGTTTTGTAAAGTTTTGTTTAAAGAATACATTCTCTTTGCAAAACTTCTTGGAATCAGTTTTCCAGAATTCTTGCTTAGAGTAGAAAAGGTTTTCTTTGCAAAACATTTTGTTTTGTATAGCAACATCTGGCTTTTCATCATCGACGATACCTCCACGGTATAAGTTTCCATTCCTTTCCGAACTTCACAAGTTCAACACTTCCTTTCCAAAATTTCCCTTTCAAAAACTTCCTTTTTGAAAACATTGACACAATGCTAGCTACATGGCCATTCAACTGTCCATATCTGAGGACGCGGCTTCTTCGAAAAAGTTATACTCTGCAGAGGTGTACACATCCACCAGATCCAGTACACCTCCCGTGAACAATCACGGACTGTAACAACAGTATGTAAACATCAGGTATCTGATCATAACCATCCACTATGTTCAATCTAGAATATGCCTATCTCTCAGTTGAGTTTTACCACATCCCCGTCACCGAGCTAATCCCCGCCAAGCCAGGATGCCTCAACTGATGCATCCGGAGGGAAAATTAATCCCACACTTTATATGTCTCCACGACATTCGGTTCAGATGATCGCATCCCCTATAGCACATTGAGATAGCACACACTAATAAGAACAAACTTCAAGTTAAGCCCCGTGCCCATGTTGGGGTAGGGTGGCAGTACGGTAAAGGTTGTCCGGCGAAGACTAGGTTATGTGTCATTTTTGAAAACACCACTTTCTCAAAAATGACCACTTCCACATTCCTCCGGAGAACAAGGATCCGCCTTTTCTCCGGGTTTTTCCGTAAAGCCTTTGTTTTGTAGAAGCACAATTTTAGGGTGTCCACTTAGGGACTAGTATATTTGATGGTAATAAATACCATAGGGTGGCTTATGGGCTTGGTATTACCAAGTTTAACTACTGGCATGATAGTAACCTATAATATAGTATAGTAGTAATAGCCACATCAAAAATAGTTTTGATAATAAAGTTTTGGTAAAACTTCAGAGGTAAAACATGCATGATAGATAATGATAAGTATTGTATCAGCAAGCATCAGGATGGCTTGCCTGGTATCTCCTTGTGTCCCTGGTTTTGGAGTGACTGGAACTTGAAACAGATCTTCACGACACTTCCTTCCTCTTCGTTTTCTAACGTCGTAAAAGGAATAAAGGACACACATTCAGAACCAATCAAGGCAAGCAACCATACATAACAATACATACAGCAAGTAAATCTAATAATAACAAAATCACTCAATTATTAATTGAGGCAAACAATCAAACAATCCTACTTGGCAGAAATGCCATTTAATAAGACAACTTAAAGTTGGAGGGACATATCTCACAACCTTAATATCATGGATTCAGTGGGTGTGCCACTCTCATACCAAGATATTAATAATCCCAAAATACACTTAGTTTCACAAGGGTGAGACTACTAAAAGTGTATAAAACATGCACAAAAATAATCATGGCAATGGGTCTATCAACCAAACCACAAAAAGAAAAAGGTAGCCATTCTACTGAGTCTAAATTGACATCAAGAATAAATGAAACACATGATTTGTAAAAGTTACTTTTACAAATCAGTGAGCCTACACAAATGTAACAAGGTAATAGACTCATCACAAAACACACAATTCTCATAGTGAGAACAATAGAAATAATGAATAAAAAGGAGGAATTCTATTGACATGTTTCTACTAAGGGTTTGCTATGCAAGCAAGCATAATAAGTAAAGTACTAAAATGCAAACAAGGAACCATGTTATCATTATGGTAAATGAAAACATGTCTTTATGCAAGGATACATAAACATCTACCAAACACAAGTTGGCAGGAAAATTAATTCCATACAAAAACTGCTAAGGAAACTAGTACTACTTAAACATGAAGGATCAATGGATGAATTTCAATCAAGTAATTTAAATGCAACCAGAGGGTCCATGTTAACAAAACAGTAGTGAAAAACATCTTTACTTGCTATAACAAAAATATCCCATTTGATAAAACAATGCATCATTTTGCAGGGCAACTCCTACATACTAGTAGTAATAAAAAGGGCATTACTTAGAGGAATCAATCAACACTCCAAAGATGTATTTTTCCTAGCAAGCCACACATGATTATAACCACTTACAAACAGAAGCATACCCATTTTTGTTTAGCACAAAAATTCCCAAAGCAAAAATACTAGGCACTCATTAGTTATGAAACTACATAAGAGAAATGCATCTAGTTTGGGGAAATAATGTTTCCACCAAAAATGCAATGAAACCAGTGGGTGTTCCACTAGCATAACAAAGCATTAAGAGGTCACAAAGCCTCTGGTCACACTTGACAACAATTAGCAAAAACCTAAACTAGCACCTAGTGCAATAACAATACTAGCAGAAAATAATAGGGTGCTTAAATAAGCAAGGCAATGCTACTCATGCTATTATTTTCACACAAGTGAAAACTTTAGGGGTCAAGTACTCATAACAACCTTATCAAAATTATACTGGTCCTATGAATACAACACAAAAATATGTGGTTTTACAACCACAAATTCTTATGTCAAAAATTCCACACATGAGGGAATTTTTCCATAACATTCTCATAGTAATGATTAAGCTACTCATGCTTTTATACCAACTCAAATGCAAGCTAGCAGAGGTGATACTAACAAAATATAAGTACCAACATGGTACTGAATCTAATATCTCAACACAACAATTCAATCACTTGCACACAAATTAATCATTCAAAAATTATATGCAAGTAATAAACTAGAGATGAACATATGATATTAATATAAATCCTATTTCTTCTCAACTCAAGTCCACACATTCTAACATGATAAAATAGCTAAGTAATAATTAGAAAGCAAGTTCACACAACTTATACATGCTAGAAAACAATATTTCAACACAAAAATATCATCACACAAATTAATTAACTAAAATGCCAAAATGGCAGAAACAGGTGAAACAAAGATCTGTCCACCAAATTTTATATGATGCTCTAAAAATTAAACCCAACTAGGTTTGGATAGACCTAAACATATACAAGGCCATCCAGTTGAGTTTGCATCAAAATTCATTTTTAATAATTTTATAAAAATTACCAAAGTGCTCTCTGGTGTTTTACCAAATTGCATGCCATTTCAAAAATACATGGAATTTGGAAGCAAGGTTAATTGATTCTGTTAGGAAATTTTAAGGGCTTTCCAATGCAATTGGCCTCACTTCATTTTGAGTTGTGAAATTAAAATGGTGCTCATTTTGGTGTTTCTGGTACCTGTTGCCAAATCATTTTTCATTGCAAGAATATCCATCCAAATGTAGATCTACAAGTTGGAGGTGGTTTAGATTTTGTTGCTTTACATCTGTGAATTTTGTATTGGCCAAATTCATCTTTTAGGTAGCATTTTAGAGCCTAAAGTAAACAGGTAACATTCTGCCAAAAATTAAAAGGAAAACAAACTAGAGTTGGGCCAGATCTGCAAACGGGCCGCCAGATCTGATCTTCACCGCGGGCGAAGCCAGCCAACGCCGCTGACTCGCGGGCCAGGTGACATGGTGGCTGCCACGCGGGCCAGCGCGAGGGCCACCAGCAGGTTTGACCTCTCCGCGCGGGGCCAAGGCGCGGCGTCAGCACGACGTCACGCGCGCGTCACCCGCCGGCGGAACTGCTCCGGCGAGCACGAATCTCGCGCTTCCGGCCACCGTTTGGCAAAATAAACGCATCTACGCGATGCTATCGTTGCGGGGAACCACACGGGGGCAGTTTCGTTTCCTGGGAACCATCTAGGGGCGGCGGCGACGGCGGCGCGCGTCGGCCGGACAGCGACTACGGCGCGGTGAGGTCCTAGAGAGAGAGGGAGAGGGGAAAGTGGACGGCGGGGAGTGCTTGCTCACCCAAGACGCTCGGGAGGGCTCGGAGAGGACGGAGTAGGCTCGAGACGACGCCGATGGCTCGCCGGAGTGCGCCGGACCCGAAGACGAAAGTGGATGGCGCGGCCACCACGCGACGTTTCTTCTCGATTCCTTCAGCAGGGAGGACGACCACGACCAGGCGGAGAGGATGAGCTAATCGGCGACCAGCGGCGAGCTCGGAAACGGCCGATCGACGGCGAGCTCAAACTAGGGTTTCGGGTTCTTGAGATATTTCGAGGAGAGAGAGAGGGAAACCAAGGGGGAGAGAGAGGGGGCAGGTAGAGATGCACTTGAGGGGTTTTTATCTACCTAGCAAGCTTCCCTTCGAAGCAATGGGGCATGGGCAGCCATGCCCTCTACTGCTTGCTACAGGAAGAAGAAGGACAGGGATGACTAGGATTTCAATTTGGTCCCTGGGTATTTACAAGTAGGTCCTTTTCGTCTCTGAAAATGGATGTTTTCACCAAGCGAACAAAGTCAAAATTTTAAATCCTTTTGCCCAAAATTCTATTTAGTATAGATACACAACATATGTGAAAATTGGGTCAATTGCATAAACTTGATATTTCAAAGTTGTTCAAATTTGAATTCTTACATAAATGGACATTGAATTTATTAACCTACTTAGGAGTTTCCAAAAATGATAATTTTTGGCACACATTCCTTATTTGATGTGTTCCTTATGTGGTAGAAAATTCAAGTCATTTTGAGTTACTTTATAGAACAAACTTGTTCAAATTTCTAAAAGGTGCTGTCAAGAAAACAGGGGTTTTTGGCAACTTAAATTATTCAAAAACTTGTGCCCTTTTGGTTTTCATCCTTAATTATGATATAGAGCATGTGGTATTTATTTCATGGTATTTGGAAAAAGTTTGTAGAACAAACTTGTTCAAAATCCCAAATGTTGCTGTGGAGCAAATTCATGTTTTAGGACTTTAATGGATTCAATTTTTGGTCTCCTCTTGTGTGTGTTCCTTATTTGTTATAAGGAAGCAATGGTATTAATTTCAGCTCATTTGAGTAAAGTTTCCAATAATAACTTGTTTTAGTTTTCTGTTTCTGGAAATATTGGAATTTCTATTTAATAAAGCACTTGCCTTTTCTTTAGCAATGCTTTGCCAAAATATTTATGTGACTAGAGATAGCAAGTCAATGCTCTCCAATACTTTTGTTTTTAAACTTTCAAGGTTGGAAAAACATTTGATAATATTTTGGTGAAGCATTTAAGAATGCCTCTTTTTCTGATAATCTTTTAGGGAAATTTTATTAAGTGTTTCCTCTTTCTTAATTTAGGTCTTGGAATAATATTCAACAAGTATGAGATTCATAAGATGTTTTTGGAAAACTCTTTGATCAATATTTACTTTAGAAAATATTGCCAAGGTCATTGGAACAATATGTTGAATATTTTGTTTTCAATTTCTTAGCCATGTAAGTTTATATAATTAGTTTGTTTAGTTGCACTCAAACAAATACAATCAAAGTTTAATTGTCACAATCAAAGTTTAATTGTCAAGCCATTAGCAAAACAACTGTGTTATCAGGTATTCCAAAATTGGGATGTGACACTTTGTGGCGTTGAGTAGGCCTTCGGCGAAACTCACACCCCTCTAACGAGACGTACTCCTTTAACAAGGAGAAACTCGGGAATACATCGTGTCTCCGTGTGCTTCCTACATCCGTTACCTCGTTCCCTATCCTTTACTTTGTGATTGTATTGTGTTTATCATTGTTCTTGTCATATAGGTAAATTCACCTTAGTTGCATTATCTAGAGAATTTACCTTTGTGTCAAGCCTTAAATTGAAGAAAAATTAAAATTGGTCATACCACCTATTCACCCCCCCTCTAGGTGCCCATACTATCCGTTCAATTGGTATCAGATTCTCGACTCTTATTATTGGGCTTCACCGCTCAAGAGTTTAGTATGGCCGATGATCCGGAAGTCACCGGTTCTGTGGCGCAAGTCACTATGAATGATCTCAAGGAATTGCAAAATTCCTTGACCTCATCCATGGAGGGGAAAATGGATGAGTTGAGAACTCTCGTGTTGCAACTCATCAAAGCTAAGGAACCGGAGACATCCACTTCCTCTCCTTCGGATGAAAATCCGGAGGGTGCCAAGAATGGGGCTAATGGTGAACCACCTAAAGATGCTTCCGGTAAGAACTCCACCGATAAGGGTACGGAAGGAAAAAAGAAATTACACCTCCATTGAGGGGCACTACTCTCATGATCCTCTTGTCCCACATCCTCATATAATTCCTAGAGGAGAACCTCCTAAACTTGATGCACATTCTTTTGGTGATTGGCAATATTACATGGAAACTCACTTGAACTCTTCCTGTATTGAGCTTTGGAGGGTCACTCGAGATGGATACAAGCCACATGACCCCAAGAACTTGACAAGAAGAGAAGTTGTAGATTGTCAACTCAACTACACCACCTTGTCCATCATTCAACAAGCCGTGGGTCCAAACCACATGCATCGTCTTAAAAAAATATTCCACCACCAAAGAAACATGGGATGCTCTCGCCGTCATGTTCGTGGGCAATGATAGCATGCAAAGGAATAGGTATGATACCTTGAGAAATGAAGCCGAAGGATTCTATATGCATGATGGTGAGAACCATGAAACCATGTATCGAAGGCTCAAGACTCTTTCCACCGCATTCAACAATGTTGGTGCCAACTATATTTATGATGCTTGGATCAAGAGTAAGTACGTAAGTGATCTCATGCCTTTCGAGCCTGCGGACTTGAGGAGCCTTCAAGGGAGACATGACTTTGCATCATTGACCTCAACCCAAGTGATGCGAGAGATTAGCTCCTTCCAAGTGCAAACAAAGAATGCTCCTGACAACCGTGCGAGAGCCATGGGTATGCACAAAGGAGCATCTGTTGCTTTGAAGGACAAGGTAGTGTAAAGAGAGGTTGATTATCAAGAAGCATGCATTGAGGACTTGGCTCCTTTGAAGGATCAAGAATATGACCACGTGCTCAAGGATGTTATTGCTCTAGCAGTGCAAAAAAATTGGAAGAATCCATCCAAGGACAAGGCATATGTTGAGGAGAAGACCAAGTCTAGATATGGAAAAGAAGGGACTCAAAAAGTGAGGTCTTGCTTAAATTGTCAAGACAAGAACCATTTCATTGCAGAGTGCCCCTATGAGAATAGGGAACATCACGGTGGCAAGCTTATTCGCAAGGACAAGTGCAAGGTTGCTTACAAGAAACCTCACTTCAAGTAGAAACCTTTCAACAAGAAGTCTCCCACCAAGTTTGTGCTAGCGACTCAAGAGGAGTATGATTCCAGAGGTGATGAAGAAGAAGAAGAATCCACAAGTGAGGTGGTTGCTCTTGCTATTGCTTCATCGCCATCATCTTCATCGCTCTTTGAATCCCACAATGAGAATATTCCTCAAACCAATGCCAAGTGCTTCATGGCCTATGCCTCGGAGGTATCACCTTCTCCCAACTCTAAGACTCCAAATGAATTGTATAACAATTCTAGTCTTATAGTAGAAGATGAAATTGCCACTTTGGATCGTTTTATGTCTAACGTGCAAGGAGAGACCAAGAAGTACTTTGATCTTCTCATGAGCCAATTGGGAGAGGCCGATGAAGCTATTGAGAAGAAAGGTGAGATTGAAAGAAGGGATGCAGATGAGAAAGCATCTCTCTCTATGACTCTTGCGGAAGAGCATAATGGTAGAGTTTATCTTGAGGAACTTAAAACTATTGAAGTGTCACATAATGAACTTGTTTCTAAAATTACTAAAGAACGTGACCTTGCAATTGCTAAATATAAAAAGGCCAAAAAGGATAAGGTTGAGTTTGGGGTTGGTGATGACCCACAAGTACAGGGGTGTATTGTAGTACTTTCGATGAATAAGAGTGTCAAACCCAACGAGGAGCAGAAGATGTTGACAAGCAGGTTGGATAGAGGATTCACTGTAAACACTAGCAAACTGGTTTTTGGTGGTTTTTGATATAGCAGATAAATAAAGTGCGAGTAAATAGAAGACAGTAAATAATATGGCAGGGAGTGGCCCAATCCTTTTGAGAGCGAAGGACAAGTCGGTTGTTCTACTTATGATTACCAAACATTCTCGAGGACACATGGGAATTTCGTCAAGTGCTTTCGCTTCATATAATTGTTTAATATTTATTGGTTCATTAAGTGTTGTGTGAATGAACCTATGCTAATGCATCGTCCAACTAGGACTAATACATACTTGTGATTATACCCCTCACAAGCATCCGCAAATACAAGAAAGTAATTAAGATAAATCTAACCACAACCTTAAAACTCCAGGACCCAACACTCCCTCGTGCATTGGTTTCCTAACGGGGGGTTTAGGTTTCTGTCACTCCGGCAACCCCACAATTAGTAGCCAAATACAGAATGCATCCTCCTGGGCCCATAAAGTTGAAGTATCATTTAGTCTATGTTCACATGACACCACTAGAAGAATAGCACCACAACTTAAATACCGAGCCGAGAGATATCACTTCAACATAACTTCACTACTAACATTGACTTGTCCCATGTCCTCAAGAACTAAACAAACTACTCACGAGACATCATATGGAACATAATCAGAGGTGATATAATGGATAATAACAATCTGGTCATGAAGTGTAAACACCGATAAATCTGACAAGCATCAACTACTAACAAGTAATCCACACCGGGAGAGAGATCTAATGAAGAACAACGATAAAGACCCCTAATTGTTATAGCAGGATGAAGGTGGACGGTGGTGGTGATGGTGCTGGCGATGAGTATGATGATGACAATGATCTCGATGAAGCCTGGAGTGATGACGGTGACGATGGTGACGATTCCCCTCTCCGTGGAGGAATTTCAGTGGCAGATTTCTCTCTGCCGGAGAGCTTTTCTCTCTCTGGTGTTTTTCGCCCCGCAGCGGCGGCGGAATAATTCTTCGACGATCTTATGGGGCTTAGGGTTCCCTGGGGGTCAAGTACACAAAAAGGGGCGTGATGACCTACAAGTATAGGGGGTATATCGTAGTACTTTCGATAAATAAGAGTGTCGAACCCAACAAGGAGCAAAAGGTGTTGACAAGGTGTTTCGATGAAGGAATAACTGTAAATACTGGAAAATAGATTTGTAGGGGTTTTTGATATTGCAGATAAATAAAGTGCGAGTAAATAAAATGCAGTAATAATAATTGCAGCAAGTGGCCCAATCCTTTTTCAGCAAAGGACAAGCCGGTGAGTTTACTTATGATGAACAAACGTTCTCGAGGACACACGAGAGGTTTCTGTCAAGTGCTTTTGTTCCATGCAGCTGAATATTTTTGGTGTTTTCATAAGTGTTGTGTGGGTGAACCTATGCTAAAGTACCATACCATCCAAGACTAAAACATACTTGTGATTATACCACTTGCAAGAATCCTCAACTACAAGAAAGTAATTAAGAAATAAATCTAACCACAGCTTTAAACTCCGGAATCCTATGTGTAATGGTTTCCTAAAGGAGGTTTAGGTTTCTGTCACTCCGGCAACCCCACAATTAGTAGCCAAAAACACGATGCATTTGCCTAGGCCCATAAATGGTGAAGTATCATGTAGTCGACGTTCACATGACACCACTAGGAGAATAACACCACAACTTAAATACCAAACATTAATTATTATTCAACATTACTTCACTACTAACAACTTGACTTCTCCCATGTCGTCAAGAACAACACGAACTACTCACAACACATCATATGGATCATGATCAGAGGTGATATAATGGATGATAACAATCTGGTCATAAAGTGCAAACACCGATAAATCTCACAAGCATCAACTACTAACAAGTAATCCACACCGAGAGAGAGATCTAATGCAAAACAACGATAGAGGCCCCTACAGCGGGATGAAGGTGGATGATAAGGGTGATGGTGCTGGTGGTGATGATAATGATGATGACGATGTTGATGATGCCCAGAGTGATGACGGCGACGATAGCGGTGATTTCCCCTATCTAGAGAGGAATTTCCCCGGCAGATTTCTCCCTGCCAGAGAGATTTTCTCTCTGGCGTTTTCCGCCCCGAGGCAGCGGAAGAATAATTCTTCGGGGGTGGAATGGGGCTTAGGCTTCCCCGTGGGCCAAGCACGCCAAAGATGACCCCCGGAGGTGGGCTAGGGTGGCCACACCCCTAGGTGGCGCGGCCGGGGGAGGGCGCGCCAGCCCTAGGTGTGGGCCCCTAGTGGGCCCCCTCTGGCTCCCCTTCTGGCTGAGTTCCTCCTGTGAACTTTTAGGAACCCCCGGATGTCCCCCTTCTTCTTCTGATCTCCTAAAATATGGTATCTCGACGGTGCTTTTTCCATCAGATTTCTGGTCCCGGTGTTTATTCTCCAAAAATTATAAAACTATCAAGATAAGATAAAATAACATAAGAGATGCATCATAACATGAAATATATCGATGAATAACAGAAAATTATGATATAAAATAGTGATGCAAAATGGATGTATCAGGGCGCCCACGAGTGGGCCAGGGGGCAGACCACCCCTAAGCGAGGCCTCGGGGCACGCCGCCTGGTGGTGTTGGCCCCAGGTGGCCTCCCTCCGGGTGCGCTTCTAGCTAGCTTCCTCCTCGGGACTTCTAAGACTCCTTCGGTGTTCCCCCTCTTCTTCTGATCTTCTGAAATAGGGTGTCTTGACGAAGCTTTTTCCATCAAATTTCTGGTTCCGGTGTTTCTTCTCCCATAATTATTAAACATGCAAAATAAGATGAAATAACATAATTAATGTATCATAACATGAAATATATCGATGGATAACAGAAAATAACGATATAAAATAGTGATGCAAAATGGACGTATCAACTCCCCCAAGCTTAGACCTCGTTTGTCCCCAAGAGAAACTGAACTCAGTAAACATGACCGCGGGTTTATGGAGTGAGGTGTCGATAAATAAAATACGGACAAGAAGAATCACCTCTATCAATACACTGGTCATTCTAGATAGTAACTTCTTCTCATATAATTAAACTTGAAACAAGTAAATGGAGTCACAATAAAGGTGCAAAAAGGAAATCAAAATTGGTGAAGGAAAATTTCGTTCTTGGTCAGAGAACAATTAACAATGTACTCATATTTCAATCAGAGTCTTTATATTAGAGCTTATATTTGCGAAGTTTAACATGCTCAACCTTAACAATTTCTTTGCAGTCATTGATAACTTTCAAAGTGTTATTCAAACAGATAAAACATTTGTACTAAACAAGGAAGAATAAAGAACGTGATTGAGTAAATCAACATATAGATGGATGAGTCACAACAAGTCAAATGCTTGCTTAAGACAGAAAGAAATAGGTTTACTAACTCAACATAAAAGTAAAAGAAAGACCCTTCGCAGAGGGAAGCATGGATCACTAATGTGCTAGAGATTAATAAACAGAGGCATAAAATGTTTGACACTCCTCCCAACAATCTTACACAAACCATGGCTAACCGAATCCTCGGGTGCCTGCCAACAATCACATACCATGGAGGAGTGTCTAATTTTTAGAGAGGTGTGTATATCTATGTCAATGAATGGAAAACAGAAAATAGAGTACACCACAAGCCAACTAGACTTCACAAGAGTGGCTCCCATTGAAGGACGCAAATGGTGTAGAAGGTCATCCTTCTTTCTCCTTTTTTACACGATTATGCTTTGACTGATAAATCAGGGGCAAAAATAGTGAAGAAAATTCGTTGTGTTAATTTGGGGCGGGGCACCCCGCTGCCAGCTCTTCTATCATTTGGATAAGCGTATGAAGCCACTAGTCCAGGTGTGTAATGTCCAATCAACAAGCGAGATAAAGATTCTCTATTTGCGTCCTCATGAGCTAAAATAGGAACAGAAAACATGAATAATATTGAAGGTTTTAAAGGTAGCACACAAACAGTTTACTTGGAGTGGCGGTTAAATACCACATATATGTAGGTATGGTGGACAGAAATGGCATTGTTTTTGGGTTCATGGTTTGGATGCACGAGAAGCATTCCCTCTCAATACAGGTTTTTGGCTAGCAAGGTTGGGTAGCAAGCATAAGAATTGAGGGAAAACAAACAACCATATATATGATATAAACAATCATGCAATCTTCCTTGAGAAGTACAAACAATCTTACTTGAGAATACTAAGCTTATGGGCTAGCAAGAAAGAAAGATCATGGAACAATATATCTACATGAAACTCCCTCTTTTCTACTTAAGTCTCAAAGTATTGTTGCTACTGACCAATGCTAAGTTTTCCAAAACCAACTAGATTAACTTGATGCTCCAATATTGATACCAATACTAATAACAAGATCAACCAAATAACATAAATTGCAAGCTAAAATAAAGTGTAGAAGATGATGAAACTTCTCATTAATATTCCATTACGGCAACTGAAACCAAGGGATACAACGATAACCAACTAAAGAGTGATACTTCCATATTGCAAACCATACTATATGATATTTCCTCTACTCATG
This sequence comes from Alopecurus myosuroides, assembly GCA_028641055.1. Lineage (NCBI taxonomy): Eukaryota > Viridiplantae > Streptophyta > Magnoliopsida > Poales > Poaceae > Alopecurus > Alopecurus myosuroides. The sequence continues at coordinate 29,411,053 of CM054062.1, forward strand.
ATACGACTCTACTAAAAATGTAAAAAGGTGAAAGATAGAGATGTGATACCGGACACTCCCCCAAGCTTGGAACGAGCCAAGGGGATGCCAATACCCATGAAGAATTAATTCTTTGGTGGTGGTGGTGAACCCTTCTCGATAAGCCTATCAATGGATTTCTTCAAATGTTCAATTGCAAACACAAGCATACACATTACCTCCATATTGTGCTCAATATGGTTTGCGTGCTTGTTAGACGGTGAATCCCATCCATAAAGATCTTTCTTCCGCACTTCCTTGGGTCGATAGCTTCCTTCACCTGGGACTGGTGTCCTTGAAGCTAAACAGTGACGTGGGGCCTTCCCTCCAGTGCTCATCCTCACTGTTTGCTTGAAAGGTTTTTCAACCACTCCAATGCTTGCGATGGTGACGCGTGATTGCACTCATGAGTCTTCTTCTACATCTCCTTCAGCTCCACTATCAATCTCCTCCTACGGCTTCCGGTCTTGGAGATCGTCTTCCTTCGGGTCCTTCCCCTTGTTGTTGTTGGTGGAGGCCATGGTGCTTCTAAACTAAAAAAGCTTCTGGCAGAAACAGGTCGAAATAGATTCACGACGAGAAAACGATACACGGACCTCGGGGAGTCCGGGGGGTTATGTAACAAAAATATGCATAACGAAAGGAAAGTCCAGGTTGAAAACGAGCCGGAGAGGGGCTCTAGGAGCCCACACCATAGCCAGGCGCGGCCTAGGGTGGGCCCGCGCCTAAGCATGGTATATGGTGCCCCCGGGCACCGTCTCCAACTCCTCCTTGGCCCGATATTTTTCATATTTTCCAAAAACCAATAATTTATAACTCAAAAGGTATTTCGCAAACTTTTTCATAACATAACTATTCCTTATTCGAAAACGGACTCTGCAGATTCTGGAATCTTCTCTCTAATGAACTTCTCCGGAGTCATTACTTGAATAACATCAACATCTTCATAATAACAATCCCCGGAAATATAATGTTTAAGTCTTTGCCCATTTACCACTTGTGTAGTGTTATCTTTGAGGGAAGCAATTTTGATTGCACCCGAACGATACATTTCTTCAATAATATAAGGTCATTTCCATCTGGAGAGTAATTTTCCTGCAAAAAATCTGAGATGAGACCGATACAATAGAACTTTCTGGCCAACATGAAACTATATTTTAAGGATTCTTCTATCATGCCATTGTTTAACTTTCTCTTTAAATAGTTTATCAATTTCATAAGCTTCACATCTCCATTCATCTAAATGATTCAAATCAAGCATTGTTTTCTTACCAGCAAGTTTAAAATCTTTATTTAGTTCTTTCAGTCCCCAATAAGCTTTGTGTTCTAATTCTAAAGGCAAGTGACAAGCTTTTCCATAAACCATTTTGTAAGGAGACATACCCATAGGATTTTTATAAGCAGTTCTAAGCCCATAAAGCATCATTCAACTTATCAGACCAATTCTTCCTAGATGTATTAACAGTCTTTTGCAAGATAAATTTAATTCCTCTATTTGATAATTCTACTTGCCCACTTGTTTGAGGATGACAAGTTGAGGCGATTCTATGATTAACATCATATGTAGAAAGGATTTTTCTAAAACCACCATGAATAAAGTGAGAATCTCTCCATCAGTCATAAGATATCTAGGCACGCCAAACCTAGGGAAAATAACATCTTTAAGCATTTTTAACGAGGTTTCACCATCAACACTTTTAGTAGGTATAGCTTCTACCCTTTAGTAACATAATCAACATCAACAAGAATATGTGTATAATCATTTGAAGGAGGAAAAGGACCCATAAAGTCAAATCCCCAACAATCAAAAGGTTCAATAGCAAGATAATCACTTATAGGCATTTCATTACGTCAAGAAATATTACCAACTCTTCGATATTCATCACAAGACAAAATAAATTTACGTGCATCTTTAAAGAGAGTAGGCCAGTAGAAACCTGATTGTAGAACCTTTTGTGCGGTTCTATCTCCAACATGATGTCCTCCATAAGCACTACCATGGAACCTTTTCAATATTTCTCGTTGTTCATGATCTGGAACACATCTTCTCATAATACCATCTACTCCTTATTTATATAAGTGTGGGTCATCCCAAAAATAATGCCTCAAATCATAGAAGATTTTTCTTCTTTGTTGAGTTGTAAATGTTGGACGCAAATACTTGGAAACAATAAAGTTAGCATAATCATTGACTATCCTGGGATTTTACTTTTATTGAAGCCTGTTGTTCATTTGGAAAACTATCATTAATAGGAATAGGATGAAAAACAATGTTTTCCAATCTAGACAAGTTATGATCAACGGGATTTTCAGCACCCTTCCTATCCACAATATGAAAATCAAACTCTTGTAAAAGCAACACCCATCTAATAAGCCTAAGCTTAACATCTTTGTTTTCCATAAGGTATCTAATAGCAACATGATGGGTATGAATAGTAACCTTTGAATCAATGATATAAGGTCTAAACTTATCACAAGCAAAGACTACAACTAAGAATTATTTTTCAGTAGTAGCATAATTCTTTTGAGCAGCATCAGGAGTCTTACTAGAATAATGAATAACATTCAATTTCTTATCTACTCGCTGTCCAAGAACAACGCCTACAGCAAATCACTAGCTTCACATGTAATTTCAAAAGGCAAATTCCAGTCAGGTGGTTGAATGATATGAGTAGTAGGTAAAGCCTTCTTTAAAGTCTCAAAAGCTTCCTTACAATCATCATAAAAACAAAAGGTACATCTTTTTGAAGAAGATTAGTAAGATGTTTTGATATTTTAGAGAAATCTATAATAAACCTCCTATAAAAACCAGCATGACCAAAAACACTACGAATACCTAGGACATGGCATTTTCTCTATTGCTTCCACTTTAGCTCTGTCAACTTCAATACCTCTTTCAGATATTTAATGTCCAAGAACAATTCCTTCATTAACCATAAAGTGGCATTTCTCCCAATTAAGAACCAGATTAGTTTCCTCACATCTCTGCAAAACTTTATCAAGGTTGTGCAAACAATTACCAAAAGAAGTTCCATAGACGGAGAAATCGTCCATGAATACTTCCACAATCTCGTCACAAAAACCATGAAAAATAGAAGACATGCGTCTTTGAAATATAGCAGGAGCATTGCATAAACCAAAAGGCATACGTCTATAAGCATAAGTTCCATAAGGAACGGTAAAGGTTGTTTTCTCTTGATCTTGCTTCCTAACAGCAATTTGAGAAAACCCATAATAACCATCAAGAAAGCAAAAATGAGTTTTCTTGGACAATCTCTCTAGCATTTGATCAATAAAGGGTAAATGATAATGATCTTTTTAGTGACTTTATTAACCTTTCTAAAACCAATGCACATTTTATAACCAACTACTACTATTTGTGGAATAAGCTCATTATTTTCATTAGGCACAACAGTCATTCCACCTTTCTTAGGGACACAATGCACATGACTTACCCATCTACTATCATCAATTGTAAAAATAATACCAACATCAAGAACTTTTAATACCTCATTTCTTACCACTTCCTTCATCTTAGGAATTAAACGGCGTTGATGTTCAACAACTGGCTTTGCATCAGGTTCAATATTGATAGCATGCTGACATATAGTGGGAGAAATCCCCTTCAAATCATCAAGAGTATAACCAATAGCTCCACGGTGTTTCTTCAAAATTCCCAATAATCTTTCCTCTTCTTCAATTGAAATTTTAGCACTAATAATAACATGATATATTTTCTTATCATCAATATAAGCATATTTGAGATCATCCGGCAAAGGTTTAAAATCAAAGACAGGGTCCTCCTTGGGTGGCAATGTGGTACCCAGGTCTTCCACAGGTAAATTATGTTTCAGTGTCACCGGTTGACGAAAAAGAATATTGGCAATCTCATTTCTCTCTTTCATAAAGGCCTCACTTTCATGATCCTCCATATATTGCTACAAAGCATTATTAGGAGCAAGAGCTATAGAAGCAACTTGTTCAACTTTAAAATTCTCATCGGGCAATTTAGATTCATAAGGTGCTCTAGCAAATTTGGAGAAATTGAACTCATAAGATTTTCCATCAAATTTAGTCAATATCTTCTCTCTCTTACAATCTATAATAGCACCACAAGTGTTCAAGAAAGGTCTACCAAAAATAATAGGACAAGTTTTACTAGCAGCCTTACCAAGTACTAGAAAATCAGTGGGATATTTAGTTTTACCACATAAAACTTCCACATCTCTAACAATACCAATCGGAAAGAAAATTTCTCTATTAGCAAGCTGAATAACTACATCAATGTCTTCAAGCTCACAGGAGCGAATTTCATGCATAATTTCTTTATAAAGCTCATAAGGAATAGCACTAGAACTAGCGCCAATGTCACATAAACCATAATAGCAATGATCACCAATCTTAACAGAAAGCACATGAACACTAGTTTTCTTAGGTCTATTAGGATGAGAAATAATATTGAAGCATCCTCACAAAAGACATTGTGTTCATACTATACATTTCCACAAATAAGATCTTTTACTATTGCTACAATAGGTTCAACAATTATTTGTTCATCAGGTTCAATAGATTTATTAATGCTCTTATTAACCACACTAGCTACAATAGAGTGTTCTTTCACTTTCGCAGGGAAAGGCATTTCTTCAATATAAGGCTCAGGAACAACATGATTAATAGCATGCACTTCTATATTACTAGCAGGAACAATATCTTTATAAGGTGCATGATATTTATGATAATCTTTTTTTAGAAATATCAAGATAGGAGGCAAAAGCTTTGAGACAGTTTGCAGAGATATGAGAATCAAGAGCACAAACAATACTAACATTATAGAAATCATCGGTTCCCATAAAAGATTTAACGCATTCATAATCGTAATTTATACCTGACTTTCTACCTTTGTCATTCTCCCATCCTTCAGTGTTTTCTTGAATACGATCAAGAATATCTCATTTAGCTTCTTCCTTCATACATGTAAATGATCCAGAACAAGAAGCATCCAATAAATCCTTATCATGAAGAGAAAGCCTTGCATAAAAATTATTGATAACAACATTACGCGGGAGCTCATGAACGGGACATTTGAGCATTAATAACTTCATTCTCCCCCAAGCTTGGGAAATACTCTCTCCATCATGAGGCCAGAAATTATATATTTGATTCCGGTCTTTATGAATCTTACTAGGAGGATAGAATTTAGAATAAAAGAGAGGAACAATTTCCTCCCATCCAATAATTCACCATTCTTCAGTAATTTCAACCATTCAGCGGTTCTTCCTTTCAGCGATAAATAGAATAATTTCCTTTTAATTTGATCCATAGTAGTACCTGCATATCTGAATAACTCGCATAATTCATGTATAAAGAGCAAATGATCACCGGGATGGACAATTCCATCTCCATAATAGCAGTTATCCATAACACGTCCAACAATGTTCATATGTATTTTATAAGGATCCAATTCAGTAGATAACGGGTCACCTACTACCCTAGCAGCGATAGTAGTAGTACCTCTAAACAGAGAATCAAAAGTATTCTCCGTAATGAAATAAATCAGCAGAGAGAAATAAAAACACCACCTAGAGTAAAAGTTGATCTTACTAATTCCACTTACCAATAGCACTTCACTCCCCGGCAACAGCGCCAGAAAATAATCTTGATGGTCCACAAGTATAGGGGGTGTATCGTAGTACTTTCGATAAATAAGAGTGTTGAACCCAACGAGGAGCAAAAGGTGTTCACAAGCAGGTTGGATAGAGGATTCACTGTAAACACTAGCAAACGGGTTTTTGGTGGTTTTTGATATAGCAGATAAATAAAGTGTGAGTAAATAGAAGACAACAAATAATATTGCAGCGAGTGGCCCAATCCTTTTGAGAGCAAAGGACAAGCCGGTTGTTCTACTTATGATTACCAAACGGTCTCGAAGACACATGGGAATTTCGTCAAGTGCTTTCATTTCATATAGTTGATTAATATTTATTGGTTCGTTAAGTGTTGTGTGGGTGAACCTATGCTAATGCATCACCCAACTAGGACTAATACATACTTGTTATTATACCCCTCGCAAGCCTCCGCAAATACAAGAAAGTAATTAAGATAAATCTAACCACGGCCTTAAAACTCCGGGACCCAACACTCCCTTGTGCATTGGTTTCCTAACGGGGGTTTAGGTTTCTGTCACTCCGGGAACCCCACAATTAGTAGCCAAATACACAATGCATCCTCCTAGGCCCATAAAGGTGAAGTATCATGTAGTCGATGTTCACATGACACCACTAGAAGAATAGCACCACAACTTAAATACCGAGCCGAGAGATATTACTTCAACATAACTTCACTACAAACATCATGACTTCTCCCATGTCCTCAAGAACTAAAAGAACTACTCACGAGACATCATATGGAACATAATCAGAGGTGATATAATGGATAACAACGACCTGGTCATAAAGTGTAAACATCGATAAATCTCACAAGCATAAACTACTAACAAGTAATCCACACCAGGAGAGAGATCTAATGAAGAACAACGATAAAGACCCCTAATTGTTACAACAGGATGAAGGTCGACGGTGATGGTGTTGGTGATGAGGATGATGATTTTGATGATCTCGATGAAGCCCGGAGTTATGACGGTGAAGATGGCGACGATTTCCCCTCTCCGGGGAGGAATTTCCCGACAGATTTCTCCCTACCGGAGAGTTTTTCTCTCTCTGGTGTTTTCTGCCCCGCAGCGGCGGCGGAATAATTCTTCGACGATATTCTGGGGCTTAGGGTTCCCTGGGGGTCAAGTACGCGAAAGGGGGCGCCCAGGAGTGGGCCAGGGGGGCCAGACCACCTCCAGGCGCGGCTAGGGGACGCGCCGCCTGGTGGTGTGGCCCCTAGGTGGCCCCCTCCGGGTGCCCTTATGGCTAGCTTCCTCCTCGGGACTTCTAAGACTCCTCCGGTGTTCCCCCTCTTCTCCTGATCTTCTGAAATAGGGTGTCTTGACGGAGCTTTTTCCATCAAATTTTTGGTTCTGGTGTTTCTTCTTCCATAATTATTAAACATGCAAAATAAGATTAAATAACATAAGTAATGTATCATAACATGAAATATATCGATGAATAACAGAAAATAACGATATAAAATAGTGATGCAAAATGGACGTATCAGTTGGTCATGATAAACTAACCGAGTAGTTTGAGAAGCTCACCGAGGCTCACAGGGCCTTGGAGAGTCAACACTCTACCCTCAAAGAGTCACATGAACAACTTGAAACTCAGCTTAATCATTTAAATACTCCTAGAACCTCTACTTCTTCTTGTGATCATGCAAATATTATTGAGTAAAATGATAGGTTGAAGGAAGAGCTAGTAAGGCTCAAGGGCAAGAGCCCATGTGTTGAGAAGGTGGTGGCTTCTAGCCACAAGTTGCTCCCAAGCCACAAGTGGTTGCTCCTAGACCACAAGTAGGCAAGGAAGGTCTTGGCTATGTTGCCAAGAAGAACAACAACAAGAACAAGGTCATTCCTGCACAAGGTACAATGTTGCTTCGAGTGGAATTCTCATTAGGGACAACACTCCTCGTATCATCCCCGCGGGAACTAACAATCCACACCATCTCTTATATGTTGATTATTATGGTGTTCTGCAAGCTAAATATGTTGGTCCATTTGAAGGTTTCGTTGACTATACTGTATGGGTTCCAAAGACCGTTGTTTCTAACATGAGGGGACCCTCCTCGGGTCCTAACTCTAGTCAATGATCTCTTGAAGGACTATGCTTTCGGTCGGTCTAAATGGATAATTGATAGTGTATGCACTAGCTATATGACCGGAAGCAAAACACTTGTTGACCAAATACAAATGATGCATCCGTAACTTATGGAGATAAGTCCAAGTCAAAGGTAATGGGCTTCAGCAAGGTTGTGATCGCTCCCGATGTCACTATCGTGGATGTCATGCTTGTCGAATCCTTTGGTTTCAATTTAATTTTAGTTCGTTCTATTGGGAAGATGGGTTTCTTCGTCTTCTTTTATGAAAAGGTTGTGGTCCTTTTGAGGAGTAAGACTCTTAATGTTGCATATGTGGGACATGTCGAAAATGAGTTGTTTGTGGTGGATTTTTTCGAAGTCCACCAACTCTCAAGCGATGTGTCTTTTCGGAAAGGCGGACATGGGGTGGTTGTGGCATCGCCGCTTATCCCATGTCAACATGAGAACTTTGCAAAATCTTCACAAAGGTGGACTAATCCTTGGACTAAAAGAAAATGTTTCCGTTTCCAAACATCGCGTTTGTAGGTCGTGTGTTAAAGGAAAGATGCATGATGCCCCTCACAAGAGCAAGACCATTATCTCATCAAAGAGGATCTTGGAGCTTCTCCATGTCGATATCTTTGGTTTCATGACCGAGGCAAGTCTTGAGGGCAAGAAGTATTGCTTGGTGATTGTCAATGACTATTCAATATACACTTGGGTCTATTTCTTCAAGTGCAAGAGTGAGACCCAAAAAACTATCACCGATTTCTCCAACCAAGTGCAACATCAACACAATGTCCAAATCATGGCTATCAGGAGTGACAATGGCTCAGAGTTCAAGAACTACACTTTGAATGAATTCCTTAGTGAAGAGGGTATTCGTCATCAATATTCCGCTACTTATACCCCTCAACAAAATGGTGTAGCCGAAAGGAAGAATAAAACCCTAATGGATATGGCAAGGACCATGTTGGCGGAGTAATCTTCTCCCCAATATTTATGGGCCGAAGCCATACCTACCGCATGCCACTCCTCCAACCGCATCTACATTCGCAAGGGCTTAGAGAATACTCCACATGATATCTTAATCGGCAACAAACCCAACGTCTCCTACTTCCGTGTTTTCGGTTGTAAGTGTATCTATTTGATAAAAGGTGTTCGGTTGTCTAAATTACAATCTAAAACTATTGAGGGTATATTTGTTGGTTATGGTGCCGAATCCCACACTTATAGAGTCTTTGACAAAACTTCACGGATAGTCATAGAATCTTGTAGTGTGGTTTTGGAGGAAAATGATGGCTCCCAAGTGGCGCAATTTCATGTTTCTAATGTAGATGTTGAAATGCCTCAAGAAGTCATAGGAAGGATGGGTGTGGGATTTTCCCACCCCATTAAGGGACACGTTATGGCAACTCGAGAAGAACTATGCTCTACAAAAGTGGAGCCCTCCTCTACAATAGAAGAACAAGCCAAGGAGCCAAGTGATGCACCTAACCAAGAACAAGCTCAAGACCCTCCTCTTGTTGACCAAGTTACTATGCAAGAATTAACCACTCCTATCATTCAAGCTAGTCAAGGCCAAGGCCAAGATCAACCTTCTTCATCCTCCTCTCCACAAGTTGAAGCTAGTACAAGTGTTGTTTATGATGATGATGATTACCAAGGCCAACAAATCGGTCAAGACGGGTTCCCAAATGATCAAGTGATCCTTCCTTGCAATAATGGGGAGATCGAAGCCCGTCGTGCTAAGAGGGTTAGAAGGGCCTTGAAGCTTATTGATGCATCCGATGACAAGGTCTTGGAATATGTTCAAGCAAGAATATCCACAAGAAGGCATTTGCCACACTTTACTGAGCATCAAGCTCACATATCCATGGTGGAAGCAAGAAAAGTGTTTGAAGCTCTTGAGGACTCGGATTGGTTGGAAGTTATGCATGATGAGCTCAATAACTTTGAGTGCAATAAAGTTTTGAAGCTAGTTGAGAAGCTCAAAGATTGCTACAATCACTACCAAATTCCGTGCGGCCTAGGACGTTTCAATAACGTTGCGGATGAGCTCCAAACTGTCGCTGAGGGCAATCCGGTATGTTTTGCGCGACGGAATGAAAACGTATCAGATCGACTGTGAGGGATGAGTCTGTGACGTTTATACGAACCTAAAAATGTCAAGGCCATCCGCAACGTTCAGCAAATCGTCGCCACCAGTTGGGCCGTCCGGCCTAGGCCCAATAAGCATCAACGTTTTTATTTCGTCGCTATGAGGCGACACATGGCAAACGAGGTTCTAACGGCCGTTATCGTAATCAGCTGACGTGGCAAATGTGGGAACGTTTTTTTTACGTCACGAGTCTTGACCAATGAGGCGAAACCATGTGCACCAATCAAAATACGCCACATGGAAACAAAATGGTGCCACGTTGCCTTCTTCGGGGACGAAATATGTTCGTCCCGGGCTACCCAGCAAATTTTTTTCTGTTACGAGTCTCGACCAATGAGGCGAAACCATGTGGACCAATCAAAATATGCCACATGGAAACAAAATGGTGCCACGCCGCCTTCTTCTGGGACAAAATCTTCTCGTCGCGGGCTACCCAACGACGTTTTTTTTTCTGTCGCTACACTCGTTGCACGTGCACCAACCGAATGGTGCCACGCAACGTCTTTTCCATGACGTTTTTTTTGTCTCGTATTTGGGTGATGTCGTCACCATGCTGGAGACGTTATATTTACGTCGTCTAATCGCCCACTCATAGTACGACAGGTGGGCTGGGCATACATCGCCACGTGTCGGTATTTACCTTGACGAACTTTTACGTTACATTACTATGGTGTCAGTTTTGGTGCTATTTGGGTGGTTACATCATCGTTTTATTGCCAATTGCATAGAGGCAGAAAAGCAAACCACATAACAGGCATCAAATACTTAGTTTTTCTCACACAATATCAAACCAACATACAGAACCATAGTTTCAAGGACCACACATCTGCTCAGCCAACATCTCAAGTAGGGCAACTCCTTCTAGTTGAGACTTCTTTAGGGCAGCTTGTTGCTTCCGAATGTCTTCCATATCAACTACAAACTTCAACCTCAGTTGCTCGGATTCTGCTTTCACTATCCTCATATCAGCAATTGTTCTGGGCACATTCACATCAAGCTGTTGTTCAAGCTCAGACTTGGGAAAGACTTGGTTCAACACGGGACTTCTTTAAGAAAGTATGCTTTCCACTCTCCAGCATGACAACTTCACTATCATCCTCATCCTCATCCTGTGAAGCAGATCGAGACATCACCCTTTTATTTCTTTCCTATCAAGCATACAAAGAAAATAGATGAAAATTTCAGATGACAAGAATGTAAAGAACATAGATGAAACTATGATGTCTACGCATGCTTCTATTCTTGTAGACAGTGTTGGGCCTCCAAGTGCAGAGGTTTGTAGAATAGCAGCAAGTTTCCATTAAGTGGATTACCCAGGGTTTAACGAACTCAGGGAGGAAGTGGTCAAAGGTATCCCTCTCAAGCAACCTTGCAATTACGATACAAGAAGTATCATGTGTCCCCAAAACACCTAATACAATTTTCAGTTGTATAGGTGCACTAGTTCAGCGGAAAGAGAGTAAAATACAAGTAATATGGATGATCATAAGTGATAATAGCAATCTGAAATAAAAATGGCAGCAATGAAACATGTAGCAGAACAGGTTGTAAACAATATTTCAATGCTTAGAAACAAGGCCAAGAGATCATACTTTCACTAGTGAACACTCTCAACAATGATAACATAATTGAATGCATAAATATCATCTCTTCACTATGCTACTCCGAACCACTCTCCGGTTGAATAAAAAACACCAATTCATTGCGTAGGGGTACAAAGCACACCTTAAAGTCACATTCCTGTATCCAGTTAACCCCACGCTGTCACTATGAGCGCCCTAGAAGGTACTAGACAAACACCACAATTTCATAGGGTCATCTAACACAAGATATAAATATCATGCTAAACCACACGACGCACACACTGTCACCTTTACACCGTGATCATAGTATTTACGGAGATCTCAGAACAGAACCACTTGAGTAGCATAACAGATGAAGAGTAACATCTACTTATTCAACTAGATTACAAATCTCATGATCACATAAAGATCACACCATGGGAGAGAGAGATGAAACACATAGCTACCGGTAGAGCCCTCAGCCCCGAGGGAGAACTACTCCCTCCTCATCACAGGAGACAACAACGATGATGAAGATAGCGGTGGAATCGATGGAGATAGCTCCGGGGGCACTTCCCCATCCTGGCAGGGTGCCGGAACAGAGATTTCTGTAACCCAAAACTTGTCGACGGCGGCGGCGGCGGAGCTATGGAACTTTTGGTGGAAAAAAGCTGGTTTTTAGGGTTGAGCCATCAGGGAGCATAGATAGGCGAAAGGGTGATGCCGGGGGGGTGGCCAGGGGGCCCACACCACCAGGTGGCGCGGCCAGGGGGCCCGCGCCATCCTATGGTGTGGCCACCCTGTGGCCCCCCTCCGGGTCTCTTTGGGACTTCCTGGACCTTCCGAGACTTCTAAGACTTCTGGCTTTTGAATTTTCCACTTCCGAGAATATTTCCAGAACAACTTTTTTGAAACTAAAAACAGCAGAAAATATGAACTACTGTGTGGCATCTTGTCAATAGGTTAGTCCTGGGAAATCGATAAAAACGACATGAAGTGTAAGGAAAACATGTAGGAAATAACATGAAAACAACACGGAAGATCAGAAATTAAGGATAAGTTTATGACGTAACAACATCTCCAAGCTTAGTTCCTACTCGAGACGAGTAGGTAAACGATAAAAACACATAATTTCTGAGGTGACTTGCTGCCAACATAAACTTGATCATCAATAATGTAAAATCATATGTAAGCTGAGATCATAGAACTTTTTAACACAAGCATGATAAATAGAACTTTCATAGTAAAGCATAGTAATCACCTTGCATCATGAGAAGTAACATAAATAAAAGATCATGAATAACAATGCAACGAAAGATATACATTTGTTTCAAGTATAGAGAAAGCATGGCAAAGTGATATTTCGCTAGTCCTTAAGAGTGGGGCAAAACATAAATGCGAGGACACCTTCAATGTTCATGAGGAAGACTAGAACAAATAATTAGATAACAAGCAATAACACATCATGAATCAATTAATAATGTTTTTGGGACAAATGCACATAAAAATCAGAATGGCAACTATGCTCTCTCAACTGTGCATAAAGTTAGAAGATGGAGACTCAACATAAAAGTAAAAGAAAGGCCCTTCGTAGAGGGAAGCATGGATCACTAATGTGCTAGAGCTTTTATTTTATTAAATAGAGGTATAGAAATCTTGACACTCCTCCCATCCATCTTACACAAACCATGGCTAACCGAATCCTCGGGTGCCTGCCAATAATCACATACCGTGGAGGAGTGTCTATATTTAGGGAGGTGTATGCTAATGTCAACAAATGGTAAACCAAAAATACAGTAGGACACAAGAGAGGCTCCCGTATGAAGGATGCAACTGGTGTAGAAGGTCATCCCTCTTTCTCTTTTGTTTACACAATTATTCTTTGACTGATAAACCAGGGGCAAAAATAGTGAAGAGAAATTGTGTTATTAATTTGGGACTAGGCACCCCGCTACGAGCTCTTCTATCCATTGGATAAGCGGATGAAGCCACTAGTCCAGGGTGTGAAATCCAATCAACAAGTTAGATAAAGATTCTCTATTTACTTTTGTCGGGGCGCTACCCTCGAGTAGGGGTAAGACATGTGAGAAATGGAGTCCAAGATACTGTTCTACTGAGTTCGGCCGTACCGAGTTGGTGCGTGCTAGGTAGGCGGCTACCCGGATGAGATGCTATCCAGTTGGCGCTACTCACCAGAAGAAACAAGAGGCAGGAAGGAAGATTCAAGAGCATATCTTGGTCAGCCGGGTAGCGCTCGGGTGATCCGGATAGAGGAGTGCTGGTTCTACTCGGAGACAAAAGTCAATGGAGCCATTGAGGTGAATCCCGCGTATCCAGGGGCCGTATCGGCGTGCGGTTCAACTTACTAGGTACATGGTTATCTGTATCCAGACGTGGATACAGTACGGTATGGGGGCTGTCAAGTCCTGTCTCTGACAAGGGGGACAGGACGTGTCAGTAGCCTACCTAAGAGACCGATATGGTGGACAAGACATGTGAGCGGCCTACCGTGAAGACTTGTGGCGACGCTGTCAGCGGAGACAAGGAGGCGTGCGCCGTCCGCACAGTGGAGTTGTCTACTCCGTCCTCTTATCTGTAAAATACTAGTTTGTCACCAGTATATAAGGTGACTAACCCCCTCCTGCGCGAGGGTCGCTCGGTCTCACATTCACTTAGTCTCGTACTTGTTAGGCTCGACACGAGCTACTCGGCAGCACACCAGAGAGACAGAGAGAGAGAACTTCCTGTACTCGGCATACCATACATATATAGAGAGGCAGTAGTAGGGGTGTTACCTAGACGCAAGGGCCCCGAACTTGGGTAGATCGTGGTGTTTGAAGTGTTCTGTGCGCGCCTATTCGGCGTGCGATCCCTCCCCGGGTACCTACAACGTCCATCGGCCCCAATCTTAAGCCTTCCCATGGCATCTGCCTTTACCTCACCACAACAGTTGGCGCCCATCGTGGGGGGAGCAGCGGCGCTGCCTGGGGTGTATATCTGGACGGGACCCGTTTCTCAGTCGGGGGAGCATGTGGTTTGTGGCCTTGTCCATAGATTCGGCTCCTTCGACTTTGTCACCGACAATGCTGGAGATTTCAGCGGCGGGCCCGTGGCTGCTGGAGGCTCCATCCTCTCCTTCGGCGCGCATTTGGTGTACGTCGCCACCACCGTCATCCGCGAGTACCCCGAGGTGGTGCTCGTTGTTGAGGACCCTTATGCTGTTCTCGCTGTCCGCGGGAAGCCGACAGGCTGCTCTGCGAGCAGCGTGGAGGTGATGATGACTGGCCCGGCTATCGCTGCCAGGAAAGGCGCACCCGCTGCGCCTGAAGTCGTCGACGAGCCGGCTGCTCGCCGGGGCCACAAGACCTACGACATGCCCCAGAACCAACCGGGCTACGTGGCTCCTTCTACATCGACGGTGATACGGGCACCTCTTGCTGGTGTCGTCGAGAACCTGGGCATGCCTCTCGCCACAGATGCGGATCCGGTTGCGGTGAGGGCGCAGCTCGAGCAGTAGCGCCAGACCTTGCTCCAGGAGGCCCATGAGCTGGAAAAGGTTAGGCTTGAGCTTAACCTAGATAAAAATGAGTACAATAGAGCCCATAGTTTTACTCCTATTGCTAGAAATCCTAGCAAGATAGGGATCATTCGTCGCAACCTAGGTGTTGAGCTAGCTAGAGATGGTAGAACTGCTAGCAAATCTGATAGCATGACCTCGGCCGGTAGGCCAAAATATAACTCTCCTGCGAAAACACTTAGAGCCACAGAGGCACTTGCCGCCGAGTTGCCGCACCTATCCGATGAGGCTCGCGCTAGGTAACAGGACCGGTTCAATGAGCTAGTTCTTGAGGCTGGCAGGCAGAATGAGGCTTTCCGGCAAGCAAATCCAGGAGTTGGTGCGTCCCATATGGTTCAGTCGCATGGGGCAAGATCCGGAGGACATGCCTCATCTCCACTTCCCGGTGGTGAGAGGGCCCAGAGTGTGAACTCTGGGAAGAACAAACAGATGCAGGTGTACGATCCGGCCGTCGCACGCTGTAGAGCGGCAGCCCGGTCATAAACACAATGTTGCAGGTACTGGCTATCAGGCCGCCCGAGTTCACCAAGAGGGGCAAGGAGGAAACCGAGATGGCCCATTTCTGCGTAATGCGGCCAACCCGGTTCAGCATGTGATTCAGCCACAAGCGGTTATTGCAATGGCCAACCCGGCTGCTCAGCCCAGCCCTGTGCATTAGGACCATTACAATGACGAGTACTCGGCAATGGAGCAAGCCGGGTACGCCGACCCAATAGATGTTGCGAATCGGTTGGGAGCAAGAATGTTGGAACCAAGTGATGCAAGGTACAAGCTGGACCGAATCTACCGGTCCGAAGAGATAGAAGCAAGGGGCCCACCCGGACCAAACTGTTTTGGTCCTAGGATCATGGGAGAGCTAGCGGTGCCCAAGTTCCAGTTGGCCAGGGGGACCAAGACCTATGACGGAAGCACAAAGCCAGAAGACTGGCTGAATGACTGTGTTACTGCCTTGTATGTTTCTGTCGGTAACAGGAGGTGGGAAGTGAGGTATGTGCCTCAGATGCTGGAGGGCCCTGCCCGGATCTGGCTCAATAATTTGCCAAAGGACAGTGTAAACTGTTGGCTCGACTTCTCGGAAGCCTTCATCAGCAACTTCACCAGCACTTACAAGAGGCCGAATAGGCTGCATCAGCTCTCGGCATGCGAGACTGACCGCGAGTATCTTACGCGGTGGAGCATGCTGAGGAACACCTGCGAAGGTGTGAATGAGTCACAGGCCATTGCCTGGTTCGCTCAAGGTTGCCGGCATGGCAACATGCTGTGGCAGAAGCTACAAAGGGAGATGCTGAGTATGCTCGCCAAGACTATCAAGATCGCTGATATGTACGCTCTCGGTGACCCTACTCAACCTCTGCTCGATTCCTTCGAGCCGAGAAGAAGAAACCAAGATGGTGCCCGGCGCAATGACTGCCAAAACTTCCGCAATAAGAGAATAGAGGATCGCCCTGATGCCCGATATGGATCGGAGCATGTAGCTGCTGTGAACCATGATACTGCCGCTGCCGGGAGCAGCCAGTGGCAAAAAACTTCTGGAGCCCAGAATGGGCAAAACCAGACTCAGGGCGAGAACTTCAAGAAGTAGTACAATGCTCCTCAGCAGAACAATACCCCCTAGGAGTCCGGTGATGGTGCTCAAAGATTTATCTTTGAGACCATGAAGGACGGGCCTTGCAGCTTTCACACTCGGCATCCGAGTAGGCCATCCAATCATACAACTCGACAGTGCAACTGGTGGGATCAGATTAAGAGTGAGGGCTTTGGCCAACTGCCTCCTCCTCCCCCTCTTCCGCTCTCGGGATCAAATGCGCAGCCTATCTAGGCAGTTGCTCCCAGGCCGACCGAGAATCAGAGGAGGGAGAATGTGAACCAAGTGGCTCAGGGAGCCAACCGCAACTACAACAACCACAACTACTACACCCGCAACAACAACCGAAACAACAACAACAACAACAACAACAACAATGATGGTGGTGGAGACCGGAACCAGTACCGGGAGCATCATGAGAGCTACATGGTGTTCACCACCGAGCCGGATGACAAGCAGTTCCAGCGCAGGCGCGCGATGGAGGTGAATGTTGTGATCCCAGCAGTGCCAAACTACTTGCCCTGGTGCGACCAGGAAATCATCTGGTCGCGAGCTGATCATCCCAAGATCATTCCCAACCCGTGGACTTATGCTCTGGTGGTGAACCCTACCTTTCTGGGGTCCAAGAAGAATGTGAAGTTCAACAATGTGCTGATTGACAACGGGAGCAGCATTGACATCATGTATCGAGATACTATGGAGAAACTTGGCGTTGCCGATAACATGCTGCTATCCAGCCGGACCACTTTCCACGGCATCGTGCCGGGAGTATCTTGTGCTCCTATCAGTCGTATCTGGATCGATGTGCTCTTTGGCACGAGGGAGAACTGCCGGACCGAGTGTCTGCAGTTTGAGGTGGTTGATCTTCGGAGCCTGTCGTGGTTTTGTCACGGCAAGTGTCCTCATGCGAGAACTAGATTGCGAGGCCATTGCTACTAAGTGAAACTTCGAAAGGGTTAAGGTGGAAACGAGAGACGTGAGTTTACCCAGGTTCGGCCCCTCTACTGAGGGTAAGACCTACTACTGCTTTTTTACTATTCAGAGGACCAAGTCTCGATTACAAAGGGAGATTCCGGCTCTCGATGACTCGAGTTACTTTTCTCTCAATCTAGAACTTGTCTTTCTACGTCCCGGGGTCCCGCCTTATATATTGGACGAGACCTTCGGGTTACAAAGGAGTCCGGGTCTCACCCGTCCTCGGAGTCCTATCTTCCTCCGGCTCTCGATCATCTTGGTCCGGCTTTCCTTATGATCCGGCTCTTCCCGAGCCGGCCTTGAACTGCACTTTGGGCTCCCGGGCTTCCTTGTCGTCCGTCCTGGGACTTGGGCCGGTTCTTATCGAGTCGGGTCGCAGTCACCGCATTCCGGTTCTTCCTGTCCTCACCCGGCCCTGCGTAGCGAGACCCGGGCCACTCATCATGAAACGGATGAGGCAATTTCCGGTTTATGTCAGGGGCCGGTAAGGCTCCCCCTTACCTTTCCCCCCAACATTAGCCCCTAGGTTAACATGAACGTTTTAAGCCTCAAACTTAAAATAACCTCCTAGGATATCTGTTCCGGATCTCATGGGTCGAGCTCTTTATCTCCAGGATCATATCTTTCCATTTCTTGCAAAGATAACTCTCATATTTTTATTTCCCAAATCTCCGGAACCAAAAGGATCTTAACCTAGCCCGAATTTTTCTCTACGTAATCGTTCCATTTCTTTGGAAAAGATCTTTTTCTGTGATCCGATCTGGCTGCATCTTTCTACTAATAATGTAATCTTGAGGGTTTTTGTGCAAAAGTTACCACTTAACCCTAGGGTTTCGACCCCGCCTATAAATAGCAGGCGTATGGCCCCCATGGCTCATTCGCACCATGCTGTCCCCACTACATCTTCCTCCTCCAAGCTGAGCTCCAGAGCTCATCTTTTCCTCCAGCGCCGCCGCAGCCGTAGTTTCACCGGCGTTCATCTCAGGATGGTAAAAGAGAAAACTTTGGCGTCCAAGGCCGACGGAGCATGAAAAAAGAAGAAAACCGGAGGAGCTTCCGGTTCTGGCGCTGCCGGTTCTGGAAGGAACAAACTGCAAGTAAACTGGTGCAAGTCCGAGATGACTCAAGGCCGGCTCACGGAAATGGAGGAATCCGGGCTTCTGCCTACGGGTTTATCTTGGCGAGCTCCAGGAAACGAGACCCGACCCGAACCTGGGCCGGGTGAGGTAATAACTTTCAAAGCCCATATTCGTCGTGGGTTTCGTCCACCCGGTTCTCTCTTTTTTCGCCGGCTCTTGGCTTACTATGGCCTCCATCCTCAAGACATCCCACCAAATTCCATCTTAAACGTTAGCAACTTCGTAGTCCTTTGTGAGGACTACCTCCAAATAGAGCCAAACTTAGATCTTTTCCTCGAATACTTTTACTGTAATAAGCACCCTGCGGTAGCTGGGGGTGAACTTATACATTGTGGGGGGGTCTCGTTCCAGAGACGTAAGGACATCGCTTACCCAGGCATTCCTCTTGAAAGCCATCCCAAGTTGTGGCATAAATCCTACTTTTATATCAAAAGTACCACTCCTGAAGGTGAACCGGCTCTTCCGGGTTTCAGTCCTGAACGCTTGGTTTACACTAGCACGATGAACTCCTATGCCAAGCCTACCGATCGAATTAAGATCCGACCTCTTCTAAAACATGTAACCTCGATGATAGTTCACGGGCTTACAGGTTTAGATTTGACAAAGACCTGGGTAGACTGGCGTGTTCAACCACTTAGCATCAGGAGCCGGTTATTCCATGAATATTCCGGTTCATTAGATTCTATGCGATATTCTGAGTCCATAGTTTCTAAGTCTGAGATGATAACCTCCCTGAAACTCCTGGTTGGAGTGAAGCAAGACCAATTCTTTCAAGTTGGTCTGGAGCCCTTTAGCTCCTCTAACCCGGCTCCTCCTGTAAGTTTTCATATCTTCGTATCTTTGCTTCCTTCATTATTCTTTTTAACTGCACAAGTTCTAAGCTCGCCGTTGTTCCGATTCTCAGGCTAATGGCCCTTTCTGGACTACTACCGAAGAACCGGCTTCACCACCTGAAGACGAAGAATCGGAAGAACCAACCGACGATGAGGAAGAGGTTTATGAATTTGATTCCCTCGTCCAGTTGCACAACCAATTTGCTGACGCTGATTACTCGTAGGATGAGCAAGAGGAACAAGAAGCTGCCGGGTTAGGCGATGGCAAAGCTGTTGAAGAAGAACCGGATCATGAAGTTCCGGATCAGGCCATGCCGGATCTCAACCCCTCTACTCCCATCACTGGTTCAAACCTGGTGGCCGACAAGGAGTCCCCCGCTGTAAGGTCCGCCCCAGAACCACTGTTCAAGGACACCTTCGATATGCATACATTCACGATCCCAGGAAATTCAGTCGTGAACAACATATCAAGTTGGTACACAGATACAATATCCATTACACGGTTGCGCAAAACACTTACAAAGAGACATGGTCACCTGACCAAGTCCACACAACTGCCACGCAGGGCAGACACACAACACACACAGCGGAAGACTAACCACACAAACGTGGTAGAGCCCAAGTCACGCCTCAACCTACAGGCTGCTGACTGGGAGACGATCCTAGTTCGCAAGGTCATCAGCGCAGTACTTCTCGTTGATCTCCTCCTGAGATTCCTTCTCGATGTCTGGCAAGTAGATACCAGGGGCGAAACCAAATGATTACGTTTGAATGTACTCAGCAAGACATCCATCATGTAACTTACCAAATATGCAAGTATGCTTATATGGTGGAATAGGTAGGCTATAAATAGGGTTCACTATCAATGGTGTTCATATAGGATGACACCACCGTTGCAGTCAAATTAATCTGTATCTCTGTTGAAGAAGATACTTCAGAAGAAAATAATATAGTTTTATTTCTCTTGTAGATATCACATGTACAAGAGGTTTTGTAAATCTTTATTAAAAGAATATTTTCTCTTTGCAAAACTTCTTGGAATCAGTTTCCAGAATTCTTGCTTAGAGTAGAAAAGTTTTTTTGTTTGCAAAACTTTTTGTTTTATGAAACAACTTCTGGCTTTCCATCATTGGTATCTCCATGGTACAAAATTTCCTTCCTTTCCGAACTTCCCAAGTTCAACACCTTTTTGAAAACATCTTTTTGAAAACATTGACACAATGCTAGCTACATGGCCATTCAACTGTCCATATCCGAGGACGCGGCTTCTTCGAAAAAGTTGTACTCCGCAGAGGTGTACACATCCACTATGATCCAAAACTCTGCCATGGACCACCCATGGATCGTCACAGCGATATGCAAACACCAGATGATTTGATCCTAACTGTCCACTCTGACACAAGCTAGTATATGCTTATTCCTTCAGATGGGTTGTTCTCCCCGGCATCAGGTCCCGCCCTGCCTAGTCGGGAGGCCCAGCTGTCGCTTCTGGGGGGTAACTTAATCCCTCACTTTGTATGTCCCGTTACTCCCTCCAGGCGACACTTCGGTTCAGTGAATCAGCTTCTCTATAGCACCTTGGAATAGAACATACACTAACAAGTTCAAGCATCTAGATAGGCCCCATACCCATATAGGGGTAGAGTGGCAGTACGGTAAAGGTTGTCCGGCGAAGACTAGGTTATGTGTCATTTTTGAAAACACGTTTTTTCCCAAAAATGACCACTTCCACATTCCTCCGGAGAATAAGGATCCACCTTTTCTCCGGGTTTTCCATAAAGCCTTTGTTTTGTAAAAACACAATTTTAAGGTGTCCACTTAGGGACTAATATATGTGATGGTAATAGATACCATATGGTGGCTTATGGGCTTGGTAACACCAAGTATTAACTAATGGCATAGTAGTATTATATATATAATAGAAGTGATACTCACTTCAAAAATAGTTTTTGGAAATCAAAGTTTTGTAAAACTTTTCAGAAGTAAAACATGCATGATAGATAATGATAAGTGTAATATCAGCAAGCATCAGGATGGCTTGCCTTAAATCTCTTTGTGTCCCTGGCCTTGAAGTAGCTTGATTTGACACACAGCTCTACGACTCCACCTTCTTCTTCCTCGTTTTTCTAACGCCGTAAAATAAATAAAGACACACACTCGGCACCAGAAGGACAATAAGGTAATCAAAACAACACTTACAGCAAGGTGACACATACTAATGTAATCACTCAAAAAGTTATCAAGAGAACCATCTCACAAACTCTCAGAGTACAAGACTATCGTCAGGAAACATATGGTTTAAAAGAAACATATTCCACACCCCAATATCATAGGTTGAGTGGGTGTACCACTATCATACCAAGATATTAAGGAAGCTAAAAATATAGCTTGTGGTAACAAGGATGAGGCTACTAAGGTGTTCATAAACAAACAATGTAATATCAACCATCAAAGCAACACCCATGGCAGTGGGTATTAACAACAACACAAGCAATCAATCCAAACAAGTTTACCACTAGCCTTAAGCATACACAACAAGGTACTACTAAATATAATGATAACACTAGCACCAAACTTATGCTAAGGTATACCCATACAATTTCCAAACAGCAAAACAAACAGAACAGATATGAATTATCTAGTTATTTAGTAAGCTAAAATCTACACCAAGGCTAAGGAATCAATCAATAATGAAAGTAACCAAACAAACCAGTGGCTCAATAAATTGTAACAAGTCAATAAAACACACTCTAAAATAGATTAACAACAAGGTACATTACTCTTAGCAAAATATCATAATAACATGAGTCAACTATTAGCATACTAGTATGGAAAATTTACACAAGCATGCCCTAAGGGATAATTGCATTCCAAAACCTATCAACACACAGCAACTACAATATATATACCATACTAACAGAAGGGAAAACATTCTAAACATGCTAGGAAACATCATACACTCCTAAAAATAAAAGGACAATAATAATGGAGCAAACTCAACATCTAGTGGGACACTAATGCAACACTAGAGGAGAAATCAATACTATGAGCATGAATTTTTCCTAGACCATAATACATGAATAAAATCACCTACTAACAGTACATATACCTTACACATGCTAGTAATCAAATATACTTAAAGTAATGCTATGAAAACAACTACTCATACTAGTGAAAACAATATAGCTAAATAAAACAATCAATGCTACACATGCTCTCCTATGAAATAATGTGCAAGCTAACAGAGGTGATACCATCACCACATCAGTACCAAAATGGTACTGGACCCAACACAACTATAACAAAAACTTAGGTACTTAATCGTAGCAAATCTAGCTCACAACATCTATTCCACAAACATACTAGAAAACAATAAGAAACTAATTCTATTTCTGTTTGTTTTTCCAAACAAGCCCAAACTTCCTAACATACTAGTAATGAAATAAAACACTTAATAACAGTGACCAACACATTTACTCATGCTAGGAAACAAGTTTATAACAAACAATCATTTATTTTAAATGAAACACACAAGATTCAAAATAAACAGAAAAGTGATGTTTCTAGAAATGCACACCAAAAATAATCCAGAGCCCTAAAAATTATGAAAAACTAGGATTACATAGATCTAATCACACACAAGCTCATCCAATTGTATTCACATCAAAAATCATTTTTAAACTCTCTCTAAAAATCTTAGAAAAGGCTACCGGTCTTTTAGTAAAATGGATGTCATTTCCAAATGGTAGCTCACCTTGATGCAAGGTCAAGTCTCTCTGATAGATCTATCCAAGGGCTACTCAAAACAGTTTGGTTTGCAAGATTTGGCCACTTAAAACTCAAGTTATGATTAAAATGGTGAAACAGAGTGCTTCTACCATTTTTATTAGTTCTCTTAAAATATAGCACAAAATGCATTTCTATAAGTTGGGTGTGGTTAATAATTAGTAGATCTAGCTCTGTGATTTTTGGTTTGGCAAATTTTACTCGTTTGCATTTTCATTTCGAATTAAAGTAGCAAGCCTGAAACAGATCTGCAGAAAAAGAATAAAAATCAACCTGCACAGGGGTCAACGGGCTGGATCCGGAGGGAGATGGGCCGCGCGGGGCGAGGCCGGCCCGCTAGACGAGCGCGCGCGCCGAACAGGTATGCCGCCGTCCGATTCGCGATCTGCGGCAGAGATAATAAGGGTTTGGGGTTCAAAGGGGGCCTCTGGATGCGGATCCGAGGGCCACGAAGCATCCACGTCGCCACGCGCCGGCGGCGACGCGAAGACGTGGCGGAGTCCGCCTCGGTCGCCGCAGAGGAGGCCCAAGCTCGCCGCTGGGAGCTCTGTTCGCCTCCTGGAACCGCCACGAGCACCAGAAGGCTCCTGGGAGCGCCGCCGAGCTCAAGGCGCCCACGGAGAGGGACAGGAGAGCCGCCTAGCGAGGATGCGTCCGAGAGCCACAGCCGGCCGCCATTGTCCCAGAGGAATAGGAACCTGCAACGGGCAAAAACAGAAAGGAGGGGCATCGTGAGGTTCAGGAGACTCGAGGAATGCCGAGAGGACCAACGGGAGAGGAGGGAATGAACCGATGCGGCAGATCGACGATGGGCTCGGCGCGGCGACTCCGGCTCGATTCTGGCGATTGGACGCACAACGGAGGGGGGTTTTGATGTAGTAATTCGATTAAGATGAAGGGGAGGGGGATTGGCAAGGTGGAGCGCAAAAAGGAGAGGCACGGTGAGGTCTAGCCGCAGACCGTGTCCACGCGGCGTCCACGGCAATCACCGCGGCGTAGGCGAGCAGGCTCGAGGAGACGAGGGCCAAGGGGACCTTGTCTAGGTGGCGTGCGGTGGTGAGGAGGTGATAATGCCACAAGGGCTCGTGCAGAGCAGGTCCAGGGAGGTGGGGTTTTGGGCGTTCTCTCACAGCACCCGAAGGTGTTTGTTAAGAAGTAGAGAGGGAGGAGAGGGACCAGGGAGTGGGGAAACGGCTCTTCGAGCTAGGGGAGGTAAACCCTTCTTGAAGGTGGGGTCCATGGAGGCAGCAAGGTATGGGGGAGGGCTGTGGCATGTCAGCCCATGCCATTGCTTAGGGTTTAAGCCATGTGGGGATGAGGTGGATGGGTATGGGCATTGCAATTTCGTCCAGGAAGTCAATGTGGTGGGGTCTAGGTGACTAGGCAGCTAGGGAATCCAATCGGAGTGAAGAAGGAGGAAAAATATCCTCTAAAGATCATTTTCAAAAATTGAGCGGAAAGTGTTTGTGCTGGTTTTCTTCAAAAACTTGAACACAACATATGCAAGAAAATATGTCTAGGAGGTAGGGAATGGAAAATGGGGTAGGTTAGTGGTTGTCTCCCACTTTTCACAAATTGTTTTCTTTGAAAACTTTCAATTTTCCAAAAACTGCTGTTTCTGTTTTTAAATGTTTTCTCCAAAATTTTGAATAGAAGATATATTTGAAAACATGTTTAATGGATAGAGAATCAAAAATTGAGTCTAGGGGTGGTGGTCCCCAATTTTTCTGAAAACATTTGTTTCACAAAATTTTGGAAATTCAAAAAGTGCTCAAACTGTTTTTGGATGTTTTCTTCAAAAATTTGAAAATGACCAGCAAATGTTTTTGGATAACTAGGTCACATATGACCCTAGGAATGTTGGGGAATTTTCCCAAGAATTTTAGAAATACTTTTATTAAAAAAAACATTAAAAGTCCATTTCTGGCCTTTTTGAAAATAGCATTTAATAAATAGGAAAATGTTTTTAAACCAAGTATTTTTGAGTTGGGGTGGAAGGGTATATAATATAGGTATCAAAAGTGATTTTTAATAAACAACTCCTTTGAAAAAATATTTGAGATACCAAGTGCAAAAGGATGATAACATGAATTTATTTAATAAGCCAAAATCCCAGAGAGAGGATAAATCACATGATCATGGAGAACAAAAATGGGTCACATGAATATAATGTAGAAGTCATGAAGATGACAAGGGAAGGTTCACTTAGCTCAAAAAAGGATAGGAGTGATTTTTAGGAAGACTTAACAAAAGCATTATGATAAGAGGGACATGATCCTATTTGTTGGGAAGACCTCAAGAGGGCTTTGGAAGAAAAGTGAATGGGTTTGATAATCAAATACAAACATAAGGCTAGGGCTCATAGATAGGTACCATTATATCCATGATGATATACTGGTCAAAGATCAGGATTCCTCCTTATGGCAGGAGGCCCAACTAGAGAAGTTAAAGAGAACATAAGATGAGATATAAATAGGATATACATGCTACTGAGGTAAGGGATTGTTATTTGTAGATCTCATACAAATAAAAAAACTCACAACTATCCACAATAGTTATAAATACTTTGAGGCAAGGAAAAAGATAAGGTCACCTCATAAGCATATAATAACAAGACTTAACAAGTTCCCTCAAGCATGAGAGTTCTGCAATTTAAATTCTTGGAGTTTTTCCCTCAAGTGTTTTAAAGAAAGTTAGTGGTCAAGCCAAACCACTTAAGGAGGATTTTTATAAAAGAGGCCCATCTCAATTCTTGTTATTTATGTAACCATTTTGTTTTGGTTGGTTCCAACACCAACACTCAAGATCAAACAAGGCAGACAGAGGTGAAACAAGATTAATAGTTAAGCATTTTTAAAAGTTTTTTGTTGGCCCTAATTTTTGGCTCTCCAACAACTGCATTTTGCTGGTTTCCAAAAAGTGGGGTGTGTCACCCGCATGCCAGAAGAGGACCCGGCAGGCTGTCTCAAAGGTGCCTATCTCTAGATTGTCAAAAAAATCCTTTGAAAACATCCTCACACACACAGGAAACACAGGAAGATGAGGAGGGCAGCAAGAGAAGAAGGACCCGGAGCTCTGGCTCCAGCGATTTAGAAACATGTTTGCCTGAGAAAACCCCCACTTGCCGGGTCTCCAAAGTTCGGGTTTCGCCCACCGCTTCACACCCCTTAGCCAGAAAAATAAGGCCAGAACTGAGTAGTCCTTTTCATTCAGATTCCCCGAACTCAGACTCGTCCCATTTTAGCGGGGCTAGCTCATTCTCTATTAACTCTGGGTAAGCTAACTTTCCTTTCCTGATTTTCTAATACCTTAATTTTGCAATGCAACTCAGAGCTTTTCCTTTTGTAAAAGAACTCAAGTTGTATTAAAAGTGAACCATGTTTCGTCCGCTGCTCCCTCCGTAACTGTTGAAGAAAAAACCCTTGAGGAAGGAAAAGATGAACCGGCTGCTTCCTCGCCGGGTCATATGGATGTTATGACTGAAGAACATGAAGAGGTGAACCCGGTTGATGATATCCCGGGTGATGATCCTCCGGTTGAGAAGGTAATTGTTCAGGACCCGGATGTGGTCATAACCGGATCTCGGGCTGTTGAGATTACTGGACAATCCGCTGTTCTCAGCAAAGTTATTTAAGACCAAAAAGTGAAGCCGGAAGACAAGAGATCTACTCCTAGCCTAAATATTGAAGGCCAGAGCTTTCAAAACACTTGTTCAAGAACTTTCCAAAAACCGGCGCCGTGCTGATGACATCATAGAATTTCTGAAACAGAAATATGAGGTAACCTCGATATTCATAACCGATAGTTCTCAATCTTGTAGACTGAATAGCTTATAACCTGAGCAACTGTAACCTGGATAGCTGTAGCCCCCAAGGGCTGGTTTATAATGTCATTATAATCCGGGACTTGCTATGCATTTATTATTAATTGTTTAAAATAAGATTAAAGTACTGTAGCCCCCAAGTGCCGAGTTGCGAGCTTGCAGCTAGCCGGGACTTAAACATAGATTATAACCCAACTCGTAAAATTGAAATACTATAGCCCCCAAGTGCCAAGTTGCGAACCTGTAGCTACCTGGGACTTAATTTTTCCTGAACCCTGCAATAAGTTGTCCAGTATCCGGGTTATGATGTTATAAACTGAATATTTATCAAGTTATGACTAATCTTTGAATAACTCGAAATTTTTGCAGAGTCTTGAATCTTCGTCTCAAAAAGAGGTTTCAATCTTGAAGAACCTTGTTGCACAAGAGGCCAAGAAAACTGAGGAGGCCAGGACCCGGCAAAAGGAACTAGAAGAACAAATTTCTGAGGTGGCCAAAACTTGGTCTGTTCTGCAGCAGGATTTTTTGAGACCCGGGAGAAAATTCTTGTAACCAGAGCAGAGACTGCTGAGAAAGAACTAGAGGAGACCCGGACGCAACTTACCAAGGTCACAGATCTGCTTAGAGATATTACTTGTAGTGTTTTTGGTGAGTTTATCCGGCTTATCATCTATGTCAATGTATTGTATGTCCAATGCTGTATTTCCTTTGTCTTTTTATCAAACATGTTGGCTCAGATCAGAAATACTTCTTGTAACCTGTAGGCAGAATGCATGGTAACAACGTGAAACTCCCAAACCTGAAACTCAAGGCCTTGTTCACCCTGATCCGGCAGCTATACATTGGAGGTGGAGAGTATATTAAAGCTATCCGGAACTGGGATGTTCCGCCTAGAAGGCTTAGCGAAATGCTTGTGGAGCTAACTCATGTCCCTCGGTGGATAGAAGAGCATAAGCTATCAGCCTGTCGCCGCGGAGCCATCAAGGTTATGTCACTGGCGAAAGCATATCATCCAGAACTGAAGCCGGATCTTCTTGTGGGAGGTTTCCTAGAATACAAAGCGGATATGTCAAAGTATGACAAGAAAGACTTCGCCCGGATAGAAAAAGAATGTCGGTTCTATGCTTGCACTATTGCTGAGAAGTTGAAACTGAAGGACATGTGCCCGGGTTATAGTTCTTCTGGTGAACGAAAAATGCCTTTCACTCCTCTGGCTATGGTTGTTGTTCGACAAACCCCTCCCAAGAGCCGGCTTTCCATAGCCTCGTCATCTGGTGCGTCTCAATCGGTTACTCCTTCTGTCTCTGCTCCACTATGCCCCTTATATGAAGCGGAGAATGTTACTGATGCTCTAGCTCAACTAGAGTGGAAGTATGTACCTGCTGATGAAGTCCAAGGAGCACACGAGATCCAGTATGAGCCACCTTTACCGGAAACCAATTTCTGGCGAATGCATTTCGATGGGTCCAAGATGAAAGATGGTCTTGGAGTCAGAGTGGTGCTCACCTCACCCAAGAGAGACCAGCTGAAATATGTGTTGCAGATCCATTTCTCGGCAACCAATAATGTTGTTGGGTATGAGGCCCTCGTCCACGGGCTGAAAGTATCCAAGGAGATTGGAATCTGGCGGATAGTATGCTATGGTGACTCAGACCTGGTAGTCCAATAAGCCTCGGGGACTTGGGACGCGTTGGATGCCAACATGGCATCTTACCGGTTCCTTGTCCAAAATATGACCGGATTCTTCGATGGGCGTCAGTTCCATGACATCCACCGAGCTGAAAATGATGCTTCAGATGCTCTGTCCAAGTTGGGTTCTTCTCGGCAATTCATCCCGGCTGGAATTGCGCTGGAACATTTGACGAAGCCCTATATCAAGCCATCACCCAACTCGGAGTCCATATTCATATCAGCTCTGCCGGGCTCAGAAGCCGTTCCCATGGAGATTGACTCGGAGAGCACAAATGATAACCCGGGGACTGTCGTCTCCAACCCGGGGACTGCCTCTCCTGACTCGGGGACTGTCGCATTCATCTCGGGGATCATCTCTCGGTACTCGGGGACTCGTCTCCAACTCAGAGCAAGTCATGGTGAGTGATCCAATGGAAGTGGATGAACCTATATTTCCTACTCGGCCCACACCGAGCTGAGCTCTTCCCATACTATCCTTCCTGATGGATGGCACCTTGCCAAGCGACGAGGTCACAGCTAGGTAGATACAAAGAAGATCCAAGGCCTATACTGTAATCAACAAAGAGTTGCACAAGATAAGTCCTACTGGTGTGCTCTAGCGCTGTGTTGAACCAAAAGAGGGAGAAGAAATTCTCAGAGAGATACATCAAGGAGAATGTGGGCACCATGCCTCATCTCGGGCTCTAGTCAATAAAGCTTTCCGACATGGATTCTTTTGGCTCACTGCCTTGCAACAAGCAGAAGATATAGTGAGGAAGTAAAATGGGTGCCAAAGATATGCAAGCAAGATACATACACCAGCATCCGAGTTGAAGACCATCCCCATCACTTGGCCATTTGCAGTATGGTGCTTGGATATGGTGGGTCATTCAAGCCAGCTCGGGGCAATATGACTCACATCTTGGTCATGGTTGATAAGTTCACCAAATGGATTGAGGTGAAGCCAATCCGGAAGTGTGATGGAAACACAATAGTAAGCTTCTTGAAGGATATAATCCTGAGATATGGCTACCCGCATGGGATTGTCTCAAATAATGGAACAAATTTTGCTGAGGGAGACTTTGCTCGATTCTGCAAGGAGAAGCGGATCCGGCTAGAAATTGCATCAATCGCCCATGTGGATTCAAATGGGAAAGTTGAAAGAGTTAATGGAATGGTCCTATCCGGAATAAAGCCAAGGCTAATTGAGCCATTACAGCGAACCCCTGGTTGTTGGCTGGACGAGTTGCTGGCGGTGTTGTGGAGTCTAAGGACTACCCCTAACCGATCAACCGGATACACACCATTCTTCCTGTTATATGGAGCAGAGGCCGTGTTGCCCACTGACATTGAGCATGACTCACCCAGAGTAACCCTCTATACTGAGGCGGAGGCAAGAGAAACCCGAGAAAATGATGTTGATTTGCTCGAAGAAGAAAGAGAATTAACTCTGTCGCGCTCAGCTGTATATCAACAGAATCTGAGACGCTATCATAGCCGGAAAGTAAGCCCAAGGGTTTTCCGAGAAGGAGACATGGTCCTTAGGCTTGTGCAACGCACCGCTGGGATGCACCAACTTTCCTCTCTATGGGAAGGGCCTTTCATTGTTGGCTACCCCGAGTAGGGGTAAGGCAGATGGTAATTGGAGTTCAAGATACTTGTTACCGTGTTCGGGCGTACCGAGTAGATATGTACCGGATAGGATGGTATCCAGTCGATGGCTACCATGATGAGCTATCCGGCAGGAAGAACAAGAGACCAATGGGGAGATTCAAGCATTTGTTTGGGTCAACCGACTAGAACTTGGGTGATCCGGATAGAGGTAACCGCTCTTCTACCCGGAGGTAAAGTCAATGGAGCCGTTGAGGTGAATCCCGCGTATCCTGGAGCCGTACAGGCATGCGGTTCAACTTACTAGGTACGTGATAATGCGTATCCAAACATGTCTGCAGTAAGGTATGGGCAAGGTCATGTCCTGTCTCTGACAAGGGGGACAGGACATGTCAGCGGCCAACCGCAGAGACTTTCGGCGACGCTGTCACCGAAGACACGGAGGCGTGCGCTGCTGCACAGTGGAATCGTCTAGTCAGTCCTTTAATCTGTAAAATAGTGGATGGCCACCAGTATATAAGGTGGCCTTCCCCCTCCTGCGCGAGGGTCGGTCACCTTGTCACTGCGTCGAGCATTCTGATACTTGGCTTAGCTACTCACAAAGAGAAAGAAATGGAGAAAGAGAGAGGAAGTCTTATACTCGGCATACCATTATACATAGAGAGAGAGAGGTAGGAGTAGGGGTGTTACCTCCACACGAGGGCCCCGAACTTGGGTAGATCTGGTTGTTTGCAGTGTTCTTAGCGCGCCACTTAGGCGTGCGATCCCTCCCCGTATACCTACAGCGTCCATCGGCCCCAAGTTTAGCCATCCTATGGCATATGTCTTCTCCACACCACGACAACCGTTGCCATTAGGGAGAAAACAACAATGCTTTGTCTAAGAATGATTCTGTTGTTTACATTACAGATTGCTTACTATGATTATCTGTTGCTTGCAACTTAATACCCAACGTTTGTTCGGATGATATTCGAAGGGTGTATTATTAGTCATAGATGCAGTTGGATGACAGTCTATGTATATTGTTGTAATGCCCACATGAATCACATAGTAAGATTTATGTCATGCATATGCACTATGGTGAAGCCTTCATTTCTGTCAATTGCCCAACTGTAATTTGTTCACCACACATGTTATTTATCTTTCACGGAGAGACACCACTAGTAAACTATGGACCCCGGTCCATTTTCCTCAGACTGATAATACACACACTGCTTCCATTACTCTCATACTGATGCTACTGTTTTCACATTGTTTTCATACTGTTTTCCACACCGTACGTTTAACCTCTTTGTGTTCAAAGAAACCTGTGAGATTGACAACCTCACCGATTCGTTGGGGCAAAGTGATTTGATTGTGTTGCGTAGGTTCCACGTTGCTGCTGAACCGGTAGTGCGCCCTTCCATCTCACCTGCATCAACCTTCCGAAGTTACTCCTTCCTCCTACTGTTCGATTCAACCTTGGTTTCTTTCTGAGGGAAACTTGGCGCTGCACTCTTCATACCTTCCTCTTGGGGTCTCCCAACGAACGTGTGATCACACGCATCAAGCACTTTTCTTGCGCCCTTGCCGGGGAGAAAGAGAATTTCTGCAAGGGGAGTCTCTCACTTCCAATCTCTTTACTTTGTTTTATTTTTGCTTAGTTTATTTTATTTTGTCTCGTTTGCTTCTCTATATAAAAAATACAAAAAAATAGTTCTTATTCTAGTTGTAGTTTTTATCCTGTTTTTAATCTTTTTAAAATGACTGCTCCTGAGAACACTAAGTTGTGTGACTTCACTAGCACCAACGACAACGATTTCATTAGCACACCTATTTCTCCTCCCGCTCCTACTGCTGATTTTTATGAGATTAAGCCTGCACTATTAAATCTTGTTATGAGAGAGCAATTTCTGGTATTAGTTCTAATGATGTTGTTTCCCATCTTAATAATTTTGTTGAACTATGTGATATGCAAAAAATATAAATATGTATATGGAGATATTATTAAAGTAAAATTGTTTCCTTTCTCTTTGAGAGGAAGAGATAAAGAATGGTTGCTATCTTTGCCTAGAAATAGTATTGCTTCTTGGACTAAGTGTAAAGATGATTTCATTGGAATTTTTTTTCCTCCTGCTAAGATTATATCTTTAATAAGTAGCATTATGAATTTTAAGCAACTTGATAATGAGAATGTTGCTAAAGCTTGGGAAAGAATGAAATCTTTAGTAAAGAATTGTCCCACTCATGGACTGACTACTTGGATGATCATCCAAACATTTTATGTAGGGCTGATTTTTTCTTCAAGAACCTTCTGGATTCAACTGCTGGAGGAACCTTTATGTCCATGATCTTGGGGGCAGCAACAAAGCTTCTTGATAATATGATGGTAAATTATTCTGAATGGCATACTGAGAGAGCTACAACTGGTAAGAAGGTAAATTCTGTTGAAGAAACCTCCTATTTGAGTGATAGAATTGATGATATTATGTCTATGCTTGTTAATGGCCATACTCCTATTGATCCAAACAATGTTCCTTTAGCTTCTTTGGTTGCTCAAGAAGGGCATGTTGATGTGAACTTCATTAAAAATAATAATTTCAACAACAATGCTTATAGGAATAATTTTGGTAGCAATAATTATAGGCCATATCCTCCAAATAATAATAGTGCTTATGGTAATTCTTATAACATCAACAAAAGTGTACCCTCTGATCTTGAGAACATGCTTAAAAAATTTATTAGTACACAAACTGGTTTCAATAAATCTGTTGAGGAAAAATTTGGCAAAATTGATGTTCTTGCTTCTAAAGCTTATAGCCTTGCTCTTGATGTTGATTTCCTGAAATTAAGGTTATGCCTCAGGATGTTAAGGAAAGTAAAACCTTGAATGCCATCCAAATTCCAAATGATGATAATGTTAGGATGTTAGCTAAATTGCATGCTAGATGGGAAAGAGAAGATTAAATAGCTAGAAACAATAATATAGCTAATGTTTGCACCATTACCACCACTAGTAAAACTGAAGCCTCTCATTCTAGTAAACCTTCTATTATCAATGGTAAAGTAATTGGTGTTTGCAATATTCCCGCTGCTGCTATTAAAAATGCAAAATTGCGTGAAACTGCTAAAAAAGCTCCTGATAATAGTGCTGAAAATTTTAGAAACATGGGAGACAATGGTCCCATTACCTTTGATAAAAATGATATTAATTTTTATGATTGAAACATAACTGAAGTGATTAAGTTCTTACAAATCCCTGTTAGTTGTCCTAATGCTAGTGCTATGAATATGGCTTTCACAAAACATATTACAAATGCTCTCATGCAAATAAGAGAGGATGAATTAAGATGTGAAGCCTCTATCCCTAGGAAGTTAGATGATGGGTTAGAACCTATTATTAAAATGAAAGTGAATGATTTTAATTGCAATTCTCTATGTGATCTTGATGCCAGTATCTATGTATGCCTAAAAGATTTTATGATATTATTGATTTACCACCTTTGGAACCCTGTTATTTGGATATTCGTCTCATTGGTAATGTTAGAAAGAAACCTTTGGGAGAGTTGATGATGTTCTTATCATGGTTAATAATAATATTGTCACCGTTTATTTTGTTGTCTTGAATATTGAATGCAATGCTTCTTGTCCAATTTTTCTGGGAAGGCCTTTTCTTAGAACCGTTGGTGATGTTATTGATATGAAAGAGGGGAATATTAAATTTCAGTTCCCACTCAAGAAAGGTGTGGAACACTTTCCTATAAAGATAATGAAGTTGAATTTTGATTCTATTATTCTAACACATTACAATTTAAATGCTTCTTCACTTGAAAACACTTGAATCCACTTTTCTAGGCCTAGCTAAAAGGCGTTAAAGAAAAGTAGTCCTTGTGAGATAACCCATGGTTTTATTTTTGCTTTGTTTTTCTCTGTTTTCTTTGAGTCAAGGGGATGTATACTTCTGTAGCAACTCCTTTTTATCTTTATTTTCATGTATTAGTTGTGCCAAGAAAAGATTCTGACGAAAATTGGAGTTTGTTTTGGGATTTTTGCGCAGGAAACATATTTCTGTTGTCCACCGTAAAAAATCGTGAAAAATCCAGAAAGATCAGAATGACATGAATTTTTTTGTTATTAGTGCTCAGCTAATTCCACAACTTTTTAGTTCTTTAATTTTTTTGATTTGAGTAGTGTAAGGACCTAGAAAAAATCCATCTTTACAGAGAGTTCTGGTTTTGGCAGATTCTTCCATTTTTCATGCATTTGCTCTTTTACGATGTCAAGTGGATTTCTTTGCTTCACGAAAAATAAGTGTACGTACCTAATGTTTAAAATTATCAATATCACTTGTGCCCATACAGAACCCATGGATTTTTTATTGTTGCACTAACCCTCTAATGCGAATTACTCTTTGAGTGTGGTGTGAAGGAAGTTTTCAAGGGTCAAAAGAAGAGGTGATATATGTGATCAAGAAGAGTGCAAGGTCAAAGCTTGGGGACGTCCCCATGGTTCATCCCAGAAAATATTAAGAAGACTCAAGCATCTAAGCTTGGGTATTCCTAAGGCATCTCCTTCTTCATCAACCATTTATCAGGTCACTTCTAGTGAAACTATATTTTTATTCGGTCACATCATATGAAATTTACTTGGAGCATATGTTATTTTTCATTTTGTTTTCCTTGCGTAAATAATATCATTGGAACCTAGCATCCTTTTTTGGGAGATATACACGCTCCGCTTTTTCGTTTGAATACTCGATATGCTCGTATTCTTAGGTTTTCTTCTAGCTGCCGCGAAAATTCTTGTTTAGCTCTTGTTTTCATTGCATCTCTTATTCCGAGCTATTAGTTTTTGTAGTGTTATGTGAGTACTCTCATGTTTTTTTTCATTTAGAGAGTTTTTGTTAAAACATATTTTGTATGGTGCTTGTTGCGAAAAGAAACTGCTACATTTGGTAAAATTATAAACGATGCAAATAGAAGCTTGTATGGGTTGTGGCCAGACTTTTTCATATCATGCTAGATGTTATTTTAATTCGAAAGCCTAGTGGTTATTGAGTAGCATGATTTGTCTCAAATACCTGAGAGTGTTTAATGTGTCATTGAAAGAATCATGAGTTGTTTTTCTCATATTGAAGCATAAATTTGTGGTGTTCTCCTTTGAATGTTTTATTTGGTTGACTTGGCGCATGCTCACACCATGTTTATGACTATGAACCAGTCACTAATAGCCTCCATGATCATTTAGTTTTTGAACTTGAGGTACCACTTATGATTTGATTAATATTGTTTATGTTGCTATGCATGATTATGGCCATTATTGCTCTCTTGATTTGTCGCTCCCAGTGTTTTGCTAGCCTCCACCTGTACTAAGTATGAGCTCTACTTGTGCAATCCAACTCCCAACAACCAAACTATGCCAAATGTGTCCACCATACCTACCTAATGTGGTAATTAACCGCCACTCCAAGTAAATTTCTCATGTGCTACCTTTAAAACTTTCAAAATTACTTATGTTTCGTGTTCCTGTTTTTGCTCATGAGGATGTAAATAGAGAATCTTTATCTCACTTGTTGATTGGATTTCACACCATGGACTAGTGGCTTCATCCGATTATCCAATTGATAGAAGAGCTGGCAGCAGGGCCCAGCCCTAAATTAATACAAACAAATTGTATTCACTATTTTTGCCCCTAATTATCAATCAAAGCATAAGTGTGTAAACAAAAGAGAAAGAGGGATGACCTTCTACACCAGTTGCGTCCTTCATATGGGAGCCACTCTTGTGAAGTATAGTTGGCTTGTGACATACTGTATTTTCTGTTTACCATTCGTTGACATTAGCATACACCTCCCTAAAAATAGAGACTCCTCCACGGTATGTGATTGTTGGCAGGCACCCGAGGATTCGGTTAGCCATGGTTTGTGTAAGATAGATGGGAGGAGTGCCAAACATTTTGTACCTCTTTTTAATAAAATAAAAGCTCTAGCACATGAGTCATCCATGCTTCCCTCTACGAAGGGCCTTTCTTTTGCTTTTGTATTGAGTCTCCATCTTCTAACTTTATTGTAACATCCCAATTTTTTTTGATACATTAGGGTGTGTGGTGTGTGTTCATCTCATAAATGCATGAAACAAAAATTTAAATCATGTTTTAACCAATTTAAATTTGGAATTTAAATGGTTTGAGAAAATCCCACAAAAAGTACTTAAAATGGGTTCCAAAATTTTGTATTGAAAAATATTTCAATTACACCAAAGAAACACATGGTGTTGTTGGAAATTTTATGAGCTTTCCAAAACTTATTTTTGCCAAATTTTCTGTTCACAAAAAGGTCCCCAAAACTCTGTTTTCTGTCCTGTTTTTAAATGGAAAAGGGCTGTTCTGTAGTTTTCCAGTTTTCCAGGTTTTTTTTGTAAAACGACGTTTTAACGTCTTCTTCCTCCCGCCAGTAGACGAGCTGCTCGTCGACGTTGCCGTTGCCACCTCCTGCTCTACGTCATCGGGAGGGTAAGGTCTCCCAGGAGGCGTCCAGATCGCAGCCTCCTCCCCCAGAACCCCCCCGAACCCTCCTCCTCTCTCTGTGTTCTTCCTCCGAAGAACCGAACCCTAGCTCGCCGGAGTTGGCTCCTCGCCGATGCTATGCTCTGCCCCGCGATGAACCGAGGTTCCAGGA
This sequence comes from Alopecurus myosuroides, assembly GCA_028641055.1. Classification (NCBI taxonomy): domain Eukaryota; kingdom Viridiplantae; phylum Streptophyta; class Magnoliopsida; order Poales; family Poaceae; genus Alopecurus; species Alopecurus myosuroides. The sequence continues at coordinate 29,448,186 of CM054062.1, forward strand.
AGCTCCACCGCCCTCCTATTCCCCTCCTAGCCACCGGAATCGACCCACGGTGGATGAAATCAACGCCGGCATCCATGTCTTCCTCGCCTCCGGCCGACGGCCGCCGCGCTCGATGTCGCCGTCTCCGACCACCCCCACCTCCTCGTTACCTCTACGTTAATCCTGGTGAGCTCCCGCACCCGTAGGTGCCATCGGTTTGTCCCATCCCCATCGGTACCGTCCCCGCGCCGTGTACCTCCGCCCGCCGCCGCGCCGGTGGACGGCGTGGTCGCTCCGGTGACCTAAAAGGAGCGGCGCCAACACCGTTGTGATCACCGTCGCCTCCTCTTCCTAGTGCCTGGTTTTAATTTGTGAATCCCTCGCTCATTCGCGCGATTGCGCAGAGGCAGATCCGTCCTGGCCTGGGCTGGTGCCAGGATGACATCATCCTGATGTCATAATCCTCTCTGTTTAATAAATCCAGGAATTCCAGAAAATGAGTAAAGTTTGTAAATTAAATAACTATTAAAATATTATTCAGAAAAATAAAATGAAAGCATGGTTTTGATCAGAAAAATAAACTCTACAGGAATATGTCTACATGAAATCATGGTTTTAACCAATCATGCAATCTTCCTTGAGAAGTACAAACAATCTTACTTGAGAATACTAAGCTTATGGGCTAGCAAGAAAGAAAGATCATGGAACAATATATCTACATGAAACTCCCTCTTTTCTACTTAAGTCTCAAAGTATTGTTGCTACTGACCAATGCTAAGTTTTCCAAAACCAACTAGATTAACTTGATGCTCCAATATTGATACCAATACTAATAACAAGATCAACCAAATAACATAAATTGCAAGCTAAAATAAAGTGTAGAAGATGATGAAACTTCTCATTAATATTCCATTACGGCAACTGAAACCAAGGGATACAACGATAACCAACTAAAGAGTGATACTTCCATATTGCAAACCATACTATATGATATTTCCTCTACTCATGATACGACTCTACTAAAAATGTAAAAAGGTGAAAGATAGAGATGTGATACCGGACACTCCCCCAAGCTTGGAACGAGCCAAGGGGATGCCAATACCCATGAAGAATTAATTCTTTGGTGGTGGTGGTGAACCCTTCTCGATAAGCCTATCAATGGATTTCTTCAAATGTTCAATTGCAAACACAAGCATACACATTACCTCCATATTGTGCTCAATATGGTTTGCGTGCTTGTTAGACGGTGAATCCCATCCATAAAGATCTTTCTTCCGCACTTCCTTGGGTCGATAGCTTCCTTCACCTCGGACTGGTGTCCTTGAAGCTAAACAGTGACGTGGGGCCTTCCCTCCAGTGCTCATCCTCACTGTTTGCTTGAAAGGTTTTTCAACCACTCCAATGCTTGCGATGGTGACACGTGGATGCACTCATGAGTCTTCTTCTACATCTCCTTCAGCTCCACTATCAATCTCCTCCTACGGCTTCCGGTCTTGGAGATCGTCTTCCTTCGGGTCCTTCCCCTTGTTGTTGTTGGTGGAGGCCATGGTGCTTCTAAACTAAAAAAGCTTCTGGCAGAAACAGGTCGAAATAGATTCACGACGAGAAAACGATACACGGACCTCGGGGAGTCCGGGGGGTTATCTAACAAAAATATGCATAACGAAAGGAAAGTCCAGGTTGAAAACGAGCCGGAGAGGGGCTCTATGAGCCCACACCATAGCCAGGCACGGCCTAGGGTGGGCCCGCGCCCAGGCATGGTATATGGTGCCCCCGGGCACCGTCTCCAACTCCTCCTTGGCCCGATATTTTTCATATTTTCCAAAAACCAATAATTTATAACTCAAAAGGTATTTCGCAAACTTTTTCATAACATAACTATTCCTTATTCGAAAACGGACTCTGCAGATTCTGAAATCTTCTCTCTAATGAACTTCTCCGGAGTCATTACTTGAATAACATCAACATCTTCATAATAACAATCCCCGGAAATATAATGTTTAAGTCTTTGCCCATTTACCACTTGTGTAGTGTTATCTTTGAGGGAAGCAATTTTGATTGCACCCGAACGATACATTTCTTCAATAATATAAGGTCATTTCCATCTGGAGAGTAATTTTCCTGCAAAAAATCTGAGATGAGACCGATGCAATAGAACTTTCTGGCCAACATGAAACTATCTTTTAAGGATTCTTCTATCATGCCATTGTTTAACTTTCTCTTTAAATAGTTTATCAATTTCATAAGCTTCACATCTCCATTCATCTAAATGATTCAAATCAAGCATTGTTTTCTTACCAGCAAGTTTAAAATCTTTATTTAGTTCTTTCACTCCCCAATAAGCTTTGTGTTCTAATTCTAAAGGCAAGTGACAAGCTTTTCCATAAACCATTTTGTAAGGAGACATACCCATAGGATTTTTATAAGCAGTTCTAAGCCCATAAAGCATCATTCAACTTATCAGACCAATTCTTCCTAGATGTATTAACAGTCTTTTGCAAGATAAATTTAATTCCTCTATTTGATAATTCTACTTGCCCACTTGTTTGAGGATGACAAGTTGAGGCGATTCTATGATTAACATCATATGTAGCAAGGATTTTTCTAAAACCACCATGAGTAAAGTGAGAATCTCTCCATCAGTCATAAGATATCTAGGCACGCCAAACCTAGGGAAAATAACATCTTTAAGCATTTTTAACGAGGTTTCACCATCAACACTTTTAGTAGGTATAGCTTCTACCCTTTAGTAACATAATCAACATCAACAAGAATATGTGTATAATCATTTGAAGGAGGAAAAGGACCCATAAAGTCAAATCCCCAACAATCAAAAGGTTCAATAGCAAGATAATCACTTATAGGCATTTCATTACGTCAATAAATATTACCAACTCTTCGATATTCATCACAAGACAAAATAAATTTACGTGCATCTTTAAAGAGAGTAGGCCAGTAGAAACCTGATTGTAGAACCTTTTGTGCGGTTCTATCTCCAACATGATGTCCTCCATAAGCACTACCATGGCACCTTTTCAATATTTCTCGTTGTTCATGATCTGGAACACATCTTCTCATAATACCATCTACTCCTTATTTATATAAGTGTGGGTCATCCCAAAAATAATGCCTCAAATCATAGAAGATTTTTCTTCTTTGTTGAATTGTAAATGTTGGACACAAATACTTGGAAACAATAAAGTTAGCATAATCATTGACTATCCTGGGATTTTACTTTTACTGAAGCCTGTTGTTCATTTGGAAAACTATCATTAATAGGAATAGGATGAAAAACAATGTTTTCCAATCTAGACAAGTTATGATCAACGGGATTTTCAGCACCCTTCCTATCCACAATATGAAAATCAAACTCTTGTAAAAGCAACACCCATCTAATAAGCCTAAGCTTAACATCTTTGTTTTCCATAAGGTATCTAATAGCAACATGATGGGTATGAATAGTAACCTTTGAATCAATGATATAAGGTCTAAACTTATCACAAGCAAAGACTACAGCTAAGAATTATTTTTCAGTAGTAGCATAATTCTTTTGAGCAGCATCAAGAGTCTTACTAGAATAATGAATAACATTCAATTTCTTATCTACTCGCTGTCCAAGAACAACGCCTACAGCAAATCACTAGCTTCACATGTAATTTCAAAAGGCAAATTCCAGTCAGGTGGTTGGATGATATGAGTAGTAGGTAAAGCCTTCTTTAAAGTCTCCAAAGCTTCCTTACAATCATCATAAAAACAAAAGGTACATCTTTTTGAAGAAGATTAGTAAGATGTTTTGATATTTTAGAGAAATCTATAATAAACCTCCTATAAAAACCAGCATTACCAAAAACACTACGAATACCTATGACATGGCATTTTCTCTATTGCTTCCACTTTAGCTCTGTCAACTTCAATACCTCTTTCAGATATTTAATGTCCAAGAACAATTCCTTCATTAACCATAAAGTGGCATTTCTCCCAATTAAGAACCAGATTAGTTTCCTCACATCTCTGCAAAACTTTATCAAGGTTGTGCAAACAATTACCAAAATAAGTTCCATAGACGGAGAAATCATCCATGAATACTTCCACAATCTCGTCACAAAAACCATGAAAAATAGAAGACATGCGTCTTTGAAATATAGCAGGAGCATTGCATAAACCAAAAGGCATATGTCTATAAGCATAAGTTCCATAAGGACAGGTAAAGGTTGTTTTCTCTTGATCTTGCTTCCTAACAGCAATTTGAGAAAACCCATAATAACCATCAAGAAAGCAAAAATGAGTTTTCTTGGACAATCTCTCTAGCATTTGATCAATAAAGGGTAAATGATAATGATCTTTTTAGTGACTTTATTAACCTTTCTAAAACCAATGCACATTTTATAACCAACTACTACTCTTTGTGGAATAAGCTCATTATTTTCATTAGGCACAACAGTCATTCGACCTTTCTTAGGGACACAATGCACATGACTTACCCATCTACTATCATCAATTGGAAAAATAATACCAACATCAAGAACTTTTAATACCTCATTTCTTACCACTTCCTTCATCTTAGGAATTAAACGGCGTTGATGTTCAACAACTGTCTTTGCATCAGGTTCAATATTGATAGCATGCTGACATATAGTGGGAGAAATCCCCTTCAAATCATCAAGAGTATAACCAATAGCTCCACGGTGTTTCTTCAAAATTCCCAATAATCTTTCCTCTTCTTCAATTGAAATTTTAGCACTAATAATAACATGATATATTTTCTTATCATCAATATAAGCATATTTGAGATCATCCGGCAAAGGTTTAAAATCAAAGACAGGGTCCTCCTTGGGTGGCAATGTGGTACCCAGGTCTTCCACAGGTAAATTATGTTTCAGTGTCACCGGTTGACGAAAAAGAATATTGGCAATCTCATTTCTCTCTTTCATAAAGGCCTCACTTTCATGATCCTCCATATATTGCTACAAAGCATTATTAGGAGCAAGAGCTATAGAAGCAAGTTGTTCAACGTTAAAATTCTCATCGGGCAATTTAGATTCATAAGGTGCTCTAGCAAATTTGGAGAAATTGAACTCATAAGATTTTCCATCAAATTTAGTCAATATCTTCTCTCTCTTACAATCTATAATAGCACCACAAGTGTTCAAGAAAGGTCTACCAAAAATAATAGGACAAGTTTTACTAGCAGCCTTACCAAGTACTAGAAAATCAGTGGGATATTTAGTTTTACCACATAAAACTTCCACATCTCTAACAATACCAATCGGAAAGAAAATTTCTCTATTAGCAAGCTGAATAACTACATCAATGTCTTCAAGCTCACATGAGCGAATTTCATGCATAATTTCTTTATAAAGCTCATAAGGAATAACACTAGAACTAGCGCCAATGTCACATAAACCATAATAGCAATGATCACCAATCTTAACAGAAAGCACATGAACACTAGTTTTCTTAGGTCTATTAGGATGAGAAATAATATTGAAGCATCCTCACAAAAGACATTGTGTTCATACTATACATTTCCACAAATAAGATCTTTTACTATTGCTACAACAGGTTCAACAATTATTTGTTCATCAGGTTCAATAGATTTATTAATGCTCTTATTAACCACACTAGCTACAATAGAGTGTTCTTTCACTTTCGTAGGGAAAGGCATTTCTTCAATATAAGGCTCAGGAACAACATGATTAACAGCATGCACTTCTATATTACTAGCAGGAACAATATCTTTATAAGGTGCATGATATTTATGATAATCTTTTTTTAGAAATATCAAGATAGGAGGCAAAAGCTTTGAGACAGTTTGCAGAGATATGAGAATCAAGAGCACAAACAATACTAACATTATAGAAATCATCGGTTCCCATAAAAGATTTAACACATTCATAATTGTAATTTATACCTGACTTTCTACCTTTGTCATTCTCCCATCCTTCAGTGTTTTCTTGAATACGATCAAGAATATCTCATTTAGCTTCTTCCTTCATACATGTAAATGATCCAGAACAAGAAGCATCCAATAAATCCTTATCACGAAGAGAAATCCTTGCATAAAAATTATTGATAACAACATTACGCGGGAGCTCATGAACGGGACATTTGAGCATTAATAACTTCATTCTCCCCCAAGCTTGGGAAATACTCTCTCCATCATGAGGCCAGAAATTATATATTTGATTCCGGTCTTTATGAATCTTACTAGGAGGATAGAATTTAGAATAAAAGAGAGGAACAATTTCCTCCCATCCAATAATTCACCATTCTTCAGTAATTTCAACCATTCAGCGGTTCTTCCTTTCAGCGATAAAGAGAATAATTTCCTTTTAACTTGATCTATAGTAGTACCTGCACATCTGAATAACTCGCATAATTCATGTATAAAGAGCAAATGATCACCGGGATGGACAGTTCCATCTCCATAATAGCAGTTATCCATAACACGTCCAACAATGTTCATATGTATTTTATAAGGATCCAATTCAGTAGATAACGGGTCACCTACTACCCTAGCAGCGATAGTAGTAGTACCTCTAAACAGAGAATCAAAAGTATTCTCCATAATGAAATAAATCAGCAGAGAGAAATAAAAACACCACCTAGAGTAAAAGTTGATCTTACTAATTCCACTTACCAATAGCACTTCACTCCCCGGCAACAGCGCCAGAAAATAATCTTGATCGTCCACAAGTATAGGGGGTGTATCGTAGTACTTTCGATAAATAAGAGTGTTGAACCCAACGAGGAGCAAAAGGTGTTCACAAGCAGGTTGGATAGAGGATTCACTGTAAACACTAGCAAACGGGTTTTTGGTGGTTTTTGATATAGCAGATAAATAAAGTGTGAGTAAATAGAAGACAATAAATAATATTGCAGCGAGTGGCCCAATCCTTTTGAGAGCAAAGGACAAGCCGGTTGTTCTACTTATGATTACCAAACGGTCTCGAAGACACATGGGAATTTCGTCAAGTGCTTTCATTTCATATAGTTGATTAATATTTATTGGTTCGTTAAGTGTTGTGTGGGTGAACCTATGCTAATGCATCACCCAACTAGGACTAATACATACTTGTTATTATACCCCTTGCAAGCCTCCGCAAATACAAGAAAGTAATTAAGCTAAATCTAACCACGGCCTTAAAACTCCGGGACCCAACAATCCCTTGTGCATTGGTTTCCTAACGGGGGTTTAGGTTTCTGTCACTCCGGGAACCCCACAATTATTAGCCAAATACACAATGCATCCTCCTAGGCCCATAAAGGTGAAGTATCATGTAGTCGATGTTCACATGACACCACTAGAAGAATAGCACCACAACTTAAATACCGAGCCGAGAGATATTACTTCAACATAAATTCACTACAAACATCATGACTTCTCCCATGTCCTCAAGAACTAAAAGAACTACTCACGAGACATCATATGGAACATAATCAAAGGTGATATAATGGATAACAACGACCTGGTCATAAAGTGTAAACATCGATAAATCTCACAAGCATAAACTACTAACAAGTAATCCACACCAGGAGAGAGATCTAATGAAGAACAACAATAAAGACCCCTAATTGTTACAACAGGATGAAGGTCGACGGTGATGGTGTTGGTGATGAGGATGATGATGTTGATGATCTCGATGAAGCCCGGAGTTATGACGGTGAAGATGGCGACGATTTCCCCTCTCCGGGGAGGAATTTCCCGACAGATTTCTCCCTACCGGAGAGTTTTTCTCTCTCTGGTGTTTTCTGCCCCGCAGCGGCGGCGGAATAATTCTTCGACGATATTCTGGGGCTTAGGGTTCCCTGGGGGTCAAGTACGCGAAAGGGGGCGCCCAGGAGTGGGCCAGGGGGGCCAGACCACCCCCAGGCGCGGCTAGGGGACGCGCCGCCTGGTGGTGTGGCCCCCAGGTGGCCCCCTCCGGGTGCCCTTATGGCTAGCTTCCTCCTCGGGACTTCTAAGACTCCTCCGGTGTTCCCCCTCTTCTCCTGATCTTCTGAAATAGGGTGTCTTGACGGAGCTTTTTCCATCAAATTTTTGGTTCTGGTGTTTCTTCTTCCATAATTATTAAACATGCAAAATAAGATTAAATAACATAAGTAATGTATCATAACATGAAATATATCGATGAATAACAGAAAATAACGATATAAAATAGTGATGCAAAATGGACGTATTAGTTGGTCATGATAAACTAACCGAGTAGTTTGAGAAGCTCACCGACGCTCACAGGGCCTTGGAGAGTCAACACTCTACCCTCAAAGAGTCACATGAACAACTTGAAACTCAGCTTAATCATTTAAATACTCCTAGAACCTCTACTTCTTCTTGTGATCATGCAAATATTATTGAGTAAAATGATAGGTTGAAGGAAGAGCTAGTAAGGCTCAAGGGCAAGAGCCCATGTGTTGAGAAGGTGGTGGCTTCTAGCCACAAGTTGCTCCCAAGCCACAAGTGGTTGCTCCTAGACCACAAGTAGGCAAGGAAGGTCTTGGCTATGTTGCCAAGAAGAACAACAACAAGAACAAGGTCATTCCTGCACAAGGTACAATGTTGCTTCGAGTGGAATTCTCATTAGGGACAACACTCCTCGTATCATCCCCGCGGGAACTAACAATCCACACCATCTCTTATATGTTGATTATTATGGTGTTCTGCAAGCTAAATATGTTGGTCCAATTGAAGGTTTCGTTGACTATACTGTATGGGTTCCGAAGACCGTTGTTGCTAACATGAGGGGACCCTCCTCGGGTCCTAACTCTAGTCAATGATCTCTTGAAGGACTATGCTTTCGGTCGGTCTAAATGGATAATTGATAGTGTATGCACTAGCTATATGACCGGAAGCAAAACACTTGTTGCCCAAATACAAATGATGCATCCGTAACTTATGGAGATAAGTCCAAGTCAAAGGTAATGGGCTTCAGCAAGGTTGTGATCGCTCCCGATGTCACTATCGTGGATGTCATGCTTGTCGAATCCTTTGGTTTCAATTTAATTTGAGTTCGTTCTATTGGGAAGATGGGTTTCTTCGTCTTCTTTGATGAAAAGGTTGTGGTCCTTTTGAGGAGTAAGACTCTTAATGTTGCATACGTGGGACATGTCGAAAATGAGTTGTTTGTGGTGGATTTTTTCGAAGTCCACCAACTCTCAAGCGATGTGTCTTTTCGGAAAGGCGGACATGGGGTGGTTGTGGCATCGCCGCTTATCCCATGTCAACATGAGAACTTTGCAAAATCTTCACAAAGGTGGACTAATCCTTGGACTAAAAGAAAATGTTTCCGTTTCCAAACATCGCGTTTGTAGGTCGTGTGTTAAAGGAAAGATGCATTATGCCCCTCACAAGAGCAAGACCATTATCTCATCAAAGAGGATCTTGGAGCTTCTCCATGTCGATATCTTTGGTTTCATGCCCGAGGCAAGTCTTGAGGGCAAGAAGTATTGCTTGGTGATTGTCAATGACTATTCAATATACACTTGGGTCTATTTCTTCAAGTGCAAGAGTGAGACCCAAAAAACTATCACCGATTTCTCCAACCAAGTGCAACATCAACACAATGTCCAAATCATGGCTATTAGGAGTGACAATGGCTCAGAGTTCAAGAACTACACTTTGAATGAATTCCTTAGTGAAGAGGGTATTTTTCATCAATATTCCGCTACTTATACCCCTCAACAAAATGGTGTAGCCGAAAGGAAGAATAAAACCCTAATGGATATGGCAAGGACCATGTTGGCGGAGTAATCTTCTCCCCAATATTTATGGGCCGAAGCCATACCTACCGCATGCCACTCCTCCAACCGCATCTACATTCGCAAGGGCTTAGAGAATACTCCACATGATATCTTAATCGGCAACAAACCCAACGTCTCCTACTTCCGTGTTTTCGGTTGTAAGTGTTTCTATTTGATAAAAGGTGTTCGGTTGTCTAAATTACAATCTAAAACTATTGAGGGTATATTTGTTGGTTATGGTGCCGAATCCCACACTTATAGAGTCTTTGACAAAACTTCACGGATAGTCATAGAATCTTGTAGTGTGGTTTTGGAGGAAAATGATGGCTCCCAAGTGGCGCAATTTCATGTTTCTAATGTAGATGTTGAAATGCCTCAAGAAGTCATAGGAAGGATGGGTGTGGGATTTTCCCACCCCATTAAGGGACACATTATGGCAACTCGAGAAGAACTATGCTCTACAAAAGTGGAGCCCTCCTCTACAATAGAAGAACAAGCCAAGGAGCCAAGTGATGCACCTAACCAAGAACAAGCTCAAGACCCTCCTCTTGTTGACCAAGTTACTATGCAAGAATTAACCACTCCTATCATTCAAGCTAGTCAAGGCCAAGGCCAAGATCAACCTTCTTCATCCTCCTCTCCACAAGTTGAAGCTAGTACAAGTGTTGTTTATGATGATGATGATTACCAAGGCCAACAAATCGGTCAAGACGGGTTCCCAAATGATCAAGTGATCCTTCCTTGCAATAATGGGGAGATCGAAGCCCGTCGTGCTAAGAGGGTTAGAAGGGCCTTGAAGCTTATTGATGCATCCGATGACAAGGTCTTGGAATATGTTCAAGCAAGAATATCCACAAGAAGGCATTTGACACACTTTACTGAGCATCAAGCTCACATATCCATGGTGGAACCAAGAAAATTGTTTGAAGCTCTTGAGGACTCGGATTGGTTGGAAGTTATGCATGATGAGCTCAATAACTTTGAGTGCAATAAAGTTTTGAAGCTAGTTGAGAAGCTCAAAGATTGCTACAATCACTACCAAATTCCGCGCGGCCTGGGACGTTTCAATAACGTTGCGGATGAGCTCCAAACTGTCGCTGAGGGCAATCCGGTATGTTTTGCGCGACGGAATGAAAACGTATCAGATCGACTGTGAGGGATGAGACTGTGACGTTTATACGAACCTAAAAACGTCAAGGCCATCCGCAATGTTCAGCAAATCGTCGCCACCAGTTGGGCCGTCCGGCCTAGGCCCAATAAGCATCAACGTTTTTATTTCGTCGCTATGAGGCGACACATGGCAAACGAGGTTCTAACGGCCGTTATCGTAATCAGCTGACGTGGCAAATGTGGGAACGTTTTTTTTACGTCACGAGTCTTGACCAATGAGGCGAAACCATGTGCACCAATCAAAATACGCCACATGGAAACAAAATGGTGCCACGTTGCCTTCTTCGGGGACGAAATATGTTCGTCCCGGGCTACCCAGCGAAATTTTTTCTGTCACGAGTCTCGACCAATGAGGCGAAACCATGTGGACCAATCAAAATATGCCACATGGAAACAAAATGGTGCCACGCCGCCTTCTTCTGGGACAAAATCTGCTCGTCGCGGGCTACCCAACGACGTTTTTTTTTCTGTCGCTACACTCGTTGCACGTGCACCAACCGAATGGTGCCACGCAACGTCTTTTCCATGACGTTTTTTTTTGTCTCGGATTTGGGTGATGTCGTCACCATGCTGGAGACGTTATATTTACGTCGTCTAATCGCCCACTCATAGTACGACACGTGGGCTGGGCATACATCGCCACGTGTCGGTATTTACCTTGACGGACTTTTACGTTACATTACTATGGTGTCGGTTTTGGTGTTATTTGGGTGGTTACATCATCGTTTTATTGCCAATTGCACAGAGGCAGAAAAGCAAACCACATAACAGGCATCAAATACTTAGTTTTTCTCACACAATATCAAACCAACATACAGAACCATAGTTTCAAGGACCACACATCTGCTCAGCCAACATCTCAAGTAGGGCAACTCCTTCTAGTTGAGACTTCTTTAGGGCAGCTTGTTTCTTCCGAATGTCTTCCATATCAACTACAAACTTCAACATCAGTTGCTCGGATTCTGCTTTCACTATCCTCATATCAGCAATTGTTCTGGGCACATTCACATCAAGCTGTTGTTCAAGCTCAGACTTGGGAAAGACTTGGTTCCACACGGGACTTCTTTAAGAAAGTATGCTTTCCACTCTCCAGCATGACAACTTCACTATCATCCTCATCCTCATCCTGTGAAGCAGATCGAGACATCACCCTTTTATTGCTTTCCTATCAAGCATACAAAGAAAATAGATGAAAATTTCAGATGACAAGAATGTAAAGAACATAGATGAAACTACGATGTCTACGCATGCTTCTATTCTTGTAGACAGTGTTGGGCCTCCAAGTGCAGAGGTTTGTAGAATAGCAGCAAGTTTCCTTTAAGTGGATTACCCAGGGTTTAACGAACTCAGGGAGGAAGTGGTCAAAGGTATCCCTCTCAAGCAACCCTGCAATTACGATACAAGAAGTATCATGTGTCCCCAAAACACCTAATACAATTTTCAGTTGTATAGGTGCACTAGTTCAGCGGAAAGAGAGTAAAATACAAGTAATATGGATGATCATAAGTGATAATAGCAATCTGAAATAAAAATGGCAGCAATCAAACATGTAGCAGAACAGGTTGTAAAAAATATTTCAATGCTTAGAAACAAGGCCAAGAGATCATACTTTCACTAGTGAACACTCTCAACAATGATAACATAATTGAATGCATAAATATCATCTCTTCACTATGCTACTCCGAACCACTCTCCGGTTGAATAACAAACACCAATTCATTGCGTAGGGGTACAAAGCACACCTTAAAGTCACATTCCTGTATCCAGTTAACCCCACGCTGTCACTATGAGCGCCCTAGAAGGTACTAGACAAACACCACAATTTCATAGGGTCATCTAACACAAGATATAAATATCATGCTAAACCACACGACGCACACACCGTCACCTTTACACCGTGATCATAGTATTTACGGAGATCTCATAACAGAACCACTTGAGTAGCATAACAGATGAAGAGTAACATCTACTTATTCAACTAGATTACAAATCTCATGATCACATAAAGATCACACCATGGGAGAGAGAGATGAAACACATAGCTACCGGTAGAGCCCTCAGCCCCGAGGGAGAACTACTCCCTCCTCATCACAGGAGACAACAACGATGATGAAGATAGCGGTGGAATCGATGGAGATAGCTCCGGGGGCACTTCCCCATCCTGGCAGGGTGCCGGAACAGAGATTTCTGTAACCCAAAACTTGTCGACGGCGGCGGTGGCGGAGCTATGGAACTTTTGGTGGAAAAAAGCTGGTTTTTAGGGTTGATCCATCAGGGAGCATAGATAGGCGAAAGGGTGATGCCGGGGGATGGCCAGGGGGCCCACACCACCAGGTGGCGCGGCCAGGGGGCCCGCGCCATCCTATGGTGTGGCCACCCTGTGGCCCCCCTCCGGGTCTCTTTGGGACTTCCTGGACCTTCCGGGACTTCTAAGACTTCTGGCTTTTGAATTTTCCACTTCCGAGAATATTTCAAGAACAACTTTTTTGAAACTAAAAACAACAGAAAACATGAACTACTGTGTGGCATCTTGTCAATAGGTTAGTCCTGGGAAATCGATAAAAACGACATGAAGTGTAAGGAAAACATGTAGGAAATAACATGAAAACAACACGGAAGATCAGAAATTAAGGATAAGTTTATGACGTATCAACATCCCCAAGCTTAGTTCCTACTCGAGACGAGTAGGTAAACGATAAAAACACATAATTTCTGAGGTGACTTGCTGCCAACATAAACTTGATCATCAATAATGTAAAATCATATGTAAGCTGAGATCATAGAACTTTTTAACACAAGCATGATAAATAGAACATTCATAGTAAAGCATAGCAATCACCTTGCATCATGAGAAGTAACATAAATAAAAGATCATGAATAACAATGCAACGAAAGATATACATTTGTTTCAAGTATAGAGAAAGCATGGCAAAGTGATATTTCGCTAGTCCTTAAGAGTGGGGCGAAACATAAATGCGAGGACACCTTCAATGTTCATGAGGAAGACTAGAACAAATAATTAGATAACAAGCAATAACACATCATGAATCAATTAATAATGTTTTTGGGACAAATGCACATAAAAATCAGAATGGCAACTATGCTCTCTCAACTGTGCATAAAGTTAGAAGATGGAGACTCAACATAAAAGTAAAAGAAAGGCCCTTCGTAGAGGGAAGCATGGATCACTAATGTGCTAGAGCTTTTATTTTATTAAATAGAGGTATAGAAATCTTGACACTCCTCCCATCCATCTTACACAAACCATGGCTAACCGAATCCTCGGGTGCCTGCCAATAATCACATACCGTGGAGGAGTGTCTATATTTAGGGAGGTGTATGCTAATGTCAACAAATGGTAAACCAAAAATACAGTACGTCACAAGAGAGGCTCCCGTATGAAGGATGCAACTGGTGTAGAAGGTCATCCCTGTTTCTCTTTTGTTTACACAATTATTCTTTGACTGATAAACCAGGGGCAAAAATAGTGAAGAGAAATTGTGTTATTAATTTGGGACTAGGCACCCCGCTACGAGCTCTTCTATCCATTGGATAAGCGGATGAAGCCACTAGTCCAGGGTGTGAAATCCAATCAACAAGTTAGATAAAGATTCTCTATTTACTTTTGTCGGGGCGCTACCCTCGAGTAGGGGTAAGACAGGTGAGAAATGGAGTCCAAGATACTGTTCTACTGAGTTCGGCCGTACCGAGTTGGTGCGTGCTAGGTAGGCGGCTACCCGGATGAGATGCTATCCAGTTGGTGCTACTCGGCAGAAGAAACAAGAGGCAGGAAGGAAGATTCAAGAGCATATCTTGGTCAGCCGGGTAGCGCTCGGGTGATCCGGATAGAGGAGTGCTAGTTCTACTTGGAGGAAAAAGTCAATGGAGCCGTTGAGGTGAATCCCGCGTATCCAGGGGCCGTACCGGCGTGCGGTTCAACTTACTAGGTACATGGTTATCTGTATCCAGACGTGGATACAGTACGGTATGGGGGCTGTCAAGTCCTGTCTCTGACAAGGGGGACAGGACGTGTCAGTAGCCTACCTAAGAGACTGATATGGTGGACAAGACATGTGAGCGGCCTACCGTGAAGACTTGTGGCGACGCTGTCAGCGGAGACAAGGAGGCGTGCGCCGTCCGCACAGTGGAGTTGTCTACTCCGTCCTCTTATCTGTAAAATACTAGTTTGTCACCAGTATATAAGGTGACTAACCCCCTCCTGCGCGAGGGTCGCTCGGTCTCACATTCACTTAGTCTCGTACTTGTTAGGCTCGACACGAGCTACTCGGCAGCACACCAGAGAGACAGAACTTCCTGTACTCGGCATACCATACATATATAGAGAGGCAGTAGTAGGGGTGTTACCTAGACGCAAGGGCCCCGAACTTGGGTAGATCGTGGTGTTTGAAGTGTTCTGTGCGCGCCTATTCGGCGTGCGATCCCTCCCCGGTACCTACAGCGTCTATCGGCCCCAATCTTAAGCCTTCCCATGGCATCTGCCTTTACCTCACCACAACAGTTGGCGCCCATCGTGGGGCGAGCAGCGGCGCTGCCTGGGGTGTATATCTGGACGGGACCCGTTTCTCAGTCGGGGGAGCATGTGGTTTGTGGCCTTGTCCATAGATTCGGCTCCTTCGACTTTGTCACCGACAATGCTGGAGATTTTAGCGGCGGGCCCGTGGCTGCTGGAGGCTCCATCCTCTCCTTCGGCGCGCATTTGGTGTACGTCGCCACCACCGTCATCCGCGAGTACCCCGAGGTGGTGCTCGTTGCTGAGGACCCTTATGCTGTTCTCGCTGTCCGCGGGAAGCCGACAGGCTGCTCTGCGGGCAGCGTGGAGGTGATGATGACTGGCCCGGCTATCGCTGCCAGGAAAGGCGCACCCGCTGCACCTGAAGTCGTCGACGAGCCGGCTGCTCGCCGGGGCCTCAAGACCTACGACATGCCCCAGAACCAACCGGGCTACGTGGCTCCTTCTACATCGACGGTGATACGGGCACCTCTTGCTGGTGTCGTTGAGAACCTGGGCATGCCTCTCGCCACGGATGCGGATCCGGTTGCGGTGAGGGCGCAGCTCGAGCAGTAGCGCCAGACCTTGCTCCAGGAGGCCCAGGAGCTGGAAAAGGTTAGGCTTGAGCTTAACCTAGATCAAAATGAGTACAATAGAGCCCATAGTTTTACTCGTATTGCTAGAAATCCTAGCAAGATAGGGATCATTCGTCGCAACCTAGGTGTTGAGCTAGCTAGAGATGGTAGAACTGCTAGCAAATATGATAGCATGACCTCGGCCGGTAGGCCAAAATATAACTCTCCTGCGAAAACACTTAGAGCCACAGAGGAAGTTGCCGCCGAGTTGCCGCACCTATCCGGTGAGGCTCGCGCTAGGCAACAAGACCGGTTCAATGAGCTAGTTCTTGAGGCTGGCTGGCAGAATGAGGCTTTCCGGCAAGCAAATCCGGGAGTTGGTGCGTCCCATATGGTTCAGTCGCGTGGGGCAAGATCCGGAGGACATGCCTCATCTCCACTTCCCGGCGGTGAGAGGGCCCAGAGTGTGAACTCTGGGAAGAACAAACAGATGCAGGTGTATGATCCGGCTGTCGCACGCTGTAGAGCGGCAGCCCGGTCATAAACACAATGTTGCAGGTACTGGCTATCAGGCCGCCCGAGTTCACCAAGAGGGGCAAGGAGGAAACCGAGATGGCCCATTTCTGCGTAATGCGGCCAACCCGGTTCAGCATGTGATTCAGCCACAAGCGGTTATTGCAATGGCCAACCCGGCTGCTCAGCCCAGCCCTGTGCATTAGGACCATTACAATGACGGGTACTCGGCAATGGAGCAAGCCGAGTACGCCGACCCAAGAGATGTTGCGACTCGGTTGGGAGCAAGAATGTTGGAACCAAGTGATGCAAGGTACAAGCTGGACCGAATCTACCGGTCCGAAGAGATAGAAGCAAGGGGCCCACCCGGACCAAACTGTTTTGGTCCTAGGATCATGGGAGAGCTAGCGGTGCCCAAGTTCCAGTTGGCCATGGGGACCAAGACCTATGACGGAAGCACAAAGCCAGAAGACTGGCTGAATGACTGTGTTACTGCCTTGTATGTTTCTGGCGGTAACAGGAGGTGGGAAGTGAGGTATGTGCCTCAGATGCTGGAGGGCCCTGCCCGGATCTGGCTCAATAATTTGCCAAAGGACAGTGTAAACTGTTGGCTCGACTTCTCGGAAGCCTTCATCAGCAACTTCACCAGCACTTACAAGAGGCCGAATAGGCTGCATCAGCTCTCGGCATGCGAGACTGACCGCGAGTATCTTACGCGGTGGAGCATGCTGAGGAACACCTGCGAAGGTGTGAATGAGTCACAGGCCATTGCCTGGTTCGCTCAAGGTTGCCGGCATGGCAACATGCTGTGGCAGAAGCTACAAAGGGAGATGCTGAGTATGCTCGCCAAGACTATCAAGATCGCTGATATGTACGCTCTCGGTGACCCTACTCAACCTCTGCTCGATTCCTTCGAGCCGAGAAGAAGAAACCAAGATGGTGCCCGGCGCAATGACCGCCAAAACTTCCGCAATAAGAGAATAGAGGATCGCCCTGATGCCCGATATGGATCGGAGCATGTAGCTGCTGTGAACCATGATACTGCCGCTGCCGGGAGCAGCCAGTGGCAAAAACCTTCTGGAGCCCAGAATGGGCAAAACCAGACTCAGGGCGAGAACTTCAACAAGTAGTACAATGCTCCTCAGCAGAACAATACCCTCTAGGAGTCCGGTGATGGTGCTCAAAGATTTATCTTTGAGACCATGAAGGACGTGCCTTGCATCTTTCACACTCGGCATCCGAGTAGGCCATCCAATCGTACAACTCGACAGTGCAACTGGTGGGATCAGATTAAGAGTGAGGGCTTTGGCCAACTGCCTCCTCCTCCCCCTCTTCCGCTCTCGGGATCAAATGCGCAGCCTATCTCGGCAGTTGCTCCCAGGCCGACCAAGAATCAGAGGAGGGAGAATGTGAACCAAGTGGCTCAGGGAGCCAACCGCAACTACAACAACCACAACTACTACACCCGCAACAACAACCGGAACAACAACAACAACAACAACAACAACAACAACAACAATGATGGTGGTGGAGACCGGAACCAGTACCAGGAGCATCATGAGAGCTACATGGTGTTCACCACCGAGCCGGATGACAAGCAGTTCCAGCGCAGGCGCGCGATGGAGGTGAATGTTGTGATCCCAGCAGTGCCAAACTACTTGCCCTGGTGCGACCAGGAAATCGTCTGGTCGCGAGATGATCATCCCAAGATCATTCCCAACCCGTGGACTTATGCTCTGGTGGTGAACCCTACCTTTCTGGGGTCCAAGAAGAATGTGAAGTTCAGCAATGTGCTGATTGACAACGGGAGCAGCATTGACATCATGTATCGAGATACTATGGAGAAACTTGGCGTTGCCGAGAACATGCTGCTATCCAGCCGGATCACTTTCCACGGCATCGTGCCGGGAGTATCTTGTGCTCCTATCAGTCGTATCTGGATCGATGTGCTCTTTGGCACGAGGGAGAACTACCGGACCGAGTGTCTGCAGTTTGAGGTGGTTGATCTTCGGAGCCTGTCGTGGTTTTGTCACGGCAAGTGTCCTCATGCGAGAACTAGATTGCGAGGCCATTGCTACTAAGTGAAACTTCGAAAGGGTTAATGTGGAAACGAGAGACGTGAGTTTACCCAGGTTCGCCCCCTCTACTGAGGGTAAGACCTACTACTGCTTTTTTACTATTCAGAGGACCAAGTCTCGATTACAAAGGGAGATTCCGGCTCTCGATGACTCGAGTTACTTTTCTCTCAATCTAGAACTTGTATTTCTACGTCCCGGGGTCCCGCCTTATATATTGGACGAGACCTTCGGGTTACAAAGGAGTCCGGGTCTCACCCGTCCTCGGAGTCCTATCTTCCTCCGGCTCTCGATCATCTTGGTCCGGCTTTCCTTATGATCCGGCTCTTCCCGAGCCGGCCTTGAACTGCACTTTGGGCTCCCGGGCTTCCTTGTCGTCCGTCCTGGGACTTGGGCCGGTTCTTATCGAGTCGGGTCGCAGTCACCGCATTCCGGTTCTTCCTGTCCTCACCCGGCCCTGCGTAGCGAGACCCGGGCCACTCATCATGAAACGGATGAGGCAATTTCCGGTTTATGTCAGGGGCCGGTAAGGCTCCCCCTTACCTTTCCCCCCAACATTAGCCCCTAGGTTAACATGAACGTTTTAAGCCTCAAACTTAAAATAACCTCCCAGGATATCTGTTCCGGATCTCATGGGTCGAGCTCTTTATCTCCAGGATCATATCTTTCCATTTCTTGTAAAGATAACTCTCATATTTTTATTTCCCAAATCTCCGGAACCAAAAGGATCTTAACCTAGCCCGAATTTTTCTCTACGTAATCGTTCCATTTCTTTGGAAAAGATCTTTTTCTGTGATCCGATCTGGCTGCATCTTTCTACTAATAATGTAGCAGGCATATGGCCCCCAGGGCTCATTCGCACCCTGCTGTCCCCACTTCATCTTCCTCCTCCAAGCTGAGCTCCAGAGCTCATCTTTTCCTCCAGCGCCACCGCAGCCGTAGTTTCACCGGCGTTCATCTCAGGATGGGAAAAGAGAAAACTTTGGCGTCCAAGGCCGACGGAGCTTGAAAAAAGAAGAAAACCGGAGGAGCTTCCGGTTCTGGCGCTGCCGGTTCTGGAAGGAACAAACTGCAAGTAAACTGGTGCAAGTCCGAGATGACTCAAGGCCGGCTCACGGAAATGGAGGAATCCGGGCTTCTGCCTACGGGTTTATCTTGGCGAGCTCCAGGAAACGAGACCTGACCCGAACCTGGGCCGGGTGAGGTAATAACTTTCAAAGCCCATATTCGTCGTGGGTTTCGTCCACCCGGTTCTCTCTTTTTTCGCCGGCTCTTGGCTTACTATGGCCTCCATCCTCAAGACCTCCCACCAAATTCCATCTTAAACGTTAGCAACTTCGTAGTCCTTTGTGAGGACTACCTCCAAATAGAGCCAAACTTAGATCTTTTCCTCGAATACTTTTACTGTAATAAGCACCCTGCGGTAGCTGGGGGTGAACTTATACATTGTGGGGGGGGGGGGGGGGGTCTCGTTCCAGAGACGTAAGGACATCGCTTACCCAGGCATTCCTCTTGAAAGCCATCCCAAGTTGTGGCATAAATCCTACTTTTATATCAAAAGTACCACTCCTGAAGGTGAACCGGCTCTTCCGGGTTTCAGTCCTGAACGCTTGGTTTACACTAGCACGATGAACTCCTATGCCAAGCCTACCGATCGAATTAAGATCCGACCTCTTCTAAAACATGTAACCTCGATGATAGTTCACGGGCTTACAGGTTTAGATTTGACAAAGACCTGGGTAGACTGGCGTGTTCAACCACTTAGCATCAGGAGCCGGTTATTCCATGAATATTCCGGTTCATTAGATTCTATGCGATATTCTGAGTCCATAGTTTCTAAGTCTGAGATGATAACCTCCCTGAAACTCCTGGTTGGAGTGAAGCAAGACCAATTCTTTCAAGTTGGTCTGGAGCCCTTTAGCTCCTCTAACCCGGCTCCTCCTGTAAGTTTTCATATCTTCGTATCTTTGCTTCCTTCATTATTCTTTTTAACTGCACAAGTTCTAACCTCGCCGTTGTTCCGATTCTCAGGCTAATGGCCCTTTCTGGACTACTACCGAAGAACCGGCTTCACCACCTGAAGACGAAGAATCGGAAGAACCA
Organism: Alopecurus myosuroides; assembly: GCA_028641055.1. Taxonomy (NCBI): domain Eukaryota; kingdom Viridiplantae; phylum Streptophyta; class Magnoliopsida; order Poales; family Poaceae; genus Alopecurus; species Alopecurus myosuroides. The sequence goes on from CM054062.1 coordinate 29,468,849, forward strand.
ACCGACGATGAGGAAGAGGTTTATGAATTTGATTCCCTCGTCCAGTTGCACAACCAATTTGCTGACGCTGATTACTCGTAGGATGAGCAAGAGGAACAAGAAGCTGCCGGGTTAGGCGATGGCAAAGTTGTTGAAGAAGAACCGGATCATGAAGTTCCGGATCAGGCCATGCCGGATCTCAACCCCTCTACTCCCATCACTGGTTCAAACCTGGTGGCCGACAAGGAGTCCCCCGCTGTAAGGTCCGCCCCAGAACCACTGTTCAAGGACAGCTTCGATATGCATACATTCACGATCCCAGGAAATTTAGTCGTGAACAACATATCAAGTTGGTACACAGATACAATATCCATTACACGATTGCGCAAAACACTTACAAAGAGACATGGTCACCTGACCAAGTCCACACAACTGCCACGCAGGACAGACACACAACACACACAACGGAAGACTAAACACACAAACGTGGTAGAGCCCAAGTCACGCCTCAACCTACAGGCTGCTGACTGGGAGACGATCCTAGCTCGCAAGGTCATCAGCGCAGTACTTCTCGTTGATCTCCTCCTAAGATTCCTTCTCGATGTCTGGCAAGTAGATACCAGGGGCGAAACCAAATGAGTACGTTTGAATGTACTCAGCAAGACATCCATCATGTAACTTACCAAATATGCAAGTATGCTTATATGGTGGAATAGGTAGGCTATAAATAGGGTTCACTATCAATGGTGTTCATATAGGATGACACCACAGTTGCAGTCAAATTAATCTGTATCTCTGTTGAAGAAGATACTTCAGAAGAAAATAATATAGTTTTATTTCTCTTGTAGATATCACATGTACAAGAGGTTTTGTAAATCTTTATTAAAAGAATATTTTCTCTTTGCAAAACTTCTTGGAATCAGTTTCCAGAATTCTTGCTTAGAGTAGAAAAGTTTTTTTGTTTGCAAAACTTTTTGTTTTATGAAACAACTTCTGGCTTTCCATCATTGGTATCTCCATGGTACAAAATTTCCTTCCTTTCCGAACTTCCCAAGTTCAACACCTATTTGAAAACATCTTTTTGAAAACATTGACACAATGCAAGCTACATGGCCATTCAACTGTCCATATCCGAGGACGCGGCTTCTTCGAAAAAGTTGTACTCCGCAGAGGTGTACACATCCACTAGATCCAAAACTCTGCCATGGACCACCCATGGATCGTCACAGCGATATGCAAACACCAGAGGATTTGATCCTAACTGTCCACTCTGACACAAGCTAGTATATGCTTATTCCTTCAGATGGGTTGTTCTCCCCGGCATCAGGTCCCGCCCTGCCTAGTCGGGAGGCCCAGTTGTCGCTTCTGGGGGGTAACTTAATCCCTCACTTTGTTTGTCCCGTTACTCCCTCCTGGCGACACTTCGGTTCAGAGAATCAGCTTCTCTATAGCACCTTGGAATAAAACATACACTAACAAGTTCAAGCATCTAGATAGGCCCCATACCCATATAGGGGTAGAGTGGCAGTACGATAAAGGTTGTCCGGCGAAGACTAGGTTATGTGTCATTTTTGAAAACACGTTTTTTCCCAAAAATGACCACTTCCACATTCCTCCGGAGAATAAGGATCCGCCTTTTCTCCGGGTTTTCCATAAAGCCTTTGTTTTGTAAAAACACAATTTTAAGGTGTCCACTTAGGGACTAATATATGTGATGGTAATAGATACCATATGGTGGCTTATGGGCTTGGTAACACCAAGTATTAACTAATGGCATAGTAGTATTATATATATAATAGAAGTGATACTCACTTCAAAAATAGTTTTTGGAAATCAAAGTTTTGTAAAACTTTTCAGAAGTAAAACATGCATGATAGATAATGATAAGTGTAATATCAGCAAGCATCAGGATGGCTTGCCTTAAATCTCTTTGTGTCCCTGGCCTTGAAGTAGCTTGATTTGACACACAGCTCTACGACTCCACCTTCTTCTTCCTCGTTTTTCTAACGCCGTAAAATAAATAAAGACACACACTCAGCACCAGAAGGACAATAAGGTAATCAAAACAACACTTACAGCAAGGTGACACATACTAATGTAATCACTCAAAAAGTTATCGAGAGAACCATCTCACAAACTCTCAGAGTACAATTCTATCGTCAGGAAACATATGGTTTAAAAGAAACATATTCCACACCCCAATATCATAGGTTGAGTGGGTGTACCACTATCATACCAAGATATTAAGGAAGCTAAAAATATAGCTTGTGGTAACAAGGATGAGGCTACTAAGGTGTTCATAAACAAACAATGTAATATCAACCATCAAAGCAACACCCATGGCAGTGGGTATTAACAACAACACAAGCAATCAATCCAAACAAGTTTACCACTAGCCTTAAGCATACACAACAAGGTACTACTAAATATAATGATAACACTAGCACCAAACTTATGCTAAGGTATACCCATACAATTTCCAAACAGAAAAACAAACAGAACATATATGCATTATCTAGTTATTTAGTAAGCTAAAATCTACACCAAGGCTAAGGAATCAATCAATAATGAAAGTAACCAAACAAAGCAGTGGCTCAATGAATTGTAAAAAGTCAATAAAACACACTCTAAAATAGAATAACAACAAGGTACATTACTCTTATCAAAATATCATAATAACAGGAGTCAACTATTAGCATACTAGTATGGAAAATTTACACAAGCATGCCCTAAGGGATAATTGCATTCCAAAACCTATCAACACACAGCAACTACAATATATATACCATAATAACAGTAGGGAAAACATTCTAAACATGCTAGGAAACATCATACACTCCTAAAAATAAAAGGACAATAATAATGGAGCAAAGTCAACATCTAGTGGGACACTAATGCAACACTAGAGGAGAAACCAATACTATGAGCATGAATTTTTCCTAGACCATAATACATGAATAAAAACACCTACTAACAGTTTATATACCTTACACATGATAGTAATCAAATATACTTAAAGTAATGCTATGAAAACAACTACTCATACTAGTGAAAACAATATAGCTAAATAGAACAATCAATGCTACACATGCTCTCCTATGAAATAATGTGCAAGCTAACAGAGGTGATACCATCACCACATCAGTACCAAAATGTTACTGGACCCAACAAAACTATAACAAAAACTTAGGTACTTAATCATAGCAAATCTAGCTCACAACATCTATTCCACAAACATACTAGAAAACAATAAGAAACTAATTCTATTTCTGTTTGTTTTTCCAAACAAGCCCAAACTTCCTAACATACTAGTAATGAAATAAAACACTTAATAACAGTGACCAACACATTTACTCATGCTAGGAAACAAGTTTATAACAAACAATCATTTATTTTAAATCAAACACACAAGATTCAAAATAAACAGAAAAGTGCTGTTTCTAGAAATGCACACCAAAAATAATCCAGAGCCCTAAAAATTATGAAAAACTAGGATTACATAGATATAATCACACACAAGCTCATCCAATTGTATTCACATCAAAAATCATTTTTAAACTCTCTCTAAAAATCTTAGAAAAGGCTACTGGTCTTTTACCAAAATGGATGTCATTTCCAAATGGTAGCTCACCTGGATGCAAGGTCAAGTCTCGCTGATAGATCTATCCAAGGGCTACTCAAAACAGTTTGGTTTGCAAGATTTGGCCACTTAAAACTCAAGTTATGATTAAAATGGTGAAACAGAGTGCTTCTACCATTTTTATTAGCTCTCTTAAAATATAGCACAAAATGCATTTCTATAAGTTGGGTGTGGTTAAGAATTAGTAGATCTAGCTCTGTGATTTTTGGTTTGGCAAATTTTACTCGTTTGCATTTTCATTTCGAATTAAAGTAGCAAGCCTGAAACAGATCTGCAGAAAAAGAATAAAAATCAAACTGCACAGGGGTCAACGGGCTGGATCCGGAGGGAGATGGGCCGCGCGGGGCGAGGCCGGCCCGCTAGACGAGCGCGCGCGCCGAACAGGTATGCCGCCGTCCGATTCGCGATCTGCGGCAGAGATAATATGGGTTCGGGGTTCAAAGGGGGCCGCTGGATGCGGATCCGAGGGCCGCGAAGCATCCACGTCGCCACGCGCCGGCGGCGACGCGAAGACGTGGCGGAGTCCGCCTCGGTCGCCGCAGAGGAGGCGCAAGCTAGCCGTCGGGAGCTCTGTTCGCCTCCTGGAACCGCCACGAGCACCAGAAGGCTCCTGGGAGCGCCGCCGAGCTCAAGGCGCCCACGGAGAGGGACAGGAGAGCCGCCTAGCGAGGATGCGTCCGAGAGCCACGGCCGGCCGCCATTGTCCCAGAGGAATAGGAACCTGCAATGGGCAAAAACAGAAAGGAGGGGCATCGTGAGGTTCAGGAGGCTCGAGGAATGCCGAGAGGACCAACGGGAGGGGAGGGAATGAACCGATGCGGCAGATCGACGATGGGCTCGGCGCGGCGACTCCGGCTCGATTCCGGCGATTGGACGCACAACGGAGGGGGGTTTTGATGTAGTAATTCGATTAAGATGAAGAGGAGGGGGATTGGCAAGGTGGAGCGCAAAAAGGAGAGGCACGGTGAGGTCTATCCGCAGAGCGTGTCCACGCGGCGTCCACGGCGATCACCGCGGCGTAGGCGAGCAGGCTCGAGGAGACGAGGGCCAAGGGGACCTTGTCCAGGGGGCGTGCGGTGGTGAGGAGGTGATAATGCCACAAGGGCTCGTGTAGAGGAGGTCCAGGGAGGTGGGGGTTTGGGCGTTCTCTCACAGCACCCGAAGGTGTTTGTTAAGAAGTAGAGAGGGAGGAGAGGGACCAGGGAGTGGGGAAACGGCTCTTCGAGCTAGGGGAGGTCAACCCTTCTAGAAGGTGGGGTCCATGGAGGCAGCAAGGTATGGGGGAGGGCTGTGGCATGTCAGCCCATGCCATTGCTTAGGGTTTAAGCCATGTGGGGATGAGGTGGATGGGTATGGGCATTGTAATTTCGTCCAGGAAGTCAATGGGGTGGGGTCTAGGTGACTAGGCAGCTAGGGAATCCAATGGGAGTGAAGAAGGAGGAAAAATATCCTCTAAAGATCATTTTCAAAAATTGAGCAGAAAGTGTTTGTGCTGGTTTTCTTCAAAAACTTGAACACAACATATGCAAGAAAATATGTCTAGGAGGTAGGGAATGGAAAATGGGGTAGGGTAGTGGTGGTCTCCCACTTTTCTCAAATTGTTTTCTTTGAAAACTTTTAATTTTCCAAAAACCGTTGTTTCTGTTTTTAAATGTTTTCTCCAAAATTTTGAATAGAAGATATGTTTGAAAACATGTTTAATGGATATAGAATCAAAAATTGAGTCTAGGGGTGGTGGTCCCCAAATTTTCTGAAAACATTTGTTTCACAAAATTTTGGAAATTCAAAAAGTGCTGAAACTGTTTTTGGATGTTTTCTTCAAAAATTTGAAAATGACCAGCATTTTTTTTAGATAACTAGGTCACATATGACCCTAGGAATGTTGGGGAATTTTCCCAAGAATTTTAGAAATACTTTTATTAAAAAAAACATTAAAAGTCCATTTCTGTCCTTTTTGAAAATAGAATTTAATAAATCGGAAAATGTTTTTAAACCAAGTATTTTTGAGTTGGGGTGGAAGGGTATATAATATAGGTATCAAAATTGATTTTTAATAAACAACTCCTTTGAAAAAATATTTGAGATACCAAGTGCAAAATAATGATAACAGGAATTTATTTAATAAGCCAAAATCCCAGAGAGAGGATAAATCACATGATCACGGGAAACAAAAATGGGTCACATGAATATGATGTAAAAGTCATGAAGATGACAAGGGAAGGTTCACTTAGCTCAAAAAAAGGATAGGAGTGATTTTTAGGAATACTTAACAAAAGCATTATGATAACAGGGACATGATCCTATTTGTTGGGAAGACCTCAAGAGGGCTTTGGAAGAAAAGTGAATGGGTTTGATAATCAAATACAAACATAAGGCTAGGGCTCATAGATAGGTACCATTATATCCATGATGATATACTGGTCAAAGATCAGGATTCCTCCTTATGGCAGGAGGCCCAACTAGAGAAGTTAAAGAGAACATAAGATGAGATATAAATAGGATATACATGCTACTGAGGTAAGGGATTGTTATTTGTAGATCTCATACAAATAAAACAACTCACAACTATCCACAATAGTTATAAATACTTTGAGGCAAGTAAAAAAGATAAGGTCACCTCATAAGCATATAATAACAAGACTTAACAAGTTCCCTCAAGCATGAGAGTTCTGCAATTTAAATTCTTGGAGATTTTCCCTCAAGTGTTTTAAAGAAAGTTAGTGGTCAAGCCAAACCACTTAAGGAGGATTTTTATAAAATAGGTTCATCTCAATTCTTGTTATTTATGTAACCATTTTGTTTGGTTGGTTCCAACACCAACACTCAAGATCAAACAAGGCAGACAAAGGTGAAAAAAGATTAATAGTTAAGCATTTTAAAAAGTTTTTTGTTGGCCCTAATTTTTGGCTCTCCAACAACTGCATTTTGTTGGTTTCCAAAAAGTGGGGTGTGACAGATCTCCCCCCTTAAAATTAATCTCGTCCCCGAGATTCGTAAGGGAAGCAAGGGAGTGGGTTTTCTCAACACACAGCCACACAAAACAGTCAGGAGCTAAAATTTTCTTTACCAAAGAAAAACAAAACAATCTTTCATAGAAAGGGTCAGCAGGCCAACTTGATCCATAAAAGCTATTTTTCTCTGGTATTCCAAAAATAGCATTCTACTTTAATATTTATAGAAAAAAATTTGGCCACCAATAAGTGGTCATAGAGGCCTAGTTTTGCAGGGGTAGAGGCTATCAACAGCTAGTGATCTTTTCCATGATTTGAAAGAAAAACCAGGAGCTAGGTTCACCCAGATTTTTCTTGAGTGTTCAGCTGACATGTGGGACTGGGCCCACTTGGCAGTTGGTGCCCTCCTCTCATCTTTTTCTCCTTCTTGCCTTTACTTCTCATCTGGTGCGTACACCATCGGCATCAGGGTGTCCCGCCCATAGTGAGTCCATGGTGGGCTGACACCTTGCTCTGGGACTGCTGTGGGTGTGACATGTTGATGCTTTGGCCACTTGAGGAGGGATGTCTCGGTGGTTTCGCGCCATTTGCAAACACTGCCGCTGGATTCTTCGGCTCTCCCCGCGTAGTGCTTGATGAAGGAGAGGGCTCTGCTCCCGCTGCTATAAGAAGGGTAGCCAAGGTTCTCTAAATCGCACCACACGATGGGCTTCATTTCCCAGTCGATCGATGACTTCTTCAAGGAGTATGTCACCCTGCTGGAACGAGCAAATCCCTTGGAGCACTTCCTCATCGTGCTACTCTTCAGCTGTTTCTTGGTGGGATCGATCACCATGATCTTGGTAGCCATGATCTTCGCATTCTGGGACATCCATGACCGGTGGTATGGTACTAGGGACAAGACCGTGGTGGAAGAAGGACGAGCTGTGGCACCGGTGGTTGCGCCAGTGGAGACTCACGCTGGTGGCACTAGGCCTGGAGGACTGGAGGGGCTTCGTCGTCGACTGACTCGGGGTTCTGCGTCAGGTGAGGGTAGTTCACCTTCAGACTAGGCTCCACTAGTGAGAGCTAGGCAATGTTAGGGTCTACACCAGAGTAGGTGTAGTGGTCTGTGTTGGAAAACAGACTTGTATCTTATCTTTCTGAAACTTTTATCTGTTAGGTGTAATGTTATTTCTTGAACAATGTATCCCCTTGAAGTTCCTGAGAGATTTGTAGTTCTTCATGATCATTCTTCTGCTTGTGGGGTTTTGTGGCAAAGAAATGTGCAGAGTGTAATCACACCAGGGAAGGCATGGAAGGGTTTTATTTCCCGTAGTACTTCAGAGGATTTTTCCCTTTTGGGAAGGTTAATTAGAGGTAGCTCAAAGCCTCCTAGGTTGCTTTGGGGCAACAAAACGATGTGGTTGTACTAGTTTTGTTAGGATGATGAAACACTGGTGTAAATTTTTTTAAAAAGGAAAGTTTTTCACACTGATAAGCAGAGAAAGGAAAACTACTCCACCAAAACAAAGCAAGGAAAAATCATCACACACAATTCCTAACAATCAGCACTCAAAAACAAGCAAAACAGGTACTTTAAATGCCAACAGACGTCTAAAAAGAAACGCGGAGGAAAAAGGGTAGCTCAGGTGAAATAACTGAGCAAAAACCTATGCATCCTATGGGTCTGAGTCAACCAGGGTTGTTTGAAAATTTCTTTCCACTCTTCCTGATCTCGAGGACTTTCTTCACTTTGTTCAGGTTGGAGAGAGACTTGATTGGTAAGATCACTTCAGTGTAAGAGGTTGTGGCAGATCTTCATTCTTTGCATCGAAATCACCTCGGTGATGAGGTTCTCTAGAAGGGAAAACTTTGGCTCTTCAGGTTGCTAATTACTAAGGTCTTCTTGGGAATCGTTAGGTAGTTAATTTTTTGAAAGTTGACAGAAGAAAAACCTTTTGGAAAACCTTTACATGAAAACCAAAGTGTGTACTATTTTGTTTTCAAAAAGTTTGTTTGAAAAAGTTTTGAGCCATAACTTTTGTTCGAAACAGAGGTTATAAGTTTTGTTTGAAAAAGTTTGTTTGCAAAAGAGGCTATAAATTTTGTTTCCAGAAAGTTTTGAGCCATGAAAACAAAGGAGAAAAAGGACATGTGGACTATTTTCTCTGGTTCCCAACTCTCGGGTTTGTAAATTTGGCAATAATTTTGGGAGTAAGGGAGAGTAGGAGCTATGCTTAGGATTTCTTTGGATAAAACCTTTTCGATAGTAATATAGTTTTTACCAAATTATTTTTATTTCCTAACTGACGTCCACGCTAACTAAGGTCTCCTAAAGTCAGGATAGCTCTGATACCAACTCTGTAAGGTCCGCCCCAGAACCACTGTTCAAGGACACCTTCGATATGCATACATTCACGATCCCAGGAAATTCAGTCGTGAACAACATATCAAGTTGGTACACAGATACAATATCCATTACATGGTTGCGCAAAACACTTACAAAGAGATATGGTCACCTGACCAAGTCCACACAACTGCCACGCAGGGCAGACACACAACACACATAGCGGAAGACTAAACACACAAACGTGGTAGAGCCCAAGTCACGCCTCAACCTACAGGCTGCTGACTGGGAGACGATCCTAGTTCGCAAGGTCATCAGCGCACTACTTCTCCTCGTTGATCTCCTCCTGAGATTCCTTCTCGATGTCTGGCAAGTAGATACCAGGGGCGAAACCAAATGAGTACGTTTGAATGTACTCAGCAAGACATCCATCATGTAACTTACCAAATATGCAAGTATGCTTATATGCTGGAATAGGTAGGCTATAAATAGGGTTCACTATCAATGGTGTTCATATAGGATGACACCACAGTTGCAGTCAAATTAATCTGTATCTCTGTTGAAGAAGATACTTCAGAAGAAAATAATATAGTTTTATTTCTTTTGTAGATATCACATGTACAAGAGGTTTTGTAAATCTTTATTAAAAGAATATTTTCTCTTTGCAAAACTTCTTGGAATCAGTTTCCAGAATTCTTGCTTAGAGTAGAAAAGTTTTTTTGTTTGCAAAACTTTTTTTTTTATGAAACAACTTCTGGCTTTCCATCATTGGTATCTCCATGGTACAAAATTTCCTTCCTTTCCGAACTTCCCAAGTTCAACACCTTTTTGAAAACATCTTTTTGAAAACATTGACACAATGCTAGCTACATGGCCATTCAACTGTCCATATCCGAGGACGCGACTTCTTAGAAAAAGTTGTACTCCGCAGAGGTGTACACATCCACTAGATCCAAAACTCTGCCATGGACCACCCATGGGTCGTCACAGCGATATGCAAACACCAGAGGATTTGATCCTAACTGTCCACTCTGACACAAGCTAGTATATGCGTTTTCCTTCAGATGGGTTGTAATCCCCGGCATCAGGTCCCGCCCTACCTAGTCGGGAGGCCCAGCTGTCTCTTCCGGGGGGTAACTTAATCCCTCACTTTGTATGTCCCGTTACTCCCTCCTGGCGACACTTCGGTTCAGAGAATCAGCTTCTCTATAGCACCTTGGAATAAAACATACACTAACAAGTTCAAGCATCTAGATAGGCCCCATACCCATATAGGGGTAGAGTGGCAGTACGGTAAAGGTTGTCCGGCGAAGAATAGGTTATGTGTCATTTTTGAAAACACGTTTTTTCCCAAAAATGACCACTTCCACATTCCTCCGGAGAATAAGGATCCGCCTTTTCTCCGGGTTTTCCATAAAGCCTTTGTTTTGTAAGAACACAATTTTAAGGTGTCCACTTAGGGACTAATATATGTTATGGTAATAGATACCATATGGTGGCTTATGGGCTTGGTAACACCAAGTATTAACTAATGGCATAGTAGTATTATATATATAATAGAAGTGATACTCACTTCAAAAATAGTTTTTGGAAATCAAAGTTTTGTAAAACTTTTCAGAAGTAAAACATGCATGATAGATAATGATAAGTGTAATATCAGCAAGCATCAGGATGGCTTGCCTTAAATCTCTTTGTGTCCCTGGCCTTGAAGTAGCTTGATTTGACACACAGCTCTACGACTCCACCTTCTTCTTCCTCGTTTTTCTAACGCCGTAAAATAAATAAAGGCACACACTCAGCACCATAAGGACAATAAGGTAATCAAAACAACACTTACAGCAAGGTGACACATACTAATGTAATCACTCAAAAAGTTATCGAGAGAACCATCTCACAAACTCTTAGAGTACAAGACTATCGTCAGGAAACATATGGTTTAAAAGAAACATATTCCATACCCCAATATCATAGGTTGAGTGGGTGTACCACTATCATACCAATATATTAAGGAAGCTAAAAATATAGCTTGTGGTAACAAGGGTGAGGCTACTAAGGTGTTCATAAACAAACAATGTAATATCAAGCATCAAAGCAACACCCATGGCAGTGGGTATTAACAACAACACACGCAATCAATCCAAACAAGTTTATCACTAGCCTTAAGCATACACAACAAGGTACTACTAAATATAATGATAACACTAGCACCAAACTTATGCTAAGGTATACCCATACAATTTCCAAACAGCAAAACAAACAGAACAGATATGAATTATCTAGTTATTTAGTAAGCTAAAATCTACACCAAGGCTAAGGAATCAATCAATAATGAAAGTAACCAAACAAACCAGTGGCTCAATAAATTGTAACAAGTCAATAAAACACACTCTAAAATAGATTAACAACAAGGTACATTACTCTTAGCAAAATATCATAATAACATGAGTCAACTATTAGCATACTAGTATGGAAAATTTACACAAGCATGCCCTAAGGGATAATTGGATTCCAAAACCTATCAACACACAGCAACTACAATATATATACCATAATAACGGAAGGGAAAACATTCTAAACATGCTAGGAAACACCATACACTCCTAAAAATAAAAGGACAATAATAATGGAGCAAACTCAACATCTAGTGGGACACTAATGCAACACTAGAGGAGAAATCAATACTATGAGCATGAATTTTTCCTAGACCATAATACATGAATAAAAACACCTACTAACAGTACATATACCTTACACATGCTAGTAATCAAATATACTTAAAGTAATGCTTTGAAAACAACTACTCATACTAGTGAAAACAATATAGCTAAATAAAACAATCAATGCTACACATGCTCTCCTATGAAATAATGTGCAAGCTAACAGAGGTGATACCATCACCACATCAGTACCAAAATGTTACTGGACCCAACACAACTATAACAAAAACTTAGGTACTTAATCATAGCAAATCTAGCTCACAACATCTATTCCACAAACATACTAGAAAACAATAAGAAACTAATTCTGTTTCTATTTGTTTTTCCAAACAAGCCCAAACTCCCTAACATACTAGTAATGAAAGAAAACACTTTATAACAGTGACCAACACATTTACTCATGCTAGGAAACAAGTTTATAACAAACAATCATTTATTTTAAATCAAACACACAAGATTCAAAATAAACAGAAAAGTGCTGTTTCTAGAAATGCACACCAAAAATAATGCAGAGCCCTAAAAATTATGAAAAACTAGGATTAGATAGATCTAATCACACACAAGCTCATCCAATTGGATTCACATCAAAAATCATTTTTAAACTCTCTGTAAAAATCTTTGAAAAGGCTACTGGTCTTTTACCAAAATGGATGTCATTTCCAAATGGTAGCTCACGTTAATGCAAGGTCAAATCTCACTGATAGATCTATCCAAGGGCTACTCAAAACAGTTTGGTTTGCAAGATTTGGCCACTTAAAACTAAAGTTATGATTAAAATGGTGAAACAGAGTGCTTCTGCCAGTTTTATTAGTTCTCTTAAAATATAGAACAAAATGCATTTCTGTAAGTTGGGTGTGGTTAAGAATTAGTAGATCTAGCTCTGTGATTTTTTTTTGGCAAATTTTACTTGTTTGCATTTTCATTTCGAATTAAAGTAGCAAGCCTAAAACAGATCTGCAGAAAAAGAATAAAAATCAACCTGCATAGGGGTCAACGGGCTGGATCCAGAGGGAGATGGGCCGCGCGGGGCGAAGCCGGCCCGCTAGACGAGCGCGCGCGCCGAACAGGTATGCCGCCATCCGATTCACAATCTGCGGCAGAGATAATAAGGGTTCGGGGTTCAAAGGGGGCCGCTGAATGCGGATCCGAGGGCCATGAAGCATCCACGTCGCCACGCGCCGGCGGCATCGCGAAGACGCGGCGGAGTCCGCCTCGGTCGCTGCAGAGGAGGCGCAAGCTCGCCGCCGTGAGCTCTGTTCGCCTCCTGGAACCGCCACGAGCACCAGAAGGCTCCTGGGAGCGCCGCCGAGCTCAAGGCGCCCACAGAGAGGGACAGGAGAGCCGCCTGGCGAGGATGCGTCCGAGAGCCACGGCCGGCCGCCATGGTCCCAGACGAATAGGAACCTGCAACGGGCAAAAACAGAGAGGAGGGGCATCGCGAGGTTCAGGAGGCTCGAGGAATGCCGAGAGAACCAACGGGAGGGGAGGGAATGAACCGATGCGGTGGATCGACGATGGGCTCGGGCGCGGCGACTCCGGCTTGATTCCGGCGATTGGACGCACAACGGAGGGGGGGTTTGATGTAGTACTTTGATTAAGATGAAGAGGAGGGGGATTGGCAAGGTGGAGCACAAAAAGGAGAGGCACGATGAGGTCTAGCCGCAGAGCGTGTCCACGCGGCGTCCACGACGATCACCGCGGCGTAGGCGAGCAGGCTCGAGGAGACGAGGGCCAAGGGAACCTTGTCTAGGGGGCGTGCGGTGGTGAGGAGGTGATAATGCCACAAGGGCTCGGGCAGAGGAGGTCCAGGGAGGTGGGGGTTTGGGCGTTCTCTCACAGCACCCGAAGGTGTTTGTTAAGAAGTAGAGAGGGAGGAGAGGGACCGGGGAGTGGGGGAAACGGCTCTTCGAGCTAGGGGAGGTAAACCCTTCTAGAAGGTGGGGTCCATGGAGGCAGCAAGGTATGGGGGAGGGCTGTGGCATGTCAACCCATGCCATTGCTTAGGGTTTAAGCCATGTGGGGATGAGGTGGATGGGTATGGGCATTGCAATTTCGTCCAGGAAGTCAATGTGGTGGGGTCTAGGTGACTAGGCAGCTAGGGAATCCAATGGGAGTGAAGAAGGAGGAAAAATATCCTCTAAAGATCATTTTCAAAAATTGAGCGAAAAGTGTTTGTGCTGGTTTTCTTCAAAAACTTGAACACAACATATGCAATAAAATATGTTTAGGAGGTAGGGAATGGAAAATGGGGTAGGGTAGTGGTGGTCTCCCACTTTTCTCAAATTGTTTTCTTTGAAAACTTTCAATTTTCCAAAAACTGCTGTTTCTATTTTTAAATGTTTTCTCCAAAATTTTGAATAGAAGATATATTTGAAAACATGTTTAATGGATAGAGAATCAAAAATTGAGTCTAGGGGTGGTGGTCCCCAAATTTTCTGAAAACATTTGTTTCACAAAATTTTGGAAATTCAAAAAGTGTTGAAACTGTTTTTGGATGTTTTCTTCAAAAATTTGAAAATGACCAGCAAATGTTTTTGGATAACTAGGTCACATATTACCCTAGGAATGTTTGGGAATTTTCCCAAGAATGTTAGAAATACTTTTATTAACAAAAACATTAAAAGTCCATTTCTGGCCTTTTTGAAAATAGGATTTAATAAATAGGAAAATGTTTTTAAACCAAGTATTTTTGAGTTGGGGTGGAAGGGTATATAATATAGATATCAAAAGTGATTTTTAATAAACAACTCCTTTGAAAAAATATTTGAGATACCAAGTGCAAAAGGATGATAACATGAATTTATTTAATAAGCCAAAATCCCAGAGAGAGGATAAATCACATGATCATGGAGAACAAAAATGGGTCACATGAATATGATGTAAAAGTCATGAAGATGACAAGGGAAGGTTCACTTAGCTCAAAAAAAGGATAGGAGTGATTTTTAGGAAGACTTAACAAAAGCATTATGATAACAGGGACATGATCCTATTTTTTGGGAAGACCTCAAGAGGGCTTTGGAAGAAAAGTGCTCATAGATAGGTACCATTATATCCATGATGATATACTGGTCAAAGATCAGGATTCCTCCTTATGGCAGGAGGCCCAACTAGAGAAGTTAAAGAGAACATAAGATGAGATATAAATAGGATATACATGCTACTGAGGTAAGGGATTGTTATTTGTAGATCTCATACAAATAAAAAAACTCACAACTATCCACAATAGTTATAAATACTTTGAGGCAAGGAAAAAGATAAGGTCACCTCATAAGCATATAATAACAAGACTTAACAACTTCCCTCAAGCATGAGAGTTCTGCAATTTAAATTCTTGGAGTTTTTCCCTCAAGTGTTTTAAAGAAAGTTAGTGGTCAAGCCAAACCACTTAAGGAGGATTTTTATAAAAGAGGCCCATCTCAATTCTTGTTATTTATGTAACCATTTTGTTTTGGTTGGTTCCAACACCAACACTCAAGATCAAACAAGGCAGACAGAGGTGAAACAAGATTAATAGTTAAGCATTTTAAAAAGTTTTTTGTTGGCCCTAATTTTTGGCTCTCCAACAACTGCATTTTGTTGGTTTCCAAAAAGTGGGGTGTGACACCCGCATGCCAGAAGAGGACCCGGCAGGCTGTCTCAAAGGTGCCTATCTCTAGATTGTCAAAAAAATCCTTTGAAAACATCCTCACACACACAGGAAACGCAGGAAGATGAGGAGGGCAGCAAGAGAAGAAGGACCCGGAGCTCTGGCTCCAGCGATTTAGAAACATGTTTGCCTGAGAAAACCCCCACTTGCCGGGTCTCCAAAGTTCGGGTTTCGCCCACCTCTTCACACCCCTTAGCCAGACAAATAAGGCCAGAACTGAGTAGTCCTTTTCATTCAGATTCCCCAAACTCAGACTCGTCCCATTTTAGCGGGGCTAGCTCATTCTCTATTAACTCTGGGTAAGCTAACTTTCCTTTCCTGATTTTCTAATACCTTAATTTTGCAATGCAACTCAGAGCTTTTCCTTTTGTAAAAGAACTCAAGTTGTATTGAAAGTGAACCATGTTTCGTCCGCTGCTCCCTCCGTAACTGTTGAAGAAAAAACCCTTGAGGAAGGAAAAGATGAACCGGCTGCTTCCTCGCCGGGTCATATGGATGTTATGACTGAAGAACATGAAGAGGTGAACCCGGTTGATGATATCCCGGGTGATGATCCTCCGGTAGAGAAGGTAATTGTTCACGACCCGGATGTGATCATAACCGGATCTCGGGCTGTTGAGATTACTGGACAATCCGCTGTTCTCAGCAAAGTTATTTAAGACCAAAAAGTGAAGCCGGAAGACAAGAGATCTACTCCTAGCCTAAATATTGAAGGCCAGAGCTTTAAAACACTTGTTCAAGAACTTTCCAAAAACCGGCGCCGTGCTGATGACATCATAGAATTTCTGAAACAGAAATATGAGGTAACCTCGATATTCATAACCGATAGTTCTCAATCTTGTAGACTGAATAGCTTATAACCTGAGCAACCGTAACCTGGATAGCTGTAGCCCCCAAGGGCTGGTTTATAATGGCATTATAATCCGGGACTTGCTATGCATTTATTATTAATTGTTTAAAATAAGATTAAAGTACTGTAGCCCCCAAGTGCCGAGTTGCGAGCCTGCAGCTAGCCGGGACTTAAACATAGATTATAACCCAACTCGTAAAATTGAAATACTATAGCCCCCAAGTGCCAAGTTGCGAACCTGTAGCTACCTGGGACTTAATTTTTCCTGAACCCTGCAATAAGTTGTCCAGTATCCGGGTTATGATGTTATAAACTGAATATTTATCAAGTTATGACTAATCTTTGAATAACTCGAAATTTTTGCAGAGTCTTGAATCTTCGTCTCAAAAAGAGGTTTCAATCTTGAAGAACCTTCTTGCACAAGAGGCCAAGAAAACTGAGGAGGCCAGGACCCGGCAAAAGGAACTAGAAGAACAAATTTCTGAGGTGGCCAAAACTTGGTCTGTTCTGCAGCAGGATTTTTTGAGACCCGGGAGAAAATTCTTGTAACCAGAGCAGAGACTGCTGAGAAAGAACTAGAGGAGACCCGGACGCAACTTACCAAGGTCATAGATCTGCTTAGAGATATTACTTGCAGTGTTTTTGGTGAGTTTATCCGGCTTATCATCTATGTCAATGTATTGTATGTCCAATGCTGTATTTCCTTTGTCTTTTTATCAAACATGTTGGCTCAGATCAGAAATACTTCTTGTAACCTGTAGGCAGAATGCATGGTAACAACGTGAAACTCCTAGACCTGAAACTCAAGGCCTTGTTCACCCTGATCCGGCAGCTATACATTGGAGGTGGAGAGTATATTAAAGCTATCCGGAACTGGGATGTTCCGCCTAGAAGGCTTAGCGAAATGCTTGTGGAGCTAACTCATGTCCCTCGGTGGATAGAAGAGCATAAGCTATCAGCCTGTCGCCGTGGAGCCATCAAGGTTATGTCACTGGCGAAAGCATATCATCCAGAACTGAAGCCGGATCTTCTTGTGGGAGGTTTCCCAGAATACAAAGAGGATATGTCAAAGTATGACAAGAAAGACTTCGCCCAGATAGAAAAAGAATATCGGTTCTATGCTTGCACTATTGCTGAGAAGTTGAAACTGAAGGACATGTGCCCGGGTTATAGTTCTTCTGGTGAACGAAAAATGCCTTTCACTCCTCTGGCTATGGTTGTTGTTCGACAAACCCCTCCCAAGAGCCGGCTTTCCATAGCCTCGTCATCTGGTGCGTCTCAATCGGTTACTCCTTCTGTCTCTGCTCCACTATGCCCCTTATATGAAGCGAAGAATGTTACTGATGCTCTAGCTCAACTAGAGTGGAAGTATGTACCTGCTGATGAAGTCCAAGGAGCACACGAGATGCAGTATGAGCCACCTTTACCGGAAACCAATTTCTGGCGAATGCATTTCGATGGGTCCAAGATGAAAGATGGTCTTGGCGTCAGAGTGGTGCTCACCTCACCCAAGAGAGACCAGCTGAAATATGTGTTGCAGATCCATTCTCGGCAACCAATAATGTTGTTGGGTAGGAGGCCCTCGTCCACGGGCTGAAAGTATCCAAGGAGATTGGAATCTGGCAGATAGTATGCTATGGTGACTCGGACCTGGTAGTCCAACAAGCCTCGGGGACTTGGGACGCGTTGGATGCCAACATGGCATCTTACCGGTTCCTGGTCCAAAATATGACCGGATTCTTCAATGGGCGTCAGTTCCATGACATCCATCGAGCTGAAAATGATGCTTCAGATGCTCTGTCCAAGTTGGGTTCTTCTCGGCAATTCATCCCGGCTGGAATTGCGCTGGAACATTTGAGGAAGCCCTATATCAAGCCATCACCCAACTCGGAGTCCATATTCATATCAGCTCTGCCGGGCTCAGAAGCCGTTCCCATGGAGATTGACTCGGAGAGCACAAATGATAACCTGGGGACTGTCGTCTCCAACCCGGGGACTGCCTCTCCTGACTCGAGGACTGTCGCATTCATCTCGGGGATCATCTCTCGGTACTCGGGGACTCGTCTCCAACTCAGAGCAAGTCATGGTGAGTGATCCAATGGAAGTGGATGAACCTATATTTCCTACTCGGCCCACACCGAGCTGAGCTCTTCCCATACTATCCTTCCTGATGGATGGCACCTTGCCAAGTGACGAGGTCACAGCTAGGTAGATACAAAGAAGATCCAAGGCCTATACTATAATCAACAAAGAGTTGCACAAGATAAGTCCTACTGGTGTGCTCTAGCGCTGTGTTGAACCAAAAGAGGGAGAAGAAATTCTCAGAGAGATACATCAAGGAGAATGTGGGCACCATGCCTCATCTCGGGCTCTAGTCAATAAAGCTTTCCGACATGGATTCTTTTGGCTCACTGCCTTGCAACAAGCAGAAGATATAGTGAGGAAGTAAAATGGGTGCCAAAGATATGCAAGCAAGATACATACGCCAGCATCCGAGTTGAAGACCATCCCCATCACTTGGCCATTTGTAGTATGGTGCTTGGATATGGTGGGTCCTTCAAGCCAGCTCGGGGCAATATGACTCACATCTTGGTCATGGTTGATAAGTTCACCAAATGTATTGAGGTGAAGCCAATCCGGAAGTGTGATGGAAACACAATAGTAAGCTTCTTGAAGGATATAATCCTGAGATATGGCTACCCGCATGGGATTGTCTCAGATAATGGAACAAATTTTGCTGAGGGAGACTTTGCTCGATTCTGCAAGGAGAAGCGGATCCGGCTAGAAATTGCATAAATCGCCCATCTGGATTCAAATGGGCAAGTTGAAAGAGTTAATGGAATGGTCCTATCCGGAATAAAGCCAAGGCTAATTGAGCCATTACAGCGAACCCCTGGTTGTTGGCTGGACGAGTTGCCAGCGGTGTTGTGGAGTCTAAGGACTACCCCTAACCGATCAACCGGATACACACCATTCTTCCTGGTATATGGAGCAGAGGCCGTGTTGCCCACTGACATTGAGCATGACTCACCCAGAGTAACCCTCTATACTGAGGCGGAGGCAAGAGAAACCCGAGAAAATGATGTTGATTTGCTCGAAGAAGAAAGAGAATTAACTCTGTCGCGCTCAGCTGTATATCAACAGAATCTGAGACGCTATCATAGCCGGAAAGTAAGCCCAAGGGTTTTCCGAGAAGGAGACATGGTCCTTAGGCTTGTGCAACGCATCGCTGGGATGCACCAACTTTCCTCTCTATGGGAAGGGCCTTTCATTGTTGGCTACCCCCGAGTAGGGGTAAGGCAGATGGTAATTGGAGTTCAAGATACTTGTTACCGTGTTCGGGCGTACCGAGTAGATATGTGCCGGATAGGATGGTATCCAGTTGATGGCTACCAGGATGAGCTATCCGGCAGGAAGAACAAGAGACCAATGGGGAGATTCAAGCATTTGTCTGGGTCAACCGACTAGAACTTGGGTGATCCGGATAGAGGTAGCCGCTCTTCTACCCGGAGGTAAAGTCAATGGAGCCGTTGAGGTGAATCCTGCGTATCCTGGAGCCGTACAGGCATGCGGTTCAACTTAGTAGGTACGTGATAATGCGTATCCAAACGTGTCTGCAGAAAGGTATGGGCAAGGTCATGTCCTGTCTCTGACAAGGGGGACATGACATGTCAGCGGCCAACCGCAGAGACTTTCAGCGACGCTGTCACCGAAGACACGGAGGCGTGCGCTGCTGCACAGTGGAATCGTCTAGTCAGTCCTTTAATCTGTAAAATAGTGGATGGCCACCAGTATATAAGGTGGCCTTCCCCCTCCCGCGCGAGGGTCGGTCACCTTAT
The DNA here is from genome assembly GCA_028641055.1 of Alopecurus myosuroides. NCBI lineage: Eukaryota > Viridiplantae > Streptophyta > Magnoliopsida > Poales > Poaceae > Alopecurus > Alopecurus myosuroides. Next base: position 29,488,800 of record CM054062.1, read on the forward strand.
CACTGCGTCGAGCATTCTGATACTTGGCTTAGCTACTCACAAAGAGAAAGAAATGGAGAAAGAGAGAGGAAGTCTTATACTCGGCATACCATTATACATAGAGAGAGAGAGGTAGGAGTAGGGGTGTTACCTCCACACGAGGGCCCTGAACTTGGGTAGATCTGGTTGTTTGCAGTGTTCTTAGCGCGCCACTTAGGCATGCGATCCCTCCCCGTATACCTACAGCGTCCATCGGCCCAAAGTTTAGCCATCCTATGGCATATGTCTTCTCCACACCACGACAACCGTTGCCATTAGGGAGAAAACAACAATGCTTTGTCTAAGAATGATTCTATTGTTTACATTACACATTTTGCTTACTATGATTATCTGTTGCTTGCAACTTAATACCCAACGTTTGTTCGGATGATATTCGAAGGGTGTATTATTAGTCATAGATGCAGTTGGATGACAGTCTATGTATATTGTTGTAATGCCCACATGAATCACATAGTAAGATTTATGTCATGCATATGCACTATGGTGAAGCCTTCATTTCTGTTAATTGCCCAACTCTAATTTGTTCACCACACATGTTATTTATCTTTCACGGAGAGACACCACTAGTAAACTATGGACCCCGGTCCATTTTCCTCAGACTGATAATACACACACTGCTTCCATTACTCTCATACTGATGCTACTGTTTTCACATTGTTTTCATACTGTTTTCCACACCGTACGTTTAACCTCTTTATGTTCAGAGAAACCTGTGAGATTGACAACCTCACCGATTCGTTGGGGCAAAGTTATTTGATTGTGTTGCGTAGGTTCCACGTTGCTGCTGAACCGGTAGTGCGCCCTTCCATCTCACCTGCATCAACCTTCCGAAGTTACTCCTTCCTCCTACTGTTCGATTCAACCTTGGTTTCTTTCTGAGGGAAACTTGGCGCTGCACTCTTCATACCTTCCTCTTGGGGTCTCCCAACGAACGTGTGATCACACGCATCAAGCACTTTTCTTGCGCCCTTGCCAGGGAGAAAGAGAATTTCTGCAAGGGGAGTCTCTCACTTCCAATCTCTTTACTTTGTTTTATTTTTGCTTAGTTTATTTTATTTTGTCTCGTTTGCTTCTCTACATAAAAAATACAAAAAATAGTTCTTATTCTAGTTGTAGTTTTTATCCTGTTTTTAATCTTGTTAAAATGACTGCTCCTGAGAACACTAAGTTGTGTGACTTCACTAGCACCAACAACAACGATTTCATTAGCACACCTATTTCTCCTCCCGCTCCTACTGCTGATTTTTATGAGATTAAGCCTGCACTATTAAATCTTCTTATGAGAGAGCAATTTCTGGTATTAGTTCTAATGATGTTGTTTCCCATCTTAATAATTTTGTTGAACTATGTGATATGCAAAAAATATAAATATGTATATGGAGATATTATTAAAGTAAAATTGTTTCCTTTCTCTTTGAGAGGAAGAGATAAAGAATGGTTGCTATCTTTGCCTAGAAATAGTATTGCTTCTTGGACTAAGTGTAAAGATAATTTCATTGGAATTTTTTTCCTCCTGCTAAGATTATATCTTTAATAAGTAGCATTATGAATTTTAAGCAACTTGATAATGAGCATGTTGCTAAAGCTTGGGAAAGAATGAAATCTTTAGTAAATAATTGTCCCACTCATGGACTGACTACTTGGATGATCATCCAAACATTTTATGTAGGGCTGATTTTTTCTTCAAGAAACCTTCTAGATTCAACTGCTGGAGGAACCTTTATGTCCATGATCTTGGGGGCAGCAACAAAGCTTCTTGATAATATGATGGTAAATTATTCTGAATGGCATACTGAGAGAGCTACAACTGGTAAGAAGGTAAATTCTGTTGAAGAAACCTCCTATTTGAGTGATAGACTTGATGATATTATGTCTATGCTTGTTAATGGCCATACTCCTATTGATCCAAACAATGTTCCTTTAGCTTCTTTGGTTGCTCAAGAAGGGCATGTTGATGTGAACTTCATTAAAAATAATAATTTCAACAACAATGCTTATAGGAATAATTTTGGTAGCAATAATTATAGGACATATCCTCCAAATAATAATAGTGCTTATGGTAATTCTTATAACAACAACAAAAGTGTACCCTCTGATCTTGAGAACATGCTTAAAAAATTTATTAGTACACAAACTGGTTTCAATAAATCTGTTGAGGAAAAATTTGGCAAAATTGATGTTCTTGCTTCTAAAGCTTATAGCCTTGCTCTTGATGTTGATTTCCTGAAATTAAGGTTATGCCTCAGGATGTTAAGGAAAGTAAAACCTTGAATGCCATCCAAATTCCAAATGATGATAATGTTAGGATGTTAGCTAAATTGCATGCTAGATGGGAAAGAGAAGATTAAATAGCTAGAAACAATAATATAGCTAATGTTTGCACCATTACCACCACTAGTAAAACTGAAGCCTCTCAATCTAGTAAACCTTCTATTATCAATGGTAAAGTAATTGGTGTTTGCAATATTCCCGCTGCTGCTATTAAAAATGCAAAATTGCGTGAAACTGCTAAAAATGCTCCTGATAATAGTGCTGAAAATTTTAGAAACATGGGAGACAATGGTACCATTACCTTTGATAAAAATGATATTAATTTTTATGATTGAAACATAACTGAAGTGATTAAGTTCTTACAAATCCCTGTTAGTTTTCCTAATGCTAGTGCTATGAATATGGCTTTCACAAAACATATTACAAATGCTCTCATGCAAATAAGAGAGGATGAATTAAGATGTGAAGCCTCTATCCCTAGGAAGTTAGATGATGGGTTAGAACCTATTATTAAAATGAAAGTGTATTATTTTAATTGCAATTGTCTATGTGATCTTGATGCCAGTATCTATGTATGCCTAAAAGATTTTATGATATTATTGATTTGCCACATTTGGAACCCTGTTATTTGGATATTCGTCTCATTGGTAATGTTAGAAAGAAACCTTTGGGAGAGTTGATGATGTTCTTATCATGGTTAATAATAATATTGTCACCGTTTATTTTGTTGTCTTGAATATTGAATGCAATGCTTCTTGTCCAATTTTTTGGGAAGGCCTTTTCTTAGAACCGTTGGTGATGTTATTGATATGAAAGAGGGGAATATTAAATTTCAGTTCCCACTCAAGAAAGGTGTGGAACACTTTCCTATAAAGATAATGAAGTTGACTTTTGATTCTATTATTCGAACACATTACAATTTAAATGCTTCTTCACTTGAAAACACTTGAATCCACTTTTCTAGGCCTAGCTAAAAGGCGTTAAAGAAAAGTAGTCCTTGTGAGATAACCCATGGTTTTATTTTTGCTTTGTTTTTCTCTGTTTTCTTTGAGTCAAGGGGATGTATACTTCTGTATCAACTCCTTTTTATCTTTATTTTCATGTATTAGTTGTGCCAAGAAAAGATTCTGACGAAAATTGGAGTTTGTTTTGGGATTTTTGCGCAGGAAACATATTTCTGTTGTCCACCGTAAAAAAATCGTGAAAAATCCAGAAAGATCAGAATGACATGAATTTTTTTGTTCTTAGTGCTCAGCTAATTCCACAACTTTTTAGTTCTTTAAGTTTTTTGATTTGAGTAGTGTAAGGACCCAGAAAAAATCCGTCTTTACAGAGAGTTCTGGTTTTGGCAGATTCTTCCATTTTTCATGCATTTGCTCTTTTACGATGTCAAGTGGATTTCTTTGCTTCACGAAAAATAAGTGTACGTACCTAATGTTTAAAATTATCAATATCACTTGTGCCCATACAGAACCCATGGATTTTTTATTGTTTCACTAACCCTCTAATGAGAATTACTCTTTGAGTGTGGTGTGAAGGAAGTTTTCAAGGGTCAAAAGAAGAGGTGATATATGTGATCAAGAAGAGTGCAAGGTCAAAGCTTGGGGACGTCCCCATGGTTCATCCCAGAAAATATTAAGAAGACTCAAGCATCTAAGCTTGGGTATTCCTAAGGCATCTCCTTCTTCATCAACCATTTATCAGGTCACTTCTAGTGAAACTATATTTTTATTCGGTCACATCATATGAAATTTACTTGGAGCATATGTTATTTTTAATTTTGTTTTCCTTGCGTAAATAATATCATTGGAACCTAGCATCCTTTTTTGGGAGATATACACGCTCCGCTTTTTCGTTTGAATACTCGATATGCTCGTATTCTTAGTTTTTCTTCTAGCTGCAGCGAAAATTCTTGTTTAGCTCTTGTTTTCATTGCATCTCTTATTCCGAGCTATTAGTTTTTGTAGTGTTATGTGAGTACTCTCATGTTTTTTTTTCATTTAGAGAGTTTTTGTTAAAACATATTTTGTATGGTGCTTGTTGCGAAAAGAAACTGCTACATTTGGTAAAATTATAAACGATGCAAATAGAAGCTTGTATGGGTCGTGGCTAGATGTTATTTTAATTCGAAAGCCTAGTGGTTATTGAGTAGCATGATTTGTCTCAAATATCTGAGAGTGTTTAATGTGTCATTGAAAGAATCATGAGTTGTTTTTCTCATATTGAAGCATAAATTTGTGGTGTTCTCCTTTGAATGTTTTATTTGGTTGACTTGGCGCATGCTCACACCATGTTTATGACTATGAACCAGTCACTAATAGCCTCCATGATCATATAGTTTTTGAACTTTAGGTACCACTTATGATTTGATTAATATTGTTTATGTTGCTATGCATGATTATGGCCATTATTGCTCTCTTGATTTGTCGCTCCCAGACTTTTGCTAGCCTCCACCTGTACTAAGTATGAGCTCTACTCATGCAATCCAGCTCCCAAAAACCAAAGTATGCCAAATGTGTCCACCATACCTACCTACATGTGGTAATTAACCTCCATTACAGGTAAATTTCTCATGTGCTACCTTTTAAACTTTCAAAATTACTCCTGTTTCGTGTTCCTGTTTTTGCTCATGAGGATGTAAATAGAGAATCTTTATCTCACTTGTTGATTGGATTTCACACCATGGACTAGTGGCTTCATCCGATTATCCAATTGATAGAAGAGCTGGCAGCAGGGCCCAGCCCCAAATTAATACAAACAAATTGTATTCACTATTTTTGACCCTAATTATCAGTCAAAGCATAAGTGTGTAAACAAAAGAGAAAGAGGGATGACCTTCTACACCAGTTGCGTCCTTCATATGGGAGCCACTCTTGTGAAGTATAGTTGGCTTGTGACGTACTGTATTTTCTGTTTACCATTCGTTGACATTAGCATACACCTCCCTAAAAATAGAGACTCCTCCACGGTATGTGATTGTTGGCAGGCACCCGAGGATTCGGTTAGCCATGGTTTGTGTAAGATAGATGGGAGGAGTGCCAAACATTTTGTACCTCTTTTTAATAAAATAAAAGCTCTAGCACATGAGTCATCCATGCTTCCCTCTACGAAGGGCCTTTCTTTTGCTTTTATATTGAGTCTCCATCTTCTAACTTTATTGTAACATCCCAATTTTTTTGATACATTAGGGTGTGTGGTGTGTGTTCATCTCATACATGCATGAAACAAAAATTTAAATCATGTTTTAACCAATTTAAATTTGGAATTTAAATGGTTTGAGAAAATCCCACAAAAAGTACTTAAAATGGGTTCCAAAATTTTGTATTGAAAAATATTTCAATTACACCAAAGAAACACATGGTGTTGTTAAAAATCTTATGAGCTTTCCAAAACCTATTTTTGCCAAATTTTCTGTTCAAAAAAGGTCCCCAAAACTCTGTTTTCTGTCCTGTTTTTAAATGGAAAAGGGCTGTTCTGTAGTTATCCTGTTTTCCAGGGTTTTTTTGTAAAACGACGTTTTAACGTCTTCTTCCTCCCGCCAGTAGACGAGCTGCTCGTCGACGTTGCCGTTTCCACCTCCTGCTCTATGTCATCGGGAGGGTAAGGTCTCCCAGGAGGCGTCCAGATCGCAGCCTCCTCCCCCAGAACCCCCCCGAACCCTCCTCCTCTCTCTGTGTTCTTCCTCCGAAGAACCGAACCCTAGCTCGCCGGAGTTGGCTCCTCGCCGACGCTATGCTCTGCCCCGTGATGAACCGAGGTTCCCGGAAGCTCCACCGCCCTCCTATTCCCCTCCTAGCCACCGGAAAACGACCCACGGTGGATGAAATCAACGCCGGCATCCGTGTCTTGCTCGCCTCCGGCCGACGGCCGCCGCGCTCGATGTCGCCGTCTCCGACCAACCCCACCTCCTCGTTACCTCTACGTTAATCCTGGTGAGCTCCCGCACCCGTAGGTGCCATTGGTTTGTCCCATCCCCATCGGTACCGTCCCCGCGCCGTGTACCTCCGCCCGCCGCCGCGCCGGTGGACGGCGTGGTCGCTCCGGTGACCTAAAAGGAGCGGCGCCAACACCGTTGTGATCACCGTCGCCTCCTCTTCCTAGTGCCTGGTTTTAATTTGTGAATCCCTCGCTCATTCGCGCGATTGCGCAGAGGCAGAACCGTCCTAGCCTGGGCTGGTGCCAGGATGACATCATCCTGATGTCATAATCCTCTCTATTTAATAAATCCAGGAATTCCAGAAAATGAGTAAAGTTTGTAAATTAAATAACTATTAAAATATTATTCAGAAAAATAAAATGAAAGCATGGTTTTGATCAGAAAAATAAACTCTACAGGAATATGTCATTTTCAACCATGTTTGACAAAGTTGAATTTTGAACATTATTTAATGCTATTTAAATCATTTAAAATGGAGAAAATAAGTTTTTATTCACCAAAATTAGAAAATTAAAAGTAATATACCAAATTGCCCAAAATGACATTTGCAATCTAGTTATGATGTTTTCAACCTCATTTGAGGAATTAAAATAGTACGCACTTCCATAATCGTCCGAAGTACCCCTTCGGGGCCTATTTCGGGCAAATTTCAGTAAAAATGTTTAACTGTCATACGAACCCTAGCAACCCAACGATCAAACCTAGGGCTTTATTTCAGTGCATTAACCTGCTCATGCATACATATTGCGCATTGCATCGATGTCATGTGTTGATTGTTCTTCTCTTTCGGTGTTGTTTCCCTCTCGGTAGAACGTGACTCCGAAGTGAAGGCCAGCAGTCCAATGGCGAATACTTGATCTTAACCGACAAGTCAAGCACTTATTCCTGAAGACTTTATCTGGTTTTCTTATAACCAAGGCAAGCATAACCTCTTATCTGCTCATATATGATTTCGAAGTGCTTTGAATCTCGTACTTTGCATTCGGTTCAAAACTATTTGATGTTAGTAGATAGAATCATCCTATATACTGCATAACCTAGATATCCTGATCCACTTCACCTAGCAGCTATAGGTTTGCTTGTGCGCGCTCCGCTAAACCCTGTGAGTCTTGCTTAGCCATGCCTAGTTGTGATCTGATCCATCCGGTTGATGAATCTGGTCAACGCGTGAATCTACTATGTCAGGTGTTTATGAATTGAATTACCTTTGATAACTTGAATAATCACGACATGGATGTGAGGCCACAATGGGTTGTGGCGTTTTGTCCTGTTCATGCCCCTAGGAGCGAGTTCTCGCCTTCGAGCCAAGACTGAGCGTACAGCCATACGTGGGCCGATGAACCCCGCCCGGCTAACTAACTTGTTTAGCCTTATCCATGAGCCACGTAGTTTGAACTTTCCATCTGCGTGTGAGTCGGAAAATGTTTTGGAAAAAACTAGGTCGTGACCGGGACAAGTGATGGACGTACACGGATCTTGTTCCCGACTCGCAGAACAGGTGCCGTCAGGAGGTGGCCAACTCCCTGTTGATGGGGTGGCCCTGTTTGGGTTGACTCATGGATATGGTTCGACAAGGTAAAGGCCGGGAATCGACCACCCTCTGCCGGCACTTCCCGGACTAGTGCTAACCCTGGTGGCACTAAGAGTCGGTTGGTACGTGTGGGTAAAGTTGTACACCCCTGCAGGGTTAAATCTTTTCGAAAAGCCGTGTCTGCGGTTAAAGACGACTTGGTGACGGATTCTGTGATCATAGATAACTTAAACGGAATGATTAAAACTTGCTGATAACGATTGAAGGATGCCTCCTCGGAGATGCCGGGAGGGGTTACCTTGTAGCATGAGGTAGTGTGGAACAACTGGAGGAGGTGATCTTTGAAACACGAGGTGCTGATATGTTTCGGTGGATTAAAAGATGATAATATCAGTAGTTGAGTATCTTTCTCATCTGTTTTCAAAATACTCCATGAGACGTGCTATTCCTTCCTCAACTTGCAAAACAAAGATTGCTTTACGCAAATCAGCCTTCATGAAACCCTTTTCGAAATAGCAGATATATAATAGGTTAACTAAGTCTTGTTGAGTACCTCCCGTACTCAGGTTTGCTTAATTTTGGTTCAGGAGAAGATCTCACTTCAGTGGTGGTTCAACGTGGACATCGACGAGTAGTTTGGGGTTCCCAGGTAGCAGCCTGGAATCTGTGGGCTGGGACGTCGCCTTATGTTGCGGCCTCTTAGGCCTTTTTGGTTCTTGTTGATTAGCAACATAATTTGCCTTCCGTTGTCTGATGTAATGTTGGGTCGTGTGACCTCTGTTTGTAAGCTATACTCTAGTAACACCTGTTTAATAAAGCTTCATGTCTAGAGTACTGCTTTGATCGGTTGTTGGTTTCGAGCTCATTGTTATACAGTTTTGGCTATGCCTGCATAGTTGTCGCAGTCGAGGGGTTGTGGAGCCGATGATCCATGTCCGAGCCCGCCTGTCGATTTGATCGGCCTGGGGCGAGGTAACCCCGGTAACCCTCGATTGTTGTTGCACTTTCTGGACACATAGCAGCTCTGTATAACTTTGGTCCCGTTCCTTCAGTTTCATCCGACTCGTGGACGCTTGGGTATGCATAATTGGTTATGACTAGCATGGATACAAGGAGTAGTAGACCGGGGATCCGGACTACGTGCCGATGAATCCGGTCTGCCTGCCGTTGTTTGTTGCGGCGGGGGCTGGTAACCCTGAAGCCCTTGTGAGTCCATGGCTAGGAGCACATAACAGTATGTATATCTCTGGGTCCGGGGTCTGACAAGCCATGGTATCAGAGCAGGACTGCCTGTAGGAAAACCTTACTGCTTGGTCGATGTCGAGTCTAGTGTTTGTGAAAAATACTTTAAAACTCCAAATGGATTGTGAAAAACCTTCTTAGGATTCTTTTTACTCCTTATCTGGTATCGCTCTAACTCTGGGTCACCTTACCTGTTTTGATTTGAAAAGGTTTTGCTAGCTCTTCTAGTCATTCAAAACCTAGGTGCCTTCTCTGGCAATGACGTTCTTCTAACCAAGTTGACCTAGTGTTAAAGTTTCTAGAGTCGTGTGTGTTCCGTGTTCCGTTATCTCTTAAACTGGGATATTTCCTTCCCATCCTAATCTCTCAGAGTTGTCCGGATTCCACATTCCTACCTGTTTCCAAGTTCTAAATCCTGAACCTCGAGATTTCCTTTTCATCTCGAATGTACCCGTTATCCTCTGCTCAAGTTCTTCCGGAGCTAAGTTTGTCTTCTTGGAAAGATACTCCGTGATTGCTATTCCTAGTGTTCCTCAAGACACTAAGAGAGTAGTTACTCCTTTGTTTTGGTTTTTAATCTTGGACTTGAACCGAAGGTCCTGGAATGTGCTGAATTGCGATGAGTTGAGTCATGTGGTTTCATAGCCAGGTGATGCTCATGCCATCAGTACAGGATGCTGACCTTTAACCCAAGTTCTGTTCCTTTGGATCCTGAGGAATCTATTCTACCTCAGGGTGGCTAGGTAAACTCAACTCCAATATCCATAGGTTGTCTCTACGAATCAAAAGGATCTCGTCAAGAGTGTTCTTTATGATTCTCATATATTTGTTCCTGGTTCAGCTATACCAACCTTTTGGCATGGGTTCTACACATGAGTGTTACCCCGTGCATCCAACGTGATCTCAGGATTTTCCAGAGCACGTTCCTACTCTTTAGTTGCTTTCCGAATTTCGTCCGTTGTTTGGAAACCAAGTTACATATGGTGTTGGATTCTTCCAATGCATTTGCTCTTGTTTTCTGTCAAAACATTCCACCTTGGAATGTCCGAAGAAACAAACTCCAGTACCTCGTTCATCTCTAGGACCAGGTCAAACTTTTGTAATGCACAGAATAAAGAAGTTTCATTAGCTTCTGTTCTGTTCCCCCTTCGAGTATCACACTCTTTGGCATCAAGAGGTCGTGTTAAGTTTCATGGCCTTAATGATGAAGTGATGCTCTCACACATCTTCACCCCCTTCCTCCAAGCTTGAATGCTTGAGATTGATGGGTATGTTATTCGACATGTGTATCAGGTACTTGTCGTGGGATAATCACGGCAGATGTTACCGGGGGTAACTGATCTTGGGGCAAGACGACACAGGTATTTGGGAGAGGGTTTAGCTCAGAGGAAAACATGGTGCAATTCGATCTGGTAGCCGGCAATCAAAGTCGCCGAGTCTCCGATCTTGATATAATAACACAACTCTGGGATTACACTCGATGCTCGATATCACACGATATTGCTAGGGTTCTTAGATCTCTGCCTAGACTAGACCTGGGGGTCGGTTTATAAAGCACCCGCACCCCCTGGCTTACTCTCCAAGGCGCATCCTGAATCCAACCCGCACCCGGCGCACAAACCCTAACTTTCTCCTACCGTAACCCACAATCCGGGTTACTGGGCCTACAAGTTTGGGCCTTCAGAGATTTCCTTATCCTTAACCGGGCCCTATGCACCGTCCTTTGGGCCGGGTTACTCCTTGGAGTTTGGCATACCGGGTTATCGTCCCCCCATCAGTAGTCCCCAGAATAGCCTGGGCTTCATGGATCCTCCTTGAAGCGCTTGCTATTCCTTGCAAAGATATCAAACGTACGGGCATATAGAGGCCGGGTTAAGATGTTTTGACATTCAGCTAGGCCTTACTCCATGGTGGCCATATAGTAATCCGGCTCTTTCCCAGTTACCCAACTTACTCTCCCAAATAAAATCCCAAAATGCCAAGATTTTGCACTCGATAATCGACCCTGAAATCGCGGGGTTGATTTCCTTCTTCCTTTTATCCAGATGCCTTGCACGTTATTTGGCGCATATCTCGCTGTGGCGCCCCGAGATCGGGCACTATGCAGATTTCAGCATTCCCGCCAAATCCGCATAATAACCGATTCCAGGTTGCCATTTATGATAACATTACAATAGTTCACGAATAATCCACAATTACAACAGAAACAGATAGATACAAGATGACTCAAACGAGCCGGGGTTACAACTGATACATTACAAAGATCCAAATAACAACGGAAGAAGCAACACATCGTCCGTCTACGGACAAGATCCAAATTGGACTAAGAGTCCTGAAGATAACCGAGAGCGTCCAATCCCTGCCCAGGCCAAGCCGGAGGGATTCCCAAGCTAACGTCGTCAGACTTCAAACCTGTTGACTGCAATTTGGAATTTGCAGCCACGAAAGAGGTTCGTGGGTCAGTACGGTTAAGTACTGGCAAGGGGGACAAAGCCCATACTCACAAGAATACCGGCGTAGCCAATCATCACAAGATACAAATACTTTAGGATCAACGGAAAGGAAGGGGTTATGGCGAATAAGCGACAGCAGGCTGCACTAACCAACTACAGAGATTCTATTACTTCCAACTATCAGAAAGGAGATAAGATCGAGGGATAGTAACCAACTGAAAGATAACTTCAAACAAACCCATCCTGGATCTCGCCCCTTATCCGAAGAAGCAATCCGAGGATAACTCACACCGTGGTATTAAAGATGAGTCAAGTTTGTTGTGTGAATAACCTATTACTAGTCAAGTTATTAATCATTGGGTGAAACATGATTGATCATTATGTTGAAGTTGTCCTGAGTACTTGTAAGCCAGTACTTTCACCAAGTAATCCATAACCGCGGAAAACACGGCTTCTCGAGAAGATTTACCCTGCAGGGGTGCACCATAGTAACCACACTCATGAATATCCCGCCAGATGGAATGCCTCCCACCAAGCGGGGCACTCAACACAATCCAACCCTTCTTCGCATCAAGCCCAAAGAACCTTGGGCGCACGGCTAATCGAGCCCAGAAGAAAATGGACCCTCATAGCACTCTAAGAACGTGTCCCCCTATATGCCGACTACGAAAGTTCCACCCGGGTACCAAGGGCTCGCAAGATCATGCATGCAGCAAATGGAAAACCCGAACTAAATGAGGCGATTTGGACGAGATGCGAATCGGGTCAAACTGAGGGGGAGCCCATACTCCCCAAATGCGGGTAGTGCGCTCATCATGGATCGGTAGACAAGACCCTTTTCCTATTAGGGTCGACACTAGCGGGCCTCAAAACCTCAAAGGGCCTCCCGCCGGTGCCTTATCATCAAATTATTATTATTATTACCATTAGCAATTAACAGGTTTGATTGATTCACATCGAGCCCCCAGAACATAATTAAGTAATAACAGAAAGTAACGGGTAACAGACTCGAGCAAAACAACCTAAGCAAGATAGTAAGACACCGGCTCAAGCAAAGGTTATAGGAGTGGAGGTGAGGCAATATCAGGGTTAAAGGATTCATGTGATAGGTTCGTAACAGAAACAATCTACTACTAAGGCTAGCAGAAAAGAACAACGGAAGTATCGGTAACAAGTGATGAAAGGCAGCCATATGGCAGCAAGTGAGTATACTTGCCTGAGATCCCGCAAGGTAGCAGAACTTGTCGTTGCTCACATCATCTCAACGTCCTATCCGGGAAGAAGCAACGAACCTCGAACAAACACCGGATGCAACAATTACTACTACGGCAAACGATCCAGCATGAACAAGGTATGGATGCATGACATGTTTAAGAGATGCACCAAAGTAAGCTAGTGGATATGATACACAAGTTTAAATGGATTCCATATGCAAAGATTGCATATGGCAAACCCATGCATTATAGTTGAATTAATTGTTCTAACACTAAGCATCATGTGTAAGTGAGTTAGAATGATGCATGCATGATGAAGAACAAGAAGGTAACAATATTAGATGCAATTGGAAGGATGGTTAACAAGTTTAGAAAACATTTATTAAGTTTGGAAATTTTGTTACTTAATGATGTTAGACAAGTAGTGATTGTTTTCAACAAGTTAAAGTGCTCAAAGCAACCAACAAAGTTTATATTTGAAAAGGTTATCAAATTTTAGTTGGATTACATGTTTCACATTTTGAAATTGGACTTAGGATTAATTAAATATGAATTAAACAATATTAAACAATTTTTAATTGAATTAAACAAGATTTGAATTGTTTTAGGCAATTTTAATTATTCAAAACAGAAAACAAAAATTATATTTGAATAGCTTATTTAAAATGGTATGAAAAACATATTTTATTTGCATGATTTGGACTTATGAATAATTAGTTATTGAATTTAGCAAAATACAATTGAAAGATTTAAATTTGAATTTGAATTGTAATTTGAAAGTTCAAAACAGAACACAAGTTGGATATTTGGATAGCTTAGGAAATTTGGATCAGAATAGGTATAAAGTTTGCATTTATTGGAATTATAGAACAAGAGATATTAAAGGTTGAAATTTATGCTCAAATCTGTTATTTAAATGAATTTTGATTTACAGTAATTCGCAGAACTTTTGTTACTCAGATGCAATCTACTCTAGCCACTGTCCAGTGGACCACACGGCCTCTGGTGCTTGCGTGGCCATGGCAGTCGCTGACAGGTGGGGCCGCGAGCGCGCGAAGGGAAAAATAGAGGAAAAGGGTGCGCGTCCTGGGGATCGAACCCCGGACCTGCCTCGCGCACGGAAAGGAACCGAACCACCGGGTTGTTGCTCTCCTTGTGATAGATACGACGTTCCGGTTCTTTTGAGGAGAGGAAATCGCCAGCTACCCGAACTGACGAAACTGAAGGTGTTCTCTGCACGTATGCACAGAATCGACGAACCGATGGCTGCGCCTCGGCTCGACGGCCGGCCACGCGGCGGCGGCGCAGTGCAGGTGCGCGTGCGGTGTGTAGGAGGGACCGGGAGGGAGAGAGCACGGGCAGTTTGGGCGCTCACCTTGGCTGGTCGCTGTCGCAGGCGAGGCTACAGTCGAAGCTGTCGGCTGACAGTGACGAGGAAGGAACAGCCGGCGGCGGAAAACGGACGGCGGCGGCCATCGGGTCCTCCTCTCGCCGCCGCGTCTTCAGCAAAGTTGAAGGCCAGGCCACGGGGGCTCCATTCCCGTGGCTGGCTTGGCCCGAGGAGAAACGTGGTGAGGGGATGGTGGCCGTCTACGGTGGTGAAGCTCACGGTGGTTGGGTGCGGTTCAGATATTCAGAGATAGAGGTTCTAGCAGAGAGGAAAGATGGCATCGCGGCGCTAGGGTTAGGGAGAGGGGGTGGGCTCTAGGGTTAGGGCACGGGAGGGCGGCTGTTTTATCGTGGTGGGTGAGTTTGTACGGCTCACATCGGGTGGAGGTGGAGTTGATCGATCGGTTCTGTGAGCAGCCGTACGGAAGGTAGAAGACGACAGAGAAATAAGGGGGTGGGCCAGAAGGTAATAGATGGGCTAGGTTTGGTGGGCTTGGGGTAGGAAAAGAAAAGGCTGGGCCATGCCCCTCTCCTAGGCTTTGCTTTCTTTTTATTTATTTTTTCCTTATTATTATTTTTTTGTAAGAGATAAAGAGAGAGAGAGATAGAATTAGGGTGGGGTGTTTTGGGGTGGTTTATTTCATTAAATAATTTTTGTACTTTTCCAAACATGAAATGAAAGCAAGGTTAGCATTATTTTCACAAGGTGGAAAATTTAATTGAATTAAAGTTGTTTAGTTGAAAATTTCCAAAATAGGGTTTGAGGTTTGCATTTTATAATTAATTTCATTAGGTTGCAAAACAATAAACAAAGCAAAGGTTAGTTAATGATTTCAAAATTGGTATATTAGTTTGATGTTTAAGTGGTTAGTGGAATTTCAAATAATGTTTTGATTTTGGGAATTTTGGGGAAATAACAAATTTTATTTAATAAACAACAAGCAATTATACAAACATTATTGAAAGTAGTTGGTTTGCCAAATTTTAATCTTTAAACCCATATTGAAATATGATAATTAGAAGTGATTTGATTTGAATTTTGAATTAGTCATTAGGGTTTTAAACAATTTAAATTGTTTTGAGTGGTTTGGAAAACATGATGCAATGCTTATGGGATGCAGATGATGCAAGCAAAAGAAAACAAACAGGTAACCCCCAGGTGTTACAGACGACACCACTAACAAGGGATTGCGCCCTCGCAATCCACCTGCTAACCCGGGAGGGGAAAGAAGTTCGACTATCGATTCTTCGTGCTTCAAGTTGATCTCCTCGACACCACTAACAAGGGCTTCTCGACACCACTAACAAGGGCTTCTTGCTGGGAGTGATGACGATGTTCTTCCACCAGGAATCTTCCGATGATCGAACCTATTAGGTTAAGGGCTCAGAAAACGTCCACCCACGTAGGATCCTAACACTTTGAAAGATAGACAAGAGGGGAGACTCCAAAACAAATAAGATGGGAGGGGAATTAGAATAGGGGTAAGGAGTAAACAAGAATCCTATTGAGATGTTTTTCCAAAATAGTTTAGCAGAAATAGTTTTCGACACTCTAGAAACAACGACCGTTAGCGAGGTTAACCTACAGGCTTTGCGGACCCGTTGCTTCGATAACCATTCGTATCGAAACAATATCGGGAATCGGAACCAAGGCTCTGATACCATTTGTGGCGCCCCGAGATCGGGCACTATGCAGATTTCAGCATTCCCGCCAAATCCGCATAATAACCGATTCCAGGTTGCCATTTATGATAACATTACAATAGTTCACGAATAATCCACAATTACAACAGAAACAGATAGATACAAGATGACTCAAACGAGCCGGGGTTACAACTGATACATTACAAAGATCCAAATAACAGCGGAAGAAGCAACACATCGTCCGTCTACGGACAAGATCCAAATTGGACTAAGAGTCCTGAAGATAACCGAGAGCGTCCAATCCCTGCCCAGGCCAAGCCGGAGGGATTCCCAAGCTAACGTCGTCAGACTTCAAACCTGTTGACTGCAATTTGGAATTTGCAGCCACGAAAGAGGTTCGTGGGTCAGTACGGTTAAGTACTGGCAAGGGGGACAAAGCCCATACTCACAAGAATACCGGCGTAGCCAATCATCACAAGATACAAATACTTTAGGATCAACGGAAAGGAAGGGGTTATGGCGAATAAGCGACAGCAGGCTGCACTAACCAACTACAGAGATTCTATTACTTCCAACTATCAGAAAGGAGATAAGATCGAGGGATAGTAACCAACTGAAAGATAACTTCAAACAAACCCATCCTGGATCTCGCCCCTTATCCGAAGAAGCAATCCGAGGATAACTCACACCGTGGTATTAAAGATGAGTCAAGTTTGTTGTGTGAATAACCTATTACTAGTCAAGTTATTAATCATTGGGTGAAACATGATTGATCATTATGTTGAAGTTGTCCTGAGTACTTGTAAGCCAGTACTTTCACCAAGTAATCCATAACCGCGGAAAACACGGCTTCTCGAGAAGATTTACCCTGCAGGGGTGCACCATAGTAACCACACTCATGAATATCCCGCCAGATGGAATGCCTCCCACCAAGCGGGGCACTCAACACAATCCAACCCTTCTTCGCATCAAGCCCAAAGAACCTTGGGCGCACGGCTAATCGAGCCCAGAAGAAAATGGACCCTCATAGCACTCTAAGAACGTGTCCCCCTATATGCCGACTACGAAAGTTCCACCCGGGTACCAAGGGCTCGCAAGATCATGCATGCAGCAAATGGAAAACCCGAACTAAATGAGGCGATTTGGACGAGATGCGAATCGGGTCAAACTGAGGGGGAGCCCATACTCCCCAAATGCGGGTAGTGCGCTCATCATGGATCGGTAGACAAGACCCTTTTCCTATTAGGGTCGACACTAGCGGGCCTCAAAACCTCAAAGGGCCTCCCGCCGGTGCCTTATCATCAAATTATTATTATTATTACCATTAGCAATTAACAGGTTTGATTGATTCACATCGAGCCCCCAGAACATAATTAAGTAATAACAGAAAGTAACGGGTAACAGACTCGAGCAAAACAACCTAAGCAAGATAGTAAGACACCGGCTCAAGCAAAGGTTATAGGAGTGGAGGTGAGGCAATATCAGGGTTAAAGGATTCATGTGATAGGTCGTAACAGAAACAATCTACTACTAAGGCTAGCAGAAAAGAACAACGGAAGTATCGGTAACAAGTGATGAAAGGCAGCCATATGGCAGCAAGTGAGTATACTTGCCTGAGATCCCGCAAGGTAGCAGAACTTGTCGTTGCTCACATCATCTCAACGTCCTATCCGGGAAGAAGCAACGAACCTCGAACAAACACCGGATGCAACAATTACTACTACGGCAAACGATCCAGCATGAACAAGGTATGGATGCATGACATGTTTAAGAGATGCACCAAAGTAAGCTAGTGGATATGATACACAAGTTTAAATGGATTCCATATGCAAAGATTGCATATGGCAAACCCATGCATTATAGTTGAATTAATTGTTCTAACACTAAGCATCATGTGTAAGTGAGTTAGAATGATGCATGCATGATGAAGAACAAGAAGGTAACAATATTAGATGCAATTGGAAGGATGGTTAACAAGTTTAGAAAACATTTATTAAGTTTGGAAATTTTGTTACTTAATGATGTTAGACAAGTAGTGATTGTTTTCAACAAGTTAAAGTGCTCAAAGCAACCAACAAAGTTTATATTTGAAAAGGTTATCAAATTTTAGTTGGATTACATGTTTCACATTTTGAAATTGGACTTAGGATTAATTAAATATGAATTAAACAATATTAAACAATTTTTAATTGAATTAAACAAGATTTGAATTGTTTTAGGCAATTTTAATTATTCAAAACAGAAAACAAAAATTATATTTGAATAGCTTATTTAAAATGGTATGAAAAACATATTTTATTTGCATGATTTGGACTTATGAATAATTAGTTATTGAATTTAGCAAAATACAATTGAAAGATTTAAATTTGAATTTGAATTGTAATTTGAAAGTTCAAAACAGAACACAAGTTGGATATTTGGATAGCTTAGGAAATTTGGATCAGAATAGGTATAAAGTTTGCATTTATTGGAATTATAGAACAAGAGATATTAAAGGTTGAAATTTATGCTCAAATCTGTTATTTAAATGAATTTTGATTTACAGTAATTCGCAGAACTTTTGTTACTCAGATGCAATCTACTCTAGCCACTGTCCAGTGGACCACACGGCCTCTGGTGCTTGCGTGGCCATGGCAGTCGCTGACAGGTGGGGCCGCGAGCGCGCGAAGGGAAAAATAGAGGAAAAGGGTGCGCGTCCTGGGGATCGAACCCCGGACCTGCCTCGCGCACGGAAAGGAACCGAACCACCGGGTTGTTTCTCTCCTTGTGATAGATACGACGTTCCGGTTCTTTTGAGGAGAGGAAATCGCCAGCTACCCGAACTGACGAAACTGAAGGTGTTCTCTGCACGTATGCACAGAATCGACGAACCGATGGCTGCGCCTCGGCTCGACGTCCGGCCACGTGGCGGCTGCGCAGTGCAGGTGCGTGTGCGGTGTGTAGGAGGGACCGGGAGGGAGAGAGCACGGGCAGTTTGGGCGCTCACCTTGGCTGGTCGCTGTCGCAGGCGAGGCTACAGTCGAAGCTGTCGGCTGACAGTGACGAGGAAGGAACAGCCGGCGGCGGAAAACGGACGGCGGCGGCCATCGGGTCCTCCTCTCGCCGCCGCGTCTTCAGCAAAGTTGAAGGCCAGGCCACGGGGGCTCCATTCCCGTGGCTGGCTTGGCCCGAGGAGAAACGTGGTGAGGGGATGGTGGCCGTCTACGGTGGTGAAGCTCACGGTGGTTGGGTGCGGTTCAGATATTCAGAGATAGAGGTTCTAGCAGAGAGGAAAGATGGCATCGCGGCGCTAGGGTTAGGGAGAGGGGGTGGGCTCTAGGGTTAGGGCACGGGAGGGCGGCTGTTTTATCGTGGTGGGTGAGTTTGTACGGCTCACATCGGGTGGAGGTGGAGTTGATCGATCGGTTCTGTGAGCAGCCGTACGGAAGGTAGAAGACGACAGAGAAATAAGGGGGTGGGCCAGAAGGTAATAGATGGGCTAGGTTTGGTGGGCTTGGGGTAGGAAAAGAAAAGGCTGGGCCATGCCCCTCTCCTAGGCTTTGCTTTCTTTTTATTTATTTTTTCCTTATTATTTTTTTTTGTAAGAGATAAAGAGAGAGAGAGATAGAATTAGGGTGGGGTGTTTTGGGGTGGTTTATTTCATTAAATAATTTTTGTACTTTTCCAAACATGAAATGAAAGCAAGGTTAGCATTATTTTCACAAGGTGGAAAATTTAATTGAATTAAAGTTGTTTAGTTGAAAATTTCCAAAATAGGGTTTGAGGTTTGCATTTTATAATTAATTTCATTAGGTTGCAAAACAATAAACAAAGCAAAGGTTAGTTAATGATTTCAAAATTGGTATATTAGTTTGATGTTTAAGTGGTTAGTGGAATTTCAAATAATGTTTTGATTTTGGGAATTTTGGGGAAATAACAAATTTTATTTAATAAACAACAAGCAATTATACAAACATTATTGAAAGTAGTTGGTTTGCCAAATTTTAATCTTTAAACCCATATTGAAATATGATAATTAGAAGTGATTTGATTTGAATTTTGAATTAGTCATTAGGGTTTTAAACAATTTAAATTGTTTTGAGTGGTTTGGAAAACATGATGCAATGCTTATGGGATGCAGATGATGCAAGCAAAAGAAAACAAACAGGTAACCCCCAGGTGTTACACTCGCCAAAACTCAAATTAATAGCCGTTTATTTCCGTAACTCCTGGCTCCTGCTCACTGAGCTAGGTTTATCCATTCGCACTATAAATAAGCCCCTTGGGGGTGACCCGAACCCTAACGGCTCATTTCCCCCACTCCATTCCTTTCTCCCTCTGAGCTCTCTCTCTCACTGAGCGCGACCACGGAAATTCCGCGCGCATCACCGGAGCTCATTGGCCGGAGGCTGCGCTCCGCCACTGCTCGCCCCGCGCCGCCGCCAAGATCCGCCGGCGAATCCTCATCCGGCCCATCAAGAACCGCGAAGGGACACCAGGCCTGCGCCATCTGCCTCCGCAAGGCTTCCCTCAGATCTCCTCCGGTAAACCTTTTGCACCTATTAATTTGCCCTTGCAACTTTCGATTTTACCTCAGATTAGATCCAAGTTAGCCCGCCACGGATTTCTCGGCTATGCCGAATTAGGCTACCCATAATCTCTTCTAGCTTGCCCAAAGGATAAAGCGCGTACTCCAATCCACTCTCCTACTACCCGCAATCATTATTCTTGCCACAAATCTGGAGATAGAACTTCCAATCTAGGCTCGAACTACCCAGAATTTCCGCCTTTGCATCAATCACCCGGCGGGGCCTTTCCTTTCTAGTTCTTCCCATTCACGTTAAGTGCCTAAGCAGCCGTCCATTATCTCCAAAAAACTTCTTCACCATTTAGATCCCATAATTTTCGCCATAACACTTGACACCCGGGTAATTTCGAACTTTGCTCTGCGAGCTAACACCCGGATCACTCGCAATTTTTCATATCTCAATATTACCCGGCCTGTACTTGGCCGGCTCACAACTTCCATGCCTTAATCCCCTTTTATCTTGTACTTTGCAGCTCAACCACATGGCTCCCAAGAAGCAGGGGAAAACTCCAACCAAGGCTAAAGCCACCAACTCCATATCTGCCAACTGGGCGCGATCTACGGTCACAAAGGCCAAGTTAGAGGAGCTGGTGGAGCTGGGAGTTCTTCCTCCTCAAGAAGGTATCCAGTGGAGGGTGCCGGGTAAGGAGACCCGGCCTACCCCGACAAAAGATGAGGTAATCTGTTTCGTGGAGCATGTGACCCGGGGTTTTCGACCGCCGGGTCACCCCTTTTTCCGTGATATCCTTAGTCACTATGGCCTTCGTGTCTTTGACATTGGACCCAATTCCGTACTAAACATTTCCCATTTTATTGTCCTTTCCGAATCCTACTTGTGCACTCCGCCAAGTCTAGCTCTTTTTATTGAGCTTTTTCAATGCAAACCATGCCGCGAAAGCGGTGATGGGGCGCTTCTCGCTTGCGGCGGGGTTTCTATCCAGCGCCGCAAAAACTCTCTGATGCCACCCCTCACCCTTAATTCCCATGTCAAGCATTGGCAGCTCTCATACTTCTATTGCCAAGACACTTCCCCACCCGGCCAAAAGAAACTTCCGGGTTATTCGGAGGGTCTCCTTGACATTTCTGATAAGTTTAGTGCCTTCGCCCCTGACACGGACAGGGAGGCAATTCAACCTTTACTAGCCAAAATCGCCACTCTCACAGCCCAAGGCCTCATTGGGCTCAACCTGGTGAAGACCTGGGTCGACTTCAGGATTCAGCCCAATTCCATCCGCACAAAGTTGATGTGCGAGTATTCAGGGGAACCTTGAGACCCGCTCCGGTACTCCGACAACATCTTCGCAGCTGGCGACACTCATAAAACCATCAAGGGTTTTTTGACAGAAAAGCTCGAGGTAATCCGGAACATATCCGGGTTAGAGCCCTTCACACTTGAGAACCCAGCCCCCAAGGTAAAAATCCGACTTTGATGCCTTTACTTTTGCTCTTTCCACTCAATACGGTTAATAACCCTTATGTCAACACTTTTCAGGCTGATGATGATTTTTGGAAAACTAATGCCTCCCCTAGCTCCGAAAGCCCAGAGGAGCAAGAAACGGTTAACTCGGAAGAAGGTACTCTCCGGATTTTATTTGGTTCCCTTGAACTCACCATAACCCCTTCCCTTCTAACCATAACTTTGATGATATCCAGAACAAGAAGATGACGAGGAAGAAAATTCCGATGGCAAGGTAGAATCTGCCAGCGACGAGGAAGAACTGGAGCCGACAGTCAAAGTCGGATCCAAAAGAAAGACCCAAGAGGCCACCTCCAAGGTTTCATATCTCCCTCTCACATTCAACTCGCATTACTTTAATGATATACTTGAGCTAACTTGACATTATCCCACTGGCCGTTCTTGAAGGAGTCGCCCGTGCCCAAGCGTAGGTCAACTCGAAATCACCCGGGTAATGAAGCCCTTAACCCGGGTATTACATCGACCCCCCCCCCCCGCGGCGGGCTGGTAATTACCCTATCTTTTCTGGGTCAAGACATTCTCTTTAGACCATTCCCATATGACATCTAACTTGATAATTTCCAGCTTCTCCCGAGTCCAGCGATGGATTTCCTTGTGACTTTGCGGTGAATACCGGGTAAGATCCCTTTCCTGATGTTCCACCATATTTCATCACCCTTTCTTGACTGTGTATTTAACTACTGACTGACAACACCTTATAGGGCCACGGTCGTTGTCAGCGATCAAGAGGAAACGGAGACCGAGGGCCCGGGTAAGGGGAGCCCGGCTGATAAGACTACAGCCGCGTCCAGCGGTGAAAAACAAGCGTCGCCGCCAAACCCGGACACGCAAGGAGCCGAGTATCCAATTGCTTCCCATGCAAGCAAGAAGAACAAAACCACCGTCTTGGGTGAAGAAGAAGGAGCGTCGGATTCCGACACACGGATGACCCGGGTTCCGCCTCCTACTAAGAAGAAAGCTCCTTCCCGGAATTTCCAAGGCCCCGGGTCTTCTGATACGAGTAAAGATACTTTCGATCAGTTGATGAACACTCTCCTTACTATGAAGGCTTCGGAGAGCCAGATCTTGGAGCGCATGGCTGCAGAGCATCAGGTAAGGACACTTTGTATCTCATATTGCATACCTAGTCCCCAAGTTCCAAGTATGACTTGCAAAAGTGATGCTTGGTACTTTACACCACATTCGGCTTTCCATACAATCCAACTAATACTTGCATTCCTTGCTACTTACAGGCACAGATAACCCGGTCTGATGAAACTTTACTGAGGACCGAGCAACTTCTTCTTGCCGAGATGAAACGAAGGGAAATCCTTGAGGATGACATGAAAACCTTGAAGAAAGATGTGTCCAAATACAAGAAGAAGTGCAATGCCGCTCAGACCGAACTGAAGAAACTATCGGACCAGGTTTCCGATACTTATCAGATCTTGCTCAGTAAGTTTTCTGCTGCTGATTGGCTTCATGTCTTTAATTCATTATAACAGACTCGGGATTACTGAAACGCTCTTTTTTTGTTACGACTGCAGGTGCCAACCTTGCGGCCCCAGAGGAAAATGCCATTACCAAGGCTAAAACCCTCAAGACTATACTCCGGACTTTCTTTGCCGGCACAAAATTTATATTGGATGCTGTGAAGTGGCCTACGGAAGTATATCCGGGTGAAGAGAATCTCGTTCAAGCCTGTTCTACTATGCCTGGGTGGATTGAAATCTGGAAACGCTCATCATGCCGAATTGGAATGACCCGGGCTTTTACTCTGGCCAAGGCTTTCTTTCCAAAGCTTGACCCGGCAAAGGTATCATCCGGGTTTCCCGAATTCAAGGCTGACGGTTCCAAATTTACACCCAAGGATTTCAAAGCCATACAAGCCGCAGTGCGCCCCTCAGCTACCGCCTTGGCCGATAGCTTGGATCTAAATACGATTATGAGTGCATATGACGCTGATGGCAAAGTTATTACGGAGGATGCGCCCCCGCCTTTTGATATCTTGGAGAAGTGGGTTTCTAGCTCGGCCAGGAAGAGGGAAGCGACTGCGAAGAGGGAGGCCGAGTTAAACTCGGGCCCGTCTGCCTCTACACCAGCCGTCCCTCCACCAGTCCGCCCTGATGCAATGAGTCCGGGTAAGGGTGCCAGGAAGGCTAAGCAGCAAACCCAGGACTCAGACCCGGAAGGCCGTACTCAGGAGGCCGAATAGGGCCGTATTATCATAATACCTTATAATGCTTTGTAATCACACTGTTATGCTTTTGATGGTGCGCCTGTGCACCCCTGATACTGATGTCGTACTTTTTAGCCCGTGATATACTTTGCGGCTTTTCTGGTCTTTTGATAACCGTATTGCTTGCCTATTCTTTGAACTTTTTCTCGATACCCAATTCTCTATTTTGGCTCCCTTCGGAAGACTCGGTTTTCCGAGTACCAGGGGCTTTGATACGTGGACTTTTTCTTTAAGTCCCCAAGACTCGGATGGTGAGGTTTTTCGAACTGCGATAGCCAAGTAGTTTGTTTCTGTTTCGAAGTCCCCCAGTCCCCATGACCCAAAGTCCGAGTCATGGGGGTGTGGCCTTTCTCAGAGAACAAATTATTTTTTACCGAGTCGCAAGCCTAAAGCCATTCCGTGTGAATACTGAAGTTATGCTTGATAATTGTTGAGTTTCCGGCTTTTAGCCTTGTACTCTGCATAAACTTGTGGTTTAGATGACCCTTTTGACTATCTTGTACTGTAAGCCGGCTTTCGCGTGGATACCATGTTGTTACATCCATACGAGAACAGTGTCAGGCAAGTCCCATTGGGCTTCATGGCTGATTGTAATCGTAAGCGAACGAATCATGCCACTTTAGTGCGAGTCACATCGAGCTTAAGTAAGAAAAGTCAAGAAAATTTGGCTCCTTTGTCCAGTTATAAGATTGCAGCCGTACTCGTTTGCGAATAATCGGCCCTTATAACTTATAGGCATCAAGGCCGGGTCTTTCGGGTTAGTGGTTGGTCACTTGAGCAACCAACCCCCAAGACCTACATGCACTTGATGCTTTTAATGATACTGAATTACTGATGTCGCATGGATACTACTTACTTGTAATCAGGATGTAATGATATAGGACTTGATAACCATCTCTTTATTGATACTAGAAATTTTGGATCAGCAGGCCGCCTCATTAAAAACCTTCCAGTCCCCTTAGGTACCCTGGGTAGGAAAAGAGCGCGTCTGAAACCTGCTGCCCGTTACATTATTTAGTTCTTCATAAGCACTGGTCCCGGTCTGGCTTGACCAATGCACATTCTCCATATGTTCGACCTTTTCCTGATGAGTACCGGGTTTGCTAGCCAACCCGGGTGGGGTGTTCCCATGACTTGGCTGGTTGTGAGCGGCCGTGTAGCTTCTTCCTTTACAGCGGATTGCTTGGGGTAATCATCCTCGATTAAGGCCACCATTTTAGCATCTTGCGTTACCTTGGATTTTGTTTTTTCACCTTCAGTACTCGGCCTTTTTGATGTGGCTCTATCCTCCGGGTCTGCTTGAGACCGATAATGCTTGAGTTCTTCTTTTCTACAGGCCTGCTCGGCCATTGCTGCATCTCATTCGTCACATTCAGCTGCTATGTCTCGATTTCCATGTATGGTAATGGTCTTCTTGGGACCCGGGATTTTTAGCTGTAGATATACGTAACACGGCCTAGCCATGAATTTGGCATAAGCCGGCCTTCCAAATAGCGCGTGATAAGGGCTGCGCAATTTCACTACCTCAAAGGTAAGCCACTCAATTCGATAGTTATCCTTTGACTCTCCAAAGGCTACCTCCAATGCGATTTTTCCCTCGGGGCATGCTGAATGACCCGGCACTATCCCATGAAAAACTGTTGAGCTTTTTTGCAGCTGAGATTCCTTGAGGCCCATGCGTAGGAAGGTTTCCCAATACAGTATATTGATGCTGCTTCCACCATCCATTAAAACCTTTTTCAGTTCGTACCCATTGACTTGCGGTGCGACTACTAGTGCCAAGACTCCTGGGTGCTCCACTCTTTCTGGGTGATCCCTTCTGCTCCATGTTACCTCCTGTTCTGACCATCTCAAGTATCTCGGGACGGCTAACGAAACTGAGTTGACCGCTTGCTTCAGTATCTTTTTGTCCTTGTTAGAGCCTCCTGTGGTATGCACATGATATTGACCCAATTGTTTGGGGTTAGCCTGGAAATCTCCTGCCCCCCCTTGGTTATTACCTTGATTTCCAGCCGTCGGATTACCGGCTGGGGGTGGGTCGTTGCCCGGGTTTGCCCCTGGACCCGGTCCTCCTCCGCGTCCTGCACCTCGCATAGCTCTGTGCACTTCCTCATTTTTCCATCTTTGTAAATCGGCGCACTGTTCTAGGGAGTGGTTAGCTGGCCTGCCATTCCTGCTGTGCTTCGGGCATGCCATCCTGAATATGTCCCAATTGTTACCCGGCCTTGGTGGACCTTGATAATTTCCTCCATTGTGGTTACCTCCGTTGAAATTTCCTTCTGCTCTTGGCCTCGAAGACCCGGCTTCTGTGTTGGCGACAAACTCGGAGCCTCCTTCGAAAGGGCGCTTGTTCTGGCTATTTCCATTGTTACCTGATGCTGATCCGTTGCCGGTTCTTCCATTACCGCTTGTGTTTGCTTTTGCCTTCTTGTCATCAGCTTCTTCTTCTGTAGTATCTGTCGCAGCGTGTTTGTTGCACGCATCCATCAATTCTCCCATTGTGACTTCCGACGCATTTCGACTGGACTTCATGCGAGTTAACTTTTGCACTAAAGGTATATACTTGCACGTTTTTGCCATGGCCTGTAGTGCATCCTTGGGCTGGATATCCGTGGATGAGTGAAGTATCTCCATAACCCGGCGCACCCAACTGCGCGCTGATTCTCCCTTCTTCTGGACGCATCGCTCTAGATCATCAATAGTGAATAATTTCCTGCAGGTCCCGTGAAAGTGTTTGACAAACGCGGTCTTCAATTCCTCCCAAGACTTGATCGATCCCTCTGGTAAATTGGTGAACCACAATTTTGCTGCTCCTTCCGACATCATCAGATACATGAACTTGGCTTGGAGGTTCTCGGACGCGTTGCGAATTGACATTGCCATCTCGTAACTGCTTAGCCATGTTTCGGGATCCATAGTTGGCTCATAATTCACTACTTTCCCTGGCTCTTTGAATTTTTCCGGGTAAGGTTCAGCTCTAATATTGTCCGAGAGACACTTGGGTCCCGCAAGAACGGTTGAAGCCGGCCTTGCTCTAGAAACGTGTGATGCCGCGGGGGGTGCGGCTGGGCGCGGTGCTGCGGGAAGTCCATGCGCTGCAGACCCGGCCGCGGCCCTCCGAGCCCTAGAACTGTCCACGACAGCCTGTGCTGCTGATGCTGCCTGAGCGCGGGGAGTGTCACATCCCAATTTTGGAATACCTGTTAACACAGTTGTTTTGCTAATTGCTTGACTAATAAACCTTGGTTGTGTTTGTTTGTGTTTGTTTAAGTGCAACTAAACAAACTTAAAAAGGATAGCAAAGCAATAAACTAAAAATATTCAACATATTGTTCCAATGATAAAAATATTCAACATATTGTTCCAATGAGTTTGGCAATATTTTCTAAAGCAAATATTGATCAAAGAGTTTTCCAAAACTATCTTATGAGTCCCATACATGTTGAATATTATTCCAAGACCTAAATTAAGAAAGAGGAAACACTTAATAAAATTTCCCTAAAAGATTATCAGAAAAAGAGGCATTCTTAAATGCTTCACCAAAATATTATCAAATGTTTTTCCAACCTTGCAAGATTAAAAAAAAAGGTATTGGAGAGCATTGACTTGCTATCTCTAGTCACATAAATATTTTGGCAAAGCATTGTTAAAGAAAAGCCAAGTGCCTTATTAAATAGAAATTCCAATATTTCCAGGAACAGAAAACTCAAACAAGTTACTATTGGAAACTTTCCTCAAATGATTTGAAATTCATACCATTGCTTCCTTATATCAAATAAGGAACACACACAAGAGGAGACCAAAAATTGAATCCATTAAAGTCCTGAAAACATGGTTTTTCTCCACAGCAACATTTGGGATTTTGAACAAGTTTGTTCTACAAACTTTTTCCAAATGCCATGAAATAAATACCACATGCTATATATCATAAATAAGGATGAAAAACAAAAGGGAACAAGTTTTTGAATAATTTAAGTTGCCAAAAACCCCTGTTTTCTTGACAGCACCTTTTTGAAATTTGAACATGTTTGTTCTATGAAGTAACTCACAATGACTTGAATTTTCTACCACATAAGGAACACACCAAATAAGGAATGTGTGCCAAAAATTATCATTTTTGGAAGCTCCTAAGTAGGTTAATAAATTCAATGTCCATTTATGTCAGAATTCAAATTTGAACAACTTTGAATTATGAAGTTTATCTAATTGAGCCAATTTTCACATATGCTGTACATATCAACTAATTAGAATTTTGGGCAAAAGGATTTTAATTTATGACTTTGTTTGCCTAGAGAAAATAGCATTTTTTCAGAGAGGAGAAGGACCTAGTTGTAAATTGGCAGGGACCTAAATGAAAGCTTAGTCATCTTCTACCTCTAGCCATGCTGTAGCAAACAGAAGACCTACACCATTGCTTCGAGTGGAAGGAATTCGGGAGGATAAAGAGGCCCCCCCATGTGCCTTGTCTCCCCCAGGCCCCCCTCTATCTCTCCCCCCTCAAGCTCTCTCCTCTCTCTCTCTGCTCAAAAGAAAATCCCAACCCGAAACCCTAGCTCGAGCTCCACGTCGATTCGGCCAAATGGGTGCACGCCACCGGCAGCCGTTGAGCTCTAACTCTCCGCCTCGTCGTGGTAATCCTCCAGGCCGAAGGAATCGAGCCGAGATGACCCGTAGACGCCGCGCCGTCCGATTTCGTCTTCGGGGCCGACGGCACTCCGGCGACGGATTCTCGCCGCCTCGAGCTCCCTCCTCCTCATCCGAGTCGTCCCTCGAGTTCACGGTGAGCACGCGGTTCTCCCCGACCGTTTTCCCCTCTCCCTCTCGTCCAAAATCGCCGTCGCGTCGTGGACGTGTCCGGCCGCCGCCGTGTCCTCGTCGCCGGCCGCGCTCCGATGCCTCCCTGGAAGCGAGGCCACCCTAGGATGGTTCCCCTTGTTGTATGCTACGTGTAGATGTCTTTGTTTTGCGTTTTGGTGGCCGGAAAAACGCGGATTGGAGCTCACCGGAGTTGTTCCCGCCGGCGGTGACGTCGTGGCGACGTCACGCCGACGCCAGCTCCCCGCTGACCGCGCGCTGGGCGGGTCAAACCGGCTGGTGGGGCCGCGCATCGCCCGCGTGGCTGCCCGCGTGGCAGATGGCCCACGAGTCAGCGGCTTAGGGTAGATCTGCCGCGGTGAGAAAGATCCCGGCCGGCCCAGTTAGTAGATCCAGCCCAAGTCTTGATTTTTTTCATTTATTTGTTTTACAGAAAGTACATGTTTGCTTTGGGCTCTAAAAGGCAACTTAAAATATGAATTTGGCCAAACCAAAATTCACAGATGTAAAGCAACTAAATCTAAACCACCTCCAACTTGTAGATCTGCATTTGGATGAATAGATTTGAAATGAAAAATGATTTGGCAACAGGTACCAGAAACACCAAAATGAGCACCATTTTTATTTCACAACTCAGAATGAAGTGGGGCCAATTGCATTGGAAAGCCCTTGAAATTTTCTAACTGGAGCAATTAACCTCGTTTCCAAATTCATTGTATTTTTGAAATGGCATGCAATTTGGTAAAACACCAGAGAGCACTTTGGTGATTTTTATAAAATTATTAAAAATGATTTTTGATGCAAACTCAATTGGATGGTCTTGTATATGTTTAGGACTATCCAAACCTAGAAGGGTTTAATTTTTAGAGCATCCTAGAAAATTTTGTGGACAGATCCTTGTTTTTCATATTTCTGCCATTTTGGCATTTTAGCTATTTAAATTGTGTGAATATATTTTTGTGTTTCAATATTTTTTTCTAGCATGTATAAGTGTGTGAACTTGTTTTATAAGTGTTACTTAACTATTTTAGCATGATAGATTGTGTGGACTTGAGTGGAGAAGAAATATGATTTTGTTATTATCATATGTTTATTCTCTAGTAAATATTTGCATAGGAATTTAGAGTGATGAAATTGTGTGCAAATACTTGGATTGTTGATTGTATCCAGTACCATGTGGATACTTATATTGTGTGGTTATCACCTCTGCTATCTTGCATTTGAGTTGGTATAAAAGCATGAGTAGCTTAATCATTACTATGAGAATGTTATGGAAAAATTCCCTCATGTGTGGAATTTTTGACATAAGAATTTGTGGTTGTAAAACCACATATTTTTGTGTTGTATTCATAGGACCAGTAGCATTTTGATAATGTTTTTATGAGTACTTGACCCCTAGATTTTTCACTTGTGTGAAAATAATAGCATGAGTAGCATTGCCTTGCTTATTTTTGCACCCTATTATTTTCTGCTAGTATTGTTATTGCACTAGGTGCTAGTTTAGGTTTTTGCTAATTTTTGTCAAGTATGACCAGAGGCTTTGTGACCTCTTAATGCTTTGTTATGCTAGTGGAACACCCACTGGTGTCATTGCATTTTTGGTGGAAACATTATTTCCCCCACACTAGATGCATTTCTTTTATATAGTTTCATAACTAATGAGTGCCTAGTATTTTTGCTTTGGGAATTTTTGTGCTAAACAAAAATGGGTATGCTTCTGTTTGTAAGTGGTTGTAATCATGTGTGTCTTGCTAGGAAAAATACATTCTTGAAGGGTTGTTTGATTCCTCTAGTAATGCCCTTTTTATTACTACTAGTATGTAGGAGTTGCCCTGCAAATTGATGCATTGTTTTGTTAAATGAGATATTTTTGTTAGAGCAAGTATAGATGTTTTTCACTCCTGTTTTTATGACATGGACCCTCTGGTTGTATTTCAATTACTTGATTGAAATGCATCCATTGATTCTTCATGTTTAAGTAGTACTAGTTTCCTTAGCAGTTTTTGTGTTAAATTATTTTTCCTGCCAACTTGTGTTTGGTGGATAATTGTGTATCTTTGCATGAGGACATGTTTTCATTCCCATTATGATAACATGGTTCCTTGTTTGCATTTTAATACTTTTCTTATTACGCATGCTTGCATAGCAAACTTTTAGTAGAAACATGTCTATAGGATTCCTCCTTTTTAGTCATTGTTTCTATTGTTCTCACTATGAGAAATTATGTGTTTTGTGATGAGTCTATTGCCTTGTTGCACTTATGAAGGCTCACTGATTTGTAAAGGTAACTTTTGCAAATCATGTGTCTCATTTATTCTTGATGTGAATTTAGGCTTAATAGATTAGCTATCTTGTTCTTTTTGTGGTGGGGTTGATAGACCCATTGCCATGATTATTATTGTGCATGTTTTATATACTTTTAGTAGTCTCACCCTTGTGAAACTAAGTTTATTTTGGGTTTACTAATATCTTGGTATGAGAGTGGCACACCCACTGAATCCATGATATTAAGGTTGTGAGACATGTTCCTCCAACCTTAAGCTGTCTTATTAAATGGCATTTCTGCCAAGTGTGTTTGTTTGATTGTTTGCCTCCATTAATAATTGTGTGATTGGTTATTATTAGTTTCCTTGCTGTATGTATTGTTATGTATGGTTGCTTGCCTTGATTGGTTCTGAATGTGTGTCCTTTATTCTTTTTACGACGTTAGAAAACGAAGAGGAAGGAAGTGTCGGGAAGCTCTGTTTCAAGTTCCAGTCACTCCAAAACCAGGGACACAAGGAGATACCAGGCAAGCCATCCTGATGCTTGCTGATACAATACTTACCATTATATATCATGCATGTTTTACCTCTGAAGTTTTACCAAAAACTTGATTATCAAAACTATTTTTGAGGTGGAAATTACTACTATACTATATATAGGTTACTATCATGCCAATAGTTAAACTTGGTAATACCAAGCCCATAAGCCACCATATGGTATTTATTGCCATCAAATATACTAGTCCCTAAGTGGACACCCTAAAATTGTGATTCTACAAAACAAAGGCTTTACGGAAAAACCCGGAGAAAAGGCGGATCCTTGTTCTCCGGAGGAATGTGGAAGTGGTCATTTTTGAGAAAGTGGTGTTTTCAAAAATGACACATAACCTAGTCTTCGCTGGACAACCTTTACCGTACTGCCACTTTACCCCGATATGGGTAGGGGCTTGATTAAAAACTTGTTATGGTTAGTATGTGTACTATCTCAAGTGCTATAGGGGATGGGATCCTCCGAACCGAAATGTCGCTAGGAGTGGGGAATACGGGACATCTAAAGTGGGGGATTAATTTTCCCTCCGGATGCAGCAGTTGGGCCTCCTGTCTGGGCGGTGTGCGACACGGCTTGCCGGGGAGGGGGAAACCCAATTGAAGAGATAGTCATGTTCTAGCTTGTACATAGTGGATATTCAAGATCAGTTATCTGATGTTCTCATAGGTTGGGAACAGTCCATGGGTGTTTCATGGCGGATTCTGGATCTGGTGGAAATGTGTACACCTCTGCAGAGTAAAACTATTTCGAGATAGCCGCGTCCTCGGATATGGACGGTTGAATGGCCATGTAGCTAGCATTGTGTCAATGTTTTAAAAAAGGAAGTTTTTGAAAGGGAAATTGTGGAAAGGAAGTGTTGAACTTGTGAAGTTCGGAAAGGAATGGAAACTTATACCGTGGAGGTATAGTCGATGATGAAAAGCCAGATGATGTTATACAAAACAAAATGTTTTGCAAAGAAAACCTTTTCTACTCTAAGCAAGAATTCTGGAAACTGATTTCCAAGAAGTTTTGCAGAGAGAAAATATTCTTTAACCAAGCTTTACAAAACCTCTTGTACATGTGATATCGACAAGAGAAATAAAACTATATTATTTTCTTCTGAAGTATCTTCTTCAACAAAGATACAGAATAACCTGACTGCAACTGTGGTGTCATCATATATGAACACCATTGATAGTGAACCCTATTTATAGCCTACCTATTCCACCATATAAGCATACTTGCATGTTTGGTAAGTGACATGATGGATGTCTTGCTGAGTACATTCAAATGTACTCATTATGGTTTCGCCCCTGGTATCTACTTATCAGATTTGGAGAACGAGTCTCCGAAGGAGTTCTATGAAGAGAAGTACGGAGTTGACGGCTTTGCGAACTAGGATCGTCTCCGGGTCAGCAGCCTGTAGGTTAAGGCGTGACTTGGGCTCAGCTACGTTGTGTTTTAATTGTCTTCCGCTGTGTTTGTTAAGTTGCCTGCCCTTTTGGCAGTTGCTTTAAACTTGATCAGGTGATCATTTGTGTAATACCTTTTATGTATTCGTGTAATGGATGATGTATATCTGTGTGCCAACTGTGTATGTTGTTCACGACTGATCTTTCTGGGATCGTGAATGTATGCATACGTAGGGTTTCAGACTGCCGGTCTGGGGTCCTTACAGAGTTGGTATCAGAGCCATCCTGACCTTAGGAGACCTTAGTTAGCATGGACGTCAGATAGGAAAGAAAATTATTTTTGAGTAAAAACCTAGTTACAATCTAAATCATTTTTGTCTAAGGGAATTTTAGTATATTTTCCCTCCTTTTTATCTTTTCAAAAGATTCTAAATGCATATCAAGGGCGTCCTTGAACAGTGGTTCGAAGGGCGGGCCTTACAGAATTGGTATCTCTCTCGGTTAAGAGTTTATTTCTTACTTGTTTGCAACTGCTCCGCTCTGTTTTTGAAACATCTCTCGTCTTTGAAGTTTTCTGTCCAGAAAATAGTTGGAGTTTCAAAAACAATTTGTTGCATAAAGTTTTCTCAAAACTTTACTTCTATTTTATCTTGTTTTCATACAAAAACTTTTATACTTGCCGATGTCCCGAGAAGACCAAAATAATTGCCTAGCTCTACAGTGATGATGGTCAGCAGTAGATATAGTTCTTCAGCCACTTCTAGGATTTTGGATTAGTCTAGTTTGGAGTAATTTAGCGATGACTCCATGAGTCGTTTCCCCCTACGTAGCTCCAATGGAGCCTTGCTTGTGTGTTTTGGCTTGCTTATGTGTGTCCGTAGGACTTTGTGCTATTGTGTGGTGTAGAATTTGGTTCATCTAGGCTTCTATATGTTTGTGGGGTGCTCAAAATTTGTAGATTTGTGCTTGCCCCGCTCTTGTTTTTGAATCGCCTCCTGTTAAAATTTTTGCAAGCAAAAAAATGTTTGTATAGCATTCAAAAACAAGAATTTGTTGCTTAGGCTTATACTTGTTTTCGCTTCATAATGCGACCTGTCGTGAACCACCACCATTTCCCCACCATTAATGAAAGCACCATTGGACCTAAATAGAGGACCATCAAGCCACACGAGCTGATAGCGTTGCTACCAGTGATGCACTCCAACAGATAAAGCTCCAAAAATGACAACCCTCAAAGAAGAAAAGGCGTGAAGAAAACCAACCAATACTGACCAAAACCTCTATGTTTGTCTGTTTGCAAAAGACTCTTTTTACCCTGTTGGCTAAATGTCGCACCTTTTTATGTTCCCTTTTAAAAGACCAAACAAGAGAAATCCTTTTTTTTAAAGTTATATACCTCCCTCCTATGTAGAAAGGTGCAAAAGAAGTGTTCACATGCCATGATGCGCAACCCCCTCAAAAGCCAATCCAAAGAGCACAATGAAATATTCGACGTATGACGCTAGTCGTCTCTTGTCCGACAAACATATTAAATAGAAAGTTAACAAGACTAACATGCTTGGTCTAATCTTAGGTGGACACCTAACCAAAGCATGCGAACTACTGACAACTCTTTCTAAACCAAGAAATTAAGTGACTTACGACACCTTTTAATCTAGTTAGTAAAAAAGGAGAAGTCACGAGAAAATAAAATAATGACCTATTCGTTTACTAGTCAATAGGATATCATGTGTATCTACTCTGGAAGCCAAAACTTGGTAGAGATTGTAGGTACTATGATATTCGGGGTTTAGAAATTAAGTGAACGATGAAATGGTTGTGATAGATCTAGAAAACATCAGTTTTCCTGTTTTTTGTTTCTTTGTGTGCTCTGGATTGAAATAAATTTGTGTTTTATTCAATCTTGCTTCCTAACTTATATGGACTTGTTAGGACTTGTTATTATGTTGTTTTCTTACAATAAATCTACCCTAGAAAGTGTGTGCATGATTGGAAACTCGAATAAAAATGAAATAGCATTTGTTACCTTCTAGTTTAGCAATTGGAAGTATTGTGAGAGCTAGATCTTTGTGTGAATGCTTTGATAATTTTTGTGCTATGTTTTTCCTTGAGTCCAGTACCATTTAGGTACTGTTATTTTGATGCTTGTACCTATGTTAGCTTGCATGTCTCTTAATAGTAAAGCATATGTAAGCATTGCTATCAATATGCGCTAGTATTGTTTCACTAGATTAAATAGCCTTATATTTTTATCTTGTATGCAAAGATTTTCATGAGTAATCAGAGGCTTAGTACCTATTTTTACTTGGTATTAGTAGGCCATAGCCCACTGGTCCCATTGTATTTTGGCCTGAGGATGAAAATCCCCAACCATACACCTGTGTGAAAATAGCATGTTTCACTATGTGATTGATTTCTATTTTCCACCATGGAAAATATAACTGTTTCTTTTCACTTATGCAAGTGAGAAGTTTATCTCTTATTAGTAAATACTAATATGTTTAGGTGTGATCCTTTTGTTAGCATAATATTCCTTAGGGGTATCATGTTAAGAAATGTTTCACTATCGTGTGCTAAAATTAAATTGTTCGCAAATAAAATAAATTCCTCCTGATTGGTAGATTGTTTGTGAATAATTTTAAATTGAGTGTATGGATTTTTGAAAAGGTTTAGATAACTTTTCATTAATTACATAGCTACTGGTTGTGTGAGTTATACCTTGCTTGTTTGCTAATAATTGTTTAAGAAAAACATAAATTGCTAGAATTAATTTATGCATGTTTAATAGTTGTATCATGAGATTGTTTTGATGTTTGTGCTTACTAGCATGAGTAAGTTTTGTGTACTGTTATTAGGTACACTTATATTCATGACTTTCTTGTTTAAGTTTAAACATCATGATAGCATTGTTTGCTTCTCTAGAGTGAAACTAGTTTCACCACTAGAAAAGGGTGATTTTTGCTCTAGTATTACCCTCTGTTTATTTTATAAGTATATGTGTTGCAATAGCATGTTTAGGAAGTTATTACTTCTGTTATCATGCCATGAATTATTTAGTTGCATGTTCTATGGTTATAGGATATGATTATCTCTTATAGCATGCTGGTGTAGATTTTTCATACTAGTGTGTTATTTGTGCAGTCCTGTTTTTTTATGCCTATGTAATAGGAGTTTTTATCTCGTGTGAATATGGTGTTTTAAGGTACCTTTATGATTGGATTCATTGGTTTTTAGCTACTGGTTGTTTGCTAATTGTTCATGATTGATGAATTCCAAAACCTCTAATAAACAATAACCTAGTGAATAAATAGTCTATTCATCTGTGGTGTTGTTTGCTTGCTTATTGGATTTTGTTTAAATGTTTTACCTTAGCATGATTTTATACTTGTGTTATGATTGTGCTTAAGAGTATCTTATTAAACTAAAAACATCCAACTAAAATCATGAACATATTAAGTGATAGTTGCTTGTGGTGAGTAATAACCACTACCATGGGTAGTTGTTCTGTCTGTTTGTTTTACCTTAGCAACCTAACCTTTTTGCACCCACAAGCTATACTTTTAGCTTATTATATACCTTATTATGAGAGTGGTACACCACTCCATATGTGTTATGTAAGATGTGGGATGTAGCTAGGAACTCATGTAAAAAAAATTGACGGTACGTTTCCAGGTAGTTCTGCACTAACCTTAATTTTTGTTCAAACCAGGAAACAAAAGTTTTGGACCTAAAATAGTACTGGTGTACTTTTTAAAATGAATTTGCTAATTTAGTGAAGTACCCCTCCTCCCAAGGAAAATCAAAGGGGGGAAGCACCTTCACTCCAACACTAACATTGTGTTTGTTGGCCCTCCCTTAGTCCTCGCTTGTGAATCTCGGGGACGAGATTCTTTTTAAGGGGGGAAGACCTGTCACATCCCAATTTTGGAATACCTGTTAACACAGTTGTTTTGCTAATTGCTTGACTAATAAACCTTGGTTGTGTTTGTTTGTGTTTGTTTAAGTGCAACTAAACAAACTTAAAAAGGATAGCAAAGCAATAAACTAAAAATATTCAACATATTGTTCCAATGATAAAAATATTCAACATATTGCTCCAATGAGTTTGGCAATATTTTCTAAAGCAAATATTGATCAAAGAGTTTTCCAAAACTATCTTATGAGTCCCATACATGTTGAATATTATTCCAAGACCTAAATTAAGAAAGAGGAAACACTTAATAAAATTTCCCTAAAAGATTATCAGAA
The DNA here is from genome assembly GCA_028641055.1 of Alopecurus myosuroides. Classification (NCBI taxonomy): domain Eukaryota; kingdom Viridiplantae; phylum Streptophyta; class Magnoliopsida; order Poales; family Poaceae; genus Alopecurus; species Alopecurus myosuroides. The sequence goes on from CM054062.1 coordinate 29,526,053, forward strand.
AAAGAGGCATTCTTAAATGCTTCACCAAAATATTATCAAATGTTTTTCCAACCTTGCAAGATTAAAAAAAAAGGTATTGGAGAGCATTGAATTGCTATCTCTAGTCACATAAATATTTTGGCAAAGCATTGTTAAAGAAAAGCCAAGTGCCTTATTAAATAGAAATTCCAATATTTCCAGGAACAGAAAACTCAAACAAGTTACTATTGGAAACTTTCCTCAAATGATTTGAAATTCATACCATTGCTTCCTTATATCAAATAAGGAACACACACAAGAGGAGACCAAAAATTGAATCCATTAAAGTCCTGAAAACATGGTTTTTCTCCACAGCAACATTTGGGATTTTGAACAAGTTTGTTCTACAAACTTTTTCCAAATGCCATGAAATAAATACCACATGCTATATATCATAAATAAGGATGAAAACCAAAAGGGAACAAGTTTTTGAATAATTTAAGTTGCCAAAAACCCCTGTTTTCTTGACAGCACCTTTTTGAAATTTGAACATGTTTGTTCTATGAAGTAACTCACAATGACTTGAATTTTCTACCACATAAGGAACACACCAAATAAGGAATGTGTGCCAAAAATTATCATTTTTGGAAGCTCCTAAGTAGGTTAATAAATTCAATGTCCATTTATGTCAGAATTCAAATTTGAACAACTTTGAATTATGAAGTTTATCTAATTGAGCCAATTTTCACATATGCTGTACATATCAACTAATTAGAATTTTGGGCAAAAGGATTTTAATTTATGACTTTGTTTGCCTAGAGAAAATAGCATTTTTTCAGAGAGGAGAAGGACCTAGTTGTAAATTGGCAGGGACCTAAATGAAAGCTTAGTCATCTTCTACCTCTAGCCATGCTGTAGCAAACAGAAGACCTACACCATTGCTTCGAGTGGAAGGAATTCGGGAGGATAAAGAGGCCCCCCCATGTGCCTTGTCTCCCCCAGGCCCCCCTCTATCTCTCCCCCCTCAAGCTCTCTCCTCTCTCTCTCTGCTCAAAAGAAAATCCCAACCCGAAACCCTAGCTCGAGCTCCACGTCGATTCGGCCAAATGGGTGCACGCCACCGGCAGCCGTTGAGCTCTAACTCTCCGCCTCGTCGTGGTAATCCTCCAGGCCGAAGGAATCGAGCCGAGATGACCCGTAGACGCCGCGCCGTCCGATTTCGTCTTCGGGGCCGACGGCACTCCGGCGACGGATTCCCGCCGCCTCGAGCTCCCTCCTCCTCATCCGAGTCGTCCCTCGAGTTCACGGTGAGCACGCGGTTCTCCCCGACCGTTTTCCCCTCTCCCTCTCGTCCAAAATCGCCGTCGCGTCGTGGACGTGTCCGGCCGCCGCCGTGTCCTCGTCGCCGGCCGCGCTCCGATGCCTCCCTGGAAGCGAGGCCACCCTAGGATGGTTCCCCTTGTTGTATGCTACGTGTAGATGTCTTTGTTTTGCGTTTTGGTGGCCGGAAAAACGCGGATTGGAGCTCACCGGAGTTGTTCCCGCCGGCGGTGACGTCGTGGCGACGTCACGCCGACGCCAGCTCCCCGCTGACCGCGCGCTGGGCGGGTCAAACCGGCTGGTGGGGCCGCGCATCGCCCGCGTGGCTGCCCGCGTGGCAGATGGCCCACGAGTCAGCGGCTTAGGGTAGATCTGCCGCGGTGAGAAAGATCCCGGCCGGCCCAGTTAGTAGATCCAGCCCAAGTCTTGATTTTTTTCATTTATTTGTTTTACAGAAAGTACATGTTTGCTTTGGGCTCTAAAAGGCAACTTAAAATATGAATTTGGCCAAACCAAAATTCACAGATGTAAAGCAACTAAATCTAAACCACCTCCAACTTGTAGATCTGCATTTGGATGAATAGATTTGAAATGAAAAATGATTTGGCAACAGGTACCAGAAACACCAAAATGAGCACCATTTTTATTTCACAACTCAGAATGAAGTGGGGCCAATTGCATTGGAAAGCCCTTGAAATTTTCTAACTGGAGCAATTAACCTCGTTTCCAAATTCATTGTATTTTTGAAATGGCATGCAATTTGGTAAAACACCAGAGAGCACTTTGGTGATTTTTATAAAATTATTAAAAATGATTTTTGATGCAAACTCAATTGGATGGTCTTGTATATGTTTAGGACTATCCAAACCTAGAAGGGTTTAATTTTTAGAGCATCCTAGAAAATTTTGTGGACAGATCCTTGTTTTTCATATTTCTGCCATTTTGGCATTTTAGCTATTTAAATTGTGTGAATATATTTTTGTGTTTCAATATTTTTTTCTAGCATGTATAAGTGTGTGAACTTGTTTTATAAGTGTTACTTAACTATTTTAGCATGATAGATTGTGTGGACTTGAGTGGAGAAGAAATATGATTTTGTTATTATCATATGTTTATTCTCTAGTAAATATTTGCATAGGAATTTAGAGTGATGAAATTGTGTGCAAATACTTGGATTGTTGATTGTATCCAGTACCATGTGGATACTTATATTGTGTGGTTATCACCTCTGCTATCTTGCATTTGAGTTGGTATAAAAGCATGAGTAGCTTAATCATTACTATGAGAATGTTATGGAAAAATTCCCTCATGTGTGGAATTTTTGACATAAGAATTTGTGGTTGTAAAACCACATATTTTTGTGTTGTATTCATAGGACCAGTAGCATTTTGATAATGTTTTTATGAGTACTTGACCCCTAGATTTTTCACTTGTGTGAAAATAATAGCATGAGTAGCATTGCCTTGCTTATTTTTGCACCCTATTATTTTCTGCTAGTATTGTTATTGCACTAGGTGCTAGTTTAGGTTTTTGCTAATTTTTGTCAAGTATGACCAGAGGCTTTGTGACCTCTTAATGCTTTGTTATGCTAGTGGAACACCCACTGGTGTCATTGCATTTTTGGTGGAAACATTATTTCCCCCACACTAGATGCATTTCTTTTATATAGTTTCATAACTAATGAGTGCCTAGTATTTTTGCTTTGGGAATTTTTGTGCTAAACAAAAATGGGTATGCTTCTGTTTGTAAGTGGTTGTAATCATGTGTGTCTTGCTAGGAAAAATACATTCTTGAAGGGTTGTTTGATTCCTCTAGTAATGCCCTTTTTATTACTACTAGTATGTAGGAGTTGCCCTGCAAATTGATGCATTGTTTTGTTAAATGAGATATTTTTGTTAGAGCAAGTATAGATGTTTTTCACTCCTGTTTTTATGACATGGACCCTCTGGTTGTATTTCAATTACTTGATTGAAATGCATCCATTGATTCTTCATGTTTAAGTAGTACTAGTTTCCTTAGCAGTTTTTGTGTTAAATTATTTTTCCTGCCAACTTGTGTTTGGTGGATAATTGTGTATCTTTGCATGAGGACATGTTTTCATTCCCATTATGATAACATGGTTCCTTGTTTGCATTTTAATACTTTTCTTATTACGCATGCTTGCATAGCAAACTTTTAGTAGAAACATGTCTATAGGATTCCTCCTTTTTAGTCATTGTTTCTATTGTTCTCACTATGAGAAATTATGTGTTTTGTGATGAGTCTATTGCCTTGTTGCACTTATGAAGGCTCACTGATTTGTAAAGGTAACTTTTGCAAATCATGTGTCTCATTTATTCTTGATGTGAATTTAGGCTTAATAGATTAGCTATCTTGTTCTTTTTGTGGTGGGGTTGATAGACCCATTGCCATGATTATTATTGTGCATGTTTTATATACTTTTAGTAGTCTCACCCTTGTGAAACTAAGTTTATTTTGGGTTTACTAATATCTTGGTATGAGAGTGGCACACCCACTGAATCCATGATATTAAGGTTGTGAGACATGTTCCTCCAACCTTAAGCTGTCTTATTAAATGGCATTTCTGCCAAGTGTGTTTGTTTGATTGTTTGCCTCCATTAATAATTGTGTGATTGGTTATTATTAGTTTCCTTGCTGTATGTATTGTTATGTATGGTTGCTTGCCTTGATTGGTTCTGAATGTGTGTCCTTTATTCTTTTTACGACGTTAGAAAACGAAGAGGAAGGAAGTGTCGGGAAGCTCTGTTTCAAGTTCCAGTCACTCCAAAACCAGGGACACAAGGAGATACCAGGCAAGCCATCCTGATGCTTGCTGATACAATACTTACCATTATATATCATGCATGTTTTACCTCTGAAGTTTTACCAAAAACTTGATTATCAAAACTATTTTTGAGGTGGAAATTACTACTATACTATATATAGGTTACTATCATGCCAATAGTTAAACTTGGTAATACCAAGCCCATAAGCCACCATATGGTATTTATTGCCATCAAATATACTAGTCCCTAAGTGGACACCCTAAAATTGTGATTCTACAAAACAAAGGCTTTACGGAAAAACCCGGAGAAAAGGCGGATCCTTGTTCTCCGGAGGAATGTGGAAGTGGTCATTTTTGAGAAAGTGGTGTTTTCAAAAATGACACATAACCTAGTCTTCGCTGGACAACCTTTACCGTACTGCCACTTTACCCCGATATGGGTAGGGGCTTGATTAAAAACTTGTTATGGTTAGTATGTGTACTATCTCAAGTGCTATAGGGGATGGGATCCTCCGAACCGAAATGTCGCTAGGAGTGGGGAATACGGGACATCTAAAGTGGGGGATTAATTTTCCCTCCGGATGCAGCAGTTGGGCCTCCTGTCTGGGCGGTGTGCGACACGGCTTGCCGGGGAGGGGGAAACCCAATTGAAGAGATAGTCATGTTCTAGCTTGTACATAGTGGATATTCAAGATCAGTTATCTGATGTTCTCATAGGTTGGGAACAGTCCATGGGTGTTTCATGGCGGATTCTGGATCTGGTGGAAATGTGTACACCTCTGCAGAGTAAAACTATTTCGAGATAGCCGCGTCCTCGGATATGGACGGTTGAATGGCCATGTAGCTAGCATTGTGTCAATGTTTTCAAAAAGGAAGTTTTTGAAAGGGAAATTGTGGAAAGGAAGTGTTGAACTTGTGAAGTTCGGAAAGGAATGGAAACTTATACCGTGGAGGTATAGTCGATGATGAAAAGCCAGATGATGTTATACAAAACAAAATGTTTTGCAAAGAAAACCTTTTCTACTCTAAGCAAGAATTCTGGAAACTGATTTCCAAGAAGTTTTGCAGAGAGAAAATATTCTTTAACCAAGCTTTACAAAACCTCTTGTACATGTGATATCGACAAGAGAAATAAAACTATATTATTTTCTTCTGAAGTATCTTCTTCAACAAAGATACAGAATAACCTGACTGCAACTGTGGTGTCATCATATATGAACACCATTGATAGTGAACCCTATTTATAGCCTACCTATTCCACCATATAAGCATACTTGCATGTTTGGTAAGTGACATGATGGATGTCTTGCTGAGTACATTCAAATGTACTCATTATGGTTTCGCCCCTGGTATCTACTTATCAGATTTGGAGAACGAGTCTCCGAAGGAGTTCTATGAAGAGAAGTACGGAGTTGACGGCTTTGCGAACTAGGATCGTCTCCGGGTCAGCAGCCTGTAGGTTAAGGCGTGACTTGGGCTCAGCTACGTTGTGTTTTAATTGTCTTCCGCTGTGTTTGTTAAGTTGCCTGCCCTTTTGGCAGTTGCTTTAAACTTGATCAGGTGATCATTTGTGTAATACCTTTTATGTATTCGTGTAATGGATGATGTATATCTGTGTGCCAACTGTGTATGTTGTTCACGACTGATCTTTCTGGGATCGTGAATGTATGCATACGTAGGGTTTCAGACTGCCGGTCTGGGGTCCTTACAGGGAGGAGGCGGCATTTGCTGCTGCTCTTCCCTCCGCCGCGCCGAACTTGTTTGGATATTCCCTTGCTGCTGACTGACGTATGGCGTCCCGTGCATACCGCTTCTGTGATCCGGATAATTGGCTTGCTGTGCCACCGCCGTGTGCAACAGATCGATGGCTTGCCGAGTCTTCTCTGCGTGGGGCGACTCTCCCACAGGGATTTGATTCAACGCAAGTGTCGCTGCATATACATTGTCCATGGGGTTATTGTAGTGGCCGGCTGGTGTACGGAACCGTGATGGTGGCGGTGGTGGTGGATCGTTGCCGGTCGCGATTCTAGTTTGTGGTGGGGGTAACCCGGTCCGCTCATTTGCCGGATGTGTCGCTGCTGTCACTTGTTGGGGTGCGGTTCCCTGGTTCATCGCTGGTATCGGCTGGTCCTGAGGTGTAACAAATAAATTAACCGGATTGATAACCCCGCCCATTGCTGGTAACCTGGTGTGGTGCCTTTGATGTAGTCTAGATGTTTCCTCTCGGAGCCGGGTTTCCAATGCATCTAACTCACGCCGCCGCGTGGCCATCCCTTGCCTTTCCGCCTCTACCTGCCTCCTTTGCTGTTCCAGCGCACGACGAGCCACATCCAGATCCCTGACGCGTTCTGCTGCGTTTTCCGGAGTGATAACCGTTGCGAGAACCGTGGGGTCTAGAATCAGATTGTTATCGAACAAGGCCGGGTGGCGCGGGTTCGAAGGACCTGCCCCTGGCGTCCGGTTTTCTAAGAATCCGAACGTGTTTGCATGCAACTCCTCATCCGCTGCTCTGCTGGTTACTGACGCCGACTCTCCATCAACCCGGGTCAAGACCGGGTCTCCGTTAGCCGCGCCCTGTTGCTGGGCCACTGCCTGAGCCGCCCCAACTGATGCCGCGGTTGTGTTTCCTTGGTTGGCCGCGGGGGCCGCATAGACTGCAACTCGGCGTACGATATCCGGTGTAAATTCAGGCTGTTCTTCCTCACCGTTCTCCTCATACCGGTTTTCCAGTAGATCCAGGATAGACCCGGTATCATCTTCTCCTTCGGCCCGGTCGCGTGGGGTCCATGCCGGCTCCTCCGGCTGTTCCCACTCCGCGATGGGTTCTTCTGCCGGATATGTCGTTCCAGTCGATTCTTCATCATCTGATCGGATAGACGTGGCTTTTCCTGGCATAGAATCAGATCCAACGTTGTCAGGGATCGAATTGGAAGCACATACCATACCGATGAAGACGCTGATCCGGCCGATTGTCACGACGGATCCGGTTTCGAGGTGATCCGACTCCGGCCCCCAGCCGGAATCGTCCACCACCTTTTCTCCTTCGTGGTCGATGTAGATTTCGCCGATGACAAGATTCTCCATGCCCTTCCGAGCTTCTCCCGTGATGTAAACACCTTTGGACGCAGGCCCCACGGTGGGCGCCAACTGTCGTGGGATAATCACGGCAGATGTTACCGGGGGTAACTGATCTTGGGGCAAGACGACACAGGTATTTGGGAGAGGGTTTAGCTCAGAGGAAAACATGGTGCAATTCGATCTGGTAGCCGGCAATCAAAGTCGCCGAGTCTCCGATCTTGATATAATAACACAACTCTGGGATTACACTCGATGCTCGATATCACACGATATTGCTAGGGTTCTTAGATCTCTGCCTAGACTAGACCTGGGGGTCGGTTTATAAAGCACCCGCAGCCCCTGGCTTACTCTCCAAGGCGCATCCTGAATCCAACCCGGACCCGGCGCACAAACCCTAACTTTCTGCTACCGTAACCCACAATCCGGGTTACTGGGCCTACAAGTTTGGGCCTTCACAGATTTCCTTATCCTTAACCGGGCCCTATGCACCGTCCTTTGGGTCGGGTTACTCCTTGGAGTTTGGCATACCGGGTTATCGTCCCCCCATCAGTACTCCTAGCAATTCTTATTGCTTTGAAAGTTTAAGAAACATCTGTATCCTTCTTAGCACTACTGGTCACCCAGCCTCTTTTTGAAGTTGACGGTGTTGCCAAATCCGTTCATCCCAGTGTACCTTCTTGGTCAGAGAGTTAGGTTCATGCCGAAGCTCTAAAGATCATATCAGTTGCTTTGAAAAGCAAGCCTCCTTTCAAACTCCAAGACATACCGGTGGGTTGTGATATTCTGGTTGTCTTTCTAGAAGTATCACCAGGTTTTACCTGACCGTGATGTCTAAACAAGGGGTACTTTGAACTACTCCTTCCTCCAAGAACTCTACTGGATATCCTGGACTAGTTGGTTGAGCTTAAAAAATAACTTGGAGAGTTGAAAGGCAAAAGCTCCGCCTAACTTGATCCTCAGTTAACGGATGTCTAGTTCTTTTTGTGTTGAAGCATGATAGTATCTCTTCAGTGGACATGCTATCATCCTACCCTTGATTTGATTTGGGCTATCGTCAAATCAAGATCAGATCCAAGGACTATCTTGGTGGTGTTTTCACTCATAGTGTTTTGCCCGATTACACCTTCATGTCCTCTAGTCAAACCAATACCTTGCCATGTTCATGTATCATATGAGTCCCCCTTCTTGGAGTAATTTGATAAGCGTGTTATCGAGCCCATCGATGACATTCCTATTTTGTCCAAGTTGCAAGAGGTTCATGTTGAACAAGTGGCACTAACGTTGGAAACTCTCGAGAACTATCTTTGTGTCGTCGCGAAGTTGTGTTCCAGATGTTCGAAGTGACTTTCTCGGGTTCGTGTGCTTTTGGTGAAAGTTGTCGCCATTGGTTCGAGTAAAGTTTTCTTGGTCCCTCGGGAATAATCCCCAGTCGGTCATGCATGTGTGGAGTATTCTTGAGATGGTTGGTTGTTACCTCCATCCCTTGAAGTAGTGCATCCACACCAAACCACTGACTCATTTCCCTTGAAAGATAAGAAATCCAAGAACTTCGTTATCTTTGTAATGTCCTTCCAACCAGGGCTCCGATGTGTTCTTTTAAAAGTAGACCACGTAGGTGCAACCGTCTTTCGCAAGTTACTAATACATCAGGTCTACAACCTCGCTTACCTTTTTGAGCGTGGCATCGTAGTCCATATCTTGAGAATCCAACAAGTGTATCTCGTTGGTAACCGGTGTAACCTCTATGATCAGATGTGCTGATTCTGAATCATCCTTCCACTAACCAGAGCTGAATCTCAAGCAGCAACGATGGTTGGTGTTCCCTTAGGAGTATTGAGTTAGGTCCATTTGAGAATCTGGCATGGTTGATGTGGTGGTTGATACAACTAGCCGGAAGGCCTAATGTCATATCTCCTTGTATCCGTAAGAACAGCCACTCTTCGTAAGAATTCTGGTGTGGTTCATTCTAACAAGTTTTCTCTCACCTTCCTTCTGAACCAAAGTTTCCCTTTCACTTGATGACCTTTTGAAGGCTTGTTAAGATCCTGATGTCGGTATTTTAGAACATCAAGGAAAACTTGGAAGTTGATATTTCCAATATCTCTTCGCTGAACCTCCAAAACCTTTGTTCAGTGGAAACAAGTTCGTCAGGAGAACATCTCAAGTTCTGTTGATCTCACACATTGTGTGAGTTTGTCAGTCACTTCAGCCGGGGGATCTCAACTATGTGGTAAACGTATTACTACGTCAAATCCACAATAAGAAAGAGATTATCTATTTCTTCTGGTGTTTCAATCCTCGTTGGTTACCCATCCTTATGGTGTGATCAATAATTCCTCCTTTGTTACGGTGTTTCCACATCTTTTGGTTACCCATCTTTTGTTGTGAAGTAACCTCCTGATCTTCGATAAAGTTTTCGACAAACCTTAACGGAATGAAAGTTCCGTTATCTTTCGTGTACACTCCGAACAGTGAACATGATCTTGTATCAAAATTCTCTCCGATGCACGATTACAGTGTTTTCTCATGTTTTCCCTCGTCTATGGATATTACGTTGTGGTATCCAAGACCATCTTCTCCATCTTGGTATTCTGTTTGAAGAAACCTCGTTGTCATAAGTTGTCAAACCTTTCTTTTCCAAAAGGATTTAAAGTCTTGTGCAAAGCTCATATTCTAAATCCTTTCAAGACCAATCGTCCGCAAACTTGAAACCTTCTTTTGTTCCCTCCGTCACCATGATGTGTTTCATGCATGAGAACTCAACAGTTCTTTACGAACATTCCTGTCATGAGTTGTCCATGAGATACTCGGTCTTCGTGAAGATCATTTCCTAAGAGTTTCCCTCTTACCTAAGGTGTATACGTTCAATACTTCAAGATGCTACGGATCAACATCTTCGAGAAAAGAACCGTAAGGTTCAAGAAGATCGTTCAAAAACCGGTGTTCCTTCTTTCTTCTCCTTCGGGAATCTCGGTACGAGATTCTTGTAAGGTGGGTAGATTTGTAACATCCCAACTTTTTTGATACATTAGGGTGTGTGGTGTGTGTTCATCTCATACATGCATGAAACAAAAATTTAAATCATGTTTTAACCAATTTAAATTTGGAATTTAAATGGTTTGAGAAAATCCCACAAAAAGTACTTAAAATGGGTTCCAAAATTTTGTATTGAAAAATATTTCAATTACACCAAAGAAACACATGGTGTTGTTGGAAATTTTATGAGCTTTCCAAAACTTATTTTTGCCAAATTTTCTGTTCACAAAAAGGTCCCCAAAACTCTGTTTTCTGTCCTGTTTTTAAATGGAAAAGGGCTGTTCTGTAGTTTTCCAGTTTTCCAGGGGGTTTTTGTAAAATGACGTTTTAACGTCTTCTTCCTCCCGCCAGTAGACGAGCTGCTCGTCGATGTTGCCGTTGCCACCTCATGCTCTACGTCATCGGGAGGGTAAGGGCTCCCAGGAGGCGTCTAGATCGCAGCCTCCTCCCCCAGAACCCCCCGAACCCTCCTCTCTCTCTGTGTGTTCTTCCTCCGAAGAACTGAACCCTAGCTCGCCGGAGTTGGGTCCTCGCCGACGCTATGCTGTGCCCCGCGATGAACCGAGGTTCCCGGAAGCTCCCCCGCCCTCCTATTCCCCTCCTAGCCACCGGAATCGACCCACGGTGGACGAAATCAACGCCGGCATCCATGTCTTCCTCGCCTCCGGCCGACGGCCGCCGCGCTCGATGTCGCCGTCTCCGACCACCCCCGACCTCCTCGTTACCTCTACGTTAATCCTGGTGAGATCCCGCACCCTTAGGTGCCATCGGTTTGTCCCATCCCCATCGGTACCGTCCCCGCGCCGCGTACCTCCGCCCGCCGCCGCGCCGGTGGACGGCGTGGTCGCTCCGGTGACCTAAAAGGAGCGGCGCCAACACCGTTGTGATCACCGTCGCCTCCTCTTCCTAGTGCCTGGTTTTAATTTGTGAATCCCTCGCTCATTCGCGCGATTGCTCAGAGGCAGAACCGTCCTGGCCTGGGCTGATGCCAGGATGACATCATCCTGATGTCATAATCCTCTCTGTTTAATAAATCCAGGAATTCCAGAAAATGAGTAAAGTTTGTAAATTAAATAACTATTAAAATATTATTCAGAAAAATAAAATGAAAGCATGGTTTTGATCAGAAAAATAAACTCTACAGGAATATGTCATTTTCAACCATGTTTGACAAAGTTGAATTTTGAACATTATTTAATGCTATTTAAATCATTTAAAATGGAGAAAATAAGTTTTTATTCACCAAAATTAGAAAATTAAAAGTAATATACCAAATTGCCCAAAATGACATTTGCAATCTAGTTATGATGTTTTCAACCTCATTTGAGGAATTAAAATAGTACTCACTTCCATAATCGTCCGAAGTACCCCTTCGGGGCCTATTTCGGGCAAATTTCAGAAAAAATGTTTAACTGACATACGAACCCTAGCAACCCAACGATCATGCCTAGGGCTTTATTTCAGTGCATTAACCTGCTCATGCATACATATTGCGCATTGCATCGATGTCATGTGTTGATTGTTCTTCTCTCTCGGTGTTGTTTCCCTCTCGGTAGAACGTGACTCCGAAGTGAAGGCCAGCAGTCCAATGGCGAATACTTGATCTTAACCGACAAGTCAAGCACTTATTCATGAAGACTTTATCTGGTTTTCTTATAACGAAGGCATGCATAACCTCTTATCTGCTCATATATGATTTCGAAGTGCTTTGAATCTCGTACTTTGCATTCGGTTCAAAACTATTTGATGTCAGTAGATAGAATTCTCCTATATACTGCATAACCTAGATATCCTGATCCACTTCACCTAGCAGCTATAGGTTTGCTTGTGCGCGCTCCGCTAAACCCTGTGAGTCTTGCTTAGCCATGCCTAGTTGTGATCTGATCCATCCGGTTGATGAATCTGGTCAACGCGTGAATCTACTATGTCAGGTGTTTATGATTTGAATTACCTTTGATAACTTGACTAATCACGGCATGGATGTGAGGCCACAATGGGTTGTGGCGTTTTGTCCTGTTCATGCCCCTAGGAGCGAGTTCTCGCCTTCGAGCCAAGACTGAGCGTACAGCCACACGTGGGCCGATGAACCCTGCCCGGCTAACTAACTTGTTTAGCCTTATCCATGAGCCACGTAGTTTGAACTTTCCATCTGCGTGTGAGTCGGAAAATGTTTTGGAAAAAACTAGGTCGTGACCGGGACAAGTGATGGACGTACACGGATCTTGTTCCCGACTCACAGAACAGGTGCCGTCAGGAGGTGGCCAACTCCCTGTTGACGGGGTGGCCCTGTTTGGGTTGACTCATGGATATGGTTCGACAAGGTAAAGGCCGGGAATCGACCACCCTCTGCCGACACTTCCCGGACTAGTGCTAACCCTGGTGGCACTAAGAGTCGGTTGGTACGTGTGGGTAAAGTTGTACACCCCTGCAGGGTTAAATCTTTTCGAAAAGCCGTGTCTGCGGTTAAAGACGACTTGATGACGGATTCTGTGATCATAGATAACTTAAACGGAATGATTAAAACTTGCTGATAACGATTGAAGGATGCCTCCTCGGAGATGCCGAGAGGGGTTACCTTGTAGCATGAGGTAGTGTCGAACAACTGGAGGAGGTGATCTTTGAAACACGAGGTGCTGATATGTTTCGGTGGATTAAAAGATGATAATATCAGTAGTTGAGTAGCTTTCTCATCTGTTTTCAAAATACTCCATGAGACGTGCTATTCCTTCCTCAACTTGCAAAACAAAGATTGCTTTACGCAAATCAGCCTTCATGAAAACCTTTTCGAAATAGCAGATATATAATAGGTTAACTAAGTCTTGTTGAGTACCTCCCGTACTCAGGTTTGCTTAATTTTGGTTCAGGAGAAGATCTCACTTCAGTGGTGGTTCAACGTGGACATCAACGAGTAGTTTGGGGTTCCCAGGTAGCAGCCTGGAATCTATGGGCTGGGACGTCGCCTTATGTTGCGGCCTCTTAGGCCTTTTTGGTTCTTGTTGATTAGCAACATAATTTGCCTTCCGTTGTCTGATGTCATGTTGGGTCGTGTGACCTCTGTTTGTAAGCTATACTCTAGTAACACCTGTTTAATAAAGCTTCATGTCTAGAGTACTGCTTTGATTGGTTGTTGGTTTCGAGCTCATTGTTATACAGTTTTGGCTATGCCTGCATAGTTGTCGCAGTCGAGGGGTTGTGGAGCCGATGATCCATGTCCGAGCCCGCCTGTCGATTTGATCGGCCTGGGCGAGGTAACCCCGGTAACCCTCGATTGTTGTTGCACTTTCTGGACACATAGCAGCTCTGTATAACTTTGGTCCCGTTCCTTCAGTTTCATCCGACTCGTGGACGCTTGGGTATGCATAATTGGTTATGACTAGCATGGATACAAGGAGTAGTAGACCGGGGATCCGGACTACATGCCGATGAATCCGGTCTGCCTGCCGTTGTTTGTTGCGGCCGGGGCTGGTAACCCTGAAGCCCTTGTGAGTCCATGGCTAGGAGCACATAGCAGTATGTATATCTCTGGGTCCGGGGTCTGACATTTATGCATAGTTGAGAGAGCATTGTTGCCATTCTGAGTTTAATGTGCATTTGTCCCAGAAACATTATTAATTGATTCATGATGTGTTATTGCTTGATCTCAAATTATTTGTTCTAGTCTTCCTCATAAACTTTGAAGGTGTTTTGGCATTTATGTTTTGCCCCACTCTTAAGGACTAGCGAAATATCACTTTGCCATGCTTTCTCTATACTTAAAACAAACCTATAACTTTTGATGCATTATTATTCATGATCTTTTATTTGTGTTACTTTCCATGATGCAAGGTGATTGCTATGATTTATTATTAAATTTGTATTTATCATGCTCATGCTTAAGTTCTATGATCTCAGCTTACATATGCTTTTACATTATTGATCATCAAGTTCATGTTGGTAGCATGTCACCTCAAAAATTATGTGTTTTTATCGTTTACCTACTTGAGGACGAGTAGGAACTAAGCTTGGCGATGTTGATACGTCATAAATGTATCCTTAATTTCTGATGTTCCATGTTGTTTCCCACATGTTTGTTATACATATTATGTCATTTTTATCGATTTCCGGGACTAACCTATGAACAAGATCCCTTCCCTATTTTGTGATGTTTTTAGTTTCAGAAAAGTTGTTCTGGAAATATTCTCGGAATTGGAAAATTCGAAACCCGGAAGTCTTAGAATTCCCGAAGGTTCCACAGAGTCCCGAAGAGACCCGGAGAGGGGCCAAGGGGGGGCACACCATAGAGTGGCCCCCTGGCTGCTCCTAGGGGTGTTCTTGGCCCCCCAGGTTCCCTCTTCCATCGCCCTTTTGGCTATATAATCCCCCCGATATATCAACCTTAGAAATATACCACTTTTTCCTGAGAAACACCTGAGGCCATCGTCATCTTCATCCCAAGATCGGGAGGGTTCTGGAGCTCTCCCCGGCACCCTGTCGGGAGGGGAATTCATCACCGGAGGGGTCTACACCACCATGCTCTCCTCTGAAGTGATGCGTGAGTAGTTCATCCCTGGACTACGTGTCATAGCAGTACTAGATGGTTTTCTCCTCCACTTTATGCTTCAGGTTTAGATCTCGTGAGCTGCCTCACATGATCGAGATTATCTTTACGTAATGCTACATGTTGTGTTTGTTGGGATATGAAGAATGAGGAATGCTATGTATTTTGATTATCAATCTATCGTGTTATATTCGTGCATATGTTATTTATGATCTTGCACGCTCCCCGTTATTAGTAGATGCTCTGGCCAAGTAGATGCTAGTAACTCCAAGAGGGAGTATTTATGCTCGATAGTGGGTTCATGCCTCTTTTGCATCTTTGCTCGAGTGACAGAAACGTGACGGATGGAGGATGTGTTGTTGCCATTAGGGAGAAAACAACAATTATTTTTCTAAGGATGATTCTATTGTTTACATTACACACTTTGCTTACTGCGATTATCTGTTGCTTTCAACTTAATACCCAGCGTTTGTTCAGATGATATTCGGAGGGTGGATTATTAGTCATAGATGCAGTTGGATGATGATCTATGTATCTTGTTGTAATTCCCGCATGAATCACATAGTAACCTTTATGTCATGCATATGCACTACCATGTAGCCTTCATTTCTGTCAATTGCCCAGCTGTAATTTGTTCACCACACATGTTATTTATCTTTCACGGAGAGACACCACTAGTGAACTGTGGACCCCGATCAATTTTCCTCATACTGATAATACACACACTACTTCCATTAATCTCATACTAGTGCTACCGTTTTCATATATTTTTTCATAATGTTTTACACACCGTACGTTTAACCTCTTTGTGTTCAGCAAAACCGGTGAGATTTAGAACCTCACTGATTCGTTGGAGCAAAGTGATTTGATTGTGTTGTGTAGGTTCCACGTTGCTGCTGAACCGGTAATATTCCCTGCCATCTCAACTGCATCAACCTTATGAAGTTACTCCTTCCTCCTACTGGTCGATTCAACCTTGGTTTCTTTCTGAGGGAAACTTTTTGCTGCACTGTTCATACCTTCCTCCTGGGCTCTCCTAACGAACGTGTGATCACACGCATCAGGGTCTCCCAACGAGCGTGTGTCTATACTCCATAAAAATTTTCTGGCGCTGTTGCCGGGGAGGAAGAGAATTTCTGCAAGGGGAGTCTCTCACTTCTAATCTCTTTACTTTGTTTTAATTTTCCTTAGTTTATTTTATTTTGTCTTGTTTGCTTCTCTATATCGAAAACACACAAAAAATAGTTCTTATTCTAGTTGTTACTTTATCTTTGTCATGCTTGCTATCAATGTTTGATGCCTTTGAAACTAGATCTAATTGGCAAGGTGGGTTCACGGCTGAAAAGCAAAATTATTATAAGGAACACACTCACAAAAATGGAAACACTTATGGGAACAGATTAATAAATTGCATGACTATGCTAGAAACTTGTGCTCTACTTATGATGTTACTTATTCCTTTGATAAATATCGTTGTTGTAGGAGGTATAAACACCTCCCTTTTCAATGTGAGTATAATGATAATGTTACTGTATCTTCTTATGTTAAGGGAAATTACAAATTTTATGATGTGTAACAAATGGAAGAATTTATTGCTTGGAAGGGTGCATTCGAAATTGCCTATTTTCTTGAAAGTACTGATGATGCACCTTATAAATATGAGATGTATTCTATACTTGAATATTTCTTTGATAATTACAAGGATTGTAGTTACTACATACTTTAATACCTTAATAAAAGATTTCCACCAAAGGAAGTAACTAATGCCTTGAAGGAGCCTATGGCAGAAGAAATCGCTAAATTTGGAAGCTCATTGGATGAAAAAGAGGAGGAGAGTAATGATCAAGAGGAGTAATAATAGATCTACCCATGTCCACCTCCAAATGATAGTAACTCTTTAACTCATAATTGTGATGATCCTATTGATTCTTTTGAAATATCCCTTTTTGATGAAGTTGATACTTGCTATACTTGTGACCTTGATACTACTATGAATGAAACTTGTGAGAATGATATTGCTACTGTTATTTATGATAATCCATGCTACTTTGATAAATCCTGTGAGAATCCTTTATTTATTCCAACTATTGATATGCATCATAATGAGGAAGTTTATTTAGAAAATTTATATGATAATGATGTAGATGATGGTCCTATGTTACTTGATGGTATAAATTATAATGCTACTGGCAATAGGATTTCTATAATGTGTCTGATACCTTTTATGAGTGATCAATCATCTTGTTTTGCTATTGCTAAAAGTGGGAAACAAGAGGTCTTTACTTTTAATTTTGATCCCAATATTTTGGAGCTTGATATGAATTGTGTGCTTGTAGACCATGACAAACATGCTTTATGTGATAATTATGTTGTTGAGTTTGTTCATGATGCTACTGTAAATTATTGTGAGAGTTGAAAATATGGTTGTAGGAATTTTCATGTTACTACAACACCTCTCTTTTTGTTGAAAGTTTTGAAGTTGCTCTTGTTCTACCTTCCATGATTTATAGTTTGAGCTTCTTTAATTTATTTCTTTACAAGATTCATATGCATAGGAAGTGGGTTAGACTTAAATTTGTTTTATACTTGCTTCATGATGCTCTCTTTTTCTTTAATTCATATTTCTTATGTGATCAGCTTCTTCACTTGAAAACACGTGAATCCACTTTTCTAGGCCTAGCTAAAAGGCGTTATAGAAAAGCACTTCTTGGGAGATAACCCATGGTTTTATTTTTGCTTTGTTCTTCTATGATTTCTTTGAGTCAAGGGGATGTATAATTATGTAACAAATCCTTTATATCTTTATTTTCATGTATTATTTGTGCAAAGTAAAGTTTCTAACAAAAGTTGGAGTTGGTTTTGGGATTTTTGCGCAGGAAACAGATTTCTGCTGTCCACCGTAAAAAATCACGAAAATTCTAGAAAGAATAGAATGACCTGAATTTCTTTTGTGCTTATTCCTCAACTAATTCCGCAACTTTTTCATTCTTTAAGTTTTTTAATTTAAGCATTGTAAGTGCCCCGACAAAATTCTTCTTTACATACTGTTCTAGTTTTGGCAGATTCTGCCATTTTTCTTGCATTTGCTCTTTTACGTTGTCAAGTGGATTTCTTTATTTCACAAAACATCACTGGCTGTAGCTAATGTTAAAAAAGTATCAATAGCACTTGTTCCCATACATAACCCATGGATTTTTTATTGTTGCACTAACCCTCTAATGCGAATTACTCTTTGAGTGTGGTGTGAAGGAAGTTTTCAAGGATCGAGAGAAGAGGTGATATATGTGATCAAGAAAAGTTCAAGGTCAAAGCTTGGGGATGCCCCCGTGGTTCATCCCAGCAAATATTAAGAATACTCAAGCATCTATCAACCATTTATGAGGTCACTTCTAGTGAAACTATATTTTTATTCGGTCACATCATATGAAATTTACTTGGAGCGTCTGTTATATTCCGTTTTTTTGCTTCCTGTTTTCCTTGCTACAATAATAACATTGGAACCTAGCATCCTTGTTTGATAGAGAGACACGCTCAGATTTTTTGTTTGAATACTTGTTATGCTCGTATTCATAGTTTTTCTTCTAGTTGCTGCGAAAATTCTTGTTTAGCTCTGGTTTTCATTGCATCTCTTATTCATAGCTATTAGTTTTAGTAGTGTTATGTGAGTACTCTCATGCTTTCTTGCTCTATCATTTAAATAGTTTTTGTTAAAAGATATTTTGTATGGTGCTTGTTGGGAAAAGAAACTGGTACATTTGGTAAAAAAATTATAAATGATGCAAATAGAAGCTTGTATGGACTGTGGCTAGACTTTTTCATATCATGCTACATGTTATTTTAATTCTAAAGCCTAGTGGTGATTTAGTAGCATGATTTGTCTCAAATAGCTGAGAGTGTTTAATTTACGATTGAAAGAATCATGAGTTGTTCTTGTCATATTGAAGCATAAATTTGTGGTGTTCTCCTTTTAATGTTTTATTTGGTTGACTTGGCGCATGCTCACACCATGTTTATGACTACGAACCAGTCGCTAATAGCCTCCATGACCAGTTAGTTTTTTTTAACTTGAGGTACCACTTATGCTTTGATTAATGATGTTTATGTCGCTATGCATGATTATGGTCATTATTGCTCTCCTGATTTGTCGCTCCCAGTCTTTTTCTATCCTCCACCTACATCGAGTATGAGCTCTACTCGTGCAATCCAACTCCCAAAAACCAAAGTATGCCAAATGTGTCCACCATACCTACCTAGATGTGGTAATTAACAGCCACTCCAAGTAAATTGATCATGTGCTACCTTTAAAACTTTCAAAATTACTCCTGTTTTGTGTTCCTATTTTTGCTCATGAGGACGTAAATAGAAAATCTCTATCTTACTTGTTGATTGGATTCCACACCCTGGACTAGTGGATTCATCCTCTTATCCAATTGATAGAAGATCTGGCAGCGGGGTGCCTAGCGCTAAATTAATACAAACAAATCATCTGCACTATTTTTGCCCCTGATTTATCAGTCAAAGCATAATTGTGTAAACAAAATATAAAGAGGGATGACCTTCTACACCAGTTGTATCCTTCATATGGAAGCCTCTCTTGTGAAGTCTAGTTGGCTTGTGACATACTGTATTTTCTGTTTACCATTCATTGACATTAGCATACACCTTGATGAAGGCTTGGCCTCTAGGGTGGCCAGATCTTCATGGATTGACGTACAAGAGGTGGGGAGATTAGGAAGAACATGATGAACTCACGCACACAAAGGGGAGATAACTCGTGAAGACTACGAGGGATCGCAAACCCAAGTCAACAACACGCTAGTTGGAACCGATTCCTCTCACCGGTCGGTCCATTGATCCAACAAAAGCCACAAGGGGAAGGTTGTCAAAAACTACCGGAATCACGAGGTGAAAGAGTAGCTACCATGAGAGATCTTGATACAATCCAATAGATGAATCTATGGAGTAGCCATGGATCCCATGGGGGAGGTTCTCCACATGGGAGGGGAGCACAAGGCCCATTTCTATCTCAAGTCAACCCTTTCCTAGCATGGAGGAGGAGGGTCCTATATATAGTAGAGAGGTAGGTGAGAGGGATACAAGGGGAGGTTCCCCCATTCCCATGCAAGGGAGCCGGCCTGGAGGCCGGGCTAGTCTGTAGGGTTGCTGGCCTGAGGGTCGCAGGGAGGCCGGCCTAGGCCAGGCTTGAAGCTGGGCGACTTTGTTAGGGAGCCGACCTGGAGGCCGGCCTGTCCGGGCCGTAGGCCGGGTTTCCTGCCCTTCTTCTTTGTCGTCTTGTCGCTTCTTCCTCCTCTTCCACATGTACACCTTGGATGGCCTGGAGTCCTGGGCTTCCTCGGCATCTCCCCTTGCATCCGCACTTGTCGACTCATACCTAGAAATGTACGGGGGTAGATGGTCAAGTAGTATACCGTCCAAAGGGGTAAGAAATGGGTTATAGAAGAGGAATGAGTTCACATTTTGAATCCATGGTGACTTTACATATGATGGAGTGTGAGGCATGCCCAGTGAGATGGGCCGCGTTGCATTATCTCCCCCACTTGAAAAAGAGTCGTCCTTGACGCTAACTCGTCATCAACGTGTAGAGGAGGTTAACGGATTGTCGGTGAAGTCGAAGTCACCATGTGGTAGAACCTACACACCAAAGCTCAGGAAAACCATGTGTGTACAAGATAGAGGAGCACATCATTCATGACATGTCCGCTCTTGTTCATAGCACCGTTAGCACAACACAAATATATGGAAGGTAGTGCATATGCAAGGTCAAGGTGCAAGCAATTCATGGAAACATCTCCAAAATGCGTGAACACAAATTCTCCATGAAACTTTGAGGGGTTGCACAAAAAGCATTGGAAATGGAAGTTTGTCAAAATCCTTGGTGCAATAACAGGAGACATGGGCAAAAACACAAGATGAAGAATGTCCCAGATATTATCATCATGGGTGCAAGCAAAGCATAGGAAAGAGCAATTTTTTGACATTTTTGTTGCACCACCAATGGAAGGGAAACCAAAACACTCATGACAAGACATGCGCAAAATATCATTGTGGTTGCAAGAAATCCATCGGAAAGAACAATTGTTCATCATACTTGTTGCAACACACAAATCATCTATATGAAAGATCAAGGAAGCATTCTTGTCACAAAGGAGAACAACATCACAAACATGTTTGCAAACAAACCAAAGGGAAGAGAAATTTTTCAACGTGTTTGATGCAAAACATGAGAAAGGTATTAGAGCCGGGTTCGATCCGCAACACCATTGTATTATGCTCTCAAGAGATCGTTTTGTCAACTCATGTTCAATTGAGGTTGACATTAGCATGTGGGTACTCAAGCACACAAATGACCAAATGAAGAAAAAAAAATATGGTAAATGAACACATCATCCACCATGACATGTCTCTTCATTCGCACATGACCAAAAACATCAAAATCAAATATGAAGTATGAAATGTGTGAGTAGTCAAATGCAATATGAAGGGTTGAGCAAGCTCAACATGGAAAAACTCAATCTTCTCACAAGATAAATCTCCAAAAGTTGAGGATGCTATGGGTCAAACTCATTTGAAAGCATGGCAACATTATCGCAAACCAAGAATTTGAAAGAACAATTGTTCGACATTTTGGTTGCAATAATGGGAGAAAAATGTAAGAACTTGGGCAAAGCATGTCAATGGAAATATCATCAAAGATAGGTTCATCCATCACATGCAAGCAATCATTATTCATAATGTCCACTAGTGGGAACATGGTCACATCAACACACATACCTTTGTGATCCTTCTCGTATAAAGTAGGTGTTGTGGTAGTAGGGTACTTCAAGTAGTCGACTTGTCTATCTTCATGTTGACATGGGGTGGCATCACCTTCATCCACCATGTACATCTTCTTCTCCATAGGAAGCACCGTCTTTAGGAGTGGTGTCTCATCATCCATGGAACCTAACACATCATAAGGGAACACACTAGCACTAGTAGGAAACAGCCTATAGCCACCCCTATACTGCTGGCGAACAGCAATAGAGCTTGGCCAGCGCTAATGCCACTGGCGAACAGGATTTTCTGTTCGCCAGCGCTATTCCTGCTACCGTTGGCGAGCAAGTCCGTGGCTTCGCCAGCTCTACGGGTGGGACCCACCTGCGCGCGCACCAGCCGCTCCCTGAAACTACCGCTGGCGAACAGGCCTGCGTGTTCGCCAGCGCTAAGTTCACTACCGCTGGCCAACAGCCCCGCCTGTTCGCCAGCGCTAACTTGTGGGCCCAGGACGCATGTTAGCGCTGGCGAACAAGCAGGGCTGTTCGCCAGCGGTAATCTGTCAGATCTGCCATAAGTGACCACCCACCACCCCCCACTTTCCCCTCCACTCCCTTCTCCACGTTGTCCCCTCTTCTCTCTCTAGCTCGAATTTATGCCAATTTCTCCACCCTCCTACTCTCTTTTGAACCAACTAAAATTATTTTAGTTGGTATATATATGTTTATCTCCCTCCTAACACCATTTCTACCCAAAATTTTCCCTCCCTGTCGTGGTGGTGTCACGGCAGATGCCATAGGATGGCTAAAGATGTGGGGACGATGGACGCTGGAGGTGTCCGGGGAGGGATCACGCGACGAGTAGCCGCGTGAGGTAAGATCCACACAACACAAACAACACGATATACCCAGGTTCAGGGCCCTCGTGAGGAGGTAAAACCCCTACTCCTGCCTTTCTCTATGTATTACGGTGTCTCTCCGAGTAGGTGCAATACGAATGATATCACTACCGAGTAGCCCCTTGCCCCTCTCCGAGTAGAGCTAGGTCAAGCACTTAGGGATTCTAGGGTTTTCAGGGAGCCTGTATGAGCGTGTGTCTAAGAGCCTGCCTCGCGCAGGAGGCGGCGGGGCACCTTATATACATGGTGCCCAGCCGGATACGTCCAAATCCTAGACAAGTGTCGACATAGTGTGCACACTGTCCTTTCTCCGAGTACCCGCTGACAGCTTTGGTCGTTGGTCTTGGCTGCTTCTGTAAAGTCGTTGGGCAAAACTAGGGGACAGACTGGTATCACTGTACCTAGTCATAGAGTAGGTCCCCCTTATCCTGCCACCGACTGCTTCCATGCTGTCACTGTCAGGCAGGCCGTCCCCACGTGAACAGTAGTTCGAATGCTGCCAAGTACGGACCCAGGATACGCGGGATCCTGTGTCAGAACGGCTCCTTTGACTTCCTGCCCGAGTAGTTTCCCGCCAAATGTTCCCGCCAATTGTACTCGGGCCAAACCTTCTACTCGACATGGTAGAAACTAGTTGATATCTCCTTCTAGCCATCTTGAGGTGAGACCGAGTAGCAGTCGACCGGGTAGCGAGTACCCGGTAGTCGGCTACTCGACCAAACCTCTCTTCTGTAAGCGGCCTTTACCACCTGTCTTTGCCCTACTCGGGGGTAACCCCCCGACAGCAGTCCCCGAAGCTGGTTGAGTCTTGCGAACTTGTTCACTAGGCTCTGCCAGCTTAAAACCAGCCTTTGTATCTCAGCTATCGAACCTCAAGATGACCGAGTAGGTCCTCCGAGTAGCTATCCGGAAAGTATCTTGAGTCTCCTCTTTCCGAGTAGCTCTTGCTTTCTACTCTGTATCCAAGTAAAAAGACTTAGCGAAATTTCGCAAACTGAGCCTCTGCAGCGCAGAGCAACATCCAGCCCTTCACGCAGGCACTGCCTACGTGTCAAGCATCCACGACCTTGTCGTTTGGTTGCCCAGGACACGACGCCACGTGTCCAGTTCTCACGCTGTGGGCCCACTGGCCGTCATGTCCCATCACGCGCAATTACTGGCCACGATCTGAAGGTGGGATCAAATGCGGCCGTTACGCGCGCAGCCCGCGCTTGTGTGCGTTTCTATCCGGCCACAGGACCCACCACACGCCACAGTCGATCCCACTACCGTGGTGGTAACGGTAATCCCGCGAGGGAGGTATAAATACCCCTGCGGTAATTTCCTTTTCTTCTTCCCTGCGCTTTTCCCCTTCTGCCTCCTGTTCTTCTTCTCCACCGAGCCCTCCGCCGCCGCGCAAGCTTCCGCGCCGCCGCGAACTCTGTCCACCGAGCAACTCCACTCGAAAATCATCCACTCCTCCCACTCGCAAGGATGGCCAAGGCTAGCTGGGCGGGTTCCTCCGTCACCCAGGCCAATCTCGCCTGGCTCGTGTCCAGCAGGAGGGTTCCCCCCGGCGTGGAGTGCCGGGCACCCGACGACGAGGTCGTGCCAACTCCGCGAGACGGCGAGCGGGTGGTCTTCATGTCGCACTTCGAGCGCGGCTTTGGACTGCCCGCCTCGGACTTCTTGCGCAAGTTCCTCGATCACTTCGGGCTGCAGATGCATCATCTGCCGCCCAACGCGGTCGTCTTCCTCGCCTACCACGTCGTCGTCTGCGAGGCTTTCCTCGGCATCAGGCCCACGACTGATACGTGGCTCAGGTACTTCAATCTCCGCCAACAATCAGTCGGGAAGAAAGAAGGTGCAGGTATCGGCCGCGCCACCGACACGGGCTGTGCCATGATGGTGCAGCGGACGGGTACAAACCATCCCCGCATCCAGGGGCTGGATTCCTGCCGAATGTGGCAGCAGACATTCTTCTATGTCAAGAATGTCCCCGCCACGGAAGGAGGTGTGGTTGATGACCGAATCAACCTGCCCGCCTGGAGGAACCGTGCTCCACTCGGGTCGAACTGGAAGGAGAAGCCCAACATCGACGAAATCGCCGTCGAGATAGAAGATAGGCTCGGCGAGTTGAAGAAGCTGGGCCTCAAGAATGACGACCCGGTGATATGCTGGATCAAGCGCCGAGTACTCCCACTGCAGGAGCGCTGCCATCTCATGTGTTACATGGGAGGCCCGCGCGACTGCACCAGGACCACCACCATCGAAATCGACGACGTGGATGTTGCCTATCATGCCAGGAACATGCTGAAGACAAGCCTCACCGAGAGGTGGCGGTATGGCTTCGCTCCGTACAGCCGCACGCTACCGATTGCCCGGGTACGTTCTTCCTTCTCTGTTTTCGCCTCTGCTTTCCGAGTAGATAGCTTCCCTTTCCGCCCCGACTAGCAATCACCTGATGCGCCGAGTAGAGAACTTAGTCGACTCACGCTTAGGCCTAGTATGCTTTGTGTGTGCACGCCTATCCGGGTAGAACACTTGGAAAACTGCATAGGCTTAGTGTGCTTTGTGCCTGCACGCCTGTCCGAGTAGAATACTTAGAAAACTGCATAGGCTTAATGTGCTTTGTGTTTGCATGCCTATCCGAGTAGAGTTCCATCCTGATACTCGGTTGACTTATGATCCTTCTCTGTCTTTCAGACTCTTACTCGACAGTTGATTGAGAGCCGCGAGGTTTTTGAGGAGAACTGGTTCGCCGATCGCGAGGAGGATGACATGTTGCCCTCTGATGACGCGGGACAGAGCAGCCCCGCTCCTGACAAGCGCGATGCTCTCCGCACTTGGTCAGATGAAGGCTCTCACGGTATTGTTATTTTTCCTCTCGTTTGCTTCCGAGAAACACCAGCCCCTTGCATTGCTGTTTCTGATTCTTCCTTCTTCTCTTTTGAATTTCTCAGATGAGGCCGCTGCGGAGAAGGAGGACGAGGATGAGGGCGAGAA
Organism: Alopecurus myosuroides; assembly: GCA_028641055.1. NCBI lineage: Eukaryota > Viridiplantae > Streptophyta > Magnoliopsida > Poales > Poaceae > Alopecurus > Alopecurus myosuroides. The sequence continues at coordinate 29,551,424 of CM054062.1, forward strand.
CGAGGGCGATGCGCCCCTCGTCGTCCAACCTCTGTCTACTGCCCCTCCCGAAACCCGCAAGCGGACCGGGATCGAAGCACAGGCGCCTCCAGCCAAGAAAAGGAAGCCCGCCGAGAAGGAGGAGGCCGCCGAGAAGAAGAAGAAGGTTACTGTCAAGAAACCCCGACGACAGCTTAAATCCACCACTGCGTGAGTTCTCTTCTCGTTTGCCCTCCTTCTCGCGTAATACTGTTTTCCTCCAAACCTTCTTCCAATCCTTAATTCCTTTCTTCTCTGCAGTCCTGCCATGGATGCGAACGCAGCCCTCGCATCCGACCCAGCCCAGAAGAAACCAGTACCTCTGGTCAACCTGGACGATGATGATGAGGACCGCGACGCCAATGCTGCTGCTGCCAACCCAGCACAAGGAGCAGCGTCTGAACCAGCAGCACATGACACCGCCGTCCACGACGAGAGACCCCCTTCTCCTCCGGCTAGCAACGCCGAGGAGAATCAAGAACAAGAAAAGCAAGACGCCGCCGCCCTTGAGCGGCCAGAGGCAGAGCAGCCCACCACCGAGGCTGCCGCACAAGAGAACGTTGCTGCCGAGCAGCTGGTGACAGATGACCCCGCCGCGGATGCTACCGTAGCAGATGTCTACCCACTGCCAGGCGGTGGATCTGCGGCGCCACCAACTGCGCAAGGCCCTACGCCACCAACTGCGCAAGGCCTTACACCACCGATTTCCTCCTCGTCTCCGCAGAGCAAGGACACATCCAGCTCTCCTGGGCGAGCAGCCAAGCAACAGGCCCTTGATGCTCTGAGGGATTACTGTTCCAAGAAAGGTCTATCCGAGAAGGAGACTGCCGATAAGGTGGCTGCCGAGGAGGCCAAGGCCAAGGAGGAAGCCGCCGAGAAGGCCAAAGCCGAGAAAGAAACTGCTGAGAGAGCTAAGGCCGAGCAGAAGAAGGCCAGGGCTGAACAGAAGAAAGCCGAGAAGCGAGCTGCCGAGGAAGCAGTCGCCGAGAAGGCAAAGGCCAAGACTGAGGGGAAAAAACCCGAGGATCCCGAGAAGCAGAAGATCGAGAAGGAGCAGACGAAGAAAAGGGCCAGAGAGCAAGGCGCATCCGCAGGCGGAGCACTCGCGATCCGCGACTCCGGCCCGATTCCTGCTGCACTCTCTGCGGGCGCTCGCGCTGCTGGCCAGCCTTGCTACCCGGAATATATGATTGAGGTTAGCCACCAACATAGCATCGGCTTCCCTCCCCAAGATAAAGCTGTAGCTATTCAGAAGGGGAGGAAAGCAGTAGCCAGGAATACTCCTCCCTTCGATCCAGCCCAGAATAAACCCGTCAATATTGCTTCTCGGGGACCCCAAGACAAGCCAATAACCTCCAAGGGTCTTGAGCAGGTACTGGATACTGTCGGCTACATCAGCGCCAAGTGGGACAGCGGGGTTCTCGGAGAGGAGAAGTGGCACGGCTTGACCCTTGGCTCCGTCGACCACTACCGCGTGGAGTGGAACAAGATCGACCTGGGACACCAGCCCATGTCTGTCTCCACCGATACCGCAACCCTCGCAGCCAAGATGTTCTTGCACCGCAAGAACGCCGAAGATATCGAACAGAGCTACGCAGTAAGTCTTTTTGCCTTTTCCGAGTTGAATTTTCTTCTCTTCTACTCGCCTTTCTTCTTTCTCACCATCACTCCCAGTCCCCGAGATTTGGGTCGAGTAGGTGGATACTCTCCGAGTAGCCTCCTACTCGGGCCGAATCTTCTCTGCATTGCCTGACTCATTTTCTTCTCGGTTTTCAGGATAGCGTTCTTAAGCGGACCAACTTGTACCGCATCCTTCTCTGGAATCACTCCATCGCCAGGAGGCGTATTGCTGCGCTGGAGAAGGAGAAGTTAGCTGCTGAGGCCGCGAGCAAAAAAGCAAACGACAGCACCCAACAGCTGGCCGAAGTGCAAGGTACGCCTTTAGCCACGCGGTTCCTGCGTTTTATGGTTACGCCCGCTTCTGCTTTTTCACGCATTAACCTTTCCTTCTCTGCAGAGAAACTGAAAGCCTTGGCCGACGAGCATGAAAAATGCCGTAGCTTCGTGGAGAACGCCGAGGCCACGATAAAGAAACTTGAAGGTGAGTTTGCTGTTTACTCGGTGTGACTTTGAGTTTGGTTCTTCTCTGCCCATTTACTGACCTCATCTTATCTTTTCGCAGAAGATTATAAGTCATTTGCTGAGGCGCACCAAGATTGCGTCCAGCCAGCAGAGGTGGAGAAACAGCTGTCCGACCAGGCCATTACTCTGATTAAGGACCACACCACCGAGATGGAGAAGCTGCAGGTCCAGCTTCAGAACGCGCTCCAAGACGCCGTGAAGATTGGCGCCGAGAGGGACGCGGCCATCGCCGAGAAAGCCAAGGCCGAGACTACTTTCAAGGCCAAGGAGAGGGCCCTCGAGGCTGAGTGCGAGACTCTGAAGAAGACCAATGCTGATCTTTTCGCTCAGATGGACACCCTGCGCCAGGTTCAATCAAAGCAGATTAACAACGAGGAATCCTGGAGAACCAAGCTGCAGCAGCTGCGCCGCCAACTGATCGGTAAGTTCTTTTCTTCATTGCATCTTTTCTTCTCGGTCCTATTCCTTCTCGGCTTCCTCTTTTCTTTCTCGGTTTTTGATCTTGCCACTTGCCATTTCAGAGATTTGGCCTCGTCTTGAGTCTACCTCTGCGCCCACGATAGCCAAGGCCCGAGCAGTTCGCCTCTCGCTGGGTGAGCCGATTGACACCAGGGCTGATATCGAGGACAGCTTGGTGGTGCTCAAAGGTTACTTCGAACAGCTGGCCGGCTGCGGGACTGATTTGATGCACGCGGGCATTGAGCTCCACCGGCTGTTCTGGCCCCATGATCCTGAGCCAAAAAGCATGCGGGCGCTCGCCCTCAAGCTGGAAGGCGTGAAGGCCGAGTTGAAGAAGTGGCGAGCCTCCGGAGCCCGTGCTGGTGCGGACGTGATGCTTCTCTGCATTGCGTCCTGGTATGAAAACTTGGATATGCAGCTCATCCGCGGGAAGCGCAATGACTCCAAGTGGGAGACTGACGCCGATAGCGTGGCCTTGCGCAAGCAAATTGCATATGATGTCGCAGAATGCGCCGAGACGGAGGTCTACATCGACGGCGTCCCCGAACCCGACACCGAGTACGAGGACGAAGAAGATGATGACGAGGCGGAAGAGCTTGGTGATTTCTTCGAATCTCCCAAGGGCAAGGCCGGGAAGGGAAAATCCACTGTCGTCGCGAGTAGCGATGAAGACGAAGAGGCGCACATCGACTCCGAGCCACTCGACTTCGGCACTTCCTCAGGTGCTGCTCTCGACGACACGGTGCCTCCTCCTGGCCATGCTTCAGGCTCCTCCTCGACTCCAGGACCCGTCTCGGTGGCCACGGCCACTTCCGAGCAGGCGGTCACCCAGGAAGACGCCGAGATGGAGGAATCCGCCGCCGTGCAGACGGGGGCGGATGCCACTCAAGCCGGCACCGAAGAAGCAGCTACCGCCAGCGCCACTGAAGAAACTGCTGCCAAGGCCGCCGCCGAGGAAACATCAGCCAAGGCCAGCGCCGAGAACATCTCCTCTTCAACTTGAAGCAACCTGCAATCTTTTCTTTCACTTGAACATTTTATCAGATTCCCGGGATGCCGGGAGCAGATGTAACAGACTACCTTTATCTTGCTTGCTACTCAGTTTTTATGCCCACTTGGTTTATGTTGACATTAATCAATTTGAACGACACTGGCTTAATGCCGAGTTGTGTTTCCATGCGAGTCCCCGAGTAGCTTTTCTCATTCACCCTGTCTTTTCATCTCTGCTCTACCTGCGACTTGTCGCTTGTTTGGTATTCGAGTCACAAGAATCAAAGAACAAGGCTGCAAATACTTAGCCGCTAGAAAACAATCATGATAACGCAGCCCACCACCTAGCCGAGAAGACGAAAACAGGGAACAAAAAGTAACCGACAATCTACTCGGTTCCTGCACTCTTTCTTCCTTAGTGATTTTCGTGTGCTCATTGACCTTTTGCTTGTTCTCTTGCTTGCCATGAAGCCGGGTTTCGGACAGCAGCGGAGTCGAAGAGTTGGCATATAGGTTTAAACACAGTACTCAATGCACTTTTGAGTTCTGAAGTGAAGCAACCGAATAGACAAAAGAACAAGCCGAGTAAAAACACTTAGAGCAATTTTGGACGAGGGCAGTCCCCGAGAACAATTTTAGATTGCAGAGTAGAATTTCAACTCGGATGAAAGGGTACATACACATCTTTGCTTACGAATGAAAACGACGAAGTAGAGCTACATTCCAGGGACGCTTGGTTTCCTCTCCAGCTTTATCTGCCCTGTTCGCCTGCGATGGGCGCACATCTACAAGATAGTACGCGTCATTGTGCAGCGCTTTGCTGACAATGAAAGGCCCTTCCCATGGAGGAGACAACTTGTGCATCCCGGCTGTGCGCTGCACAAGCCTAAGGACCATGTCTCCTTCTCGGAAAACCCTTGGGTTCACCTTTCGGCTATGATAGCGCCGCAGGTTTTGCTGGTAGATAGCCGAACGTGACAGAGTCAGCTCTCTTGCTTCTTCAAGCAGGTCAACGTCGTCTTCTCGAGCTTCTCTCGCTTCCACCTCAGTGTAGAGGGCTACTCGGGGGGAGTCATGCTCTAAGTCTATTGGCAACACGGCCTCAGCCCCGTATACCAAGAAGAATGGCGTGTAGCCGGTTGACCGGTTAGGGGTAGTCCTTAGACTCCACAACACCGCTGGCAACTCTTCTAGCCAACACCCAGGTGTTTTCAGCAACGGCTCAATCAGCCTCGGCTTGATGCCTGCCAGTACCATTCCATTTGCCCTCTCAACTTGCCCATTGGAGGCAGGGTGCGCGACTGACGCAACGTCTAGTCGGATATGCTTATCTCTGCAGAATCGCACCATTGCCCCCTCTGCAAAGTTGGTGCCGTTGTCGGTGATGATACTGTGCGGGTAGCCATATCTCATGATCACATCTTTCACAAACTTCACAGCTGTGACTCCATCGCACTTCCGAATAGGCTTCACCTCGATCCACTTGGTGAACTTGTCCACCATGACCAAGATATGTGTCATATTGCCCTTAGCCGGCTTGAAAGGACCAACCATATCCAAGCACCAAACAGCAAACGGCCATGTGATAGGAATTGTTTTCAACTCGGATGCTGGCATGTGAATCTTACTTGCGAACATCTGGCAGCCGGCGCACTTCCTCACAATGTCCTCAGCTTGCTGCAATGCAGTGAGCCAGTAGAAGCCATGCCGAAAAGCTTTCTTGACTAAAGCCCGAGAAGAGGCGTGATGCCCACATTCCCCTTGATGTATCTCCACCAGGATTTCTTCTCCTTCCTCTGGGCTCACACAGCGTTGCAGCACACCAGTGGCACTTCTCTTGTGCAGCACATCTCGGACTAAGGCGTAGCCCTTGGATCTTCTCTGAATCTGCCTTGCGGTCACCTCATCTTCAGGTAAAGTACCGTCCCTTAGAAAGGATAATATGGGCATTGCCCAGCTCGGTGTCTCCCGCACGGGAAACTCTGGTTCGTCCATTTCCATTGGGACAGGCTCTGGTGGCTGCACAGGAGGAGTAGGAGCGCTTCTCTGCAGCCCAGATCGATTGGCGAGAACTTCTTCAATGAATGCAACAGCTTCTGGGTTGAGGGCGGCAGTCCCCGAGTAAGGAGTGGCAGTCCCCGGGTAAGGAGTGGCAGTCCCCGGGTAAGGAGTGGCAGTCCCCGGGTAAGGAACGGCAGTCCCCGAGTAAGGAGTGGCAGTCCCCGAGTAGGGAGTGGCAGTCCCCGAGTAGGGAACGGCAGTCCCCGAGTAGGGAGTGGCAGTCCCCGAGTAGAGGACGGCAGTCCCCGGGTTCCCTGCAGCACTCTCCCAATCAATCTCCATTGGGTCAGATTCCTCACTTGGCAGAGAAGGGACAAAGATGGATTCCGAGTTGGGGGAAGGCTTGATGGATGGCTTCCTCAAATGCTCCAAGGCAATCCCTGCCGGGATGGACTGCCGAGAAGATCCCAACTTGGACAGCTCGTCTGCAGCTTCGTTCTCTGCTCGGTGAATATGCTGGAACTCACAGCCTTCGAAAAACCCAGTCATTGATTCCACCAGGAAACGATATGATGCCATGTTGGCATCCAAAGCATCCCAGGTACCTGAGACTTGCTGCACCACTAGATCTGAGTCACCATAGCATATAATGCGCTGCACGCCAACCTCCTTTGCTACTCGCAAGCCATGCACCACTGCCTCATACTCGGCTACATTGTTGGATGCCTTGAAGTGAATCTGCAACACATACTTGAGTTGATCCCGCTTGGGTGACGTAAGCACAACGCCAGCCCCGAGGCCTTCTTTCACCTTTGAGCCATCAAAGTGCATCTTCCAATAGTTGGAAACTGGAGCGGGAGGTTCATACTGCATCTCGGCCCAGTCCACAAGAAATTCCGCCAGTACCTGAGACTTGATTGCTTCTCTTCTCGTATACGCGGGAGCGTACGCGGCTAGCTCGATCGCCCACTTGGCTACTCTGCCACTCGCCTCCTTGTTACCCATGATATCCGAGATGGGAGCTGAGCTCACAACGGTGATGGGATGCTCCTGGAAGTAATGCTTCAGCTTCCTGGCGCCCAGGTACACACCATATGTCATCTTCTGGTAGTGAGGATAGTTTTGCTTGGAACTGGACAGCACTTCACTGAGATAATAGACTGGGCGCTGCACACTCTTGCCTTCTTCTTCTCGCTCCACCACAATCACCACGCTGACTACTCGGTTAGTCGCGGCAATGTATAGCAGCATAGGCTCCTTGGGTAGCGGACTAGCCAAGACGGGAGCGCTAGCCAACATTGCTTTCAGCTCATTGAATGCCACATCCGCCTGCGGAGTCCAGACAAACTTGTCGCTTTTCTTCATCAGCTGGTACAGAGGTAGAGCCTTCTCGCCCATTCGGCCCAGGAAACGGCTCAGAGATGCCAAACAACCAGTGAACTTCTGCACATCTTTCAATGATCTCGGCAAAGACATGCTTTCAATAGCTTTTATCTTAGACGGATTGGCTTCAATGCCCCGACTAGAAACGAGAAAGCCGAGTAGCTTTCCAGCTGGTACACCAAAGGTGCACTTACTCGGATTCAGTTTCATTTTGTACCTGCGTAGGTTAGCAAAGGTTTCCTCCAAGTCGGCAAGCAGAGTATGTGTTTTATTCGTTTTGATGACAATGTCATCTACGTACACCTACACATTCTTGCCGAGTTGGTCATGCAAGCATTTCTGCATGCATCTCTGATAGGTTGCACCCGCATTCCTCAGGCCAAAACACATGACACGATAGCAATAAGCCCCGTACGGGGTAATGAAAGCGGTCTTTATTTGATCAGCAGGGTTGAGTGCAATCTGGTGGAAACCAGAGTAGGCATCTATGAAAGACAACAGCTCACAGCCGGCAGTGGAATCGATCACCTGATCGATGCGAGGTAGCGGGAAAGGATCCTTGGGGCATGCCTTGTTCAAGTCGGTGTAGTCGACACACATGCGCCATGCGGTGGCAGCCTTGGGATCTTCCTTTTTCTTCTCGACCATGACCGGGTTGGCCAACCAGTCCGGGTGCAGCACCTCCATGATGAAGTTACTGATCAGCAGCTTGGTGATTTGATCACCGATGGCCTTCCTTCTCTCATCCCCGAAACGGCGTAAAGCCTGCTTCACGGGCTTGGCGTCAGGACGCACATGCAAAGAGTGCTCAACCAACTCCCTCGGGACCCCTGGTAGATCTTCATTGGTCCAGGCGAACACGTCCCGATTCTCACGGAGGAAGTGGATGAGCGCGCTTTCCTATTTCTCCGCCAACCCGGCACCAATGATGGCCACGCGCTCCGGGAACTCGGGGTCAACCTGGACAGTCTTGGTCTCCTTGGCCGCTTGGAAAGCAGTACCATGCTGAGTACTCGGCACACCTTGTGCGCCAGCTTGTGCGGACTGAGCCATGGCCACCACCTCGTACATCTTCTTCTTCTCGGCAGCAATCACCATCGATTCCGCCAGCTGAGAGCTAGCAGAGGCACACTCCATGGACTTCTTGTAATCTCCCGAGATAGTGATAATGCCATTGGGCCCGGGGATCTTCATCTTCAGGTAAGCCACATGAGTGGAGGCCATGAACTTGCTCAGAGCGGGCCTGCCGAGTAGAGCATGATAGGGGCTCTGATGATCCACTACTTCAAACTGCAGGCGCTCAGTGCGGCAGTTCTCCCGAGTACCGAATAGCACATCAATCCACACTCGGCCAATCGGGTTGCATGAGATCCCGGGCACAATGCCATGGAAAGTGGTCTTGCTAGGCAGCATCATGTTCTCGGCCAGGCCAAGCTTCTCGAGTGTGTCCTTGTACACAATGTTGATGCTGCTGCCGTTGTCGATCAGCACCTTGCTGAACCTCACATTCTTCTCGGGGCCCAAGAAGGTGGGATCCAGCACCAAGGCATAGGTACCCGGATTGGGCATCACCTTGGGGTGATCTGCCCGAGTCCACCTGATCTCCTGGTCGCACCAGTACATGTAGTGGGGGACAGCCGGAATTACTGCATTGACCTCCATGGCCCGCCTGTGCTGTGACTGCTTGTCGACTGCCTCGGAAGTGAAGATCATATAGCTCTCATGGTGCTCTTGGTACTGGTTAGGGCCATTGCCCCCGTTGTTGCCATTGTTACCGTTGTTGTTGCCCTGATAGTTGTTATTGCCTCTGTTGTTGCTGTTGCGGTTGTAGTTGTTGTTGTTGCGGTATCTCTCATTGTTGAAGTTCTGGTTGGCTCCTAGAGCCACCTGGTTGACATTTTCTCTTCTCGGGTACACTAGCGGCCGAGCCGCAGGAGCGCGAGTAGGCTGAACAGTGGCATTCGCGGCTGGCAGAGGAGGTGGAGGAGGCAAGCCATCACTCTTGATCACGTCCCACCATTCGCATTGCCGAGTAGTGTGGTTCGCAGGCCTTGAGGGGTGATGAGTGTGAAAGCTGCATGGGCCATCCTTCATGTCATCGAAGACAAACTTCTTCGGCTGCTCGGAGTTCCCGCTACTCGGCTGTGCAGTGCGGAACGGTTTCTTGTTGCCCTGGCCCTGGTTCTGGTTCTGCCCGTTGGCTCCAGCAGGTTTCTGCCTTTGGCCACCACCGCCTCCGACATTCACTGCATTCACCTCTTCGGGATCATACCGAGTATCTACTCGGCGCTTGTTGCGGAACTCGTTGCGCTTGCTGCTGTTGAAGTTTCTTCTCGGCTCAGAGGAATCCATCAGTGGCTGAGTAGGATCACCGAGTGCGTACTGATCCGCAATCTTGATGGTCTCGGCCAGGGTGTTGGGCATCTCCCTCTGCAATCTCTGCCACAGCATGCTGCCATGTCGGCAACCCTGCGCAAACCAAGTGATGGCCTGTGCTTCATTCACACCCTCACAGGTGTTCCTCAAGGTGCTCCACCGAGTAAGGTACTCGCGGTCCGTCTCGTCTTCTCGCTGCCGGCAAGCCGACAACTGCTGTGGCCTATTCGGCCTCTTGTAGGTGCTGGTGAAGTTGCTGATGAAGGCATCCGAGAAGTCCAGCCAGCAGTTAATGCTGTTCTTGGGCAAGTTGTTGAGCCAGGTGCGAGCTGGACCCTCTAGCATCTGCGGCACATAGCGTACCGCCCATCTCCTGTTGCCATTCGCGATATGGACCGCGGTGACGTAGTCGTTGAGCCAATCTTCAGGCTTGGTGCTACCATTGTAGCTCTTGGTGCCTCTCGCGAGCTGAAAACCCTTCACGGAAGGCTCATTCATGATGCGCGGGCCAAAGCACTCGGGGCCGGGAGGACCCGTGCTCTCAAGCCGCGCCGACAAGCTGATACGGTCCAGCTGGTGCCTTGCATCTCCAGGCGCCAACACGCGCTCACCCACACGGTCATGGATGTCATAACCAGCCATCTCCATAGCCGAGTAGCCATCATCATACCTATCCACCTGCATTGCAGCAGGCTGCTCCACCGGGTTGGCGACTGGCACCACTGGGCGCGGCTGCTGCCTCTGCCGAGTAGGCGGAGCTGCGGGTTGCCGAGAAGTACCCGGACGTGCGGCTTCTCGGACACGGCTTTGAGCCTGATGGGCTTGAGAGCCTGCTCTCGCAGCGTTGTGTTCCTGCCCGGGCTGCTGCGGCACAGCAACCTGTTTCGCGGCAGCTGCCGGGTCATACACCTGCATTTGCCTGTCTCTACCCGTACGCCCGCTGCGGCTCTTCTCGCGGCTAGGATGCGGAGATGAGGCTTGATCGTTAGATCTAGCCGCGTGCGAATGAACCACTTGCGAAGCTCCAGCTCCCGGGTTGGCCTTCCGGAACTCCTCGTTCTGCCTGGCGGCCTCCAGCACCAGCTCGCCTAGCCTCTCCTGCTGCCTGCGACGCGCCTCTCCCTCTAGGCGCGGCAACTCGGCAGCCACAGCCTCCGCAGCTCGCAGCGTCTTGGCGGGTGTGCTGTACCTTGGCCTTGTGAAGGTGTTCGCGGTGGCGGACTGCGCGGGCTCCTCCGCAACAGTCGCCATCTCGGCGCCTAGGTTGCGCCGCGTAGCGCCTACCCTGCTAGGCCTCCTGGCGACCGGCGTGAAGCCGTGAGCCTTGTTGTACTCGAGCTGGTCCAGGCTCAGCTCCAACCTGATCTTCTCCAACTCCGCCTGCTCGGCGAGCAGCTCCTGGCGTTGCCGCTCGAGCTGCTCCTTCTCGGCTAGGAGCTCGAGGTCGGTGGGAGTGGGCATCCCGGTTCGCGCAGCTGACGCGGGGATGACCGTAGACGTGGAAGGCGGCAGGTTGCTCTCCTTCTCGTAGGGCCGGCGTGTCCTGCCACCCGCGGGCGGGTCGTCGACCTCCTCGACGACGGCCGCAGCGCCGGTAGCAGCTGCGCCAGCGTTCGCCGCCAAGCCAGTCACCATCACCTCAGCGCAGCATGCAGAGCTGCGCACGGGCCTTCCACGAGCAGCAACAACCGCGGGAGGATCCTCCGCGTCGTACACCAGCTCGGGGTAGGTGTCGTTGGCGACGGTGGCGATGTAGACGAGGTGAGAGCCGAAGGAGATCACCGAGCCGCCCTCCGGCATGGTCTTGCCGCCGAAACAGCCGGCGTTGTCGGTGACGAAGTCGAAGGAGCCGAATCTGTGGACAAGGCCACAAACTACACGCTCCGCTGATGAAGATCCCGTCCGAACAGAAACTCCAGCCAGCGCCGCTGGTTGCCCCACGGTGGGCGCCAACTGTCGTGGTGGTGTCACGGCAGATGCCATAGGATGGCTAAAGATGTGGGGACGATGGACGCTGGAGGTGTCCGGGGAGGGATCACGCGACGAGTAGCCGCGTGAGGTAAGATCCACACAACACAAACAACACGATATACCCAGGTTCAGGGCCCTCGTGAGGAGGTAAAACCCCTACTCCTGCCTTTCTCTATGTATTACGGTGTCTCTCCGAGTAGGTGCAATACGAATGATATCACTACCGAGTAGCCCCTTGCCCCTCTCCGAGTAGAGCTAGGTCAAGCACTTAGGGATTCTAGGGTTTTCAGGGAGCCTGTATGAGCGTGTGTCTAAGAGCCTGCCTCGCGCAGGAGGCGGCGGGGCACCTTATATACATGGTGCCCAGCCGGATACGTCCAAATCCTAGACAAGTGTCGACATAGTGTGCACACTGTCCTTTCTCCGAGTACCCGCTGACAGCTTTGGTCGTTGGTCTTGGCTGCTTCTGTAAAGTCGTTGGGCAAAACTAGGGGACAGACTGGTATCACTGTACCTAGTCATAGAGTAGGTCCCCCTTATCCTGCCACCGACTGCTTCCATGCTGTCACTGTCAGGCAGGCCGTCCCCACGTGAACAGTAGTTCGAATGCTGCCAAGTACGGACCCAGGATACGCGGGATCCTGTGTCAGAACGGCTCCTTTGACTTCCTGCCCGAGTAGTTTCCCGCCAAATGTTCCCGCCAATTGTACTCGGGCCAAACCTTCTACTCGACATGGTAGAAACTGGTTGATATCTCCTTCTAGCCATCTTGAGGTGAGACCGAGTAGCAGTCGACCGGGTAGCGAGTACCCGGTAGTCGGCTACTCGACCAAACCTCTCTTCTGTAAGCGGCCTTTACCACCTGTCTTTGCCCTACTCGGGGGTAACCCCCCGACACTCCCTAGCCATCTAGATCTAGAATTACCCCCTCTCTCTCCAAAGCTCCAAAATTCTCCGGATATCATCGTGTAGCCATCTATTTATTTGAGGTGGGATGAATGATAATATATAATTAAATGAGTTTGTATATAAATTTTGTCCGGATACACGCGATATGCAATATGTGTTAAATTTCACCGGATTGAACAATGGTCGTGTGATGGAGACGATAAATGCATGTGTGCAATTTGTTGTGGAATGAAATTGAGTAGCCAACTATCGCCGGAATGTTGATTCATTTCCGTCTCGGCATAGTTTGGCACTCCCTAATAACCTCCTATTTGTAGGAAGGTCATGCCGAATTTTTTCGTGAATACGACATGAAGTGAAATTTTGGATATGAAAATGAGTTGCCACTTTTCCGGAATGTTGATTCATTTCCGTCTCGGCAAAGTTTGGCACTCCTCTAACCTCCAATTTGTAGGAAGGTCATGCCGATTTTTTTCGTGAATATCGAAATATATATATATATATATATATTATGTTTGGTTCTAATATTAATTATATCGGCGCGCTCTCGTGCAGGCGACATATAATGGTGGTCGTTAAGAGTGAACGTGTCGTGAATAGTTACTTGAGACACGCGACAGGAGACATGTTACAAAATGGCCGCAAGGAGATACGATGTCCATGTCGAAAGTGCAAACTAGGGGGCTTGATCAATCCCTTTACCGGAGACTTGCTCAGTCACCTCCTCAGGTATGGTTTCATGGATGGGTATAACAGTCAGTGGGTAAGTGATGATGACGTCCATGGGGCGGCGGCGGTAGGAAATGATGTGCAACAGGAGAATAGCAACGATCGACTAGAACTACAACAGGACCAAGATCAGCCTCATGACCCCGCACATGATCATGGAGAAGATGCTGAACAAGACGTGGAAGAAGATCACGAGGACACAGGGACACCCCTAACAGAAGTTGTGCGTGACCCTCATCTGAAAGAACTGCTTTTTAGAAAGACGACTAACTCGATATCTGCTGCTAGAGAGCAATCAAAGCTGGCGCAACTAGAGATAGACTCGAAGACACCGTTGTATGCAGGCTGCGGTCCGGGAGAGTCCCGCCTGAGAGTGGCCCTCGATGTTCTGCAGATGAAGGCGAGATACAAATGGAGCGACATAAGCGTCGATGCAAGCCTGCAATACTGGAACGATGTCCTTCCAGAGGGCAACACCTGACCTAAAAGTTGCGACGAGGCCAAGAAAGTCGTGTGCCCCTTTGATTCACCTCACGAAAAATACCATGTGTGCATCAACGATTGCTACATTTATCGGAAAGAGGACGCGAACAAAACCATTTGTCCAGTTTGCAACGCCGCTCGATACAAGAAAGGGAAGAAGAAAGCTCCTCGGAAAGTTGTGTGGTACTTTCCGCTCATTCCCCGTCTGCAATGGTATTTCGCGGACCGCAAGGAAGCAGAGCTCATGCGCTGGCACGCGAAAAGGAGGAATAAAGTTTTGAAAGATCCAAATCGGAGTGAAAAAGTAATTCTGACACATCCTTCAGATGCAAGTCAATGGAAAGCAATTGACTGTGAATATGCAACGTTCGGGTCGAAGGCAAGGAACATCAGGTTGGGTGTGAGCACCGACGGACTCAATCCGTTTGGCAACCAGAGCAGCACCCGTAGCACCTGGCCCGTGTTTGTATGGATGTACAACATCCCTCCCTTGTTGTGCATGAAGAGGAAGTATATTCACATGAGTATGCTAATTCAAGGGCCGAAACAACCAGGCAACGACATCAATCTATACCCGAAGCTGCTTAAAGATGACCTGGACACGCTATGGGCCGAGGAAGGGGTGAACACATGGGACGCCTTCGGTGAACAATATTTCCCAATGAGAGCTGTCTTACTCTGTACGGTTCACGACCTACTCGGCTACGGATATGTGGCGGGCCAGGTGTGCCATGGACATAACGGTTGCGTGAGGTGCATGGATGACCCCATGTTTATGCAACTTCCGAAAGATCCTGGGTCTTCGAAAACAGTTTTCGTTGGCCATCGAAGGTGGCTACCCAACAAAGACCCGTGGAGAAGGCGAGGAGACCTTTTTAACGGTGAGGATGAGCTCCGTGGACCTCCACGTAAGAGGTGCGGCGAAGAAATCTACAAGTTGCTGAATGATTGGAAGGAATGCCCAGAGCCGAGAAAGAAGCAAAAGGCGCCAAAACCGCTTCTGGATGTATGGAAGACGAGGTCGGTGTTTTGGGACTTGCCATACTGGCCCATTCTTGATACGCCTCACTGCCTTGATCTGATGCATATCACGAAAAATGTGTTTGAAAGTTTGTTTGGCACGCTTCTCAACATGCCGGAGAAGACCAAAGACGGGGTGAAAGCAAGAAACGACCTGAAATATTTTGGTATTAGGGTAGATCTTCAGGGGGGACGCCCAGATGATGACGACGGCGATCAATCGTGTGATGAGGAGACGGAGGGTCGCAAGGCCAAAAGGGTTAAGAGGAATGACTATTACTGCCCCCCTCCTGCTTCACTCTTAGTCCGGACGAGATCACAAAATTGATGATGTGCCTTCTCGGAGTCAAAGTCCCTAGCGGTTACTCAGGGCTAATAAGAAGATTCCTCGACGCGCAGAAACAAAAGTTTAACGGGATGAAGTCTCATGACTGTTACGTGATGATGACGCAGATACTTCCGGTTGCGATCCGCGGAATAATGGAAAAACACGTCCGGGAAACCCTCTTTGGCCTCTGTAACTTCTTCGACGTTATATCTTGAAAGTCGATCACGGGGAAGCAGATCTCAAGGCTGCAGGAAGAGATTGTCGTGATACTATGCGAGCTTGAGATGTACTTTCCACCATCATTCTTTGACATATGTGTTCATCTGTTGGTCCATATCATGGACGATATCATCCATCTCGGGCCGTTGTTCCTGCATAACATGATGCCGTTTGAAAGGATGAATGGGGTCATCAAAGGATATGTTCACAACAGAGCTCGTCCGGATGGAAGCATCGTTCAGGGCTTTCTCACCGAAGAGTGCATCTCTTTCTGCACGAATAATATGGACGTGGAGGACCCTGTTGGTCTGCCCAGAAACAAGCACATTGGCAAGCTCGATGGAGTAGGTCACAAAAATGGACGTAGAGAAGTGCATGTGGATCGGGCTTGTCGACGCACCGACTTTAACAGGGAAAACTTAGTAGCTCTCCAACACATTGACATGGTCGATACTTGGGTGGAAAAACACAAGAGCTCGATTATGAAAAAGTACAGTGAACAAGGCAAGCGGAGGACCGAAGGAGAAATAATCAGAGAGCATAACTCCACTTTCTTGCGTTGGTTTAAAGATGTGATCGTTGCTAATCCACCGCCAAGGGATTGTGCGAAAAATAAACTATTGTACGCCTTGGCACATGGCCCAGCTCCCAACCTAGCGACGTTTCAAGCATATGATATCAACGGGTTCACTTTCTACACAGAGGAGAAAGACAAAACTTCCGATTATCAAAACTCAGGGGTAACGATGGAATCCTACACCGGTGACAAAAAGTTAAGATACTACGGAAGGATCGAGGAGATATGGGAGCTTAACTACTCTGGAGAGAAGGTGCCTATGTTCCGCGTCAGATGGGCTAGGATGTCGACCGTCAGAAAAGAAGACCAATACTTTACAACCATGGTTATTCCCGAAGCCGGAACCTCATCAAGCGCAAATGTCACAGCGCAAAATGAGCCATGGGTATTGGCTAAGCATGTGTCCCAATGCTTCTTCATAACAGACCCCGCAAGGCCTAGCCATGTTGTCGTGAGGAGAGGGAAAAGAAATATCATCGGAATGGATGGAGTCGTTGACGAGGACGAGTTTGACACGTTCGGCGACCCAAATATTGACGATGATCAAGAAGATGATGATGATAGTCATGCAACATACACAACAAGAAGAAGCAGAACTACGCTACCTAGGCATGGTCTTCCATTCAGAAGAAGAAGTCATAATGTGGGGTTAAATTATGCAACTGCGACCAAAAAAGGCAAAAAGATCAAACACTGAGAAACTATGTATATATCTGTCTGCCAATTGTATGCGACGAAACTATGTATATGCATGGATCAACTGGTCTGATATCGATGTGCACTTATTAAAATTTAATGTACGTTGTTCTGTATTTCAAATGTGTGGACTTATTAGTAGAAAACAAAAATAAAACAACTGAATTGGAAATAGTAAATAAAGGAAAACAACTGAAAATAGTAGAAAACATGAAGGAAATAATGGAAAACATAAATAAAAATAATAGAAAACATGAAGGAAATAATGGAAGCAAAATAAAACATGAAGTAAAACAACTGAAAATAGTAGAAAAAAAAAATAAAACAAAAGAAAACATGAAGGAAATATCAGAAAACCTAAAGGAAAACAAAATTTAACAACAGAAAACAAAAAGAAAACAAGAGAAATCATGAATGAAATAATGGAAACAAAATAAAACATGAAGGAAAACAATAGAAAACAAAAGAAAACATGAAGGAAATATTAGAAAACCTAAAAGAAAACAAAATTTAACAATAAAAAACAAAAAGAAAACAAGAGAAAACAAGGGAAATAATGCATGGAAAACAATAGAAAACAATAATAAACAAAAATAAATCAATTTAAATAAAAAAAACAGTAATGTGTGTCTCAATTATTATAAACATAAATCAATTCAAAAAAAAAAGGTTAGCGCTGGCGAAAAAACCTGCCGCTTCGCGAGCGCTACATTACCGCTGGCGAACAAGAGCTGGTTCGCCAGCGGTAATGTAGCGCTGGCGAAGCGGCAGGTTTGTTCGCCAGCGCTACGCGTCGCCTTTGTGCCACTTACATGTGGGACCCTCCTCTTCCCTACAGAGCACAGAGGAGCGCGCGGGACTTAGCCGTTTTCGACATCCTTTCGACGAACGCGATCGAGCACCCCGCCCGGCCAACAGCCCCCGCCGACGACGACGATCTCCTCTCGACGACGAGCCCTCCCTCTCACCGGCGACGCCCTCCCTCTCTCCCACCCCCACTGCCCCACTCTCCCCCCGCCCACTGCCACTCCACCGCGCACTGTCCCACTGCCCTCCCTCTCCGGCCACCGCGCACGCGCCCCTCCCTCCCTCTCCGGCCACGCCATCCCTCTCTCCGGCGATCCCCGAGCCTCTCTGCCCTCCCCTTCCCTCTCTGCCCTCCCCTCCCCCTCCTCGGCCTCGCTGCTGCCCCGAGCCACACTGCCCCCTTCGCTGCCTTGAAGGTGTTCGACAGAAGTCCTCTAAGAGGTAACGAGTTCTTCCTCTGTTTGCTGTCAACCCATGAGTTCGATCTTCCTCTGTTTTATGAGTTAATATCCAATATGGTAGAACTAGGCTAGCAGCACTAATATCCAATGGTTCGTCGCCATTGTAACTTGCCAAGAGTTTTGCCTAACTGAACCTATTGATGGTTGTTGTCTGGTTGAGTAAAACCATACCTGATAATGAAATGCTTAACATAAGTGAAAAAGAAGCAAGTTTATGAAACTTTGCTTGTGTATTCATGTTTACAGTTGCAAGTGGTTGCAAATTTCTATCTTGAAACTAAAGTTCTGATCAGAAACATAATAATCACAACCAACATAAAAATTCTGTGGCTGTTTTCAAACAGAAAAAAATTCCTGATGTTTTGTGCCCATGTGCTTATCTATGGCTGTTTTCGAAACTTTAGAAACAGAAGATAATTCTGGAATTCATTTTATGGATTAAGTGCTTGGCGTGTTTCATTGCCCTTCATGTCTTAATAGTACTTATACTGGCATCTAATTGGTGATGTTGAGAATTAACATATGACTACAACATTGTGACAGACACACAATATGTTAAAATGAACATGTGCATGTATTGTTTCAGTAGTTGTTTCAAGTAGGTGCAGCTCTCTCACTGTATGCATTTTGATTTCTAAAGCTTATTTTATGTATGCATTTTGAATATGTTCCGTTGGTGATGGTTGGTGTGATGGATGTGATGTGGATTGATGGTGGTGATGGAGGGTTGTGATGGATATGGCGTGGTGCTATGGATGGTGGTGATGGATGGTGGAGATGGTGTGTGGTCGTGTGGATATGTGCCCACCTTCGTGTGGATGAAGATGATAATATGAGGGGTGGGATTATATGAGGGGTGGGATTTTATGTGCAGGAACCCCACGTGAGTCCCTATTTGCCAGAATGTTGATTAATTTCCGTTCCGGCAAATTTGGGTACTCCATTTGTGATATTTTTAGCAAAGGTCATGCCGAAATTTTCTGTGAATTTTGGCATGATCTTTGCTAAAAATATCACAACTTAGAGTGTCCGAGAAATTTGGACTCATATGGGGTATACATCGTCTAAATTGTAGGATTTGTTGAACTTATTTCGGGTTTTCTCTCCTTCATTAGATATGGCTCACAACGACGAGGCGGGTGGTTCTGGTCTCGGACACGGGGACGACGATGCGTGGCTTTCCATGCTTAGCGCCGGAGGACGACCTGTAGATCCGCACCCGGATCTAGAGACGCAGGGCGACGATGCAGACGACGAGATGGACGAAACCGTTCGCCAGGAGCTAGAGCCGCGCACCGATACATCGGGCGCAGAAGGTGATCAAACCGGTAGTGGCACCGGGGATACCGCCTCCGGTAGCGAGGCGTCGCGTAAGCGCAAAGAAAGGCGGCACAACATGCTCGCCACCATCCGGGAAGAGTTCACGGTAGTGGACCCCAAGAGCGGTGCTCCCCTCGAGCCGGAGAGTTACTCTAAGGGCTATGGAAACCAGATAGGCTGCATAGCTCGAGACTTCGGCAACGTTAATATGGAGCACCTCAGAGATAAAGAAAACAAGGCTATGGCCGCCCTGCTGATTGAGAAGCTGCACACGAGGTACAAGTTCCCGGATCCTTACGACAACCTGGACCTGAAGAAGAATCTGGTCAACTCGTTAGCACTGGGAAAGTTCACCAAGGCGTTTACGACTTGGAGATCCAGTTTGCGGGAGATGATTGCGAAGGGTAAGGGTTTCGATGAGATCCATAAGATGTGGCCCTCCATTTCCGAGGAAGACTTGGCCCAATTCAAGATCGACGAACTCAAACCGGAAAGGGTGGCGCTGAGTAAATGGGGGAAAGAGCAGCGACAAAAGAACATTGGCCCTCACAATCTCGGAAGCCGGGGTTACCTTGGGAAGCAGAAAGTCTGGGCTAAGGAGGATGCGAAGAGAGAAGGGCCGAACCCGTTTGACAAGATCACCGACCCGCAGGTGAGAAATTTTGTCAGGGCCCATTATAGGGAAGATCCCAAAAAGCCCGGCGATCTTGTGTTGAACGAGAAGGTCAAGATGCTCGAGAATAAGTATCTCGAGGAAGAAGAAAAAGAACGCCTATCTCAATCTGACGGGGGGTCCTCGGCGACGACGAACAAGGACCCGTATGACACCCGTTTCATTAGGGCGCTTAACGCGATGAAGGGAGTGCCCCTTGACAAGAAGCCGCATCGTGGCCATGTGCATGGCCTCGGAAAGGGTCATCGGCATGCGCACTACTACCCGGACACCAAGGAGAAGAGAAAGGAGCGGAACAAGGCCCCGGAGAAGACGGTCGACGAGCTTGTGAACGAGAGGCTCAATGAGCTCCTCCCTACCATATGTGCGTCCGTCGCTCAGTCCTTAGCGCCGTGGATGGCAGGTGGAGGACAAGGGCCGCTCCCCGAGATAAACATAGCCCAAATGGTGCCGCCAGGGGCGCAGAACGTGGCCCCCGTCGTGGCGCCTGCTGCGCAGAACGTGGCCCCCGTCGTGGCGCCTGCTGCGCAGAACGAGCCGGCCCCCAACCCTCAGCCGGAAGGTCGCAAAGATCCGTCGCCGCCCCGCCACGTCTCTTCAACGCCGCCGCCGACACTTAGCGGTCCATCCCCCTTGTCCGAGCTCAATGCCCTCACGGTAATTCAACGTCCACTACTGCTTAATTATATATTATGGCTTGATTCGTGACGGCCTCAGTCTCTAACAACGATCGCGCGACGTTTCGCAGGCCGACGAGACGGGATGCACATTGCTCCTTCGTGTGAACGGCGAGTTAAAGGACGTGGCCAAAGGAAAAATCATAACACCTCTCAACCGCGTATCCCACGGCGTTCGTATGCCCGAGGACGTGTTCAGAGTGACATTAAGTCGGGTGCTCCCTGGTTGCGGTGCTCTCGATCCTCCGAACCAACCACCCGCAGCCGACAGCGAGTTGAACCTGGAGCAATGCTTGGTTTGGCCATTGACCTGGCCGAAATCACTAATTTGTTTGGGAAGTACTCCTGTCAACACTCCAACACCGGTCCAGGGGTCGGGGCACCCGAGCCAACACAAGGATTTCTCACCTGCAAAGTCCGTGCAACACGACGGCGACGATGCTGAAGATGAGAACCCCAATGACTACCTCGTCGACGATCCTTACGAGGGGGCGCCCGACCTGGATGATCTTGATCAACTTCTCTTGCCAGCGGAGGAAGCGGATAAATATCGATGCACAAAGCGTCTTTTCTCTTCTCAAGAACCGGCAGTCCCCGAGCAAGAAGTCATCAGCCAGGATGCCCTCAAAGAGGCGGTAGCGGATGTATTTCATCAGACTCAGCCTAAGAAGACGGTACGGAAAAGAACTAAGAAGAATTCTGCCGTTGCATCGATGAGCCAACCGGTGGAGGGGACCAAGTCTAAGCCGCAGACATGACGTGTATTGGACAGGATACCCATAACCGACTGGCATCAGATCCATGAGTTGGGCAAACCGATGCTTCCGCCGAGGTTGGTCTCCTTGCTGTCAGGTGATATGCGTAGCGTCCATGACGGTATTCTATATATGGAGGAGATGCTTCTGAAAGAGAAAAATCCAACGCTGCCGGTTTTGGTCGCAAAGGTGCCATCTACGGCGGGATTTGTCACTGAAGGCAACGCAAACAAGATCATCGTGAGATTTGACGACATTTTCCGGATGTTCCACATGAAATCCCTCCACTCGTCAATCGTGCGTCTGTTTACGCTCAGTTTGGCGCATCAGCTATCCATAGAGAATGTCAAAAACATCGGGCTAGCAGACCCCTACTACATGCACGACATGTACTTGAGCAACCCCAAGGGTAGGGCAAAAGCGACAAAGTACCTCGAACAAGTGTTGCTCACTAATTATACACACAAGAGGATCACCCTCGTGCCTTACTTTCCCGAGTAAGTTATATTTCCCATCTTTACATTAGTTTGCGCATATACAATTTTTGAGGATTATATATATGGACTCCTGTTTTGCGCAGAAACAAATACGGCACCCTCATCATGCTCTACCCGAGAGACGCGCACGCAGTATATCTCGACTCCGGGAGTACGATGAAGGAGAAGAACTACTCCCTCATCAAGTCTGTTCTCAATGATGCTATGGACGGCTACATCAGGGCGGAAGGATACTCGACAGAATCAAACAAATTCAAGGAAAATATGTGTTTAGACACAAAACTGAGTTTCCCTGCCCCAAGCAGGCGCCAGGCGGCCATATGGAGGCATGGTACCTCCTCCAACACATGACGGAGATCGTGAAGGACCAACACAGTCTACAATACATGTCTGCTGTGGACAAATGGTCTCGGAGCATCGTCGAATGGTCTGATGCTGAATTCAGACAAAACTTTGGTCGCCTCCAGCGCAAAATCTGCTACATCATCTATAGGGACGTAGTAACTAAAGACTCGGTCTTCCACTGGAACCCCCCACCATCTAACGATGAGTTGCGCCGATGTGTACTGGAGCAGGCTGACGAGAGACCGTTCAACTCGTTAGAAGGTGTTCTTCCGTTCCCTCCGGTGAAGAAACAGAAGATCACAACAACAACGAAGAAGAAATGATCGACGGTATGTATTCGGTTCGGTACGAATTGCTCCTAATAAGAACTTGTGATTTCCTTTACCGGTCTAATGCTTTTATCTTGGTCTACAGAGAGATGAAGAAGTGGACGGCGCGCTGGCCCTAGCGAAAGATCGCAAGCGGAGGCGGAAGCTAAAGCGGAGGCGGACCGTATATATAGTCTTCTTTGCGATTGATCTCTATATCGCGCGTACGTTGTATAGATGTCGTCATACCTTTGTAATCGTTGAACTAATTAGATGGCTATATTTTGGGTTCGAAATCTTCCGACATAAACGTGTTATTGAGATCAATGTGTATTCATACTTATGAGAATTGGATGGATGCATATGTATCGATGTGTTAATTTCGTTATCGATGTGTTAAATTCGTTATGGATGGATGCATATGTATCTAAGAGTGATTTATATGTGTGAAGTTTATAAATTACATAAATTGAATGTATTTGGACATGTATAGTATAATACCAGAATATACAAACTGTTATACAAAATAATAATAAAAATACAAACCTGGGAGACTTACTGCTGGCGAACTAAATAGCTACCGCTGGCCAACACTACCACTGGCAAAGCTGGGAGCTAGCGCTGGCGAACCACTACCGCTGGCGAACAACATAGCTACCGCTGGCGAACAAGGCTCTGTTCGCCAGCGGTAACATACACTACCGCTGGCGAAGCGCTGTTCGCCAGCGGTAACCTGCTACCACTGGCGGTGTACTGCTGGCGAACCCTTGTTCGCCAGCGGTAGCTCGATTTTGTTCGTCACTGGTAGCCTATTTCCTACTAGTGTAGAGGTAGAGGGTGAGTTTTTAGAATTCGAAATGTCCTCACATGACCTATCAACTACCTCTCTCAACTCATTTGGTGTATCACTCATGCCCTCAAAGTGGATGCACTCAATCTCACATATGGTTGAGTCACTCATCTCACACACTCTCTCGCTCATGTGGGCCAAGTGTCTCTCATGCTCACATGGGATTGGTACCATCTTGTAACACATGCACATAGGGGTAGGCTCGATATCTTCAACTCCATACGCCTCCTTGGTTCACTAGTAGGAAACTGCCTTTCTATGGAGAATGCTTTCTGTGGCGCACCAGTGTGTGGTGCGCCATAGAAATTTAGTTTTGTGGCGCACGTCAAAATATGCGCCACAGAAATGTTGTATTCTGTGGCGCACGGAGGAAGGGTGCGCCACAGAAACTAAATTTCTGTGGCGCACGTAATCTGGTGCGCCACAGAAATAGGCAATTCTATGGCGCATGGGGATTAGTGCGCCACAGAAATATGGAATTCTATGGCGCACGGGCATTGGTGCGCCACAGAAATATGGAATTCTATGGCGCACGGGCATTGGTGCGCCACAGAATCCAACATTTCTGCCACACGTGGAGCCACAGAATTTTTTTCTTCCCTCCACACCCCCCCCGGGAACGCCTTTTCTAGTTTTTGACGGAAGAGTTGGCGGTCTAAAAAGCATCAAAAAATAAATCCCTTATAGATGCACGGAGAGTGTAAGGTCTACTTTTTTATCAAATTTTGAAATATGAATTTCGACTTTCCTAGCAAAAGTTCGTTAAAAAAAGTAAAATGGGCATAACTTTTGCATACGATGTCGAAAAAAAATGATCAAGATATCAAAAAAAACTAGAGAGAAAAAGGAACCCAACCTCACTCGCCTTCGGCCTGTGAGCTTTTTTTAGAATCGCCAAATTCCAAAAGGAAAAAAAGTTATGGCAGTTTTAAGATTTTGACTAGAAAATAAAAAAAAAGAAAAAAAATTCTGTGGCGCACCCCTTCATTTGGTGCGCCACAGAATTGTGGAGGCAGGATTCGAAATCCTGCCTCCTCCCCTCCTCTTCTTCCTCTTCTACCCTCCTTCCCTCCTCTTCTTCCCTTCTCCCCTCCACTTCTCCTCCACTTCTCATCTTCTACCTCTCCACTTCTCTCCTCTCCTCCAACTACTACTCCACCTCTCCTCCTCCTCCACCACCACCACCACCACCACCTCTCCTTCTCCTTCTCCTCCTCCACCACCACCACCTCCGGCGAGCTCCTCCTCCTCCTCCACCACCACCACCTCCGGCGAGCTCCTCCTCCTCCTCCACCACCACCACCACCTCCGGCGAGCTCCTCCTCCTCCTCCTTCTCCTCCTCCACCACCACCTCTCCTCCTCCTCCTCCTCCTCCACCACCACCACCACCTCTCCTCCTCCTCCTCCTCCACCACCACCACCACCACCACCACCACCACCACCTCCGGCGAGCTTCTCCTTCTCCTCCCCACAAACTCCGGTGACCCCCATCCTCCACCCACCAACTCCGGCGAGCATCCGACGAGATCCGGCGAAATTTCGAAATTTCGAAAAATTCCCACGGCCAGATCTGGCCGCCTTTTTTTTTGAAATTCAAAAAAAAAAATCTGTGGCGCACCCCCTTTGGTGCGCCACAGAATTGCAAATTTCTGTGGCGCACGGCTGAGGTGCACCACAGAATTGACATTTCTGTGGCGCACGGCCACGGTGCGCCACAGAAATAATTTTTATAGCGTGTATTCTGTGGCACACCCCTCTGGCCCCTAGGTGCGCCACAGAATGCCAAAATGGTGCGCCACAGATAGGCATTTTTCTACTAGTGGTTGAAGGGAAAATCCAATGATAAACCTCATCAACCTTATCGCATCCAAATGTGTGAGCCATAAGATTGACATCATCACTCGCCTCCATTGCCAAAGGGAAAATCCCATGCTCGACTTCTCCACTTGACGCACCATCTTGGTTGCCGCCTTGGCAATCCCACATCACATGGCCATGTCCATTTCATATGGGGCATCAGAGATCTTCATCCTCAAGGAGAGGGGAAAGTAGGCTCGTAGAATTATCATCATATATGGGCGGTCCTTCTCTTCTTCCATCTTGTTCTAGGTCTTCATCTTGCCAAGTGGGAGCCCTTGTGGTGGTGGAACTTGATGTAGATACCACATGATGCATAATTGTTGAGGGTGCCATGGTGGTTTTGGCCTTTCATGTGTGATCTCGTTTCTTGTATCTCCGTCTTAAACTTTCTAGACGCTCGGAGATCTTGTCGATGGAGGTCTTGAGATCTTGTATCCGTTGAGAAGTAGCTTGCTCGGACTTGTCCAAGGTCGTATCGATGGAAAGGAATAGATCCTTCATGTCTTGCATATGTGTTGGCAATGTTGTGGTAGCACTTGAAGGAGACACCTTGTGATGTGCTCTCGCTGCCATCTTCTGTGTGAGGAAGTCATCGCGCACTTGGATTGTTGGTGTAGATGTTCTCTTATTGTGCCTTCGTCTTGTAGCTTGTGTGGGCGCCAACTTGGAGGTTGAAGTTTGTTGACGACGAAGCTTGCGGCGTTCCCGCTTTTTGTGTGTGGGATGACACCGAAAGTCATTTGGATGCCTTGGCTTCTTGGCCTTCTCGCTTGATGGGGCCTCAATGGTGTCCTTCTTTTGACTCCGTCTTGATGTTGAAGGAGCATATCTTGACTTTGCCAACTTGTCGGATTTCTTGTCGTGGCACCATCTTGAAGTTGAAGGGAGTTGTCTTGTGTTGTCCTTGGCATTCTCCTTGAAGTTCCTTGGTCTTGAGCATGAACCATAGGACATATAATGTCTTGGACATCGAAGCTTATAGAGGAAGTTCTTGTAGGTGAGCTCATCCATGTCGGAGTCGAAGTAGTTGTAGAGCTCCATCTTTTCCCTCATGCTTGTGGAGTCATTGTCGGTGTAGTACACTGCCATGTTTGTGGATGCGTTGTCGGTGTAGCACGGCTCCATCTCTTCATCCAAGCTTGTGGTGTCGTAGTTGTAGTAGTGGTTAATGTCGTTGGAGCTCATGGAGTCGAAGTTTTTGTGGTTGGTGTGGTGCTCCGCCATGTCGATGATGCTTGGGGAAGAATAGTCGGTGTAGAGCTCCACGTTGTTGTCGTAGTAGTGGTGGTGGTGATCCACCATGTCATGCTCTTAGTAGTGGTCATCCACCATGCCGTGCTCGTAGGAGTGGTGATCCACCATGTCGTGGTACAGGTCACCAATGTCAAGCTCGTTCTTGTAGTCATAGTGGTCCATCATGTACTCACCATAGTCATCATGGCCTCCATATTCTCCGCTCTCGCTACACATGGTTACTCACAAGCACAAGTGTATATATAAAGTGTGAAGACCTAAGAGCTCAAACCTCAACTATTAGCAAGTATTGGAACTAGTGGACCATGCCAAGAGAAACCGATAACAAAAAGAATGAAGTGACTGATGCATGTAAAATGCATAGATGAATTTTGCATATTTTCACATGGTTTTCTATTACATATTGCATCATATAAGGGTATAATTCAATGTTTTATAGTATTTTGGGGTTAAATTACAATGTCCCCCACCTTTTATGGAATTAACCCTGCCTGTCAGAAACCCCGTTTTCTATATTTTTGACGTTTCAGGGGGCAAACTTCCGCGAAATCACCTGAAAATCTGCGGGGGTCATTTTCTTGAAAGGAGAAGACTTGCGGGCGAAGGATCCACGAGAATTGGGCAAGGAGGCCCAAAAGAGGACCCTCCACGCGGCCAGATTCCTTGGCCGCGTGAGAGGCCCCCTTTTGGCCCCTGTGGCCCCAATTCCTTCCATTTTCGACTTACCGACTCCGTCTTGACCTAAAACCGACTATAAAAAGGGTCCCCCGTACCCTTACGGAGAGGAGCGCCGCCGAAACACCGAAACAGAGACCTGGAGTTCCAAATTGGAGGGGGAAAACTCCGGCGGGGCGCCGCCGGTGTGATCTCCTACCCCTCCAACGTCATCTCCATCGACATCTCCATGAAGAGGGAGTAGTCCACCCCAGGGCTATGGGTTTGTGGAAGTAGCACTTGTATCTCTCTCTCTACGTGCTTCACTAATTAGATCCGTATGAGCTGCCTCACATGATTACGGGCACCGTTGTAATTCCTATGTGGTGGATCTTTTCTATGAGTTATTGAATCTGAGATTGCAATTGTTTCTCTTGAGTTATTTGAGTAGATGTATCTTATGTACTCCGTTCTTATTTGCTAGCTTTGATCAATCTAGTTCTTGAGAGCGTGTGTGGGGTGATGGGTGCATTAGTTGGAGTAACGGGGGGTGGCTAGTGCTGTGAAAGTGAAAGAAGTTCAGCGATCCACTTAGGTTTTGTTAAACCTTTCTTAGTTACCTCACTAGGGATAAAAAGGAGTACCTTGTTGTAACATCCCAAGTCTGAAAAATAGCCTTTAGAATGTTTGCTATCTGTTATTTTATGTTTTGCATCATGGCATCATGTTGATTGCATTTGTTTTTCTCTGTTTTCATTTGTTTTCCAACTGTTTTCATTTGTTTACCTTTGTTTTCCATTTGAATTTCAAACCAAAATTCAAACCCTTTGTTTCATCCTTGTGATGTTACAATTTCCAAAGTGAGAGTTCAAATAAAAACAACCAAATTGCTTTCATTTTATTCAATGTTGATCACTCATTAAAATTGTGGGCTTAATCAAACAAATGATTTTCAAATCACCTTCAAGTTCAAATCAATGCATTAAGCAGAACCAATTTGAACTTATGAATTTAATCAACCAATTTAATCAAATGGCATATGGGTCACCCTAATAAAAACATGGTTTTCATCAATAATTATTAAATTATCAAATTACCCCAAATTCAAACCAATTCTCAAAATCAGTACCTCTTCTTAAACCATGAATCTCAACACACATTTGTACACTTTAAATCAATTTCAAAACTTAGGGGTAACCCTATTGAGAAATACCTTGTTTTCTAAAATTAACTAATATTGCAAATTTTAATCAATTTGGTTTAAATTTCAAACATCAATCAAATCTTTAAAATTTTGAAAATAAAAGTTACCAACTGGTTGAATTTGAACTAAGGAGCTTCTCCAAAAATTTTCCCAAATTTTTCCATTAAGTTAAACCTATTCTTTTCCTCCTTTTGGTTCTATGCAAAAAAAAAAAAAATAATAAGAACAAATAACTAAAGCTAAAGGAGAGGGGCATGGCCCATTCTTTTTCTCTCCAAGCCCAGCCCAAACTCTATCCAGCCCAGTACCCCTTTCTTCCACCTTTGGCTGACGTCCTCTGTACGAACAGGGAAACAACCGTGCGATCCCCCCAAACCCTCTGGATGCTCAGCCGTACAAGCCCCTCTCCCTATATCAACCATACCCCGAGCCCTAACCCTAATCTCTTCCCTGTCGCCGCCGTTTGCTCCATCTACCAACTCTCTCCTCTCTGCTGAACTTCTGAACCTCGCTGAAACCACTGCCTCCCGTCAGACACCACCGCCACCCCAGCTCCGATCGCCACCGTCCACCTCGAGGGGCATCTGAGGAGGGGAATGGAGCCGCCGCGTTCCCCTGATGCCCCTCGTCCTCTCGCCGCGTGCTGGGAGCCATCGTAGACGCCGCGCCATCGCCGGGAAGGAGCCGCTGCTCCCTGCCGTCGGCAGCGTCGTCGACAGACAACCAGGTGAGCAGCGCCTCCCTTTTCTTCCCCTCGCCTCCTTCTCTCTGCCCTCGAGGCCCCGCGCCCAAGCATCGCAGCACCCGCCGCCCTAGGCCGCCTCGCCCCGCAGCAATCGCGGCCACCATCGGCGAGCACCTGCGTCGCTGCTTTTTCTCTGTATCGAACGCTGGCAGCAGGAACCGATCGGGTTCAGTTTCAGATACATCCCGAAACCACAACACTTACCCCCCGTACCCCCCCTTTCCATCACAAAAGCAGCACAGCCCCACTGGTTGGTTCCCCTGCGCCCCAACCCAAGGTCCAGGGATCGAATCCCCCTCCAACACAATAAAACCCATCTTTTTGTTTTACATGCTTTTGGTACAGAAACTTCCTGCTAATCACAAACAGGCCCCTGGAAATTAATTCTAGCCCTGCACAAATTTTTTTTTCTAAGTCCCTGGTTCAATAAAAAATGGCAGAATGCACCCTATAATTCTAAAATGCATAACAAATTCCTTTTAACCCCAATTTTAACTTTTTAAATATGTTTTCTGTCCCAAATTGAATTGTCTATCCAAATATAAAATTTGTTTACTGTTTTGAATATTTTAAATTGTTGAAATATTTGAAAACTTGTCAAATTCACTTAAATTTGCAAAATTCATAACTTGTTCATAAAAATTCCAAATTCCACAAACTAAATATGTTTTCCAATCAACTTTTCATGTACTTTCCAAATATAAATTTTGTTTGCTGTTTTGAATAATTTAAATAAATGAAAACAACTGTTTCTTGTTTATTGCAATTAAAATTGCCAAAATAATAACTTGCTCATTTTAAATCCAATTTCACCAAATAAAATATGTTTTCCATGCAAAATTAAACCCTCTTTCCAAATATAAAATTTGTTTCATGTTTTGAATAATTAAAATTGCCTAAACCATTTAATTCTTGTTTAATGCAATTAAAAATTGTTTGTTATTGTTTAATTCATAATTAATTAATCCAAAGTCCAATTTCAAAATGTGAAACATGTAAACCAACTAAAATTTGATAACCTTTTCAAATATCAACTTTGTTATTTGTTTTGAACACTTTAACTTGTTGAAAACAACAATTACTTGTGTGACATCAATAAGGAACCAAAATTCCTAACATAACAAATAAAAATCCCACACTTGTTTTACTCCTTTTCCAATTGCATCTAACTTGTTTACTCCATTGTTATCATCATGCATGCATCATGTTTAACCACTTACACTTGTTAATCAAATGTAGATCATTGCTTCCACCTTAACCACTTGCATCCATATGCAATTCACATTGCATATGGGTCCAATTAAATTGTGTTATATTGTCAGTAGTTTATTCTGATGCATCTATTAACATGACATGCATCATCCCATGTTTGTGCACCTATGCCATGATATTGATTGTTTATCTTTCTGCATTGTCTGTTTGCTTCTTCCCGGATATACGACGACGTTGAGACCGACGATACTTACGACATCCCTTCTAAGGATTTAGCTCAGTACCAGGCTACTGGGTTTTGCAGGCAAGTTATCACTCACATGAACCACTGTGTTCCTTTCAACATTGGTTACCGATACTTTCCGTTGTTCTTTTCTGCTAAGCCTTAGTAGTAGTTGTTTCTGTTACGAACCCATCATATGAATCCCTTAAACCTGATATTGCCTCATCTCCCTTCCTACAACCCATTGTTTGAGCCAGTGTCTTACTAGCATGCTTAGGTTGCTTTTGCTCGAGTCTGTTACCCGTTACTTACTGTTACTATTTCTTTTACGTTGTGGGGGCTCGATGTTTAATCAATCAATCATGCTAATGTTACTATTAATAATAAATTTGATGATAAGGCACCGGCAGGAGGCCCATGAGAGGTTTTGAAGCCTGCTAGTGTCGACCCTAATAGGAAAAGGGTCTTGTCTACTGATCCATGATGAGCGCACTACCCGCATTTGGGAAGCGAGTATGGGCGCCCCCCTCAACTTGACCTGATTCGCATCTCGTCCAAATCGCCTCATTTAGTTCGTGTTTTCCATTTGCCGCATCATGTTTTTGCGAGCCCAGGCCAGGGTGGAACTTTCGTAGTCGGCATATAGGGGGACACGTTCTTAGAGTGCTATGAGGGTCCATTTTCTTCTGGGCTCGATTAGCCGTGCGCCCAAGGTGCTTTGGGCTTGATGCGAAGAATGGTTGGTTGTGTAGAGTACCCCGCTTGGTGGAAGTGCATTTCCATCTGGCGGGTTATTCTTGAGTGTACGGCCAAATTGGTGCAACCCTGCAGGGATAATCTTCTCGAGAAGCCGTGTTTTCCGCGGTTATGGATTACTTGGTGAAAGTACTGGCTAACAAGTACTCAGGACAACTTAAACATAATGATCAAACATGTTACACCCAATGATTAATAACTTGACTAGTAATAGGCTTATTGACACAATAATCTGAACCATCATTAACTCAACTGTGTGAGTTATCCTCGGATTGCTTCTTTGGATAAGGGGCGAGGTCCAGGATGGGTTTGCTTGAAGTTATCTTTCAGTTGGTTACAATCCTCGATCTTATCTCCTTTCTGATAGCCGGAAGTGGTAGAATCTCTGTAGTTGTTTAGAGCAGCCAGTTGCAGCATCTTGTATATCCCCTTCCTTTCTGTTGAACCCAAAGCATCTGTGCTTGGTGTTGACGGGTTACATTTTGGTGAACTGTGAGTCTTGCTTGCCAGTACGTTGGTGTACTGACCCCTTTGGGGCTGTGGTTTACGCAGACGACGTTTCCGAGGATCTTCATGGTGGCAACTACGTGGAGTATGACGAGACTGCTGACGAGTAGATAGCGGACCCCGGGCAGGATCCGAGACTTCGTGGATGGGATCCGTCTGTTTGTTTCCGGCCTCTTAGGCCTATTTGGTTCTTGTCTGTACTCAGACATGTTGAATGCTTCCGCTGTATTGTAATGATGTATTGTTGGGGCATGTGCCCTCTGAATGATTGTATTTGCTATCTCTGCTCTAATGAGAGCCATTTGCAACTTATTTCAATCTTTTGTGTCGTAGAGATCTGTTGTGATATCAATTGTTAAACGCCGTTGACGTACCATGTGTGTATGGTTTGAAGTACGTCGACGGAAGTGCCTTTGATCTCTAGTGGATAGTTTACATCGACGATGGAGTAGCAGGGCTTGTGTTGTCGCGCATAAGCGCAGGCCTACCAGGAAGCTGGGACGTGGGAGCAGTTATGCCCCATAATCCAAGCACCCGCTATCCAGTTCGTACGGTGAGTATCCCCTAGAAATCAGGGTGCGACAAATGGTATCAGAGCCTGTCTGCCTGTAGGATCCCTTTTTACTGGTCGCAGTTGAGTCTAGAAACTATTTTGTAGCTATATAGGAAAAATGAAACGTGAGAGTAGGAATTCTGTTCTTTTTCTTCTTTCCCCACCCTCCCTCCCTTTTCTGGTAAGGAAGTGCAACGTTGATTTTTCCCTTCTCACCTAAACTTTCAAGTTAGGATTTCACGAATCCTGGTTTCTCTAGGATGGTTATATCTACTAGACCATAGGAATGGAGGTGGTTGTGACATGATTTATCATGTTGCCTACTCACGATTGAGAACGGAGGCGTGTAAGCCCTGGAAGCAAATCCTCTATTCCTTAAGCAGTAGATATTGATCCTTTAGAAGCCCGGATGGGTTTTCCGTAGTACCTCAGGAGTTTTGTTCTCGTTTTTCCCCGATGTTGATATCCTGTCCTCCTAAACATTTCCATTTCGTCCGTTGAAATCTTATTGTTGTTTTCCACTTCAAATCTTCTACCGGCGTCTAATCAAAACTTCCTCGTAAACTCTTGTCCAACTAAAGTGTTATTTGATACCGGAGCATCACATTCCTTTGTGTCAACAATATTTTCCACAACATACAACCTAATTCTGGTTCCACCAAGCAATCAAAACTCTGTTCACTCCCCGGGATCTCAAATGTTGACTTCCAACATAAGTAAGAACAATCCAATTCTAATGGGAGGCCACATATTCCTCGTTACTCTCATGTTGATGATTCTGACATTGATGTTATTCTTGGTGTTGCATTGATGTCAATAACTCTGTTCCACCATTCTAGCCAGATAGTCTATTCTCCAAATGAATCAAATTCTATCCAGCTATACACCCTTGGTGCAAAATCTCTCCCCTTTACTTGAAATGTTCCGGTGGTTTCCAAATTCCCTGACGTCTATCCAAGGTGCACGATGTGTTTCACGTGTAACAGCTCAAGGGGATCTTCCCAAGAAGTTTCCGGACCTTTTCTTTTCCCAGTAGGAATCTCGGGGCGCGATTCCTTCAAGGGGGGGCGTTTTGTAACATCCCAAGTCTGAAAAATAGCCTTTAGAATGTTTGCTATCTGTTATTTTATGTTTTGCATCATGGCATCATGTTGATTGCATTTGTTTTTCTCTGTTTTCATTTGTTTTCCAACTGTTTTCATTTGTTTACCTTTGTTTTCCATTTGAATTTCAAACCAAAATTCAAACCCTTTGTTTCATCCTTGTGATGTTACAATTTCCAAAGTGAGAGTTCAAATAAAAACAACCAAATTGCTTTCATTTTATTCAATGTTGATCACTCATTAAAATTGTGGGCTTAATCAAACAAATGATTTTCAAATCACCTTCAAGTTCAAATCAATGCATTAAGCAGAACCAATTTGAACTTATGAATTTAATCAACCAATTTAATCAAATGGCATATGGGTCACCCTAATAAAAACATGGTTTTCATCAATAATTATTAAATTATCAAATTACCCCAAATTCAAACCAATTCTCAAAATCAGTACCTCTTCTTAAACCATGAATCTCAACACACATTTGTACACTTTAAATCAATTTCAAAACTTAGGGGTAACCCTATTGAGAAATACCTTGTTTTCTACAATTAACTAATATTGCAAATTTTAATCAATTTGGTTTAAATTTCAAACATCAATCAAATCTTTAAAATTTTGAAAATAAAAGTTACCAACTGGTTGAATTTGAACTAAGGAGCTTCTCCAAAAATTTTCCCAAATTTTTCCATTAAGTTAAACCTATTCTTTTCCTCCTTTTGGTTCTATGCAAAATAAAATAAAATAATAAGAACAAATAACTAAAGCTAAAGGAGAGGGGCATGGCCCATTCTTTTTCTCTCCAAGCCCAGCCCAAACTCTATCCAGCCCAGTACCCCTTTCTTCCACCTTTGGCTGACGTCCTCTGTACGAACAGGGAAACAACCGTGCGATCCCCCCAAACCCTCTGGATGCTCAGCCGTACAAGCCCCTCTCCCTATATCAACCATACCCCGAGCCCTAACCCTAATCTCTTCCCTGTCGCCGCCGTTTGCTCCATCTACCAACTCTCTCCTCTCTGCTGAACTTCTGAACCTCGCTGAAACCACTGCCTCCCGTCAGACACCACCGCCACCCCAGCTCCGATCGCCACCGTCCACCTCGAGGGGCATCTGAGGAGGGGAATGGAGCCGCCGCGTTCCCCTGATGCCCCTCGTCCTCTCGCCGCGTGCTGGGAGCCATCGTAGACGCCGCGCCATCGCCGGGAAGGAGCCGCTGCTCCCTGCCGTCGGCAGCGTCGTCGACAGACAACCAGGTGAGCAGCGCCTCCCTTTTCTTCCCCTCGCCTCCTTCTCTCTGCCCTCGAGGCCCCGCGCCCAAGCATCGCAGCACCCGCCGCCCTAGGCCGCCTCGCCCCGCAGCAATCGCGGCCACCATCGGCGAGCACCTGCGTCGCTGCTTTTTCTCTGTATCGAACGCTGGCAGCAGGAACCGATCGGGTTCAGTTTCAGATACATCCCGAAACCACAACACTTACCCCCCGTACCCCCCCTTTCCATCACAAAAGCAGCACAGCCCCACTGGTTGGTTCCCCTGCGCCCCAACCCAAGGTCCAGGGATCGAATCCCCCTCCAACACAATAAAACCCATCTTTTTGTTTTACATGCTTTTGGTACAGAAACTTCCTGCTAATCACAAACAGGCCCCTGGAAATTAATTCTAGCCCTGCACAAATTTTTTTTTCTAAGTCCCTGGTTCAATAAAAAATGGCAGAATGCACCCTATAATTCTAAAATGCATAACAAATTCCTTTTAACCCCAATTTTAACTTTTTAAATATGTTTTCTGTCCCAAATTGAATTGTCTATCCAAATATAAAATTTGTTTACTGTTTTGAATATTTTAAATTGTTGAAATATTTGAAAACTTGTCAAATTCACTTAAATTTGCAAAATTCATAACTTGTTCATAAAAATTCCAAATTCCACAAACTAAATATGTTTTCCAATCAACTTTTCATGTACTTTCCAAATATAAATTTTGTTTGCTGTTTTGAATAATTTAAATAAATGAAAACAACTGTTTCTTGTTTATTGCAATTAAAATTGCCAAAATAATAACTTGCTCATTTTAAATCCAATTTCACCAAATAAAATATGTTTTCCATGCAAAATTAAACCCTCTTTCCAAATATAAAATTTGTTTCATGTTTTGAATAATTAAAATTGCCTAAACCATTTAATTCTTGTTTAATGCAATTAAAAATTGTTTGTTATTGTTTAATTCATAATTAATTAATCCAAAGTCCAATTTCAAAATGTGAAACATGTAAACCAACTAAAATTTGATAACCTTTTCAAATATCAACTTTGTTATTTGTTTTGAACACTTTAACTTGTTGAAAACAACAATTACTTGTGTGACATCAATAAGGAACCAAAATTCCTAACATAACAAATAAAAATCCCACACTTGTTTTACTCCTTTTCCAATTGCATCTAACTTGTTTACTCCATTGTTATCATCATGCATGCATCATGTTTAACCACTTACACTTGTTAATCAAATGTAGATCATTGCTTCCACCTTAACCACTTGCATCCATATGCAATTCACATTGCATATGGGTCCAATTAAATTGTGTTATATTGTCAGTAGTTTATTCTGATGCATCTATTAACATGACATGCATCATCCCATGTTTGTGCACCTATGCCATGATATTGATTGTTTATCTTTCTGCATTGTCTGTTTGCTTCTTCCCGGATATACGACGACGTTGAGACCGACGATACTTACGACATCCCTTCTAAGGATTTAGCTCAGTACCAGGCTACTGGGTTTTGCAGGCAAGTTATCACTCACATGAACCACTGTGTTCCTTTCAACATTGGTTACCGATACTTTCCGTTGTTCTTTTCTGCTAAGCCTTAGTAGTAGTTGTTTCTGTTACGAACCCATCATATGAATCCCTTAAACCTGATATTGCCTCATCTCCCTTCCTACAACCCATTGTTTGAGCCAGTGTCTTACTAGCATGCTTAGGTTGCTTTTGCTCGAGTCTGTTACCCGTTACTTACTGTTACTATTTCTTTTACGTTGTGGGGGCTCGATGTTTAATCAATCAATCATGCTAATGTTACTATTAATAATAAATTTGATGATAAGGCACCGGCAGGAGGCCCATGAGAGGTTTTGAAGCCTGCTAGTGTCGACCCTAATAGGAAAAGGGTCTTGTCTACTGATCCATGATGAGCGCACTACCCGCATTTGGGAAGCGAGTATGGGCGCCCCCCTCAACTTGACCTGATTCGCATCTCGTCCAAATCGCCTCATTTAGTTCGTGTTTTCCATTTGCCGCATCATGTTTTTGCGAGCCCAGGCCAGGGTGGAACTTTCGTAGTCGGCATATAGGGGGACACGTTCTTAGAGTGCTATGAGGGTCCATTTTCTTCTGGGCTCGATTAGCCGTGCGCCCAAGGTGCTTTGGGCTTGATGCGAAGAATGGTTGGTTGTGTAGAGTACCCCGCTTGGTGGAAGTGCATTTCCATCTGGCGGGTTATTCTTGAGTGTACGGCCAAATTGGTGCAACCCTGCAGGGATAATCTTCTCGAGAAGCCGTGTTTTCCGCGGTTATGGATTACTTGGTGAAAGTACTGGCTAACAAGTACTCAGGACAACTTAAACATAATGATCAAACATGTTACACCCAATGATTAATAACTTGACTAGTAATAGGCTTATTGACACAATAATCTGAACCATCATTAACTCAACTGTGTGAGTTATCCTCGGATTGCTTCTTTGGATAAGGGGCGAGGTCCAGGATGGGTTTGCTTGAAGTTATCTTTCAGTTGGTTACAATCCTCGATCTTATCTCCTTTCTGATAGCCGGAAGTGGTAGAATCTCTGTAGTTGTTTAGAGCAGCCAGTTGCAGCATCTTGTATATCCCCTTCCTTTCTGTTGAACCCAAAGCATCTGTGCTTGGTGTTGACGGGTTACATTTTGGTGAACTGTGAGTCTTGCTTGCCAGTACGTTGGTGTACTGACCCCTTTGGGGCTGTGGTTTACGCAGACGACGTTTCCGAGGATCTTCATGGTGGCAACTACGTGGAGTATGACGAGACTGCTGACGAGTAGATAGCGGACCCCGGGCAGGATCCGAGACTTCGTGGATGGGATCCGTCTGTTTGTTTCCGGCCTCTTAGGCCTATTTGGTTCTTGTCTGTACTCAGACATGTTGAATGCTTCCGCTGTATTGTAATGATGTATTGTTGGGGCATGTGCCCTCTGAATGATTGTATTTGCTATCTCTGCTCTAATGAGAGCCATTTGCAACTTATTTCAATCTTTTGTGTCGTAGAGATCTGTTGTGATATCAATTGTTAAACGCCGTTGACGTACCATGTGTGTATGGTTTGAAGTACGTCGACGGAAGTGCCTTTGATCTCTAGTGGATAGTTTACATCGACGATGGAGTAGCAGGGCTTGTGTTGTCGCGCATAAGCGCAGGCCTACCAGGAAGCTGGGACGTGGGAGCAGTTATGCCCCATAATCCAAGCACCCGCTATCCAGTTCGTACGGTGAGTATCCCCTAGAAATCAGGGTGCGACACTTGTTACCGGGGATTTTAAGTGACACTACTCAATCTCCATGACTAGATCTAGCAAGTTCTTACTTCAACTTCATGTCACATTGTTTAAAGCTATATTCTGGTTTTTCCTTAATTATCGAGGTGTTATGATTTATTTCGCATCTTGGTGGAGTATAAGAGGGATCAATATGACCGTAGAGATCTCTATGCTAGGACGTGATGCCCATATGAAAGTACTCAATGTTAAACATGTTATTGTAATCTCACATGTAATTCTTTATGTCCACCGTCTACCACTTTATTTCAGAGAATGCAAGTGTGAAACCATGAACCCCGGTCCTATTTTAATTATAAGAAAACACTCTAGTTACTTTGCTGCAATTTACTTTACTTGCATCTCCAATTCGAATTTACATTATCTCCATCACCACTTGCATCACAAAAATACAAAAACAATCCATTGCATATTTATTTTCTCATTTGCATTTAGTAGTAGATTTAACTATTGCACATTTACTTTCAGTTTTGCATTGCAATTTAGAAGTCTCACACCTTGTGCTTGACAACCACTTGGTGAGGTTGAGGGCACAAAATTCTCTACTTGTTTGCAGGATCCTGGAGGAAGCTTGGAAGACAACTGCTGAAATACTGGTTCCCCAAGAGTTCGATATAAACCCTCGAGTCACCCTCGTGGGGAAGAAGGCTTGCCACTAGCTACACACTCTGCACTTGGAGTCTCAACCTAGCCATCAAGCGTTTTTCTGGCGCCGTTGCCGGGGAGCCATAGGTGAAGGAGTTGTCCAAGGGAGCTCACAAGAAGTATTCATCACCAACAAGGTGTGCAAACACCTAAGCTTGGGGAGGTTGCACCTACGTGAGTACCGTCCTTTCTATCTCCACCTTCTTTCAAGTAGATTGTTTTGTTTCTTGTCTTGTTTTTGTTTTTGTTCTTGTTTTTTTTTGTCTTGCATATTTTGTTTTAGTTTTGCATTTAGTTATCTAGTTTATTTTAGTATTTCGAATTTGCCTAGTTACTTTACTTTTGTTTTGCATAAAAAATTAAAAACTACATAAAAACCTGGAAAATGGAGCAGAGAACTTATTGGCCATTCAGTGTTAGGAATTTCCCTCAAGAGCTAAATATTCCTGTTGAAAAATTAGAGGTAGATCCTAGTGTTATAAAAATGATTTATGAATCTCGTTTCTATGGAAAGCCTAAAGAAGACCCTTTGTTCCATCTTAAGAAATTTGATGAAAGATGTAAAACTTAGAACTTGAATCATGCAAACATCAACACTACTAAAGTTAAACTCTTTCCCTACTCACTAGGAGGCAAAGCATCAGATTGGATATTAAGATGGCCTCCTAGCAATTTTACTACTTGGTTCAACTTAAGGGCTGCATTTATTGAAAGGTTTTGTCATGCTGAAAAGAATTACAATGTTAAACAATTGCTCATTACCTTTAAACAAGAAAAAGATGAATCAATGATACAAGCATGGGAGAGATTTAGAAGTAGAGCATATGGAATAGGGCATGGCTTTAGAGATTGGATACTTATGCATATGTTTTATAAGGGACATTCTGAAACTTCTAGAGCCTTTTTAGATAATTAATGTGGGGGATCTTTTACTAGTACTAATGCTGCAAATACCCATGTTTTGCTTGAAAGTTTGCTCTTAGAGGTTAAAATTAAAGAGAGCTTAAAAAGGCTGAAGTACCCGAGGATATTTTTGATGATCGCTATGAGATTTTTAATATGCATAATAGAAAATGAAAAGTAGAGGAAATTATGATAATTACTGAAATTAAGGATCCATTGCTTGATTTAGAAAAAAGTAGCTTTCAAGAACTTATTGCTACTCTACAAAAATTTGCTAGTGATCCCATTATAAATGTTAATCAACCTGGCTTTGGATCTTATATTGCTAATCATGTCTTGCAAGAAAAAATTGCTAGGTGCAAGAATAAGGCCATGATACCTCCTAAGCTTGGGGATGCATGGATCCCCAAGGTGCTAGTTTCAATTGGAAAAGAAATTCACCATGCTATGTTAGATCTAGGTTCTAGTGTATCGGTACTCTCTAAAGAATTATATGAATTGCTAGAACTAGAAAATATAGAAAAGTGCTCAAGTGAATTTGTCCTTGCTGATAACTCTACTAAACATGATGTAGGACAATTAAAAGATGTTATGATTGAATTGCACATGACTTTCGTACCAGTTGATTTCATTATTATGGATATGGGGGATAAATCCCCTAGTCCTATTATTTTGGGTAAACCTTTTCTTCGTACTACAGGTGCAATCATAGACTCCAAGGAAGGGAATGTCAAGTTTCAGTTCCCTCACAAGAAAAGCATGTAGCACTTCCGAAGGAAGAGGGGCACGCTGAAGAACAAGCTCCCTCATGAGCTTTATCCCTCTTGATTATCAAGTAAGTAAAGCCTAGCTATATGGCTATAAAGAAAGCGCTTTACGGGAGGCAACCCGGTTGTTTTTGTTTGGATTTTACTAGTGTCCTCTTGCTGTCTCAAGAGATTAGTTTTTTTGTTTTAATTATGGAGTTTTCAATAAAGAGTCAAGTCAAACTCATTTGGACTTATAAGTTGCTATCCTAATGCATGAAATTTCTGTTTCAGCACGAGTCTGCTCACCGTATGATTTTACGTTTTTTATTTGTATGTCGGATTGAGCTAATGTTTTAGTATGTTCTGCAAATTTGCGTCCTCTGTAAGCACAAAAATTGGCTTAATTTTTTGACGAGTCTAGCTTAGGGAAAAACTTTCGTTTTTCTGTTGCTGCTTTTCTGGACAGACTCTGCCTTCTTTTGTTTTATGCACTCTTTGGGCTTGGGAATCGAATTTCCATGATTCTTTCAAGAAAGAGAGTGAACATACAACATAATGAAACTTATTGTCTATCCACTGGAGCATTTTATTTGGAATTTTGCACAGCAAGCATATGATTTGTTTGTCCTTGCTAATCTCACCCCACATAAAAAGAATGGGAGAAACGTGTTTTGTGAAGTTTTTTCACAGGGAATAGAGGAGCTGCGCCTCAAGACATCCAAGAATGGTGAAAGCCATAAGATTGGGGATGTGATGAACACCCCACTGGAGCTACACTCTTTTGGTTAGCACACGTCTACTTTCTGTTTTTCTAAGCAAAGCATTTATCGTAGAGACTTGAAGCGTCTAGTTTTTGTTTTAATTTTTGTTTTGATAAGACCGCCACCATCATTTTATATGAGATTGAGCTACTGGAGTTTGGGGTTGGAATGTATTGGATGCTAGTATTATGACTTGGAATAGGGATTCCATGGTTGATTTGAAGAGGTACATATGTTTGCATGATTTATAGGCTTTTTATGTGTAGAAATTTGCAATAATGTTGTCTTGAGCTATCTCTTATTCATGTCCTTGATGTTAATTGCTGGTTTATTTATTTTGTCATGAAATGAGTATTTCTATGGACATATGAATGCATAATAGCTGGTCAACTATCTCCCTCTTCCTAGCGCAAAAATTTAAAAATTCCAACAAGTAAAAACTTGTTTCCAACACTCCTTAGCCAAGTATTTCCAGTGAGTCCACCATATCTTCCCATTAGCTTCATTGCTATTCCGAGTATGGTCACCATGTTATTGTGTTATTTATGTTCTAAATTAATATATTCACTTTATTAATTGTCATGGGTTGAACTTGGGATAGGACTCTCATGAACTTTTGAAGGCACACTTTACTTTTTATGCATCTAATAAACATGACCCAATAATGGGAACCACAAGTTTTGCGTTTGACAAGTGTGTGGTTGGGAGCTAGCTATAAATGTGTATCACCGGAAAGCTTTCAACATTGCACAAAAAATTTACATTTGGTTGATAACATGTACTTTTGTTTTTGGACTCCTGCCATGCCGAAATGAAATAGAGGAATAGTAAGTTTTAATGAGTAAGTATCTATATGACTAGAGAAACGC
Source organism: Alopecurus myosuroides (assembly GCA_028641055.1). NCBI lineage: Eukaryota > Viridiplantae > Streptophyta > Magnoliopsida > Poales > Poaceae > Alopecurus > Alopecurus myosuroides. Next base: position 29,593,004 of record CM054062.1, read on the forward strand.
ATTGGTCCGCTAACCCAAGCCATTATTTATCATGGTGGAAATTTACTTACAGCTTGAGTGACTCTACAACACATCCTATAATAAAATAAGAAGCTATGCATAATAGTGAATGAAAATAAAAAGGATGATGAGTCTACTCCGTTTGTTCATCTTGTCATTGTAACATGGGTTTGTTTCCATGTCATGGGGCAAGAGGTACCTCTTTGCGGTTCTCTATGATGTCATTAATACTTATTATGATTGTACAAAGCTTATTAGGAATCTTAAGTTGAGTAATCATGGAGTAGGTTTTCACACTCACGGGGCATGAGGCTTTCAACCACCTTGTCATTCTCTTTACTTCAATACTCACAATTTTAAGATGCTAGTGATAAAGGGGCAATGAGAGTCCTAGATCAATGGATACCACATTTCAATTAGTAATTTTAGTTGAATAATTTAGAGGCTAAATAATACTTGATCATGTTTTACCTCTACTCAATTTTCTCCAAAGTGTCCACCATATTTTGTATTCTCCATTATGCTATTCTTTGACCAATATAGGATTTTATTTTTCATTTTGTGTATGCATTTGGTCCATAGTGCTTTTATTTCATTATACACTTTGTGAACTTTCATGAAGCATCTTTGCTTGCATATTTGATATTTCTTACAACATGAATTGTATATTGCTACTCATTTCTAGTATTAATCATTTGATTATATGTAGCATGAATAATCCTCCTTGATATCCCATGATTGTTTCAATATGAAAAACCCATCTTAGTTTTATCACCTTCATACTCGAGGACGAGCATGGGTTAAGCTTGGGGATGTTGATGCATGTAAAATGCATAGATGAATTTTGCATATTTTCACATGGTTTTCTATTACATATTGCATCATATAAGGGTATAATTCAATGTTTTATAGTATTTTGGGGTTAAATTAAAAAGTCCCCCAACTTTTATGGAATTAACCCTGCCTGTCAGAAACCTCGTTTTCTATATTTTTGACGTTTCAGGGGGCAAACTTCCGCGAAATCACCTGAAAATCTGCGGGGGTCATTTTCTTGGAAGGAGAAGACTTGCGGGCGAAGGATCCACGAGAATTGGGCAAGGAGGCCCAAAAGAGGACCCTCCACGCGGCCAGATTCCTTGGCCGCGTGAGAGGCCCCCTTTTGGCCCCTGTGGCCCCAATTCCTTCCATCTTCGACTTACCGACTCCGTCTTGACCTAAAACCGACTATAAAAAGGGTCCCCCGTACCCTTACGGAGAGGAGCGCTGCCGAAATACCGAAACAGTGACCTGGAGTTCTAGATTGGAGGGGGAAAACTCCGGCGGGGCGCCGCCGGTGTGATCTCCTACCCCTCCAACGTCATCTCCATCGACATCTCCATGAAGAGGGAGTAGTCCACCCCAGGGCTATGGGTTTGTGGAATTAGCACTTATATATCTCTCTCTCTATGTGCTTCACTAATTAGATCCGTATGAGCTGCCTCACATGATTACGGGCACCGTTGTAATTCCTATGTGGTGGATCTTTTCTATGAGTTATTGAATCTGAGATTGCAATTGTTTCTCTTGAGTTATTTGAGTAGATGTATCTTATGTACCCCGTTCTTATTTGCTAGCTTTGATCAATCTAGTTCTTGAGAGCGTGTGTGGGGTGATGGGTGCATTAGTTGGAGTAACTGGGGGTGACTAGTGCTGTGAAAGTGACAGAAGTTCAGCGATCCACATAGGTTTTGTTAAACCTTTCTTAGTTACCTCACTAGGGATAAAAAGGAGTACCTTGTTACCGGGGATTTTAAGTGACACTAATCAATCTCCATGACTAGATCTAGCAAGTTCTTACTTAAACTTCATGTCACATTGCTTAAAGCTATACTCTGGTTTTTCCTTAATTATCGAGGTGTTATGATTTATTTCGCATCTTGGTGGAGTATAAGAGGGATCAATATGACCGTAGAGATCTCTATTCTAGGATGTGATGCCCATATGAAAGTACTCAATGTTAAACATGTTATTGTAATCTCACATGTAATTCTTTATGTCCACCGTCTACCACTTTATTTGAGAGAATGCAAGTGTGAAACCATGAACCCCGATCCTATTTTAATTATAAGAAAACACTCTAGTTACTTTGCTGCAATTTATTTTACTTGCACTTTACTTTACTTGCATCTCCAATTCGAATTTACATTATCTCCATCACCACTTGCATCACAAAAATACAAAAACAATCCATTGCATATTTATTTTCTCATTTGCATTTAGTAGTAGATTTAATTATTGCACATTTACTTTCAGTTTTGCATTGCAATTTAGAAGTCTCACACCTTGTGCTTGACAACCACTTGGTGAGGTTGGGGGCACAAAATTCTCTACTTGTTTGCAGGATCCTGGAGGAAGCTTGGAAGACAACTCCTGAAATACTGGCTCCCCAAGAGTTCGATATAAACCCTCGAGTCACCCTCGTGGGGAAGAAGGCTTGCCACTAGCTACACACTCTGCACTTGGAGTCTCAACCTAGCCATCAGTGACTTGAGTTCGAAAGATCCAAAAACACGCTCCAAAACACACACGGCTTATGGGTGGATAGGTATGGAAAGTGGAAAGCAAATGGAAGAACCGGAAACCAAAATATTGCAATGGCAAGTAGAGAACCACAATGATCACAAAGCAACAACAAGTCGATCTCCGAAAGATATATGGAAACGCACACACGAAGATAAATGGGACTAATGCAACCAAAATGTGAGATAAGAAACCAAATGATCGTAGCGAAGACTATAAAGCTCGTGTTGCAAAAGTACAAGGAGAGCCGCTAGTTCGATTGCGATTTATTGGTGGGCTAAACGATTTGCACACAATGCACCACCTACGAGATGTTCATCGAGCTTGCGCGCTTCCTACAAGTGGTATGGCAAGTGGGTGGCTTCCTTTTTATCTCTTATTCTTTCTCTTTTCTTCTTTCTCTTTTCTTCTCTCTCTTTTCTCTTCTCTATTTTGCTTTTTCACTTTTTGCTCACTCACTTTGTGCCAACATATGAAACTATATGAATTAGTGCATACAACGGTCGCTCAGAAACTACACGGTACAAGTGTGCAAATCCCAAGCAACCATAGATGAACTAGCCTCAATAGGTAAGGTAATCACAAGGTAGGTTGGCTCACAAAGGAATGGCAAGAGGGAGAGATTTCGGGATGATTATACCTCTCTCCGATGATCTTCGCCCTATAGGCTGTAAAGTTTCGTGCTTGCTCACGAAATTAGGCTTCAATGAATGATGGATCTCCTGCAATGGTGATGTAGATGATGTAACTTCCTACAAAACGAGATAAAGATACGTCACCTCGGAAATTATGTGTGTTTGTCGTTTACCTACTCGAGGACGAGTAGGAACTAAGCTTGGGGATGTTGATACGTCATAAACGTATCCTTAATTTCTGATGTTCCATGTTGTTTTCATGTCATTTCCCACATGTTTTCTATACACATTATGTCATTTTTATCGATTTTTGGGACTAACCTATTAACAAGATGCCACAGAGCCAGTTCCCTGTTTTCTGTTGTTTTTTATTTCAGAAAAGTTGTTCCGGAATAATTCTCGGAATTGGAAAATTCGAAGCCTGGAAGTCTTAGAATTCCCAAGGTTCCACGGAGTCCCAAAGAGACCCGGAGAGGGGCCACACCATAGGGCGGCGCACCGCCTGGCCGCGCCTGGGGTGGTCTGGGCCCCCCAGGTGCCCTCTGACATCTCTCTTTCGCCTATATAATCCTTCGATATATCAACCCTAGAAATATACCACTTTTTCCGAGAAACACCCGAGGCCGTCTTCATCGTCATCCTGAGATCGGGAGGGTTCTGGAGCTCTCCCCGGCACCCTGTCGGGAGGGGAATTCATCGCCGGAGTGGTCTACACCACCATGCCCTCCTCCTAAGTGATGCGTGAGTAGTTCATCCCTGGACTACGGGTCCATAGCAGTAGCTAGATGGTTGTCTCCTCCACTTTATGCCTCATGTTTAGATCTCGTGAGCTCCTTCACATGATCGCGATCATCTTTATGTAATGCTACATGTTGTGTTTGCTGGTATCCGATGAATGTTGAATGCTATGTCTTTTGATTATCAATTTATCATGTTATCTTCATGCATATGTTATTTATGATCATGCATCCTCTCCGTCATTAGTAGATGCTCTGGCCAAGTAGATGCTAGTAACTCCAAGAGGCAGTATTTATGCTCGGTAGTGGGTTCATTCATCCTTTGCATCTGTGCTCGAGTGAAAAAAACGTGACGGATGGAGGATGCTTTTTTGCCATTAGGGAGAAAACAACAATACGTTGTCTAAAGATGATTTTATTGTTTACATTACACACTTTGCTAACTGCGATTATATGTTGTTTGCAACTTAATACCCAACGTTTGTTCGGATGATATTTGGAGGGTGGATTATTAGTCATAGATGCAGTTGGATGACGGTCTATGTATCTTGTTGTAATGCCTGCATGAATCACATAGTAATCTTTATGTCTTGCATATGCACTACGGTGCAACCTTCATTTATGTCAATTTCCCAGCTATAATTTGTTCACCACAGATGTTATTTATCTTTCAGTGATAGACACCACTAGTGAATTGTGGACCCGGTCCATTTTCCTCATAGTGATAATACACACACTGCTTCCACTGTTTTCACACTACCGCTACTGTTTTCATATTGTTCCCATATTTTTTTCCACATCATATGTTTAACCTCTTGTGTTCAGCAAAACATGTGAGATTTACAACCTCACTACTTCTTTGCGTCGAAGTGATTTGATTGTGTTGTGTAGGTTCCACGTTGCCGCTGAAAAGGTAGTGTGCCCTGCCATTTCAGATGCATCAAACTTCTGAAGTTACTCCTTCCTCCTACTGGTCGATTCAACCTTGGTTTCTTTTCTAAGGGAAAACTTGTTGCTGCACTCTTCACAGCTTGCGCTTGGGGTCTTCCAACGATCGTGTGCCTACACTCCATCAATTACCTCACTCTTTGTGTTATGGCTTCACCGGCGTCAGATTCCCTCTCATGGGTTCCACGACTACTTTGAGCCTGAAACTCCCGGATCTAAAGGAACGGGGGGGGGGGGTGGGGAATCTTTCCAAGGGGTATGCCCTACCATTTTATTTGGTGTTACTTTTTCCTAACCTAACAAAAACAAGCAATTAGCATCACTTTGCCACCCCCTTCCTACCACGTAGAGGGGACAAAACGACAGTTCCATCCTTTTCTCCAAAAGCCCTATGGTTTCTCCGGAGCGTCTAAATCCCACCCAAGCCTAGGGTATTCCATACCACATGTGTTAGAGTGTGGCATAGGTCTTGGATGCCCAATATTCCCTCACTCGGTGTGTTATGGCTTCACCGGCGTCGGATTCTCTCCGACGGGTTCAAGGACTACTTAAAGCCCGAAACTCCCGGATGTGACGGAACAGGGGGGATCTTGCCAAGAGGTGGGCCCTACCAATGTATTGGGTGTTACCTTGTCCTAATCTAACACAACCAAGCAATTTATTTCCACTTGACTACCCCCTACCGGCTCACGTCGAGGGGCCAGAACGGTAGTTCCATCTTTTCCCACGGCGGGGCTAGGGTTTCTCCGGAGAGGGGCTCTCGAGCGTCTGAATACAACCAAACCCCATGGTTTATCATAACATGTGTGTTATATTGTGGCATGGGTCTTGGATGCAAACATTCCCTCACTCTTTGTGTTATGGCTTCACCAGCGTCAGATTCTCTCTCGTGGGTTCCAGGACTACTCAGAGCCCGAAACTCCCGGATCTGACGGAATGGGGGGATATTGCCAAGAGGTGGGACCTACCATTGTCTTGGGTGTTCCTTGGGCCTAACCTAACACAACAAAGCAATTGGTTCCAATTTTCTACCCTCTTTCGGCTCACGTAGAGGGGCCAGAACGACAGTTCCGTCTTTTTCCCCAGCGGGGCTATGGTTTCTCCGGGGAGGGGGCTCCGGATCGTCTAAATAACACCAAATCCCATGGTATGGCATACCATGTGTTTTATAGTGTGTCATTGGTCTTGTATGCCCAACACCCCCTCTCTCTCCATGTTAGGGCTTCACCGTCGTCGGATTCTCTCTAGCGGGTTCAAGTACTACTTAGAGCCTGAAACTCCTGGATCTGACGGAACAGGGTGAATATTTCCAAGAGGTGGGTCCTACCATTTTTTTGGGTGTTACTTTTTCCTAACCTAACACTACCAAGAAATTAGTTCCACTTTGCTACCCCTTTCCGGCCCACGTAGAGGGGCTAGACCAGCAGTTCCGTCTTTTTCTCCAACGTGACGGGGAGGGGCTCCGGAGCGTCTTGTATGCCCAATATTCCACACCATGTATGTTAGAGTGTGAAATGGTTCTTGTATTCCCAATATTCCCTCACTCTATGTATTGTGGTTGCACCGGCGTCGCATTCTCTCTTGCGGGTTCCGGGACTACTCAGAGCCCGAAACTCCCGGATCTCACGGAACGGGGGGAATCTTGCCAAGAGGTGGGACCTACCATTGTCTTGTTTGTTACTTGGGCCTAACCTAACAAAAAATATTAAATCCACTTTTCAACCCCCTTTCGGCTCGCGTAGAGGGGCCAAATCGGTAGTTCCGTCCTTTTCTTGAACAGGCCTAAGGTTTCTCCGGAGAGGGACAACTCTGGAGGGTCTGAATCCCACCCAAGACTATTTTATGCCATACTATGTGTGTTATATTGTGTCATGGGTCTTGTATGCTCAATATTCCCTCACTCTCTGATGGAGGGATAACAACCCGGTAGGCCAACTCCAAGGCATAATCCGGCCCAAAGGACTCTGTGCAGGATCCGGCTAAGGATAAAGAAACTTCCGGAAGGCCCAAGTTTGTAGGCCCAGTAACCCGGATTGTGGGTTACGATAAAGGAAGGTTAGGGTTTGTATGCCGTGTCCGGGTAGGATCCAGGGTGCGTCTTGAAGGACAAGCCGCGGGGTACGGGTGCTTTATAAACCGACCCCTAGGTCTAGTTGAGGGATCTAAGAGCCTTAGTAGTACCGCCTGATATCGAGCATCCAGTGTATACAAGAGATCGAGTTAATATATTGAGATCGGAGACTCGGCGACTTGATTGCCGGCTACCAGATCGAGTTCCACCATGTTTTCCTCTGAGCTAAACCCTCTCCCAAACGACTGTGTCGTCTTGCCCCAAGATCAGTTACCCCCGGTAACGTCTGCCGTGATAATCCCACGACAGTTGGCGCCCACCGTGGGGCCTGCGTCCAAAGGTGTTTACATCACGGGAGAAGCTCGGAAGAACATGAAGAATCTTGTCATCGGCGAGATCTACATCGACCACAAAGGAGAAAAGATGGTGGACGATTCCGGCTGGGGGCCAGAGTCGGATCACCTCGAGTCTGGATCTACTGTGACGGTCGGCCAGATCAACATCTTCATCGGTATGGTACGTACGCCTGATTTAAAGGGACAATATCATGTGCATACTACAGGAACTTCTAGCAGGGACAAAGAAACATTAAAGCAAGCGGTAAACTCGGTTTCCTCGGCCAAGCCGGGATACCTGAGATGGGCGGAACAAGAGGTAACATGGAGCAGAAGAGATCACCCGGAAAGAATAGAGCGCCCAGGAGTCTTGGCATTGGTGGTTGCGCCACAGGTCAATGGTTATGAGCTGAAAAGGGTCCTGATGGACGGTGGAAGTAGCATTAACATCCTGAATTGGGAAACCTTCTTACGCATGAGCCTCAAAGAGTCCCAGCTACAGAAAAGTTCGACAGTCTTTCACGGGATCGTGCCGGGTCACGCGGCGAGCCCCGAGGGAAAGATCACCTTGGAGGTTGCTTTCGGAGAATCGACGGATAATTATCGAGTTGAGTGGCTCACGTTTGAGGTGGTCAAATTGCGCAGTCCTTATCACGCGCTGTTCGGAAGACCGGCTTATGCTAAATTCATGGCTAGGCCGTGTTATGTGTATTTGCAGCTAAAGATTCCGGGTCCTAAACGGACCATCACCGTACATGGGAACCGGGATATAGCGGCCGAGTGCGACGAAGGAGATTCAGTAATGGCCGAGCAAGCGTGCAGAAAAGAAGAACTCGAGTATTACCGGTCTCAAGTGAATCCGGATGATAGAACAGCTTTGAAAAGGCCGAATACTGAGGACGAGAGAGCGAAATTCAAGGCAGCACAAGACACCAAGAAGAAAGATTTTGTTGAAGGTGATTCCACTAAACAATTTACTATAGGGTCTAACTTGGAAAGAGAGCAGGAGAAGGCACTTGTGGAGTTTATTCGTTCAAATGCGGACGTGTTCGCCTGGACACCTAGCGACATGCAGGGTATCCCTACAGAATTGGCGGAGCACAGTTTGCACGTAGATCCCAGGTCCAGGCCTGTGAAACAGGGCTTGAGGAAGATGAATGAGGAAAGAAGGAAAGCCATAGGTGAAGAAATTGCTCGGCTACTGACAGCCGGCTTTATCATGGAAGTGTTTCACCCGGATTGGTTAGCAAATCCGGTTCTAGTAATGAAAAAGACTAACGAGTGGAGGATGTGCATCGATTTCACGAGTCTCAACAAGCATTGCCCAAAGGACCCGTTCGCGCTACCAAGGATAGACCAGATCATAGACGCAGTAGCCGGGAGTGACTTGCTATGCTTCCTGGACGCATACTCCGGGTATCACCAAATTAAGCTTAAGAGGGAGGATTGGGAGAAAACATCATTTATAACCCCTTTCGGGGCCTTCTGTTATAAAACCATGACGCTTGGATTGAAGAACGCTGGCGCAACTTACCAACGGTGTATTCAAAAGTGCTTCGAGGACCAAATTGGACGCAACGTCCATGCCTATGTGGATGATGTGGTTATCAAGACCAGGAAGGCGGAGACATTTATCGATGATCTAAAGGAGACGTTCAAAAAATTGAGGAGGTATCAGATGAAGCTTAACCCGACAAAGTGCGTGTTTGGAGTTCCAGCCGGGAAATTACTCGGCTTTATCGTTTCCGAGAGAGGAATTGAGGCAAACCCGGACAAAATCAAGGCCATCCAGAGTCTGAAAAAGCCGAAAAATTTGAAGCATGTTCAAAAGCTCACGGGCTGCGTAGCAGCCTTGAGCCGATTCATATCCAGGCTCGGAGAAAAAGCAATACCCTTGTACCGGCTCTTGAGGAAATCAGATAAATTCGTATGGGATCAAGAGGCGGATGAGGCGTTTGAGGCACTAAAGAAACAGTTATCTGAAGCACCAGTACTAGCGGCCCCGGGTCCTAAAGAACCTATGTTGCTATACGTAGCAGCTGGCCCCCGAGCCGTCAGTGCAGTAGTTGTTGTGGAGCGCAAAGAGGATGGGAAGGGTTACCCGGTCCAGAGACCGGTTTATTACGTCAGCGAGGTATTATCAGAAGCAAAGCAGCGCTATCCGCATTGGCAAAAGTTGGTGTTCGGGGTCTTTATGGCTAGCCGGAAACTGAAGCCGTATTTCCAAGAACACCCCATAACAGCGGTTAGTTCAATACCAATGTCGGATATCATCAGAAACTCGGACGCGACAGGAAGAATAGCCAAATGGGCAATAGAGATGGGGGATTATCACATCAACTACGAACCCAGGTCAGCAATCAAATCTCAGGCTTTAATTGATTTTGTTAACGACTGGACACATACAGGCATGACTACAACGGTTCCAAACTCCGAGTCATGGATCTAAGCAATACGAGGGATCAGGAGCTGGAGTGGTGCTAACGTCACCCAAAGGAGATAAATTAAGTTACGTACTACAAATTCACATTGACTGTTCCAACAACGTGGCCAAGTATGAGGCCCTATTGCATGGCTTAAAGGCAGACAAGGAGATGAACATCAAGAGGATACGATGCTTCGGAGATTCGGACCTTGTGGTACAGCAGGTGTCAGGAACTTGGGATAGAAAGGACGCAACTATGGAAGCATACCGCAGGGAAGTTGATAGGGTTGCAGGATGTTTTTTCGGGTATGAGGTGGAGCATATAGACAGAAGAAAGAATGAGGCAGCCGACGCACTCGCCAGACTCGGCTCGCGCAGAGAGCCGGTTCCTCCTAACGTTTTCCTGGACGAATTATGGCGACCATCAGTTAAAACCGAGTCAGAGGAGGAATTGGCAAATCAAGACCCGGATTCGGGACTTGTGGCCACTATACGTACTATTCCCGAGTGGACAGAACCGTTTTTTGCCAACCTATCACGAGGCGAGTTACCACAGCAGGAGGTATTAGCAAGGCAAATTTTGAGGCGAGCAAAGGGATATTCTATCAACAATGGGGAATTATACAAGAGAAGCGCAGCAGGAGTCTTTTTGCGCTGCGTAGCGCCAGAAGAAGGCCGACAGATTCTCAAGGAAATCCACGAAGGCGACTGTGGACATCATGCATCCACAAGATCTCTTGTGGCTAAAGCTTATCGACACAGATTTTTATGGCTCACGGCTCTAGCAGATGTGGAACGATTGGTAGCAAGGTGTGACGGATGTCAAAGGTACGCTCGCCAAACCCATGTGCCGGCTATGGAGTTACGGACCATCCCGTTAACTCCAAGGCGTAATCCGGCCCAAAGGACTCTGTGCAGGATCCGGCTAAGGATAAAGAAACTTCCGGAAGGCCCAAGTTTGTAGGCCCAGTAACCCGGATTGTGGGTTACGATAAAGGAAGGTTAGGGTTTGTATGCCGTGTCCGGGTAGGATCCAGGGTGCGTCTTGAAGGACAAGCCGGGGGGTACGGGTGTGACGCCCCGAGATCGGGCACTATGCAGATTTCAGCATTCCCGCCAAATCCGCATAATAACCGATTCCAGGTTGCCATTTATGATAACATTACAATAGTTCTCGAATAATCCACAATTACAACAGCAACAGATAGATACAAGATGACTCGAACGAGCCAGGGTTACAACTGATACATTACAAAGATCCAAATACAGCGGAAGAAACAAACGTCCGGCTACGGACAAGATCCAAATTGGACTAAGAGTCCTGAAGATAACCGAGAGCGTCCAATCCCTGCCCAGGCCAAGCCGGAGGGATTCCCAAGCTAACGTCGTCAGACTTCAAACCTGTTGACTGCAAGTTGGAATTTGCAGCCACGAAAGAGATTCGTGGGTCAGTACGGTTAAGTACTGGCAAGGGGGATAGAACCCATACTCACAAGTTACCGGCGTAGCCAGTCATCACAAGGTACAAATACTTTAGGATCAACGGAAAGGAAGGGGTTATTGCAAATAAGCGACAAGAGGCTGCACTAACCAACTACAGAGTTTCTATTACTTCTGACTAACAGAAAAGGAGATAAGATCGAGGGATAGTAACCAACTGAAAGATAACTTCAAACAAACCCATCCTGGATCTCGCCCCTTATCCGAAGAAGCAATCCGAGGATAACTCACATCGTGGTATTAAATATGAGTCAAGTTATTGTGGGAATAACCTATTACTAGTCAAGTTATTAATCATTGGGTGAAACATGATTAATCATTAGTTGAAGTTGTCCTGAGTACTTGTTAGCCAGTACTTTCACCAAGTAGTCCATAACCGCGGAAAACACGGCTTCTCGAGAAGATTTACCCTGCAGGGGTGCACCATAGTAACCGCACTCATGAATATCCCGCCAGATGGAGCGGCCACTCCACCAAGCGGGGCACTCAACACAATCCAACCCTTCTTCGCATCAAGCCCAAAGCACCGCGTGCTGTGCGTGCGCGGCTAATCGAGCCCCACGAAGAAAAGGGGACCCTCATAGCACTGGAAGACCACGCCGCCCTAAATGCCGACTACGAAAGTTCCACCCGGGATCCAAGGGCTCGCAAGATCATGCATGCAGCAAATGGAAAGCCCGAACTAGTACGGCGATTTGGACGAGATGCGAATCGAGTCAAACTGAGGGGGAGCCCATACTCCCCAAATGCGGGTAGTGCGCTCATCATGGATCAGTAGACAAGACCCTTTTCCTAATTAGGGGGTCGACACTAGCGGGCCTCAAAACCACCCTGGGCCTCCCGCCGGTGCCTTATCATCAAGTTTATTATTACCATTAGCATTAACAGGATTGATTGATTACCATTCGAGCCCCCGGTACGATAACAACAATAATAGTACGATAGTAAAAGAAGTAACCGACAACAGGCTCGAGCAAAAGCAACCCTAAGCATGCTAGATAAGAACAGGCACAAACAAAGGCTGTAGGTATGGAGGTGAGGCAATATCAGGGTTAAGGGATTCATGTGATGGGTTCGCAACAGAAACAACTACTACTAAGGCTAGAAGAAAGAATCAACGGAAAGAATCGGTAACAAGTGATGAAGGGCAGCCATATGGCATGCAAGTGAGTATACTTGCCTGAGATCCCGCAAGGTAGCAGAACTTGTCGTTGCTCACATCATCTCAACGTCCTATCCGGGAAGAAGCAACGAACTAAAAGAAACACCGGATGCAACAATTACTACTACGGCAAAGAGCCAGCATGATCCTATTTTATATGCATGACATGGCAAGATGCAACAGGGGAAACAAGTTAAGCAATTTAATCGGAACCGGAGTCCGGAGAAATAGGAATTGGTTCAAGTTGTTTAGCTAACCATCAATATTAAATGTTGATTAACAGGTTTAATCAAGGTAGAGGTGATATATCCAATATTAAATGGAATAGGGCAACAATTGAATTAAATACCCCAACACATTCCATATTTAATTATTAGGTGACATTACTATTACCCGCACCCACAAAATGCAATGCAAACATGATGCGATGACATTTTAAACATAGTTGATATGTTATAGAAAATAGGGCATAGGTATAGAGGTTTTAGGGTTTGGGTTCGCACGTGGGAAAGAGGATCGCCGGGGTCAACGCCGGAAACTTCGGAACGTGGGGGAAGTAGACGAAGAAGAGGAAGTAGACAAAGTCGTCGATGTCGTGGGAGCAGTCGAAGTAGGCGTTCCCGTTCCGTAGCCGTTGTAGTCGTTCACGTCATCGGTGGTCGTGGTCGAACTTTTCATCGGGGTCCGAAAAGGAAGTAGACGTTCGTTCTCAAACCACACGATCATCGTCGTCGACGTAGTCGTTCAACGTCCGGAGCCGGTGTAGTCGTAGTAGTCGTGGGCGAGCCGCTACCGCATCGTCTTCGGGGTCGGAGGTGATCGTGACGGTCCCGGTCTTCGGGCGCGCACGAAGGCGGCCAACGCAAAACGGACATGACGAAGGCGATGTAGTCGTTCACGGTTCGTCGGGGGAGTAGTCGTGGTCGAGGTGCTTGTCGCATCGGGTAGTAATCATTGGCGGTTCCGGTGCTCGTACTTGGCGACGGGGTACGGGTCGGGGTCGATCTTGGCGGCGTCACGGTCATCCACGACACGGGCGCGAAGGCCTCGGACACAACAACAGAGCACAGATGGATGTGCGCGGAACGCCGAGATCCTTGCGGGACTTGCAACAAACACCTCGCGGGTGTCCTGTACGGGGTGTGATACCGGCGGCGGCAAGGTCGAACTCGGGACCAGTGAGCATGCGCCCGCGCGGGAACATGCGAGCATGGAGAACGGGGGTCGTCGGGACCAGCTCGAGTCCAGCAAGAGGAGGCCACCGTCGGGAGGTGCAGAGGATGGCGCGGGGACGGAGTCGGAGCTCGATGGCTGGTGGTGCTCGTGCTCCTCCCGAGCAGGGGCAGCACAACCTTGGCGCGGTGGTGGTGGTGGGCTTGGGGCGAGGTGGAGGAGGGGCCCCGGCCGTCCGTGGCTGCAGCAGGGAGTAGGCGCCGGTGGCGGGGCGCGGCGGCCGGCGGGAACAGAGCGCGGCGGAGCTGCGGCCGCGGGAGGCGCCGGCCAGGGTCTCCACGGGAGGCTGGGCTCGGGAACGGGCAGGAAGGGCGGCGCCATGGAGGAACGGAGGAGGGGCGGAGGCGAGGGGAGAGGGCGACGGGAGAGGAGAGGAGCTCGGGCCGGAGGCTGTGGCGGCGCCCTCGGCCGGCAGCGGGCGGCGGCCACGGGAGGAAGGGCAGCGGCGGCCGGAGTTACGGGGCAGGAGGCGGCGAGATGAGCGAGGGGATGAGGAGATGGGGAGGCGGGTGGCCGGACTTGGGTTGGGAGCAGAAGGAGGCGTGGAGGGGAGACGAGGGAGAGGGCGACGGGATCGAGCTGGCTTCGCCCTCCCCTGGCGGCGCTCGACGGGAAGGCTTCGATGGAGGAGGAGACGCAGGCGTGGGGGAATTGATCGATCCTTTCCTGGGGTGGGTGGGTGCGATGCGTGCGTGGGCGTGTGTCCTGGTGTGTGGCGTGTGTGGCCTGGGTGTGTTGCGTGCGTGTGTGGCTTCTGGTGTGCGTGTGTGGTGTGAGTCTGGGTGTGTTACGGTTGGGCTAGGGTGTGTTAGGGTTTGGGGGATAGTAGGTGGGCTGGCTGGCCCATTGCGGCTAGCTGGCCTGCCTCTCCCCAAAACGTTTTTTTTTTCTTTTCTTTCATTTTATTACTTTCAAAAAAAAGAAAAGAAAGGGTTTAGGGATTTAGTGAACAAATTTTTAACCATTTAAAAATATTGTAGAAAATGTTTCTATCGATGCCACGATGCCATGCGATGCGAAAATAAAAACAACGATCAATCTATTTGGGGAAAAACCCCGGACGTTACAGACGACACCACTAACAAGGGATTGCGCCCTCGCAATCCACCTGCTAACCCGGGAGGGGAAAGAAGTTCGACTATCGATTCTTCATGCTTCCATTGATCTCCTCGACACCACTAACAAGAGATTCTTGCTCGGGCTGACGACGATGTTCTTCCACCAGGAATCTTCCGATGATCGAACCTATTAGGTTAACGGCTCAGAAAACGTCCACCCACGTAGGATCCTATCACTTTGAAAGCTAGACAAGAGGGGAGACTCCAAAACAAATAAGATGGGAGGGGAAATAGAATAGGGATAAGGAGAAAACAAGAATCCTATTGAGATGTTTTTCCAAAATAGTTTAGCAGAAATAGTTTTTGACACTCTAGAAACAACGACCGTTAGCGAGGTTATCCTACAGGCTTTGCGGACCCGTTGCTTCGATAACCATTCGTATCGAAACAATCTCGGGAATCGGAACCAAGGCTCTGATACCATTTGTGACGCCCCGAGATCGGGCACTATGCAGATTTCAGCATTCCCGCCAAATCCGCATAATAACCGATTCCAGGTTGCCATTTATGATAACATTACAATAGTTCTCGAATAATCCACAATTACAACAGCAACAGATAGATACAAGATGACTCGAACGAGCCAGGGTTACAACTGATACATTACAAAGATCCAAATACAGCGGAAGAAACAAACGTCCGGCTACGGACAAGATCCAAATTGGACTAAGAGTCCTGAAGATAACCGAGAGCGTCCAATCCCTGCCCAGGCCAAGCCGGAGGGATTCCCAAGCTAACGTCGTCAGACTTCAAACCTGTTGACTGCAAGTTGGAATTTGCAGCCACGAAAGAGATTCGTGGGTCAGTACGGTTAAGTACTGGCAAGGGGGATAGAACCCATACTCACAAGTTACCGGCGTAGCCAGTCATCACAAGGTACAAATACTTTAGGATCAACGGAAAGGAAGGGGTTATTGCAAATAAGCGACAAGAGGCTGCACTAACCAACTACAGAGTTTCTATTACTTCTGACTAACAGAAAAGGAGATAAGATCGAGGGATAGTAACCAACTGAAAGATAACTTCAAACAAACCCATCCTGGATCTCGCCCCTTATCCGAAGAAGCAATCCGAGGATAACTCACATCGTGGTATTAAATATGAGTCAAGTTATTGTGGGAATAACCTATTACTAGTCAAGTTATTAATCATTGGGTGAAACATGATTAATCATTAGTTGAAGTTGTCCTGAGTACTTGTTAGCCAGTACTTTCACCAAGTAGTCCATAACCGCGGAAAACACGGCTTCTCGAGAAGATTTACCCTGCAGGGGTGCACCATAGTAACCGCACTCATGAATATCCCGCCAGATGGAGCGGCCACTCCACCAAGCGGGGCACTCAACACAATCCAACCCTTCTTCGCATCAAGCCCAAAGCACCGCGTGCTGTGCGTGCGCGGCTAATCGAGCCCCACGAAGAAAAGGGGACCCTCATAGCACTGGAAGACCACGCCGCCCTAAATGCCGACTACGAAAGTTCCACCCGGGATCCAAGGGCTCGCAAGATCATGCATGCAGCAAATGGAAAGCCCGAACTAGTACGGCGATTTGGACGAGATGCGAATCGAGTCAAACTGAGGGGGAGCCCATACTCCCCAAATGCGGGTAGTGCGCTCATCATGGATCAGTAGACAAGACCCTTTTCCTAATTAGGGGGTCGACACTAGCGGGCCTCAAAACCACCCTGGGCCTCCCGCCGGTGCCTTATCATCAAGTTTATTATTACCATTAGCATTAACAGGATTGATTGATTACCATTCGAGCCCCCGGTACGATAACAACAATAATAGTACGATAGTAAAAGAAGTAACCGACAACAGGCTCGAGCAAAAGCAACCCTAAGCATGCTAGATAAGAACAGGCACAAACAAAGGCTGTAGGTATGGAGGTGAGGCAATATCAGGGTTAAGGGATTCATGTGATGGGTTCGCAACAGAAACAACTACTACTAAGGCTAGCAGAAAGAATCAACGGAAAGAATCGGTAACAAGTGATGAAGGGCAGCCATATGGCATGCAAGTGAGTATACTTGCCTGAGATCCCGCAAGGTAGCAGAACTTGTCGTTGCTCACATCATCTCAACGTCCTATCCGGGAAGAAGCAACGAACTAAAAGAAACACCGGATGCAACAATTACTACTACGGCAAAGAGCCAGCATGATCCTATTTTATATGCATGACATGGCAAGATGCAACAGGGGAAACAAGTTAAGCAATTTAATCGGAACCGGAGTCCGGAGAAATAGGAATTGGTTCAAGTTGTTTAGCTAACCATCAATATTAAATGTTGATTAACAGGTTTAATCAAGGTAGAGGTGATATATCCAATATTAAATGGAATAGGGCAACAATTGAATTAAATACCCCAACACATTCCATATTTAATTATTAGGTGACATTACTATTACCCGCACCCACAAAATGCAATGCAAACATGATGCGATGACATTTTAAACATAGTTGATATGTTATAGAAAATAGGGCATAGGTATAGAGGTTTTAGGGTTTGGGTTCGCACGTGGGAAAGAGGATCGCCGGGGTCAACGCCGGAAACTTCGGAACGTGGGGGAAGTAGACGAAGAAGAGGAAGTAGACAAAGTCGTCGATGTCGTGGGAGTAGTCGAAGTAGGCGTTCCCGTTCCGTAGCCGTTGTAGTCGTTCACGTCATCGGTGGTCGTGGTCGAACTTTTCATCGGGGTCCGAAAAGGAAGTAGACGTTCGTTCTCAAACCACACGATCATCGTCGTCGACGTAGTCGTTCAACGTCCGGAGCCGGTGTAGTCGTAGTAGTCGTGGGCGAGCCGCTACCGCATCGTCTTCGGGGTCGGAGGTGATCGTGACGGTCCCGGTCTTCGGGCGCGCACGAAGGCGGCCAACGCAAAACGGACATGACGAAGGCGATGTAGTCGTTCACGGTTCGTCGGGGGAGTAGTCGTGGTCGAGGTGCTTGTCGCATCGGGTAGTAATCATTGGCGGTTCCGGTGCTCGTACTTGGCGACGGGGTACGGGTCGGGGTCGATCTTGGCGGCGTCACGGTCATCCACGACACGGGCGCGAAGGCCTCGGACACAACAACAGAGCACAGATGGATGTGCGCGGAACGCCGAGATCCTTGCGGGACTTGCAACAAACACCTCGCGGGTGTCCTGTACGGGGTGTGATACCGGCGGCGGCAAGGTCGAACTCGGGACCAGTGAGCATGCGCCCGCGCGGGAACATGCGAGCATGGAGAACGGGGGTCGTCGGGACCAGCTCGAGTCCAGCAAGAGGAGGCCACCGTCGGGAGGTGCAGAGGATGGCGCGGGGACGGAGTCGGAGCTCGATGGCTGGTGGTGCTCGTGCTCCTCCCGAGCAGGGGCAGCACAACCTTGGCGCGGTGGTGGTGGTGGGCTTGGGGCGAGGTGGAGGAGGGGCCCCGGCCGTCCGTGGCTGCAGCAGGGAGTAGGCGCCGGTGGCGGGGCGCGGCGGCCGGCGGGAACAGAGCGCGGCGGAGCTGCGGCCGCGGGAGGCGCCGGCCAGGGTCTCCACGGGAGGCTGGGCTCGGGAACGGGCAGGAAGGGCGGCGCCATGGAGGAACGGAGGAGGGGCGGAGGCGAGGGGAGAGGGCGACGGGAGAGGAGAGGAGCTCGGGCCGGAGGCTGTGGCGGCGCCCTCGGCCGGCAGCGGGCGGCGGCCACGGGAGGAAGGGCAGCGGCGGCCGGAGTTACGGGGCAGGAGGCGGCGAGATGAGCGAGGGGATGAGGAGATGGGGAGGCGGGTGGCCGGACTTGGGTTGGGAGCAGAAGGAGGCGTGGAGGGGAGACGAGGGAGAGGGCGACGGGATCGAGCTGGCTTCGCCCTCCCCTGGCGGCGCTCGACGGGAAGGCTTCGATGGAGGAGGAGACGCAGGCGTGGGGGAATTGATCGATCCTTTCCTGGGGTGGGTGGGTGCGATGCGTGCGTGGGCGTGTGTCCTGGTGTGTGGCGTGTGTGGCCTGGGTGTGTTGCGTGCGTGTGTGGCTTCTGGTGTGCGTGTGTGGTGTGAGTCTGGGTGTGTTACGGTTGGGCTAGGGTGTGTTAGGGTTTGGGGGATAGTAGGTGGGCTGGCTGGCCCATTGCGGCTAGCTGGCCTGCCTCTCCCCAAAACGTTTTTTTTTTCTTTTCTTTCATTTTATTACTTTCAAAAAAAAGAAAAGAAAGGGTTTAGGGATTTAGTGAACAAATTTTTAACCATTTAAAAATATTGTAGAAAATGTTTCTATCGATGCCACGATGCCATGCGATGCGAAAATAAAAACAATGATCAATCTATTTGGGGAAAAACCCCGGACGTTACATACGGGTGCTTTATAAACCGACCCCTAGGTCTAGTTGAGGGATCTAAGAGCCTTAGTAGTACCGCCTGATATCGAGCATCCAGTGTATACAAGAGATCGAGTTAATATATTGAGATCGGAGACTCGGCGACTTGATTGCCGGCTACCAGATCGAGTTCCACCATGTTTTCCTCTGAGCTAAACCCTCTCCCAAACGCTTGTGTCGTCTTGCCCCAAGATCAGTTACCCCCGGTAACGTCTGCCGTGATAATCCCACGACACTCTCTGTGTTAGGGTTTCATCGGCGTCAGATTCTCTTTGGCGGGTTCCAGGACTACTTAGAACCTGAAACTCACAGATCTGACGGAACTGGGGGAATCTATCCAAGAGGCAGGACCTAAAATTGTGTTTGGTGTTACTTGGGCCTAAACTAACATAACAAATAAATCTGTTAATTTTGCTACCCCCTTCCGGCTCACGTAGAGGGGCCAGAACGGCAGTTCCATCTTTTTCCCAACGGGGCTATGGTTTCTCTCGAGAGAGGGCTCCGGATCGTCTGAATGCCACCAAATATCATGGTATGACATACCATGTGTGTTATAGTGTGGCATGGGTCTTGGATTCCCAATATTCCCTCGCTCTCTCTGTGTTAGGGCTTCACCGACGTCAGATTCTCTCTGGCGGGTTGCAGTACTACTTAGAGCCCGAAACTCCCGGATCTGACGGAATTGGGGGAATCTTGACAAGAGGTGGTACCTACCATTTTATTGGGTGTTTCTTGGGCCTAACTAACACAAACAAGTAGTTTGTTCCACCTTGCTACCCCCTTTCGGCTCACATAGAGGGCCAGAACGGCAGTTCAGTCGTTTTCCCCAGCAGGGCTATCATTTCTCTCGAGAGGGGCTACAAATCGTCTAAACTGCCAACAAATTACATGGTGTGCCATAACATGTGTGTTATAGTGTGTCATGCGTATTGTATGCCCAATATTCCCTCTCTCTCTGTGTTAGGGCTTCACCGGCGTCGGATTCTCTCTGGCGGGTTCCAGGACTACTTTGAGCCCGAAACTCCCGGAACTGACGGAACTTGGGGAATCTTGCCAGGAGGTGGGCCCAACATTTGTATTGGGTGTTTCTTGGGCCTAAAATAACACAACCAAGAAATTGGTTCCACTTTTCTACCCCCTTCCGGCTCACGTAGAGGGGCCAGAATGACAGTTCCGTCTTTTTCCCCGTCGAGGCTATGGTTTCTCTAGAGAGGGGGCTCCGGATTGTCTTAATGCCACCAAATACCATGGAATTCCATACCATGTTTGTTAGAGTGTGGCATGGGTCTTGGATTCCCAAGATTCCCTCGCTCTCAGTGTTAGGGATTCACCGGCGTCGGATTCTCTCTAGCAGGTTCGAAGACTACTTAGAGCCCGAAACTCCATGATCGGAGAGAACTGGCAGAATCTTGAAAAGAGGTAGGACATACCATTGTATTGGGTGTTCATTGGTCCTAACCTAACACAACCAAGCAATTGGTTCCACTTTTCTACCCCCTTCCAGCTCACGTAGAGCGACCAGAACGGCAGTTCTGTCTTTTTCCACAACGGGGCTATGGTTTCTCCGGAGAGGGGGCTCCGGATCGTCTGAATACCACCAAATCCCATGGTATTACACACAATGTGTTTTATAGTGTTTCATGGGTATTGGAGGCCAAAGATTTCCTCTCTCTCTCTCTGTGTTAGGGCTTCACCGGCGTCGCATTCTCTCTAGCGGGTTCCAGAACTACTATGATCCCGAAACTCCCAGAACTGACAGAAATAGAGGAATCTTGCCAAGAGGTGGGACCAGCCATTGTATTGGGTGTTCCTTGGGCCTAACCTAACAAAAAAAAGCAATTGGTTCCACTTTTCTACCCCCTTCTGGCTCACGTAGAGGGGCTAGAACGGCAATTTCGTCTTTTTCCCGTCGAGGCTATGGTTTCTATGCAGAGGGAGCTCCGGATTGTCTTAATGACACCAAATCCCATGGAATGCCATACCATGTTTTTTATAGTGTGGCATGGTTATTGTATTCCCAAGATTCCCTCGCTCTCAGTGTTAGGGATTCACCAGCGTCGGATTCTCTCTAGCGGGTTCGAGGACTACTTAGAGCCCGAAACTCCCGGATCGGAGAGAACCGGGGGAATCTTGCCAAGAGGTAGGACATACCATTGTATTTGGTGTTCATTGGTCCTAACCTAACACAACCAAGAAATTGGTTCCACTTTGCTACCCCCTTCCGCTCACGTAGAAGGGCCAGAATGGTAGTTTCGTCTTTTTCTACAGCGGGGCTATGATTCCTCCGGAGAGGGGGCTCCAGATCGTCTGAATGCCACCAAATCCCAGCGTATGCCATACCATGTGTGTTAGAGTGTGTCATGGGTCTTTTATACCCAATATTACCTTGCTCACTGTTTTAGGGTGCGCTTCACCAGCGTCATATTCTCTCTACATGTTCTAGGACAACTTAGAGCCAGAAACTCCCGGATCTGATGGAACTGGGGAAATCTTGCCAAGAGGTGGTCCCTAACATTTTCTTGGCGTTCCTTGGCAAAAAACTAACACAACCAAAATAGTGGTTCCAATTTTCTACCCCTTCTGGCTCACGTAGACGGGCCAGAACCGCAGTTCCGTCTATTTCCCCATCGGGGCTTTGATTTCTCCAAAGGGGGGCTCCGGATCGTCTGAATGTCATGAAATCCCGTGGTATGCCATACCATGTGTATTATAGTGTGCCATGGGTATTGGATTCCCAAGATTCCCTCGATCCCAATGATAGGGCTTCACCGGCGTCGGATTCTCTCTAGCGGGTTCGAGGACTACTTGGAGTCGGAAACTCCCGGATCTGACGAAAACTAGGGGAATATTGCCAATAGCTAGGACCTACCATTGTCTTGGGTGTTAATTGGTCCTAACCTAACACAAAAAAGAAATTGTTTCCAATTTTCTACCCCCTTCCAGCTCACGTAGAGGGGCCATAGCGGCAGTTCCATCTTTTTCCTTAGAGAGGCTATGGTTTCTCCGAAGAGGGGGTCCGGAACGGGTCAATGCAACCAAATCCCATGGTATGACATACTATATGTGTTATAGTGTTTCATAGGTCTTGGATGGGAGCCATTCCCTCGCTCTCTGTGTTAGGGCTTCACCGGCGTTGGATTCTCTCTGGCGGGTTCAAGGACTACTCAGAGGCCGAAACTCCCGGGAGTGACGGAACGGGGGGGAATTGCCAAGAGGTGGGTCGTAACATTATCTTAGGTGTTCCCTTAGCCTAAGCTAACACAATAAAGCAATTATTTCCACTTTACTACTCCCTTCCGGCTCATGTAGAGGGACCAGAATGGTAGTTTCGTCTTTACCCCCAGCGGGGCTAGGGTTTCTCCGGAGAGGGGCTCTGGAGTGTGTGAATACCACCACATCCCATGGTATGACATACCATGTGTGTTATAGTGTTTCATCGGTCTGGTATGCCAACATTCCCTCACACTTTGTGTTATGGCTTCACAGGCATCAGATTCTCTCTCGTGTGTTCGAGGACTACTCAGAGCCTGAAATTCCCGGATCTGACGGAACGGGGGAATATTGCCAAGAGGTGGGCCCTACCATTGGTTCCTCTTTTATACCCTCTTCTGGCTCACGTAGACAGGCCATCATGGCAGTTCCGTCTTTTTCCCCAGCGGGGCTATGGTTTCTCCGGAGAGTGGGCTCCGGATCGTATGAATACCACCAAATCCCATGGTATGCCATACCATGTGTGTTATCATGTGTCATGGGTCTTGTATGCTCAAGATTCCCTCTCTCCCTGTGTTAGGGCTTCACAAGTGTCGGATTCTCTCTAGCGGGTTCGAGGACTACTTAGAGCCCGAAACTCCCGAATAAGACGGAACAGGGTGAATCTTGCCAAGAGGTGGGTCCTACCATTTTATTGGGTG
This sequence comes from Alopecurus myosuroides, assembly GCA_028641055.1. Taxonomy (NCBI): domain Eukaryota; kingdom Viridiplantae; phylum Streptophyta; class Magnoliopsida; order Poales; family Poaceae; genus Alopecurus; species Alopecurus myosuroides. The sequence goes on from CM054062.1 coordinate 29,615,980, forward strand.
TTATTTGTGCCTAACCTAACACAACCAAGCAATTAGTTCCACTTTGCTACCCCTTTCCGGGTCACGTAGAGGGGCCAGACTGGTAGTTCCGTCTTTTTCTCCAGCGGACCTAGGGTCTCCCCGGGGAGGGGCTCCGGAGTGTCTGAATACAACACAATCCTAGGGTATTCCAAACCATGTGTTTTAGAGTGTTGAATGGGTCGTGTATGCGCAATATTTTCTCACTCTCTGTGTTATGGCTTCACTGGCGTCGCATTCTCTCTCGCGGGTTCTGGGACTACTTAGAGCCCGAAACTCCCAGATCGCACGGAGGGAATCTTGCCAAGAGGTGGGACCTACCTCTATATTGGGTGTTACTTGGGCCTACCATAACACAAAAAATTAATTAGTTCCACTTTTCAACCCCCTTTCGGCTCACGTAGAGGGGCCAAACGGCAGGATCGTCCTTTTCTCCAACATGCCTAAGGTTTCTCCGGAGAGGATCGGCAATGGAGCGTCTGAATCCCACCCAAGCCTAGTTTGTACAATACCAGATGTGTTAGAGTGTTAAATGGGTCTTGGATGGTCAAGACTCCCTATCTCTATGTGTTGGGGTTGCATCAGCGTCAGATTCTCTCTAGCGGGTTCCAGGACTACTTAGAATCTGAAACTCACGGATCTGACAGAACTGGGGGAATCTATCCAAGATGTAGGACCTAAAATTGACTTTGGTGTTACTTGGGCCTAACCTAACATAATAAATAATTTTGTTCCACTTTTCTACCCCCTTCCGGCTCACGTAGAGGGACCAGAACGACAGTTCCATCTTTTTCCCAGCGGGGTTATGGTTTCTCTCAAGAGGAGGCTCCGGATCGTCTGAATGCCACCAAATCCCATGGTATGACATAACATGTGTGTTAGAGTGTGTAATGGGTCTTGGATGCCCAATATTCCCTCGCTATCTCTGTGTTAGGGCTTCACCGGCGTCAGATTCTCTCTGGTGGGTTCCAGGACTACTTAGGGCCCGAAACTCCCGGATCTGATGGAACTGGGGGTATTTTGACAAGAGGTGGGACCTACCAGTTTATTGGGTGTTCCTTGGGCCTAACCTAAAACAACCAAGCAGTTGGTTCCACTTTGCTACCCCCTTCCATCTCACGTAGAGGGGCCGGAACGGTATTTCCGTCTTTTTCCACAGCAGGGGCTAGGGTTTCTCCGGAGAGGGGGCTCCGGATCGTCCAAATGCCACCAAATACCAGAGTATGCAATAACATGTGTGTTAGAGTGTGTCATGGGTCTTTCATACCCAATATTCCCTCGCGCTCTGTGTTAGGGCGCGCTTCACCGACGTCGAATTCTCTCCGCATGTTCCAGGACTACTTAGAGCCCGAAACTCCTGGATCTGATGGAACTGGGGAAATATTGCCTAGAGGTGGGACCTAACATTGTATTGGGGTTCCTTGGGACAAACCTAACATAACCAAAATATTGGTTCCAATTTCCTACCCCCGGCTCACGTAGAGGGGCCAGAACTGCAGTTCCGTCTATTTCCCCATCAGGGCTCTGGATCGTCCGAATGCCAAGAAAACACACGGTATGCAATACCATGAGTGTTATAGTGTGGCATGGTTATTGGATCCCCAACATTCCCTCGATCCTAGTGATAGGGCTTCACCGGCGTCGGATTCTCTCTAGCGGGTTCGAGGACTACTTGGAGCCCGAAACTCCCGGATCTGATGGAACTGGGCGAATCTTGCCAAGAGGTAGGACCTACCATTGTCTTGGGTGTTAATTGGTCCTAACCTAACATAACAAAAGCAATTTTTTCCAATTTTCTACCCCTCCCGGCTCACGTAGAGGGGCCATAGCGGCAGTTCCATCTTTTTCCTTAGCAGGGCTATGGTTTCTCCGAGGAGGGGGCTCCGGATCGTCTAAATGCCACCAAATCCCATGGTATTCCATACCATGTGTTTTAGAGTGTGTCATGGGGATTGGATGACCAAAATTCCCTCGCTCTTTGTGTTAGGGCTTCACCGGCGTCCGATTCTCTCTAGCGGGTTCAAGGACTACTCAGAGCACGAAACTCCCGGAAGTGACGGAAAGAGGAGAATATTGCAGAGAGGTGGGCCCTACCATTGTCTTCGGTGTTCCCTTGTCCTAATATAACACAACAACAAAATTATTTCCACTTTAATACCCCCTTCCGGCTCACGTAGAGGGGCCAGAACGGCAGTTTCTTCTTTTTCCCCAGCGGGGCTATGGCTTCTCCGGAGGGGGCTCCGGATCGTATGAATGCCACCAAATCCCATGGTATGCCATAACATGTGTGTTAGAGTGTGGCATGGGTCTTGGAGGCGCAAGATTCACTCACTCTTTTTTATGGCTTCACCGGCGTCAGATTCTCTCTGGCGGGTTCTAGGACTATTGAGAGCCCGAAATTCCCCGATCTGACGAAACGGGGGGATTTTGCCAAGAGGTGGGCCCTAACGTTGTCTTGGGTGTTCCATGGTCCTAACCTAACACAACCAAGTAATTAGTTCTACTTTGCTACCCCTTACGGCTCACAAAGAGGGTCCAGAACGGCAGTTCCGTCCTTTTTCTCCAACGGGCATAGGGTTTCTTCGGAGAGGGGCTCCAGAGCGTCTGAATCCCACCCAAGCCTAGGGTATGCCATACCATGTGTGTTAGAGTGTGGCATGGGTAAAAAAATAAATGTTTCTCAAGTGGGGGCTTTGGAGTGTCAGAATCCTACGTAAGCCATGGTGGAGCCCTAATATACTTATAAATGTGTGGTGAGAGGTGGGGAGGTGGTGAAAGGTTTCACCAACATCGCATAGGAAGGTTATGCATTACCTAGGGGGGAACCATCGATGCTCCCCTTTAGGCGAAATAGAGGGAATCTTGTTACAAGTAGATCTAGATTTGGGTTATCCATGTACCTATGGCATAACTTAACATAACCAAGAAAAAAATAACAGTGGTCTACCCCCTTCCAACACCGGTGATAGGTGTAGACAAAAAAGTTGGCTAGCATCCAACGACTAACAAAGTTTAAGCCACCTATCAACATGTAGTAGTATTCCACATAATTGATTCTTTCCAAGATTTAGGTCAAATACTTTCGGGATTTCTTCACAATCTTTAGTATATAATTGCGGAAATTCTCAACTTTTGTAAGCCACCCATCAGCATCGGATGGCTAGCAAAGTTTCCCGCGGTTCCACCAAAATTACGCACCGCTGCGAAAATTTCGCTCCAGGACAGCCCGCCGAAAAAGTTTCGTGCAAGGATATTTTACTTATGAGCCCTCCCACACACAAATGGCAACCTTTAGCCTGGAAGGCATTTCTGTAATCGTTCCAAAACCCTGCATTATCCTCTCGATCGGCCCTCTCGCCGAAAGAGAAAACCACTACTTCGAAATATCCACTCCCCCTTGTCCTCCCAAAACAGATCCTCTATTCCCCCGGTCTCACACCTCGCCGTATAGCTTGCTTGCCAAAACTCCCTCGTCGCCGTCGAGATTGCCCTCTAGATCTGCCACATCACTGCCCTTTTCTCCCTCCAGATCCGCCACCTCGCCGTTGTGCTTGCATGTATGCCACATCGTCTCCAACCTCGCCGTACGCTATCTTCCACCTCGCCGTCGTGCTGGCCGGTCAGCCACCTCGCCGCCATGCTCGCCGGTCATCCACCTTGCCACCAACCTTGCCGTACATCCAGAGTTGCCACCTCATCTCCAACCTCGACGCAACATCACCATCAACGCCTGCAAGCATGCTGAAATGAGTGAAGATTGAAAGCGAGAAACGCAGCAAGACAGAATGCCCTAAAGCCACATGCAACTATTCTTTCTAACTTGCTTGTCTATTTAATTGTATGTTTGATGCTTCCTTATTATCCTTCTTATGTTCGATGAAGTTAATCTTTCTAAATTGGTTGTTTGTTTAATCGTATGTTCGATGCTTCATTATTATTCTAATTATACTGCTCATGTTTGATGCAATAAATCTCTCTAAATGGTTTCTTGTAACATAAATAGGAAGGGGGGACCTTCTTGCATCAAAAATAAAACATAAAATAAAATAAAATCCAGCTTTGTTTTCCTCTGGTAAGACTTTGCTCATTTCGAGCAATCTAGCTTGTATACTACGTATTAGGTTTAAGGTCACTTTGCTTGTGATCCTATCAGTCTTAGTTAGGATCAAAATTTATATTACTTGCACTGGAATGTTCTTACAAGATGAGTGCCTTAATTTTTTATGATGTATTAGGTTCTTATGAAGTGTTACATTTTTCGCTTACTTTGGTTCTTTATTCATGTTAGGATCGCCACTTCACCCCACTAAATAAGAGTGTGCCAGAACTATCATGGCAAACATGCAAAGATGCATGAACTCGACGTAAAGCCAACAAGTTTTCTTTCATGTCCTATTGTACCCCCCCCAAAAAAAAAGACCAAGAAGCAAGACTCTGAATCTCCGGTACATACCTGTGTATGATGTTGAAGAAGAATCAGATGCCACTCAAGGAGACGTGTCATATCAATCCCTTATCCAGTGTGGACAATGAGCTGCAGGTTATTCCCTAACCCGGTAGCTCAACATTCTTTCATGATATCACAACAACTAGGGTGCAACTTTCTTATCTTGTGTTGAACTATTTGATCAATGTGGTGCCATATATTTTGTGCTACTTCCTCTATTCCATACTATAAGACGTATTTGCAAGCTAATTAAGGTCGTGAAATTCTCTTATAGTAATTAAGGTTGTCGTTGTCATTTCGACATGGTTTCCATCTATCTTCCTGACATGCTTGACACGTGCTATTCCATCTATGCTTCTCATCTGCTAGTTCATTACACACACTGTTGTTTGATTATCATCTGCTATTTTTCATCTATTTTCTCTACATGCTTGTCATCTGCTAGTTTCATCTATGTTATGTGCATGCTTGTCATCTGCTATTTTCATCTACCTTCCTCACATGCTTGACACCTGCTATTTCATCTATGCTTCTCATCTCATAGTTTATTATACACACAGTTGTTTGATTATAATCTCCTAGTTTTCATCTATTTTTTGTACATGCTTGTCATCTGCTATTTTCATCTATATTCCTCACATGCTTGACACCTGCTATTTCATCTATGCTTCTCAACTGCTAGTTCATTACACACACCGTTGATTGACTATAATCTGCTAGTTTTCATCAATTTTTTGTGCATGCTTGTCATCTGCTAGTTTGATACGGCATAAACATCTCTACTATTAAAGTACAGTATGCGGTGTCCGTGTCCCATGGTACGTCGTACCTCTCCCATCCCACACCCGCATGGAGAAAAAATGGCTTGAAAAAGTCCACGCTCTTCCTCCTACCTTCTCCCCCACGATCTCATCTCCATCCCTGAAAATGCAAACACCCCATCGTCCATTTCCTCACACCGGAGGCAACGACAAGTGCCGCCAGAAAAAAATCCGATGTCCGGTGCCGCTGCCCCTGCTGACAATACCCTATGTCCCTTGCAACGGCACAACTGCCGCCGTCAGGTGCTTCCCTTGGCCCCGCGCTCTGGTGCCGCTTCCCCGTCGACCTGCCAATGGCCCCCCTATGTCCCTTGCAACGGCACGCATCGGAAGGCTGCTGCGGTGCCAGCGGCTTGACGACGAACGGAAGCACGCCGTGTGGTTGCTTGAGCGTGTCCTTGCCCATCCCCATGCATCCAATCGGAAGCAAGAGCTGGTGGACTTGCATGTGCTTCGTGCTGTGGACGAGCTCACCGGCATTGCTCCGTGGCGGCGCCCGATGCGTTGTCCAAGTGAGCTCGCGTCCAGCGCTTCCACGTCTGAGGCCTCCCCGCGCCGCCAAAGCAGCAAGCTGGTTGCCGCCGCCGGTGCGAGGTCGTCGCGCCTGAGCTGGTTATCCCGTCGTGCACGCACTCGCCTTCAGGCCATGCCCGCGCCCGCATGCAAGAGGCCGTAGCCGTGCTTGCCTGCAAAAAGCCTTGTATGTGCCCGCCACCGTTGGGCGAGCTTAACGCCGGCCCTGATGGCCCCGTGCAGCCGTCAGCCACCATGGCCGAGCGTCTCCAGCCCCATGGCGGTGGCCACCGCCACCCCGCCCGCCGCCATGACCTCGTCCTGCCGTACGGTCCTACTGGCCACCGGCGCTGCAGCCTCGTTCCGACGCGCTAGGAAACCTAGCGTCGTCCCTCGAAGTATCGAACGGACGCGACAGAGTAGGTCGGCCCACTGCAGTTTCGGCCGAGCTGGGCACCAACGACCCGCTTTCGTCCTCCTAAAAAAGAAAATGGACTGGTGGGCTTCAGCCCGTTTCACCTATCGCCGACGGAGTTGGGGCGAAAGCAGCTGGGAGCGTGAAATTCCTGTTTTAGCATTTTTTTTAGAATTATGTAAAATTTATTTCTGCTGAATATTTTTACATGTAAGTCCCTGAAATTGTCCGGTTGTGTTGAAACTTTATTTCTGGACACAAAATAGTTTCGAAAGTCAATTTTAGGGCCAATTTTTGACGTTTAGTATGCGCTTAACATGCTATATCTTTACTATTAAAGTTGAGTAGGTGGTGTCCGTGTCTCATGGTATGTCTTACTACCCTCTTCCTGGGTCGCGTGAGGAAATCGGAGACAACCGACGCAAACAAAAAGATAGAGAAACCACAGCTTCATCGCTCACACGATCCCCTCATGTACGCGTCGACTAGCTTACATCGTTGTGTGAGTGCGCAGGCTCGCTCGGAACCAAATCACTCGCCTCGCTTAGCTTCGGTATCTAGGAACCAAAAGTACCGGGAAGCTAGACCGAGTAATTTTTTTCGCCTCGTCCAAAAATAAACACAAAATAACACGACCCAGGTAGAACAAATCTTACTACTAAAGAAACGCCTCCTCGCTCGCTGGTGGGAACAAATCCATCCATCAGCAGGCATGGGTCCGCGCCCAGGTAAGACAAAAAACAAAGAATGTATCGCGCTTCCTTTTTTCTCTCTATCTCACGCCTCCAACATTATCATTTGTAAATCTCGAATGTTATATTGGGGTCATCTGACTAGAACAACCGAGACAAATACATTATCATTTGTTGTAAAGCATTTACAAAAACCATGGTTGACACTCATGTTTGAAAAATATAGTAGTCTTTATTTTAAATATGGGCTACTATTTTTTATTTCCGTTGCAACGCACGGACACTTAACTAGTATCCTTAATTTCTGATATTCCATGTTGTTTTCATGTTAATTTCCTACATGTTTTCCTTACACGTTATGTCATTTTTATCAATTTTCCGGGACTAACCTATTGACAAGATGCCACAGAGCCAGTTCCTCTTTTCTGTTGTTTATAGTTTCAGAAAAGTTGTTCTGGAAATATTCTCGGAATTAGAAAATTCAAAAGCCAAAAGTCTTAAAAGTCTCGGAGGGTCCAGGAAGTCCCGAAGAAACCCGGAGGGGGCCACAGGGTGGCCACACCATAGGGTGGCGCGGGTCCCCCTGGTCGCGTCACCTGGTGGTGTGGGCCTCCTGGCCACCCCTCGGCATCGCCCTTTTGCCTATATATGCTCCTCGGTGCATCAACCCTAAAAACCAACATTTTTCCACGAAAATTTCTGTAGCTCCGCCGCCGCCGCCGACATGTTTCGGGGGACAGAAATCTCTGTTCCGGCACCCTGCCGGGACGGGCAAGTTCCCCCGGAGCCATCTCCATTGACTCCATCACGCCGTGTTGTCTCCTATGATGAGGAGGGAGTAGTTCTCCCTCGGGGCTGAGGGCTCTACCGGTAGCTATGTGTTTCATCTCTCTCTCTCTCCCATGGTGTGATCTTTATGTGGTCATGAGCTTTGTAATCTAGTTGAATAAGTAGATGTTACTCTTGATCTGTTATGCTACTCAAGTGGTTCTGTTATGAGATCTCTGTAACACTTTGATCACGGTGTAAAGGTGAAATTTTGTGCACCGTGTGGTTTAGCATGATATTTATATCCTGTGTTGGATGACCCTATGAAATTGTGGTGTTTGTCTAGTACCTTCTAGGGCGCTCATAGTGACACAGTGGGGTTAACTAGATACGGGAATGCGACTTTAAGGTGTGTTTTGTACCCCTACGCAATGAATTGGTGTTTGTTATTCATCTGGAGAGTGGTTCGTAGTAGCATAGTGAAGAGATGGTATTTATGCATTCAATTATGTTATCATTGTTGAGAGTGTTCACTAGTGAAAGTATGATCTCTTGGCCTTGTTTCTAAGCATTGAAACACCGTTTACAACCAGTTCTGCTACATGTTTGCCTGCTGCCATTTTTATTTCACATTGCTATTATCACTTATAATCATCCATATTACTTTTATTTTACTCTCTCTTCGTCGAAATAGTGCACCTATACAACTGACAATTGTATTAGGTGTGTTGGGGACACAAGAGACTTCTTGTATCGTAATTGCAGGGTTGCTTGAGAGGGGTACATTTGACCTCTTCCTCCCTGAGCTCGATAAACCTTGGGTAATCCACTTAAGGGCAACATGTTGTTGTTCTACAAACCTCTGCACTTGGAGGCCCAACACTGTCTACGAGAATAGAAGAGTGCCTAGACATCAAGCTATTCTCTGGCGCCGTTGCCGGGGAGGTAAGGTAAAAGTTTCTCACATCCTTGGGTGTGAGTGCTCGAAGTTATTTCCTTTAGATTCTGCAATTATATCTTTTTGTTTCTTGTTTTCACTAGTTAGGCTTAAGGGAAAACAACAAAAATATGAGAGAACTTTATAATATTTAACTCGAGTTAGGACATGAAGTGTATGAAGAGAAAATTAAAAAACCTATGGAGCTCTATTTTCGTGCTAGTAGCAATGCTATTAGTATGAATTCTTTGAACACCATTATTGCTAATGCTATGGAAAAGTCTAAGCTTGGGGAAGCTAGTTTTGATGAATATGATATTTTTAGTCCACCAAGTTTTGAGGAGGAAAATTTCTTTGATGATACTTTGCCTCCAATATATGATGATTACAATGAAAAATATGTTATTTTCATTCCACCTAATATTGAGGAGAAAGTTAATTATGATTATAATACGCCTCCTATATTTGATGATTATGGTGATGAGAATAATAATGATAGCTATTATGTTGAATTTGCTCCCACTACTATTAATGAGAATGCCTATGCTTACGTGGAGAGTAATAATTCTTCTATGCATGTGGCTCATGATAAGAATATTTTATGTGATAGTTATATTGTATTTTATTCATGATGCTACTGAAATTTATTATGAGAAAGGGAAACATAGTTTTATGCATCTCAACAATATCAAGTTTCCCCTCTTTATGTTGAAATTTTTGAAGTTGCACTTATTTTGTCTTCCTATGCTAGCCACTTTGTTCTTTATAGACTTGTTCTTATACAAGATTCTTTTTCATAGGAAGTGGGTTGACAAATTTGTTTTACACTTTCTTATTGATGCTCTCTTTTGCTTCAATTCATAGTTCTTATGTGAGCATCTTCTCAAATTATCATGCCTAGCTAAAAGGCGTTAAAGAAAAGCACTTCTTGGGAGATAACTCATGGTTTTATTTTTTTGCTTTATTTTTCTCTGTTTTCTTTGAGTTAATGGGTTTTATACTTCTTTAGAAACTTCTTTGTATCTTAATTTTCATGTATTAGTTGTGCCAATTAAAGTTTCTAGCGAAAAGTGGTGTTAGTTTTGGATTTCTGCGCAGGAAACATATTTCTGCTGTCCACCGTAAAAAATCACGAAAAATCAGAATGACCTGAATTTTTTGTGATTATTCCTCATCTAATTCCTCAACTTTTTCGCACTTTAAGTTTTTTTATTTGAGCAGTGTAAGTTACCCGAAAAAGTTCTTCTTTACTGTCGCACCCTGGTTTCTAGGGGATACTCATCGGGCCAAACTGGATAGCAGATGCTTGGATTATGGGGCATAACTGCTCCCACGTCCCAGCTTCCTGGTAGGCCTGCGCTTATGCGCGACAACACAAGCCCTGCTATTCCACCGTCGATGTAAACTATCCACTAGAGACCATAGGCACTACTGTCGACGTACTTCATACCAATCACACATGGTACGTCAACAGCGTTAAACGGAATGATACCACAACATATCTCTAAGACACAAAAGATTGAAATAAGATTGCAAATAGCCTTCACTAAGGCAGAGAATAGCAAATACACTCATACAGAGGACACATGTCCCAACATAGCATCATTACATAGCAGCGGAAGCATTCAACAGGTCTGAGTACAGACAAATCCAAATAGGCCTAAGAGGCCGGCAATGAAAGGAAAACGGAGCCCATCCACGAAGTCGTCGGATCCTGCCCGGGTCCGCTATCTACTCGTCTGCAGCCTCGTCGAACTCCACGAAGTAGCCATCCTGGTGATCATCGTAGCCGTAGCCGTAGTCTGCGTAAACCACAGCCCCAACGGGGTCAGTACATCCAAGTACTGGCAAGCAAGACTCACACTTCATCAAAGAGTTACCCGTCAACACAAGCATTGATGCTTGGGATCAACGGAAGAGATAGGTGTTATAAAAGCTGCAGCGGGCTGCTCTAACCAACTACAGAAAATACTACAAGTTCCGGCTAACAGAAGAAGATAAGATCGAGGATTGTAACCAACTGAAAGATAACTTCAAACAAACCCATCCTGGATCTCGCCCCTTATCCGAAGAAGCAATCCGAGGATAACTCACACCGTTGTATTAAAGATGAGTCAAGTTATTGTGTGAATAACCTATTACTAGTCAAGTTATTTAGCATAGGGTGATACATGGTTGATCATTATGTTTAAGTTGTCCTGAGTACTTGTTAGCCAGTACTTTCACCAAGTAATCCATAACCGCGGAAAACACGGCTTCTCGAGAAGATTTATCCCTGCAGGGTGTGCTCCAGTACCCGTACACACTCAAGCCACCAACTAAAACTTAGGTGGACTTGACACGACCCAAACCATCTCTACAATCCATCCTAGGAGCCACGGAGCTATAAGGTCCCGGCCAGTCCGCCTAACCTAAGCGCAAGGGTGAAAACCACACCCCCCGGCACCACAGGCCTCGCCCTATATGCATCATCATCATCACCAGTAACCAATGGGGGTACCTCCCATTATGCAAGGAGCAAATGGAACACCCGAACTAAGTGTGGCTCTTCGGACAAACTGCAGATCAAGTCTAAGTCTAGGGGGGTCCCATACTACCACCCGGATGCGGTGAGCACGCTCATCATGGATCAGTAGACAAGACCCTTTTCCTATTAGGGTCGACACTAGCAGGCCTCAAAACCACTTAGGGCCTCCTGCCGGTGCCTTATCATCAAATTATTATTACCATTAGCAATTAACAGGATTGATTGATTAAATTCGAGCCCCCGGTACAATAATAATAGTAAAAGAAGTAACCGACAACGGACTCGAGCAAAAGCAACCCTAAGCATGCTAGATGAGAACAGGCACAAGCAATGGCTGTAGGTATGGAGGTGATGCAATATCATTGGTTCAGGGTATCATGTGATAGGTTCGGAGAACAAGCAACGATACATAGGGCTAGCAATAATAGACAGAAGGATAGTATCGACAACAAGTGTGGAAGGGAACTCGATGATTCATGTGAGTGATAACTTGCCTGCAAACCCAGTAGCCTGGTACTGAGCAAAAAAATCCTTAGAAGGGGTACCGTAAGGATCGTCGGGCTCAGCGTCGTCGTCTAAAACGAGAAGAAGAAAACACCCAATCGAAAGAGTCGAACAATCAATAACAGGATGTGATGCACAATCGTGGGATGATGCATGCCAAATTAATAGATGCATCAAAATAACTACTTGACAAGAGAACACAATTTAATTGGACCCATATGCAATGTGGATTGCATATGGATACAAATGGTTGAGGTTGAAGCAATGATCTACAATTGATTAACAAGTGTAAGTGGTTTAACATGATGCATGCATGATGAAAACGAATAGGTAACAATATTAGATGCAATTGAAAATGGGAAATAACAAGTTAAGGAATTGATTTAACAAGTTAAGCATTTTGGTTCTTAATGGTGTCACACAAATAGTTGTTGTTTTCATCAAGTTAAGTTGCTCATAACAAATGACAAAGTTGTTATTTGAAAAGGTTATGTTTTTCTGGTTGAAAACATATTTTACATGTTCAAGAATAATTAAATTTGAGCAAGTTATGATTTTAGCAATTTTAATTGAATTAAACAAGGTTTAAATTATTTAGGCAATTTTAATTATTCAATTCATGAAACAAAATTTATATTTGAATTGGTGGTTCAAAATGGTATGGAAAACATATTTTATTTGTATGATTTGGATTAATAATGAATTAGTTATGGATTTTAGCAATTTGCAATAGAATTATTTGAATTCAAATTTGAATTGCATTTTGAAAATTCAAAACAGGAAACAAAATTCATAGTTGGGTAGAATATACTTTTCTGATTGGATTACATATTTTATTTGTTCAATTCTGAGTTAGGATGGCCAAGATATGATTTTTACAATTTGTTTGGTTCAAAAAAAACATTCTGTGAAAAAAAAGAAACACAGCAGGACTTTTCCCACCGTGGGGAAAAGAACCCACACTGGCTGGCCAGTGGGCCAGTGCCACGGTGGCGCTGACTGGTGCGGGTAGAGGTGAGTTGGCCGCGGCAGTCAATGACATGCGGGGCCCAGTGCCACGCGCGCAGAGGAAAAAATTGGGGAGGCAATTGCCTCCCCTGGGATTCGATCCCGTGATCTTTCCCTTGGGCGCACGGGACTGTACCGGTTGGGCTGCGAATGACTTGTGACAGATAAGGGGCAAGGTTGGGGTTATCTTTCAGTTACGAGGTGTAACTGAATTTTGGTGCGTGCATGTTCAGATGCGATCGACAGAGACTGTGGCCGGCGGCCACTGCTCGAGGTGCTGGCGCGCGGTGGCCGGTGGGACGGTTGCTGTGCGGGGGCTCGGGCCGGCGAGCGGCCGCAGCGAGCTGGGCCGGAGAGAAGGAGGCGAACGGGGAGGAAGGGAGGCGACGAGGGCTCACCTCGATGAGCGACAGAGGGAGGCGGACGCCTGCAGTCGGTGGCGACGGGCGGCGAACAACGGATGGCGGCGGCGCTCCGACGGTTGTCGAGGGAGATGGAGGGCACGGCGAGGTAGAGGGCGGCGGCCCCTTTCCATTCCCGGCCCTAGCGCGGCCGGGCGGGCACCAGGGCGGCGGCGATTCGCCGAAGAAGAAGGCGGCGGTGGAGGAGCTTCGGTGGTGGAGCTCGGTACAGAGAAAGGAGGAACAGGGGGAGAGAAAGAGGAGAGCGGCGCGAGGGAGGAGAGGGGATTAGGGTTAGGAGGAGAACTCGAGCAGTTATAGAGGAGGAGGGGGGCATCGATCACCGTTCTCTCCTCTGTATGCGTACGTGGCCACCATGGATGGCCCTCCGTACCGTACGGAGGTAGGAGACGATCCGTGAGGGGGTATGGGCCTAAGGGCACTTGGGCTGGCCCAAGTGGGCTGTATCCTTTTGCCCCCTCTCCCTTTTTTTATTCTCTTCCTTTTATTATTTTATTTTTTTCAGATTTGGGAAAAGAGAGAGACAAATGATTCTAGGGATAGCAAAATTTTTAGGACAAATTTTTAATGATTCATTTTTGTAACCACACATTAAAATAAACCTTTGTTTTCCAATTATTTAATTGATGGTATTGTTTGGAAATAAATTAAATGAGTTGAGCAATTGAGGTATAAAAAGAAAATAAATGAGACTTAAGCCAAATTAAAGATTTTGATTCCAATTTTTAGTGGAACAATTTGTTTGTTTATTTTGTAGTTGTTATTTGAAACATGTGACATAACAAGTATGCACAAAGGTTTGAATTTTTGTTTGGAATTCATAAGAAAACAAATGGAAACAATTGAAATCAAATGCAAAACAATGCAAACAAAAATCAAATGCATATGATGACATGATGCAAAGCAATAATAAAACAAGAAACAAAACATTCTAGGGGGAGATTTTCTTACTTGGGATGTTACAAAACGCCCCCCCTTGAAGGAATCGCGCCCCGAGATTCCTACTGAGAAGTGAAAAGGTCCGGATACTTCTTGCGAAGATCCTCTTCGGTCTCCCATGTTGCCTCTTTATCGGAATGATGCGACCATTGCACTTTCAAGAACTTGGTGCTCTTGTTGCGAGTCTTACGAACGGTCTCATCGAGAATACGAACAGGGTGCTCCTCGTAAGATAGATCATCTTGCAGTTCAATGGAATCATGATCAACTGCACGATCTGGATCTTTGAAACACCTCTTGAGCTGTGACACGTGAAACACGTCGTGCACCTTGGCTAGTTTTTCTGGAAGTTCAAGACGATAGGCATTTTCCGCACGCCTTGAGAGAATGTTGAAAGGACCAATGTATCTCGGTGCTAGCTTTCCTTTCACACCAAAACGATGAGTGCCTCTGAGGGGAGTTACACGGAGATATGCTTTGTCACCAGGTGCATAAATCATATCCCTGTGCTTGCTGTCATAGTAGCTTTTCTGACGAGACTGAGCAATCTTGAGATTGTCACGAATGATGCGAACTTTCTCCTCGGCTTCCTTAACAATGTCAGGGCCTAAGAGTGAACGTTCACCAGCTCCAGACCAATTGATTGGACTCCTGCATCTGCGGCCATAGAGTGCTTCAAACGGTGCCATGCCTAGGCTTGCCTGGAAGCTGTTGTTGTAGGAGAATTCAGCATATGGAAGGCATTCCTCCCATTTCATGCCAAAGGAGAGACCACATGCTCTGAGCATATCCTCGAGAATCTGATTGACTCTTTCGACTTGCCCTTGAGACTGAGGATGGTAAGCTGTGCTGAACAGAAGTTTGGTGCCCAATGCTTCTTGAAAACTCTTCCAGAAATGAGAAGTGAATATGCTTCCACGGTCTGAGCTTATTTCCAATGGAACACCATGAAGAGGAACAATCTTTGTTGTGTAGAGCTCTGCTAACTGGCTAGCTGATATTGTTTCTTTGACAACAAAGAAGTGAGCTACCTTAGTGAGACGATCAATAACAACGAAGATTGCATCGTTGCCCTTCTTGGACTTTGGAAAACCAGTGACGAAGTCCATTTCAATCATGTCCCACTTCCACTCAGGAATTTTCAGCGGTTGGAGAAGACCGGCTGTTTTCTGATGGACTGCCTTAACACGTTGACAAACGTCGCATTCAGAAACGTATTTAGCAATTTCACGTTTCATGCCAGACCACCAATACAGTGTTTTGAGATCCTGGTACATCTTTGTACTTCTAGGGTGGATGGAGAGAGGAGTTTCATGAGCCTCCTTGAGAATAACATCTTTGAGACTTTGAATTTGAGGAACTGCAATGCGTCCTTCGAAGAACACAGTTCCCTTGTCATCAATTGAGAAGCACTCATACTTCACATTGCCTGCTTTGATGTTATTTGCGATCTTCTTGATCTCAGCATCACGAAGTTGCTCAGAACGAATCTTGTCCTCGAGAGTTGGACTGGCTGTCAAGTTTGCAAGATAACCTTGATGAACAAGACCAAGGTTCAGCTTCTGGAATTCTTCATGAAGTGGAGGTTGGCTTTCCATGATCATGAGATTATTGCAATACGACTTGCGACTGAGAGCATCGGCCATAACATTAGCCTTGCCTGGAGTGTAAGAAATGGTAAGATCGAAGTCTTTGATCTTTTCAATCCATCTCCTTTGCCTGAGGTTTAGATCTGGTTGAGTGAAGATGTATTTCAGACTCTTATGATCAGAAAAGATTTCAGTTTTGTTACCCAACAAGTATTGTCTCCATTTCTTGAGGGCAAACACAACTGCTGCAAGTTCTAGATCATGAGTTGGATAATTGAGCTCATGTGCGTTCAACTGACGTGAAGCATAAGCCACAACTTGACGTTCTTGCATAAGAACTGCACCTAGACCTTGGAGGGAAGCATCACAGAATATCTGGAAAGGTTTGGTGGTATCTGGGCCAACCAGAACTGGTGTAGAAGTGAGTTTAGTCTTGAGGAGATTGAAACTTTCATCACATTGTGGAGACCAAACGAACTTCTTGTCCTTCTTTGTGAGATCCGTGAGGGGTTTGGCAATCTTGGAGAAGTTTTGGACGAAACGACGGCAATAGCTAGCCAAGCCAAGAAAACTTCTGACTTGCTTCACCGTCTTAGGAGGTTTCCAATCAACAATTGCCTTAACCTTTTCTGGGTCAATGGCTATGCCCTTGGCAGAGATGACATGACCAAGATAAGCAACTTCTGGAATCCAGAACTCACATTTGGAGAACTTGGCATATAGACGATGCTCGCGAAGTTTCATTAGAGTGAGACGAAGATGTTCTCCATGCTCTTCCTCGGATTTTGAGTAGACCAGAATATCATCAAGATATACCACAACGAACTTGTCGAGGTATTCATGAAAGACAGAATTCATTAGTCTGGAGAATGTCGCCGGTGCATTGGTGAGACCAAAGGACATGACGGTGTATTCATATAGACCGTACCGAGTGGTGAAGGCTGTTTTTGGAATATCTTCCTTTCTGATCTTTATCTGATGGTAACCCATCCTCAAATCCAACTTTGAGAATATTGAGGCTCCAGCAAGTTGATCAAAAAGATCATCGATACGAGGAATTGGATATTTGTTCTTGATTGTTTTCTCGTTGAGAGGACGATAGTCAACCACGAGTCTCTTCGTTTGGTCCTTCTTGGCAACGAACAGAGTTGGGCAACCCCAAGCGGAGGAACTAGGTTGAATGTAACCTTTTTCCATGTACATATCGATTTGCTCCTTCAACAACTTCAGTTCAGGAGGAGCTATCTTGTATGGATGCTTAGAGATTGGAGCAGTGCCTGGTTCAAGTTCGATCACGAACTCAACTGCTCTGTCAGGAGGCATTCCTGGCAACTCTTCTGGAAAGACATCAGGGAATTCACAAACCACCGGAATAGTTTCAATAGATGGTAGAGGATTTGCATTGAGAGTGTAGAGTTGAGCAACTGGATTTTCAGCATGGAAGTAGACTATCTGGCCAGAAGGGTGTGTGATTTTGACAGACTTAGCAGGACAATCAATGACTGCTTTGTTGGCTACCAACCAATCCATCCCCAGAATGACATCAATATCTGAAGAGTGGAGAGCTATCAGAGATGCATGGAATGGAAGGTTTCCAATTGTGATCTCGATGTTCTGGCTAACTTTATTGCTTTGCCAGCTAGATCCCGGTGATTTCACTAGGAGAGGGATAGACAACTGTTCGAAGTTGATTCGAATGTTGTTTGCAAAGCATTGAGAGATGAAAGAGTGTGAAGCACCAGAATCGAACAAGACTTTAGCACGAAACGAGTCCACAAGAAGTGTGCCCATTACAACCTCTGGAGATTCTTCTGCTCCCTGGGCCTTGACATGGTTCACCTTAATGGTTCTCCCGCCAAGCTCGTTGTTGTTGTAGCTGCCCAACGGAGGACCACGTATTCTTGTCGGGGTCGACCTGAGGCGAGGTGGAGGTGGAAAGAGGTGCCTTTGCGGACACTTATCGGAATAGTGGCCCGGCTGTCCACACTTGTAGCATGTAACAGCAGAACGAGGAGCTGCTGGTCTTGGCTGAGATGGAGCACCTCCTAAAGATACCACTGGGGTGGGAGGGCGGGGAAGAATTCCTGCCGGGCTTGGCAAGTAGATGGGCGGTGTTGGAGTGGTATATGGAACCCAAACTCTTCGTTTTTGTGGAGGCATGATAGCTTTTGAAAGATTAGCCTGTTCACGAGAGTGCTTACGAGATTCCTCAACCAACTTGCGCCCATGCTCTTCATTTAGAGCGATGTTGACGAGGTCCTCAAAATTCTTGGCCTTGACGTTGGTGAGAGTGTACTTGAGTTCCGGGTTGAGACCCCTACGGAACTTTGCCATCTTTCTCGCTTCCGTGGAGATTTCATCTCCGACGTAGCGAGCCAGACGATTGAACTCTCTTTGGTATTCGAGAACGTCCAAACTGCCTTGTGTGAAAGAATAGAATTCCTCACGCATTTTCTCCATGATCCCATCAGGAATGTGATGGCGCACGAAGGCTTGCTTGAAATCCTCCCATGTGATTGCCACACTAGGACCTCTCATTTCTTGGAAATTCTCCCACCAAGACATAGATCGTCCACGGAGAAGGTAGGTCACGTAAGGAACACGGTCCTCGTCAGCCACATGAGCTACCATAAGAGTACGGTTCATTTCACGGAGCCAGTCATCAGCATCCAATGGCTCGGAGGAGTTATCAAACGTGCGCGGGTTGAGCTCAAGGAACTCCCGAATAGACACCCGGGTGTTGCCATTACTCCCAAGGTCTTGGTTCTGCTGCATCTGCTTTATAACTTGCGTCATCTGAGACAGCACTTTCCCCATCTCAGGTGGCAGTGTGGGTTCTTCGTCACCCCTTTCCATCCTGAAGAGGATACCAAGGTTAACACACTAACCGGATAACAAAATCCAATATAAGTGCTTAAAAGGATTACTTCAGACGGTAAGAAGGTAGCATGGATCAAACATATACTACCCTCAACTTTCACCATAAATGGTTTGAGTACGAAAGGATAACTAAACATAGCTAGGAATGGATACATCAATGGACGAAAGGTTCTTGAGAGAAACATGATATTGAAGCAACATCGGGAAACTCGCGACCAAAACTCCTAAGGTACTACAGAAGAACCCAGAACAGGCGAAATCCTAACTTGAAAGTTTAGGTGAGAAGAGAAAACAACGTTGAACTTCCTTACCAGAAAAGGGAGGGTGGGTGGGGAAAGAAATAAAATGGCAGAATTCCTACTCTCACGTTTCATTTTTCCTATATAGCTACAAAATAGTTTCTAGACTCAACTGCGACCAGTAAAAAGGGATCCTACAAGCAGACAGGCTCTGATACCATTTGTCGCACCCTGGTTTCTAGGGGATACTCATCGGGCCAAACTGGATAGCAGATGCTTGGATTATGGGGCATAACTGCTCCCACGTCCCAGCTTCCTGGTAGGCCTGCGCTTATGCGCGACAACACAAGCCCTACTATTCCACCGTCGATGTAAACTATCCACTAGAGACCATAGGCACTACTGTCGACGTACTTCATACCAATCACACATGGTACGTCAACAGCGTTAAACGGAATGATACCACAACATATCTCTAAGACACAAAAGATTGAAATAAGATTGCAAATAGCCTTCACTAAGGCAGAGAATAGCAAATACACTCATACAGAGGACACATGTCCCAACATAGCATCATTACATAGCAGCGGAAGCATTCAACAGGTCTGAGTACAGACAAATCCAAATAGGCCTAAGAGGCCGGCAATGAAAGGAAAACGGAGCCCATCCACGAAGTCGTCGGATCCTGCCCGGGTTCGCTATCTACTCGTCTGCAGCCTCGTCGAACTCCACGAAGTAGCCATCCTGGTGATCATCGTAGCCGTAGCCGTAGTCTGCGTAAACCACAGCCCCAACGGGGTCAGTACATCCAAGTACTGGCAAGCAAGACTCACACTTCATCAAAGAGTTACCCGTCAACACAAGCATTGATGCTTGGGATCAACGGAAGAGATAGGTGTTATAAAAGCTGCAACGGGCTGCTCTAACCAACTACAGAAAATACTACAAGTTCCGGCTAACAGAAGAAGATAAGATCGAGGATTGTAACCAACTGAAAGATAACTTCAAACAAACCCATCCTGGATCTCGCCCCTTATCCGAAGAAGCAATCCGAGGATAACTCACACCGTTGTATTAAAGATGAGTCAAGTTATTGTGTGAATAACCTATTACTAGTCAAGTTATTTAGCATTGGGTGATACATGGTTGATCATTATGTTTAAGTTGTCCTGAGTACTTGTTAGCCAGTACTTTCACCAAGTAATCCATAACCGCGGAAAACACGGCTTCTCGAGAAGATTTATCCCTGCAGGGTGTGCTCCAGTACCCGTACACACTCAAGCCACCAACTAAAACTTAGGTGGACTTGACACGACCCAAACCATCTCTACAATCCATCCTAGGAGCCACGGAGCTATAAGGTCCCGGCCAGTCCGCCTAACCTAAGCGCAAGGGTGAAAACCACACCCCCCGGCACCACAGGCCTCGCCCTATATGCATCATCATCATCACCAGTAACCAATGGGGGTACCTCCCATTATGCAAGGAGCAAATGGAACACCCGAACTAAGTGTGGCTCTTCGGACAAACTGCAGATCAAGTCTAAGTCGAGGGGGGTCCCATACTACCACCCGGATGCGGTGAGCACGCTCATCATGGATCAGTAGACAAGACCCTTTTCCTATTAGGGTCGACACTAGCAGGCCTCAAAACCACTTAGGGCCTCCTGCCGGTGCCTTATCATCAAATTATTATTACCATTAGCAATTAACAGGATTGATTGATTAATTCGAGCCCCCGGTACAATAATAATAGTAAAAGAAGTAACCGACAACGGACTCGAGCAAAAGCAACCCTAAGCATGCTAGATGAGAACAGGCACAAGCAATGGCTGTAGGTATGGAGGTGATGCAATATCATTGGTTCAGGGTATCATGTGATAGGTTCGGAGAACAAGCAACGATACATAGGGCTAGCAATAATAGACAGAAGGATAGTATCGACAACAAGTGTGGAAGGGAACTCGATGATTCATGTGAGTGATAACTTGCCTGCAAACCCAGTAGCCTGGTACTGAGCAAAAAAATCCTTAGAAGGGGTACCGTAAGGATCGTCGGGCTCAGCGTCGTCGTCTAAAACGAGAAGAAGCAAACACCCAATCGAAAGAGACGAACAATCAATAACAGGATGTGATGCACAATCGTGGGATGATGCATGCCAAATTAATAGATGCATCAAAATAACTACTTGACAAGAGAACACAATTTAATTGGACCCATATGCAATGTGGATTGCATATGGATACAAATGGTTGAGGTTGAAGCAATGATCTACAATTGATTAACAAGTGTAAGTGGTTTAACATGATGCATGCATGATGAAAACGAATAGGTAACAATATTAGATGCAATTGAAAATGGGAAATAACAAGTTAAGGAATTGATTTAACAAGTTAAGCATTTTGGTTCTTAATGGTGTCACACAAATAGTTGTTGTTTTCATCAAGTTAAGTTGCTCATAACAAATGACAAAGTTGTTATTTGAAAAGGTTATGTTTTTCTGGTTGGAAAACATATTTTACATGTTCAAGAATAATTAAATTTGAGCAAGTTATGATTTTAGCAATTTTAATTGAATTAAACAAGGTTTAAATTATTTAGGCAATTTTAATTATTCAATTCATGAAACAAAATTTATATTTGAATTGGTGGTTCAAAATGGTATGGAAAACATATTTTATTTGTGTGATTTGGATTAATAATGAATTAGTTATGGATTTTAGCAATTTGCAATAGAATTATTTGAATTCAAATTTGAATTGCATTTTGAAAATTCAAAACAGGAAACAAAATTCATAGTTGGGTAGAATATACTTTTCTGATTGGATTACATATTTTATTTGTTCAATTCTGAGTTAGGATGGCCAAGATATGATTTTTACAATTTGTTTGGTTCAAAAAAAACATTCTGTGAAAAAAAAGAAACACAGCAGGACTTTTCCCACCGTGGGGAAAAGAACCCACACTGGCTAGCCAGTGGGCCAGTGCCACGGTGGCGCTGACTGGTGCGGGTAGAGGTGAGTTGGCCGCGGCAGTCAATGACATGCGGGGCCCAGTGCCACGCGCGCAGAGGAAAAACTTGGGGAGGCAATTGCCTCCCCTGGGATTCGATCCCGTGATCTTTCCCTTGGGCGCACGGGACTGTACCGGTTGGGCTGCGAATGACTTGTGACAGATAAGGGGCAGGTTTGGGGTTATCTTTCAGTTACGAGGTATAACTGAATTTTGGTGCGTGCAATTTCAGATGCGATCGACAGAGACTGTGGCCGGCGGCCACTGCTCGAGGTGCTGGCGCGCGGTGGCCGGTGGGACGGTTGCTGTGCGGGGGCTCGGGCCGGCGAGCGGCCGCAGCGAGCTGGGCCGGAGAGGAGGAGGCGAACGGGGAGGAAGGGAGGCGACGAGGGCTCACCTCGATGAGCGACAGAGGGAGGCGGACGCCTGCAGTCGGTGGCGACGGGCGGCGAACAACGGATGGCGGCGGCGCTCCGACGGTTGTCGAGGGAGATGGAGGGCACGGCGAGGTAGAGGGCGGCGGCCCCTTTCCATTCCCGGCCCTAGCGCGGCCGGGCGGGCACCAGGGCGGCGGCGATTCGCCGGAGAAGAAGGCGGCGGTGGAGGAGCTTCGGTGGTGGAGCTCGGTACAGAGAAAGGAGGAACAGGGGGAGAGAAAGAGGAGAGCGGCGCGAGGGAGGAGAGGGGATTAGGGTTAGGAGGAGAACTCGAGCAGTTATAGAGGAGGAGGGGGGCATCGATCACCGTTCTCTCCTCTGTATGCGTACGTGGCCACCATGGATGGCCCTCCGTACCGTACGGAGGTAGGAGACGATCCGTGAGGGGGTATGGGCCTAAGGGCACTTGGGCTGGCCCAAGTGGGCTGTATCCTTTTGCCCCCTCTCCCTTTTTTTTTTATTCTCTTCCTTTTATTATTTTATTTTTTTCAGATTTGGGAAAAGAGAGAGACAAATGATTCTAGGGTTAGCAAAAATTTTAGGACAAATTTTTAATGATTCATTTTTGTAACCACACATTAAAATAAACCTTTGTTTTCCAATTATTTAATTGATGGTATTGTTTGGAAATAAATTAAATGAGTTGAGCAATTGAGGTATAAAAAGAAAATAAATGAGACTTAAGCCAAATTAAAGATTTTGATTCCAATTTTTAGTGGAACAATTTGTTTGTTTATTTTGTAGTTGTTATTTGAAACATGTAACATAACAAGTATGCACAAAGGTTTGAATTTTTGTTTGGAATTCATAAGAAAACAAATGGAAACAATTGAAATCAAATGCAAAACAATGCAAACAAAAATCAAATGCATATGATGACATGATGCAAAGCAATAATAAAACAAGAAACAAAACATTCTAGGGGGAGATTTTCTTACTTGGGATGTTACATTTACATAATGGTCTGGTTTTGGCAGATTCTGCCATTTTTCTTGCATATGCTCTTTTACGATGTCAAGTGGATTTCTTTGCTTCACGAAACATCAATGGCTGTAGCTAATGTTTAAAAGTACCGATAGAACTTGTGCCATATAGAACCGATGGATTTTTAATTTTTGCACTAACCCTCTAATGTGAATTACTCATTGAGTGTGGTGTGAAGGAAGTTTTCAAGGGTCAAGAGAAGAGGGTGATATATGTGATCAGGAAGAGTGAAAGTTCAAAGCTTGGGGATGCGCCCGTGGTTCATGAAAGCATATTTTTAGAAGACTCAAGCATATAATCTTGGGGATGCCCAAGGCATCCCCTTCTTCATCAACCATCTATCAGGTCACTTCTAGTGAAACAATATTTTTATTCGTCACATCATATGAAATTTACTTGGAGCGTATTTTAGTTTTTGTTTTGTTTTATTTTGTTTTCCTTGATGCAATAATATAATTGGAACCTAGAATCCTTGTTTGGGAGAGAGACACGCTCCGCTTTTTCGTTCGAATACTCATTATGCTCATATTCTTAATTTTTCTTCTAGTCGCTGCCAAAAATTCCTGTTTAGCTCTTGTTTTCACTGCATCTGTTATTCAGAGCTGTTATTTTTAGTAGTGTTATGTGAGTATTCTCATGATTTCTTGCTGTATCATTTAGAAAGTTTTTGTTAAAACATATTTTGTATGATGTTTGTTGGGAAAAGAAACTGCTGCATGTGGTAGAATTATAAACGATGCAAATAGAAGCTTATATAGACTGTGGCTATACTTTTTCATATCATGGTAGATGTTATTTTAATTATAAATCCTGGTGTTTATTTAGTAGCATGATTTTTCTCAAATAGCTGAGAGTGTTTAATGTTCCATTGAAAGAATCATGAGTTGTTCTTGTCATATTGAAGCATAAATTTGTGGTGTTCTCCTTTGAATGTTTTATTTGGTTGACTTAGAACATGCTTACACCATGTTTATGACTACGAACCAGTCACTAATAGTCTCTATGATCATTTAGTTTTTGAACTGGTGGTACCACTTATGCTTTTATTAATAATGTTTATGTCGCTATGCATGATTATGGATCTTATGCTATCTTAATTTGTCGTTCCCAGTCTTTTGCTAGCCTCCACTTGTACTGAGTATGAGCTCTACTCGTGCAATCCAATTCTTCAAAAACAAAGTTTTCCTATTGTGTCCACCATACCTACCAACATGTGGTATTTAACTGCCACTCCAAGTAAATTTATCATGTGTGACCTTTAAAACCATCAAAATTACCCTTGTTTTGTGTTCATGTTTTTGCTTATGAGAAAGTTGTCGTGGTGAGGTAAAGACATATGCCATGGGATGGCTTAAGGTTGGGGCCGATAGACGCTGTAGGTACCCGGGGAGGGATCGCACGCCGAATAGGCGCGCACAGAACACTGCAAACACCACGATCTACCCAAGTTCGGGGCCCTTGTGTGAAGGTAACACCCCTACTCCAGCCTCTCTCTCTATATGTATGGTATGCCGAGTACAGAAAGTTCTCTATCTCTCTGTGTGTCTCTCTGGTGTGCTGCCGAGTAGCTTGTGTCCAGCCTAACAAGTACGAGACTAAGTGAATGCCAGACCGAGCGACCCTCGCGCAGGAGGGGGTTGGTCACCTTATATACTGGTGACCAACTAGTATTTTACAGATAAAAGGACGGAGTAGACACCTCCACTATGCGGATGGCGCATGCTTCCGTGTCTTCGCTGACAGCGTCGCCGAAAGTCTTCGCGGTAGGCCGCTGACATGTCTTGTCCATGATGGCAGTATCTTAAGTAGGCTACTGACACGTCATATCCCCCTTGTCAGAGACAGGACTTGACAGCCCCCATACCGTACTGTATCCACGTTTGGATACAGATAACCACATACCTAGTAAGTTGAACCGCACGCCGGTACGGCCCCTAGATACGCGGGATTCACCTCAACGGCTCCATTGACTTTTGCCTCCGCGTAGAACCAGCACTCCTCTATCCGGATCACTCGAGCGCTACCTGGCTGACCCAGATATGCTCTAGAATCTTCCTTCATGCCTCTTTTTTCTTATGCCGAGTAGCGCCAACCGGATAACATCTCATCTGGGTAGCCGCCTACCCGGCACGCACCAACTCGGTACGACCGAACTCGGTAGAACAATATCTTGGACTCCATTTCTCACCTGTCTTACCCCTACTCGGGGGTAGCCCCCCGACATTAGTCCCCGAAGCTGGTAGAGTCCGACGAATTCGGACGCAGGGCCATGTCAGCTTTAACCAACAATCATCCTTGGCACCTCCTAGCCGAGTAGCACCTCTACTCGGTCGAGCACCATCAGTACTCGGGTCCTTCTTACTATTGCCTCTGGAGTTCACTCTTCTAAGCCGATTAGAGCATGGTGCTTTGGATTTTGCCGAGATCCCAACACTTAGCGAAATTTCCAACGCTTTGCCGCTCGAATTCGAGAGTTCGTATCTTATCGTGTAAGGCTTGGCACGTGTCACGCTACCGCAGCCCGCGACGCCTCGGGTCTGATGCGGTTGCACGGCACGCGCCTGCCACTGAACACCGGGCCCACGGCCGTTGCGTCCCTTCGCACAGGGTACTTGATTGCCCATGATGTGCGACGTGGGATTAACTGCGCCCATTACGCGCGAGTAACTTGCTTTGCGCGTTTCTAACGGGCGTGGTAACTCCCCACGTCGCACGATCTTCTCCGTAGTTGATCACGAGCCATAGCTGCACTCGGGGAGGTTTAAATACCTCTGCGCCGCCCACCGTCTAATCTTCCTTGCCACTTTCCCCAACGCCTCTTCCTTTCCATTGCCTACTCCGCAGCAAACTCGCAACGCCCCCACGAATTTGCCACCCATCGCCGCTCTGCGCGTAGAGAGAATATAGATTCACCTCCTCGCGCCACCGCTCGCCGGAGAGCACTCGTCATCGACAAGGCCTTCACCGTGTGGCGCAATCGTCCTCGATCTCGCGCCACCGTTTCCATCCAACTGCATCGCGCCTCCGTCTCCGCCTCCTCCGCCAAGGTCATCCTCGCCGGAGAAGCTTTAATGGATCTCGAGCTCGCCGCAGAAGTCAACCCAGAGGTTCCTCCCTCGATGCGCGCCAGCTGGGAGGGGTCAGATGTCAAGGCGAGTGACTGCTAGTGGCTAGTCAACACTCGCTAGGTGCCGCCCGGCGTCATCTGCAGGCCACCCGGCGATGAGCTGGAGCCAACCCCTAGCCCGAGTGAGTATGTCGTTTTCTTAAGCCATTTCAAGCGCGACTTCGGCCTTCCTCTCTCCAACTTCATGCAGCAGTTCTTCCGCCATTTTGGCCTCCAACCTCATCATCTCCCTGCCAATGCCATCGCAATGCTCTCCACCTTCATCACTTGCTGCAAGGCCTTTCTCGGTGTCTACCCCATGGTAGACGTCTGGGCCAAGTATTTCTTCTTCCGCCAGGAGGTCCTTCCCAGTAAGGCCAACCCGACTGCCCCCAAGGTGATGACCCAGACGGGGACAGCCATGGTCATCCAGCGGACTCCCTGCACCTTTCCCCGAATCTTGGGTCTCGATACCTCCCGGAAGTGGCACAAGGGATTTCTATACGTCAAGAACCCCACTCCGGCCAAAGGAGAAGAACCAGTGGACCTCATTAAGCTGCAAACATTTGTGAATTCTCCCCCCACCGAGATGAGGAACTGGGGATACCACCCCAAGAGAACAGTGCCGAATGTGAACCAAGCTGATGACTGGCTGAAGGGTTTGATCAAGTAGGGACTCCGCAAGGATGACCTAATCGCCACCTGGGTGGAGTGCCAGATTCTCCCTCTCCAGCACTGAGTGCACAAGATGTGCTTCATGGGAGGGCCTCGTGACTGCACCCGGACGACGACCTTCGAGCTCAATAAGGAGGAGGTGGCAATCTGGGCCCGGGCTATCCTCAAGTCCACGCTTTCAGATACTTGGTTCTACGGCTTTGCGCCGTATAGCCGAGAACGTCCAGCCCCCAAGGTCAGTTCAACTCTGTATGCTCACTTAGCTGATTTTTCTTCTTGTCTTTCGCATTCCAGGGAGTAGGATTCATCTTGGTTCACTTTGAATAGATTTAGCCATTTATGCTTTGTGTTTGCATGCTAAGCCGAGTAGGATCTCAACCCAGTCTTGTTCGTGAGCATTTAGCTTTGTCTGCTTTATACTTGGATGTCATACTGAGTAGAGTCTCGACCCGGTTTCCCTGCTAGGACTTAGCTCGTGATGCTTTATGTTTGCACGCTACACCGAGTAGATCCCAACTCAGTTACTTTGTCGAGACTTAGCTTCTTATGCTTTGTGTTTGCATGCTATAGGTCATCGCTCGCCACAAGATAGAAGATAATCCAATCTTCGAGCGGAACTAGGAAGCTGACCGGACTGAGGATGATACCAAACAGTTCGATGTTCTGAACACACTCTGCATCCCGCGCTCCGGCCAGGATGGTAAGTCCTGGATCTCCACCTCCATTCGGGACTGGTCTGAGCACGATGAAGGTTACCGAGTCCCTCATTACCTGTCCTTCCCTCTCTTCCGGGTTCCTTGCTTACTCACATTATCCTTTTCATTTTTTGCTCACAGATGAGGTGGAGGAGGAGGAGCCCATCACCGCGCAACCCGTGTACATGGCTGCCCTCGCCGGCTCGAGGAAAAGAGCTGGCAGCGGTGCGGTTGATCCCCCCGCCAAGAAGACGAAGAAAATCACCAAGCGCACCTCTGGGCGCAAGAGGGCCGCACGCCCCACTCCTGACGGGTAAGTCCCTCTGAGTTGCCCTGTTGCTCTAGTATTTCCACTTCACAGTCTTCCCGGTTTTCTCATGCCTCTGTGCTCTGAATTTGCACCCATCTCACTTTCTCTTCCTTTCTTCTTATTCTCTCTCAGTGAGGCACTCGACACTGATGCCACCAACGCGCCACCTAAGCCGAGTGCGCCCAGAACATCGTGGATCCTGATCCCGACGAAGGGGAATATCAGCGAGAGGAGAGGATCTAGATGTCCTCTCCCCTTAAGGAAGAATTGGACCTCGGTGCCGACAACACTGGCACCGAGATGGAAACTGACTAGGCTTCGGAGCCACCAGAGCCCACCTCTGAACAAGCAGCACCAGAGCCCACCGCCGAGAGGCAGCAATCACCAGCAGCAGCTTCCACCGAGAAGCCACGACCGAGAAGCAACCAGAAGCCCACGCCGAGAAGTGGAAGGAGACCCCACCAGCGCAGGGCCAGGCCAAAGAACAAAGGCCGCCCTAGGACCAAGTCCGGCCTGGCGCCAGGCAGGCTGGACAGCCGCAGTAGCCACCCAAAGGAACGCCTCAGCCGGATGCGAGGCAGGCCGGCCAGCAGCAGCCCAAGAGGCCACAGCCAACGCCACAAGTGCCACCTCCACCGCTAAGAGCCCCTTCTGCTACCCCTGGTGCGACCAAGCCGCCACTCGTTCCAAAATCGGCCAAGACCTTGGACGTTGCGGCCGCTGCCAAGAAGGCCACCACCAAGACTGCCTAGACCACCAAATCCGACGCCAAGGCTCCGAGCCTCACCTACCGAATACCGGCTGCCACTGCCGGAAACACTCCAATCTCTCTAGTGCCAAGCAAAGCGCTGGTGACCAGCAAGAGTGGCCCGGTTACCCGGAGCTCCAAGCTTATTCATACTAACATAAAATTTTCTCCCGCAGACCATCAGGCTCCCGGAGCAGGCGCCAGCGGAACCACTATGCCGGTGAACTTTCCGGAACACTGGCGCGAGCTGCAGGAGTAGCACCAGCAACGGCAAGAGCTCAAAGCCCAGCGGCTGGAGGAGCTGAAGAGACGGGAGAAACTGGCCATCTTCGGATCCAAGGAGAAAGAAGATGCTCTAACCATTCAGCCTGCTGCCCCACTCACGGAACTTACCCACGAGCTCCGAGAAGATATGGAGACCATCCTGGACAGGATATGTTATATTTAGAAGGAGTGGGACAACAAGAAGCTCGGTCGCGCGGAATGGGACGGCATGAGGCTCAGTAGCCTGGACAACTATC
Source organism: Alopecurus myosuroides (assembly GCA_028641055.1). NCBI lineage: Eukaryota > Viridiplantae > Streptophyta > Magnoliopsida > Poales > Poaceae > Alopecurus > Alopecurus myosuroides. The sequence continues at coordinate 29,645,186 of CM054062.1, forward strand.
GACAGTCTTGGAACAAGGCCGATGTTGTCCCCCGTCTCGATGGCAATGGCTGCATCCAGCAGTAGCTTGGCGCACAAAATGTATTGCCTACGCAAAGCTACTGAGGATGCTGAGAACACCAACCGGGTAAGTGTATTTCCTTTCTATCCGGATTTCCGAGTTGCCATCTTTTCCTTTGCTTTATCCACCATCCAGTCCCCGAGATTTGGGCCGAGTAGACAAGGCTCAACCGAGTTGCGGTCTACTCGGGCCAAATCTTTCTACTCACATTGTCTCATACTTTTCTTCAGGAATGCACTGAGACCCGGACTAAGCTCTTCCGCCAACTCCTATGGTCCCACCGGGCTGTCAAGGCAAAGAACCGAGAGATGGAGGCGGAGAAGGGCGAAAGAGCTGTCCTGGAGCAGAGTGTCACCAACACCATCACTAAGCTTTCCTCTCTAGAGAGTAAGTACTGGTACTTTGGTTTGTGTGTTTTGTGTTTACGCCCATTTTCTATCTCTGCTCAATTTCTGTCTCTCTGTAGGTGAGCTTAAGGCGCTTGCTGACACACACCAGGACTGTGAAGTCATGGCCGCATCTGCGCAGAGCAAGATCTCCTCTTTGGAGAGTGAGTTGGCTTCTCTTCTCTTCCACTCAGTTTCTATTTTTTCTTCGTGCTACTGACTGGGTTGCTTTTCTCAAAGATGAGCACAAAGCCTTTCTTGCACAGCACCAAGGGTGCGTCACCCCGCCCGAGATGCAGCATTAGGTGCAGGCGAGAGAGGCCAAGCTGGAGAAAGACCTGGCTGCCGAGAAGGAGGAGGTGCACAAGCTCAAGCTCGAGCTTGTTGAGGCCCTCAAAACTGCGTTACAGGCCGGCAACGAGAAGACCGAGGCGCTGAACGGGGCTGCCGTCGAGAAGCTGGAGCTGCAGAAGGAGATTGAGTCTCTGAGAAATAGAAACCAAGCCCTCGACACCATGGTGGTCGACTCGCGCCGCCTCCAAGACAAGCACTTCAGGATCGTTGAATACTGGACCCGTCGGCTAGGGGCCCTTGTTCTGGAGTTGTGCTGTGAGTTACAGCAGACCCTTGCTCTATTCGGTTTTTTCCTTTCAAACTCTTCTACTCGGTTGTCCTTCTTCCTGGTTCCTTCTACTGACTCTACCCAACATGTCCTACCTTAGGTACCTTTCCGGATTTCAACCTCGCTGCTGAGACTGTCGTGGAGGCTGAGGGCAGCTGCAGGCCTCAACATCGAGGACTCAGCCACGATCGACGACCTGATCGAGAACATCAAATCTCGGGCGATCACCCTCAAGGGCATGGGCGCTTACATGGTATCAACTGCTATGCGCCTGCACAAGCTCTTCTGTCCGGAGAGGGAGGTCCAAGACACGATCAACCAGATCGCCTCCGGCCTGGATCACGTCAAGGAGGAGTTGAAGAAGTGGCGCGCCTCGGCAGCCTGAGCTGGCGCAGATGAAGCCCTCCATTTCGTGCTATCTTGGTACAAGAATATGGATCTCGAGAAGCTCAATGTTCTCCGGAACAACTCCAAGTGAACCGATAGGGATGAGTTCATCCTGTGCCGCAAGGAGACCGCCTGCCGGCTTGCATCTTATGCATACACTTAACAGTTCATCGACGTCCCCACGGAGCCGGATACTGATGTCAAGGATGATGAAGATGACAATGATGATGATGATGCTGACGCCGGCGAGGATAGGAGCATAGGCGACGAGGAGGAGGAGCAAGACGAAGCCGGTGACGAAGGAGCCGAGCAGACCAATACTGAGGAAGCGGCCGAGATGAGCGTCGATTAGGAGGCGATCGAGCAGGGAGCTGGCTCCGAGGAAGTTCGGACTGACCTGGAGCCCACTGCCCCGGCCGGAGCTGTCACCACCGAGATGGATCGACACTCCGGCTCCCGAGTTGGGCGCAGCGGAGGCTGCGACCGAGAACGCCGCATCCGGGCCCGCTCCTCCAACTGGTGATTCTGCGACTCTGGCCTCCAATGCTGCTTCCGAGCCTGCCTCCACGACTTCGGCCTCCGAGTCTGCAGACCCATCCATCGTAGAAGCAAACTCCACTCCATCAGCTGCATCTTAAGTTCCTGCTTCTGTCTTTAACTCCAAAATTTTTATCAGGTCCCCGGTATGCCGGGTGCAGATGTATCAAACATTTTATCGTTCCACGTGCTACTCAGTTTTATCAAGTTTCTTATCAATACTGGCTCAATGTCGGATTGCGTTAAATGCAAGTCCCCGAGTTGCCTTTCTTATCCGCTCAGTTCTTTTATCTTTGCTCTTACCTTCCACTTGTGGATTTTTGGTAGTCGAGTCACAAGATTTCAGAAAGCCGAGTTTCTAATACTTAACAACTTTGAGATTTGAAATTAACACTGCCCCACACTTAGCTGAAAGTCCAGAAAAAGAAAGACACCCTACTTGATTGATGCACTCCTTCTTTCCTTTGCGGTTTTTCATGTGTTCATTGACATTTGGCTTGTTCTCTTGCTTGCCATGAAGCCGAGTTACGGACAGCATCAGAGACGAAGAGTTGTCCCTTAGGTTTAAAAACACTACTAGACATGCGCGTGAAATTTTGGGAAGAAAAAACGAGTAGGCAAAGTAAATAAAGTAAATGGCACAAAGCAAGTTTGGCACAGGCAGTCCCCGAGTTCGAATTCGGAGTGCCAACTTGCAATTTTACTCGGTTAAGGAGATACATACAATGTTTGTTCAGGAATGAAAACGGTGGAGTAGAGCTACATTCCAGGGATGCCTGGATTCCTCTCCGGATTTGTCTGCCTTGTTCTTCTGTGCTTCCTGTGCGTCAATGAGGTAGTACGCATCATTGTGCAGAGCCTTGCTCACAATTAAGGGACCTTCCCATGGAGGGGAAAGTTTGTGCATCTCGGCTGTGCGCTGCACAAGCCTAAGGACCATGTCTCCTTCTCGGAAAATCCTTGGGCTTACTTTCCGGCTATGATAGCGTCTTAGATTCTGTTGATATATAGCTGAGAGCGATAGAGTTAAGTCTCTTGCTTCCTCGAGCTGATCGACATCATTTTCTTGGGCTTCTCTTGCCTCCGCCTCGGTATAGAGGGTTACTCTGGGTGAGTCATGCTCAAGGTCAGTGGGCAACACGGCCTCTGCTCCATATACCAGGAAGAATGGTGTGTATTCGGTTGATCGGTTAGGGGTAGTCCTTAGACTCCACAACACCATCGGCAACTCGTACAGCCAACAACCAGGGGTTTGTTTGTAATGGCTCACTTAGCCTTGGCTTTATTCCGGATAGGACCATGCCATTATCTCTTTCAACTTGTCCATTGGAAGCCGGATGGGCGACTGATGCAATGTCCAGCCGGATCCGCTTCTCCTTGCAGAACCGAGCAAAAGCTCCCTCAGCGAAATTGGTTCCATTATCTGTGATGATCCCATGCGGGTACCCATATCTCTGAATGATATCTTAAAGGAAAAGCTCACAGATGTGTTCCCATCGCACTTCCGGATTGGCTTCACTTCAAGTCATGTTGCCCCGAGATGGTTTTAAAGGACCCACCATATCCAAGCACCATAAAGAAAATGACCAAGTGATGGGGATGGTCTTCAACTCGGATGCTGGCGTGTGTATCTTGCTTGCATACCTCTGGCATCCATTGCATTTTCTCACTAGATCTTCCGCTTACCGCAAGGCAGTGACCCAGAAGAATCCATGCGGGAAAGCCTTGGTGACTAGAGCCCGAGAAGATGCATGGTGCCCACATTCTCCTTGATGTATTTCCCTGAGAATTTTTTCTCCTTCTTCTGGCTCAACACAGCGTTGGAGCACGCCAGTAGGAATTCTCTTGTGTAGATCTTTGTTGATGATGGTGTAGGCCTTGGATCTTCTATGTATCTGCCGGGCTGTGACCTCGTCACTTGGCAAAGTGCCATCCATCAGGAAGGATAGTATGGGCAGGGCTCAGCTCGGCGTGGGTCGGATAGGAAATATAGGTTCATCCACTTCCATCGGACTAGCCACCATTACTTGCTCCGAGATGGAGATGAGTCCCCGAGTACTGAGAAATGATCCCCTCGATGAAGGCGACAGTCCCCAAGTTGGGAGGAGCAGTCCCCGGGTTGGAGATGACAGTCCTTGGGTTCTCCTTTGCATTCTCCCAGTCAATCTCCATGGGAACAACCTCTGAATCCGGCAGAGCCGGGATGTATATGGACTCTGAGTTGGGTGATGGCTTGATAGAAGGTTTCCTCAAATGCTCCAGAGCAATCCCTGGCGGGATAAATTGTCGAAAAGACCCCAACTTGGATAGAGCATCCGCTGCATCATTTTCAGCTCGGTGGATGTGATGAAATTCACACCCATCAAAGAATCTAGTCATATTTTGGACCAGAAACCGGTAAGACGCAATGTTGGCATCTAGAGCGTCCCAAGTCCCCGAGACTTGTTGGACTACCAGGTCCGAGTCTCCATAGCATACAATCTGCTGGATTCCAATCTCCTTGGATACTCTCAAGCCATGGACCAGGGCTTCATACTCGGCTACATTATTGGATGCCGAAAATTGATCTGAAGCACATACTTGAGTTGGTCCCGCTTGGGCGAGCTAAGCACAACACCGGCACCGAGCCCCTCTTTCACTTTAGAGCCATCAAAATGCATCCTCCAGAAATTTGTTTCCGGCAAGGGAGGCTCATATTGCATCTCGGCCCAATAACCAAAAAATCCGCCATAGTCTGGGATTTGATGGCTTCTCTTCTTGCGTACAAAGGAGTGTACGCGGATAGCTCAATTGCCCACTTGGCCACCCGGCCACTTGCATCCTTATTGCCCATGATCTCCGAGATGGGAGCGGTTCTCACCACTGTTATCGGATGCTCCTAAAAATAGTACTTGAGCTTCTTGGCACCAAGGTATACGCCATAAGTCATCTTCTGGTAGTGGGGATAGTTCTGCTTGAAGCTGGATAGCACCTCACTGAGATAATAAACCGGCCTCTGCACGGTCTTTCCTTCTTCTTCACTCTCCACTACCCTCACCACACTCACTACCCGATTGGTAGCTGCAATATAGAGCATCATCGGCTCCTTAGTCAGAGGGCTTGGCAGAATGGGAGCGCTACCCAGCATGGTCTTGAGCTTCATGAAGGCAACATCAGCTTCTGGGGTCCAGAAAAATTTGTCACTTTTTTTCATGAGCTGATAGAGAGGCAAAGCCCTCTCACCCATTCTTCCCAGGAACCGGCTAAGAGATGCCAGGCACCCGGTAAACTTTTGCACGTCCTTTAGTGACCTTGGAAAAGACATGCTCTCAATAGCTTTTATCTTGGAAGGATTGGCTTCAATGCCCCGGCTAGATAAATAAAAACCAAGTAGCTTTCCATCCGGGACGCCAAAGGTGCACTTGGTTGAATTTAGTTTCATCTGGTACTTCCGCAAACTTGCGAAAGTTTCTTCAATGTCACTCAGCAGCGTGTGTTTTTCTTTGGTTTTGATGACAATGTCATACACATATACCTTCACATTCTTGCCTATCTGGTCATGCAAGCATTTCTGCATGCACCTCTGATATGTGGCTCTAGCATTCGTCAAACAAAAACACATTACATGATAGCAATAAGCCCCGTACGGGGTAATAAAAGTAGTATTTATTTGATCAGCCGGGTTAAGAGGAATCTGGTGAAAACCAGAGTAGGCATCAATAAAAGACAAAAGCTCGCACCCGGCAGTGGAATCAATCACCTTGTCTATCCGGGGCAGCGGGAACGGGTCCTTGGGGCAGGCCTTGTTCAAGTCGGTGTAGTCGACGCACATGCGCCGCACCACAACAACCTTGAGATCATCCTTCTTATTCTCCACCATGACCGGATTTGCCAGCTAATCCGGATGCAGCACCTCCATGACAAAACCACTTGTCAGCAGCCGTGTGATCTCTTTACCAATGGCTTTCCTTCTCTCTGTCGCAAAGCGGCGCATCGCCTGCTTAACTGGCTTGGCGTCAGGTCGCACATGTAAAGAGTGCTCAACCAACTCCCTCGGGACACCCGGCAGATCCTGATTGGACCATGCAAAGACATCCCGATTCTCACGGAGGAAGTAGATGAGCTCGCTTTCCTATTTCTCCTCCAATCCGCGCCAATGATGGCAACACGCTCCGGGAACTCTAGGTCAATCTTCACCTTCTTCGTCTCTTGGGAGGCCTGGAATGTGGCTCCATACTGAGAGCTCTTGTAATCACCCGAGATGGTGATGATGCCATTGGGATCGGGAAGCTTCATCTTCAGATATGCCGCATGAGTTGAGGCCATGAACTTGGTGAGAGAAGGCCTTCTGAGTAGAGCATGGTAGGGGCTCTATTGGGGGAATAGGTAAGGGGGAGCCTTACTGGCCCCTGACATAAACCGGAAATTGCCTCATCTGGTTCATGATGAGTGGCCCGGGTCTCGCTACGCAGGGCCGGGTGAGGACAGGAAGAACCGAAATGCGGTGGCTGCGACCCGGCTCGATAAGAACCGGCCCAAGGCCTAGGACGGACGACAAGGAAGCCCGGGAGCCTGAAGTGCAGTTCAAGGCCGGATCGGGAAGAGCCAGATCATAAGGAAAGCCAGACCAAGATGATCGAGAGCCGGAGGAAGATAGGACTCCGAGGACGGGTGAGACCCGGACTCCTTTGTAACCCGGAGGTCTCGTCCACTATACAAGGCGGGACCCCGGGACGTAGAAAGACAAGTTGGGCATCTGAGAAGACCGTGGCAGCAGATTCTGATGGGGATTCTTCAGTTGGGCATCACGATGATCATGACGAAACGGGTTCGATCCACCAGCTTTTTGAAGATCGGTTGGGAGGAAACCCGGATTTGGTTATGCAAGGTTTAGCTGAGGCAACTCATCACGCCGCTGTCTACATGGCTGGTCCCACCCGACCAACCGAGCCCAGATACGACTCGGAAGGGAACCTGGTCACGGGCGAGGCTTCAACCTCAAATCCAGTTCTTTGAACACTAGGCGTTATGGGCACAGCACCGACCGGGCCAACGGCCCCGGGAGGACCAACGGCGACACCGCCAACAGGACTCGGGGTAACTGGTCCGAGGCCAAGTGAAGCGGTGGTTGACCTAACCGGGCATGTATCATATAATCCCAGGCCCGAGTTGATGACAGTGATGGATTCATTAAATGAGATTCTAGCAACACCGATTACTCCGGAAAACCTGGCACAACGTAACTCAGAAATAGCAAGACTCTGACAGGAGATCACTCACGCCCGCCAGGAGATCGAGACAAAGGCAACCTGCATAAAAAAATCTCGTTTGGAGGTTCTTGAGGAGGCTACGTGTTTGGAGAGGAAAGGAATTCGCCTCAATTTCAGGCAAAGGGAGTTAGACTCAGTACAGAATAGGCGTCACAGTACTCGTCCTAACAATGAGTTCGGGGCAGGTATTGAACCCACAAACCTTCTGAACTTGTTTACACCTCCCGCTGCAAACCCGGTAGCTGGTAACCCGGCCGGCCTAGGTCGTCGCACGAATCCGCCGGTTACCCCTGCTCCGGCTCATCCAACGCATCTCCAGCCGCCCGTTCAGCTACACGGTGGCCCAATTCCAATACGAACTCCAGCACCACACTTAGAGGAAAGGCTTCATACGCCAGCTGGTCACTTCAATAATCCAATGGATAACATCTGGGCCGCAACCACTAGTCTGGCGCAAATCCCGGCCGACCCCAATAACCCTATGGCCCTTGAGGCTCGGAGGGCTATTGAGATGTTACAAACAACAGTGGTTTAATAGTTGAATTACAGTAACCAGAACAGGATACACTCAACTCCCTATCACAGTAGGACAACCTTACCAAGGAGTCATCATGGAAATTCCCCAGCCCAACAGGATCCAGCAACGCTAACCGAGGGCAGCCTAACCCACCTAGGCAAGCGGTATCTTACGCACCTAGGGCCCTGAATATAGGACATAGATTTGCAGAACCGGAGAACAGGAATCCGGGTCATGTTCAAGCCCTGTTCCAAAACGCGGTCTCAAACCCAGCTGAGGCTGGGTCTCGGAAAATTGGAATTCAATGCCTCGGTCCTGCGATCAGGAACGAGAGAATACCAGCTAATTTCAAAGGACCCCGCAGAGTTGTGAATTATACACCTGACATGGAGCCTGCAGACTAGATAGAGGGATATGAGATGGCCATGGAGATACTGGAAGTAAGCGACACGGTGTGCGCGCGGTATTTAAGTGTGATGCTGGAGGGACCTGCGAAGTCTTGGTTGAAAAACTTACCCACTAACTCAATTAATAGCTGGCAGGTGTTGAAAGACCAATTCATCAAAAACTTTCAGGGAACTTGCAAGCGGCCGACAACTATTACACACCTAGAAAATTGTATCCAGAAGGAAGGAGAGTCTGCCCAGCATTGGTCTCGACGTGTCGCAGAAATCATACATTTGTCAGTTGGACTTACAGCCCAGCAAGCTGTCATAGCATTGGAGCGAAACTGTAGATTTGATCCGTTGAAGCACAAGCTGGGACGTATCAAATGATACGTATGTAATATGAGCGAGTTGAAGGATGCGATGACCAAGTATGCAGAGTCTGACAAAACAAAGGATGCAGACTCCGATGATGAGAAGTCCGCTAAGGCAAAGAAAGCTGGAAACAAGGGTGGACAAAACCCGAATCAGAGTTGCAGCAACACCCAGAACCTGAATAATAACAAGCGCCAAAATGGGGAAGAGACTTCAGACTTGGTGGCTAACACGAATACAGGTTACAGAAACCAACGTCAGCGCAACAACTTCAGAGGAAATCAAAATTTCAGGCCAAACAGTTTTGCACAGGCTCAGCAAGCCCTGAAAGGTCCCTGCCCCCGACATAGTAAAAATGGAAAGGTAGCAAATCATTCTTGGGAAAAATGCTTCATCATGCAGGGCTTCAGACCTAGCGGAAATAATAATTACGGGCCAGCAAACGGTGGAGGAGGTAACCCAGGCAATATGGAGGTGGACACCCGGGACCTGGTAGCTCAGGACCCGGCAATCATAATCTGGGTCATCACAA